>CM065589.1:549245182-550445182 GCA_033119425.1 Bufotes viridis | reverse complement strand
AAAACCATTTCAATAATCATTTCACCTTTGTGAATGCTGAGTTTTTATATTATGGACATGTCTACCATGTATTAAAAATGGTTTAGATTAGAGATGAGCGAATTTCCTAAAATTAGTTTTGTGTCATAATTTTCACAAAATTTAATTCAGATTGAACCAAACATGTTCCAATTGCCATGAAAATTGGCATATAATGCTCTATCATAGGGCTCATAAAAAAACTTTGAAGACACAAGAGAGCCTTGTATGCTATTGTGGGTTTCTTGGCAATAATTGCGTTGTCTGAGGGGTACTCTTTCTTATCATGGATAGTGCCTAGTAGGCATAGTATGAGTGTTGTAGACAAAGAAATGTTCTTCTGGTATTCTGGGAAAGATATTCAAATTTGGAAACCCTATCTGATGCCAGCAGATGTAAGATATGCTAATTTTAGTGTATTTTCCCCTAGCTTACAATATCTCTCATGTGTACTCAGCACTTTCTATAAGGAGAAATAGTACCCCAATCAAGGGATCTCAGACAGCCAAGCTAATTTACTTTGTTGCCTGAGAGGCCTTGATTGGGGTCTCTCTTTTTCTCATACATATCACAAGAAGATTGTTAGAATCTGAAATTTGGGATAGTTTTTGAATTGGTTGGCTTATCCCTAGTTTATTTGCTTTACCTGTGTTATGGTCCCTTGAAAGCTGTCCTATATAGTATGTCAAGTAGCCACACTGATGCTATCATCCATCTTCCATCTAAGTATTTGCATCTGAAAAGATATCCCTATAGGGTGAAATAGCCATTTATTATATGCGTAATAAAATTAAAGCAGGTGACTTTGTCTATAGTCTATGTTTACTGACCTTGATTTCCAGCCTCAACAAACATTTGTGAACATGCTCAGTCTTGATAGTTGCCCTGTGTAAGTGTGCCACTGATCTCCTGATGAACAAGCAAATAGTCATTCATCTGTTGAAAGCATTGTTGATATGGACACTAAAATCAAAGTTTATGGGCAGCAGATTATCCTGTATAAACAGGTATCTGAAGCCCAGAAACAATGAATCTATAGGGTGATGAATGATCACAGCAGCAATCGCTCATCCCCATACAGAGGAGGTGATTGCTGCATGTAAATGCAGCTCTCACCTGCACTCATAATTAGGCAATTATAAGGAATGAACCTCTAGAATAGATGTACCAGCATTCCTTTGGACCTCTTTCGGCAATGCAGGGGGAAATTAAGCTGCTGTCAAAGGCTACCAGATCCCTATTGCCGTCTGCCATGAGAGGAGAGTCAGGAGTCTCACATATACATTAGTTTGCTGGCTCATCTTGCCAAAATTCTTTATATACATAGCTACCTTTTAAAACACCACAAGTGAAATAAAAATCAACCCTTCCCAATATCTCCATTCAATTTTCATTATTCACAAAACTTTTAAGAAGCACACATATGTTTGAGTAACCTGTTGTACATGGTAGGAATCCAACCTGCACAAGCATGAGATAAACACTCAAAGGCCATACAGATTCTGTCATGGTCAGATTTAAAGCTTTGGCTCCTACAGTCCAATTTTTCAGTTTGCACCCTATTTCAAGTCAAATAAGCTCAATAAAAAAAAAAATCTTGAACTTGCCAAATTAATCAGTGGCATATCCGTTTGGTGCATTTTTTTTCTGTGATTTGAAACTCTCAAAAGTTTAGAAGAATAAAAAAAATTGACATGTCTGCCCTTCCCTATAGGTTTTTGAGAAGTCCTAAACATGAAGCTGAAAATGAGACATTACATTATCTTCTTAATAAGAAGGGAAATTCATATTTCAATAAAATAGGAACAAAATTACAAAATCTATTCTATTGTCTGTTTGTAATTCACAATTCTCTGAGTACCTGCCTCTGAAACAAATGCATCTACTTGTACTTTTTTCATCAGCATTTTATCCGCCATTTAGACTGCTGTTTTCTTGTCAGAAGAAAATGACTATGAAATAGGTGTGCAAATTGTCAATGAACATAGTCCATCAAATTCTTTCAGGGTTCTTGTCTGGAACACTGCTGTGAAGAGCATGGAAATTGAGTTTTTCTAACAAACTTTTAATCTCTTTCCAGTCACATTTTCACAGAAGACAAAAAATTAAGACTTTTAATAATGAATGCACTTCATCATAAAGTTACTGTAGATTGTTTTTCATTTTATTTCTACAGCACAGTGGAAAAATAATAATTTCAGGAATGACAGGTTGCAAACTGTGAATGGAGGTGCCTTATTCTCATAAATGACCCATGTATCTCTTGTATCTCTGCTCACATTAAAATAGTTCTGCATTTTTAGAAAATATAGCTTGATAGATTTTTAGAAATTAATGGCATTTATCGGTTTACTCTTTGCTTCAGTTTTCTTCCATTCAGCCTATCTCCTAAGTGCCGCAATCATATAATACATTGACTTGCTCTGGTACTCCCATGGTAGCAGCATCAGACTTTTGTGTATGGACTTGCTGTTATGTGACTTCCACTTTTTGCTAGAAGAATATTTATACAATAGTACCATTTATATTGCAGTAGCTGAGGGCTATTTTTAAACTCAATGCTCATAGAATTTTTTTTTTAAAGAAGTTTGGTCTTTTGCCAATACTATAAGATTACATCTAAAATTAAAAGATAAAACTCATATAAATATAGAAATTCCATTGTTACTTTACTGCTGCTGTGAGGGAAGGATGATATCTGTTAGTTTAATAGTATATTACAGACTTAGGATAACTGCATTGTAGCTCTACTGTTCTCTTGATACCCTAGATGCCCCTAGTTGAGCATTGTACTTTTCAGTGTAATGTGTGGTGCTATAATTGAGTCACTCACCTCCCTACCCCCTCTGTCCTCAGTGAATTGTCTGATTGTGAAAGTTGAGACAGGCTGTTGGCGGTGCTAAAAGTCTGGAAAAGGATATTATGGAACCAGGATAGGAAGTAGAATACATGGACTGACTTTAAAAAGATATAAAAAATAAATAAATCTAGTTTTTGGGAAAAAAAAATATATTCACATATAATGTGCGATAAAAAATTGATGGTAGTGTCTTTTAAATTATTTTTCTTTTCAAAAGTAAAGACCCCCTGTTAAGATTTTAACGTTAGCTCATAGACATAAAATAATTCTATGGCTACAGTCATTTCTAAAAAATTCACTCTCTAGTTCCTCATTAACATGCAAGTTCCCCTCAGCCAAACATGCATGTTCATCACTACGAGAGAAAGAGAAAGGTGGCACGGCTGCCAAATACCTCTACTGAGTCCAACTCAATGCCATTTGTGATTTTTAGGACATTTTAAACATTCTAAATAACGAATGGAAACAAGGAGTTATTTTTAATTTATTTAGTCACGGATTTTCTAAATATCCAATGTTTCGGTTCATTTAACTTAATAATCTCAATCTTATCATGTTTTGCGTCTACAACAGCCAGGCCCATTATCAGGATAGTAAAGGTAGTACCATATTCAAGTGTAATGGCTAATAAGTTTACAAAAAGGTCTAGCAATTGGCTGGCAGCTGCCATCACCTTTCAAAGAGCCACTGCATGGGACTGAGACAAATGTACATGCAGTCAATGAATGGGTCCCTTTAATAGTCAATAATATGCAAATATTAGACTATTAATTGGTAAATTAGACCAGACCAGATATATCACATTACAGTACAGTTTTAAAAAGGACTAATTATTGCCTTTACTATTTCTTCAGGTAGAATCTGTGATCCACTAGGCATAGAAGGAAGAATTACATAGTGTTCATTCCATCCCTTAAAAGCCCACTATATATATATATATATATATATATATATATATATATATTACCAAACACAGTATGGGAGATGATGTAGATGAGATTTTGGGGGTCTTTATCCATTTTAATTATTATGGCCTAGCTATTTGAATGTCTGCACTTGGAGCTACTATTTGCTTTTTCTGTTAATACCACAAAAAACCTGGTATTGTAATATCCTACAGTCATAGGGATGTATTACACTAACAGATTATCTGACAGATTTTCTGACCAATCATTGGTAATATGGTCATTCAATTACACACACAGATCTTTTGTTATACACACCAACTATTTGGTCTTATTAGACAGATATTGGTCAGATAATCTTTTGGTGTAATACAGCATATACTCCCATCCATATCCCCCCTTTTTTTTCTAATACACAATTTGTAGACTAGCAAAATAACAAGTTAAATAGAAAGGAGTAAGACTGCAGAATCAGACAACACAGGGTTTGGTTGTAGTCTGTAACTATGGAAACATCAAAGCAAGCATAGAAGCAGAATACAAAAAAGTAGTGCATTTTAACTCATTATTAACACATTATTTTTACTATTTTACATGAATTGGAACAAAAAAATTCTAATGTATCCATACCGATCTTTAATAACTTGTCAAACATATTTCTGGTTAATCACTGCTATTAAGTTATTTTTCAAGAGTCAGTTTCTTTAAGCACAAGAACTAAGGACTTAATTGTTTTTTTTTTTTCTGGCATTCCGCAATACTCTTATATCAGAGCTGTGCGTACTTAGTACTCCGATGCACATTTCACGCTGTGACAAGTAAGTGACAATGTCCTGCAGAGATGTAATCACAAAGTTTAAACCAAGTGTGAACCACCCTTAATGAATACAAACATAAATCTTGCTTTCCTGGGATAAATAGACCCCATACTGTAAGGGTATACTTTATCATAACAGTAAGAGGGTAGAAGTGCTCTAGTTCATTTTATTGTAGTGTTTGATAAATGCCAGAGCCAACGTTCGCCATCACCTCTAATACTTTTCATCAGACAGAAATATTTTCCACATATAATCGCTTGGTTGGTATGTACTGAAACTATGTCTGGTATTCTGTACAAAGTACTAAAGAGCTGAGATGTGAAGCTCTTTTTTCACAATAATATTCACTACCATATAATCAAAAAAATCTTGAACTTATAAGTAGAGATGAGCGAATACCTGGATGTTCGGGTTCGAGAGGTTCGACCGAACTTTCGGAAAATGTCCGGGTTCGTGATCCGAACTCAACCCGAACTTCATCCCGAACCCGAACCCCATAGAAGTCAATGGGGACCCGAACTTTTGGGCACTAAAAAGGCTGTAAAAGACACCCAGAGGGATAATATACCGCAATAAACGTATTGCGATTACAACTTTGAGCTAACGATCACCATGGGAACGCCTCCTCCAGTAGAATGTACTGTCGGATCTGAGAATTAAGTTGAAATCGCAATGCAATTCTTATATATTTGCTTAATCGCATTGCGATTTCAACTTAGCATTGCTAAATAATTCCATCCATATCGTTAACTTACTGAGTCAGTAAGTTAACGAATATGGATGGAATTATTTAGCAATGCTAAGTTGAAACGGCAATGCGATTAAGCAGATATATAATAATCGCATTGCGATTTCAACTTAATTCTCACATCCGACAGTACATTCTACTGGAGGAGGCGTTACCATGGTGATCGGTAGCTCAAAGTTGTAATCGCAATGCGATTAAGCAAATACATAAGAATCGCATTGCGATTCCAACTTTTTAGTACTCAACTTTTAAAATCGTACACCACTTTAAGTTCCAAAGTTGCAATCGCGTTCGAATAGAACTTAAAGCTGTCTCTTAGTCAGTTTTAGTATTGGTGTGCTGTAATAGAAGTTACATTCGTACGCGAATATAACTTAGAGCAATACAGTCAACTTTACACTGTTACTTTTATTATCGCGATAATACAACTATTCAAGAATCGTGTACGTGCGTCTGTACGTGTGTGCGTTACCTCGGACATTATTCTATTTTGCCAGCCACAGCTGAAACCACTGATTTATGGTATTGCTATTTTGGCAATTGAATTTAACCCCAGAAAATAATCTATCCTTTGCCAGACAGCAGACAGTATTATACTTGTCTAACCAAAGCTGGAACACCAGATTTAGGGGATTGGTATTTGGGCAATTGTATTTAACCCCTTAATAAAATATAGAAATTTCTTTCCTGAGTTTCTAGGGGTGACAATTAGCACAGCCAAGCCCCTGATGTAGGATATAGCAAAAAAAAAAAACTAGTATTGATGGATTGATGGACTTGGTGGCAGCTTCTTCTGGCGCACCACAAGTCACAAAATGGCCGCCGATCAACCCAGAAAATAAGTGACAGAAAACGCTCTGTGCAGCCTAAAAACCAGCGAGCAAGTAACTAGCAGAAGTTCAATGATTCTCAGCTGTAAATTGATCCGTTCATTAGGTGCTGTTGCTGACTTTAACCTGCCTAATCTCGCCCTGACAGAAGCTGCGTCCTCTCCCTACACTAATCAGAGCAGTGTGACGTGCGGCGCTACGTGACTCCAGCTTAAATAGAGGCTGGGTCACATGCTGCACTTGGCCAATCACAGCCATGCCATTAGTAGGCATGGCTGTGATGGGCTCTTAGGGCAAGAAGTAAAACGCTAGCTGATTGGCTGCTGTGCAGCCCTTCAGAAAGCGGAAAGTAACCGACGAACACCGAACCCGAACTTTTTTGAAAATGTCCGGGTTCGGGTCCGGGTCCCGGACACCCCAAAATTCGGTACGAACCCGAACTATTCTCGAACTGTTAGCTCAACACTACTTATAAGCCATTGTGATTACAGTTCCCTTATTTTAATAATAATGGAAAAATTGAAGGGGAATATACCGTTATGCTAGTTTCACATCTTCGTCTGTCTTCTCCAGATCTGGTATTGCTAGATACCGCCACCGGCCCGCCTAACCCCATTGACTATAATGTGTTCCGTCAAAGATTCGGCTTCTACAGGTCAAATTTGCAGGGGATCGGCAGGACAAAGATCACCGGACACAATGTTTTCTGTCCGGCCGATTCCCAGCATTCTGTGCCAAAGCAGAGGACAGAGGGAGGTGTGAAACTTAGCACCAAAATTTCCAGCTTCTTGCCATTTTACAACAGTCTCACCACTAAAACATTCTCACCAATGAACATTGGTATAAATATGGGCAGAGTTCAGTATTTGAATGAGTTGCTAGCCAAATGTATTATTGCAACTTTGTGGAAAAGTCACAGTTGTTTTTCCAGTCCTCACCAGCTTGGGGGATAGTATAGGAAAAATTGAATAGAATTTCTAGACCGTTCTAAGATGCACCAAATATATCAGCTGTGACTTTTGATAAATTTGATGCACATAAAACCAGTATGGAAAAAAAGAAAATTGCACATTTCGATCATTGTATGTCATACCAGATACAGACTGTAGGTCTATGATAACAGAAATGTATCATAACTAAAACTGTACGTTACACATGGAAACGTGAACATAGTTGTTTCTTGAATTCTTTATTATAGGTATTAATAGAAAATGCTCTTGTTATTGAGGATTCTTCAGGTAAATGGCATACAGTTACATTTTCCTTAGGAAGTCAGAGTAAATGTGGGTTTATAATAATAAGAATAATAATAGGTATTAAAAAGAACCAATCTCTAGATAGATATGATGCTGCGATATTCAAGGACTTTTTAAGGTCTTTTAATGAGTAATATACTGTATATGAATTAGTAAATAGAGCTTGAAATGTAGTAGGACAGATTTATCAGTGTGAAAATTGTTAGTGAGGCGTATCCGATATTTATCAAACAGCTAAGGGAGTTGCTTTTTCTAGCAGTTTACTGGTCTCCCTGATAGATGAGGGTCCTAAGCAGCGGACCACTCCATATGACATATACAGTACTAATAAATATATATGCCCATGTGCATCCTTCTGTGCTCACAGTAGCCGGCTGATATTCTGGACATCAATACAGATGGGTCTATAGTAAGGTTAACTGCCATATGAAGCTCTCATATGCATTTCCGTGTCGTCTCAACACCTTCCTCAGTATCAAGTATGGCAGTGTGTATCAACAATCAGGGGCGTAGCTAAGGGCTCATGGGCCCTGGTGCGAGACTTCAGTTGGTGGCCCCCTTCCCTCAGTGCTTTGTGGCCAGGGGCAGTGGAGCACATAGACTTCATGCTGCCTGAGGCAAAAATTGAAACTGCACTCCCCCCTTCATGGCAAATTCTTGACCTAAAACCTTCCCTCCAGCTAGAGGTAAAATTGACCAGCATGCACTTTCTACCGGTGTCTTCTTATGCGGCACAAGGGTCTTTGGACCCCCTCAGCCTCCTGGGCCTGGTAGCGACTGCTACCTCTGCACCTCCTATAGCTACGTTCCTGTCAACATTCATCAATAGAATGACTATCATAGACATAATTCTATGGATGGACAGAGGCATTGAGAACTACATTAATTAAGTGGCAATTCAGTGTTTTTCTATCATTTTCATTTTTTTCATCTTTTTTCATATTTTTCATCTTTCCAATTTTTCTATTTTTTAGAAAAATATATAAACTTTTATTACAAGGAAACTGCCTTTATTATAAGGACATTCCCTACAGGTTATATATTTTTCATCACCGCAAGGGCCCCACGGCTACTATTGGAGGAAGGATCACATGTAAACAATTATATTATCAGTTTCTCTTTGAAGTAATGTTTTAATAAATCTTAACACTTTGATACATTTGCCAGGTGAGTGAGAGTGCTGGCTTCATTTTCATACATTTATTCATTGCACTTTATTTTGGCTGTTTTGGACAGTCAATCATCCACAGCATCAACGTTATCCATACTACGGTGTTCTTTTTAGGACATGGTCAGATATCATAGTCAACTATCAAAATAATGCCAGTGTGACACCTGACTCTGACACCTGACTCTGACACCTGACTCTGACCCTGACACCTGACCCTGACACTGGCCCTGACACCTGACCCTGATACCTGACCCTGACACCTGACCCCTGACTCTGACCCTGACACCTGACCCTGACACCTGACACCTGACTCTGACATCTGACCCTGACACCTGAGTTTGAATTGTGCTCTTCATAGGTCAGGGTCAAAGTGAGAATGAGTTATAGATATACTTTGTATTTGTGGGTATAAGCAAGCTTATAGCTCAGTGATAGTGCACTTGTCTTGAGTCCAGTGGGCCTGGGTTCAAGACCCCTTTCAGTCTTTAAAAGATTTAACATTTTATTAAGCCCTAGATATGAGGCAAATTCAAGTCATGTGTGATGCTGATATCTGACTACTGACCTAAGTCAGGCGTCAGCCTCCCTCTGAATTTTAGGTTCATTCTACTTTTTCATTTCTAATTTTGCATACAAATACAAAGTATATCTATAACACTTTGACCCTGACCTATGAAGAGCATAATTCAAACTCAGGTGTCAGGGCCAGGTGTCAGGCTCAGGTGTCACACTGGCATTATTTTGATAGTTGACTATGATATTTGACCATGTCCTAAAATGAACACTGTACCATACTGCAATATCAGAGTATGCTGACATTTTACATCAATTATCTGTTTTGATTTCTGAAAAAAAAAAAAAAAAATGATCCTGATCCACCTGACAGAAACGTCATCGCAGGTCCTGCTTAATGAAGACAGAAGGACCTGCGGTGACGTCACCGCGCTCAGCACATTTTGCAGGTCCTGTAGAAAGAAGAAGATACCGGCTGCACGATCAAGTGGACGAGGTGAGTTTTTTAAATTATTTTTAACCCCTCAATGGCCATTTTATTTAGCATTCTGTGTTAAGAATGATATTATTTTCTGTTTTAACCATGTTATAACGGAAAATAATAAAGTGAAGTTCGGGTCCCCATTGACATTAATGGGGTCCGGTTTTGGGGTCAAGTTCGGGTCCCGAACCGAAACTTTGACCTGAAGTTCGGCCGAACCCGGCGAACCCGAACTTCCACGGGTTTGCTCATCCCTATACATTATCCTTACATATCACTTTCTATAAGATGACTATTAATCTGTTCATAATCCAATATGATAGAGGAGCTAGGTTATTCTTTGCTATGCCCATGTGGATTTATATGTATGATTTGATGACTAGAAATGAGATTATGCTGATTTATATAAAATGTCCTAAAATGTCACATTTACATTGTTGCAGAGTATAAAACGTATATAGTGTGACAGCTTGATAAAATTTCCCTTTCTGTTCCTTTTCAAACAGATACAGTTTTGGCAGAAATGTATTCTGCAACTGTTTTAACTGGAATGATGCGAAGTCTACTGTCTTGTAATAGCATGTCAGCACAATGAGACATTTTGGCAGCTGTCCTGCTTTCTATATAGATTAAAAAATCAATGTGTTCATTTGCTCATGCCATGTAATGAAATATTTGACCTGGTAGAACTGTGCAAAGAGTATGTTATTTTGTAGTGCAAACTGTTATTGTTATTCGGGTCAAATGTAATAATAATAATAATAATAATAATAATAATAATAATATTAAAATTAAAACACCTCCTTTTAGCCTAATCTCCTTCCATACTTCCTTACCTATTTTTAACTTCTTACTTTTATACTTTTAAAACTTGTTTTCTTCCTTATCCCCGCCACCCACTCAAACCTTCCTTAATTCCTCCTTCCTTTCATCCTATGTCTTCTCCCTTTATTCTACCCTTTATTACCTTTTTTTTTCCTGCTTTCTTGCTTTCTTTCTTAATTTCCCTTCTTAGATTCCCTACTTTTTCTTTCTTTCTTTCTTTCTTTCTTTCTTTCTTTCTTTCTTTCCCTCTTACTTTCCTCAATTTCTAACTTGCTTTCTTATTGGCCTGCCTCCCTTTCTCCTCTTACTCTCTACCTCTCTATCCCGCCTTTCTTCTTCTGTCCATTTAATTATTCCTTAATTCCTTCCTTCTGTCTTTCAATCCTCATTTCTTTCCTTCCCCCTTCCATCATTTATTTTCTAATATTTGAAATATGGTCATATAAAGAATGCTCATACAAATTATTATCAGAGGCGGTTGTAATGATGTCTGGGAAAAAGCAAATAAATAGCAGAAACGTAACATTGCATGGACTTCAATAGGCATTTATGTTGTTGGTATATGGAAACATAGAATGTGCATCATACCAGTTATACATGCATGGATATTGGCATACAGATTTACCTCTGCAATATTCTTTTATCCAAACCAAGTGAAAGATGAAGATGAGATTACATGGACACTATATTATGTGTTCTTCAGTGAATGAAGACTGCTGTACCAGATACTATTAAATATACTATTGTAGAGGGTATCTCTGACTGACAAACAATGACACTGTTATATTAGACTTAATGGGCCTATTGTACCTACATAGAAATATATGTTTCCAATATCCTAAATCAGTCCAATATTCCAAAGTTAGCCTCTCTAAGGAGCAAAAAGGTGTGCTGCTCCAAAATGCGTCTCATGAGTGTTTTAAACCATTAGTTGAAGAAATTTGTGTGATATGAAACATATTTGTTTTTAGAAACTACAATATATATTGTGGTGATGTTCCCTCTCACATTTGACCCTACATTATAGAAAACAGCATAAATATGTGCTCTCTCTCTATAATGTTTCTTAGCTGCCCATCAATCAAGCTTTTCAGACTGAGTTAACTATCAACATGATCATATTGACAGGCCTTAGGGAGGCTAGAAGCTTGAGAGTTCCTTATGATGATGACTCAGTTGCTGAGTGCCTCTTTCCTTGGGAGCTAAAATTACCCAAAGAAATTCTCTTCTATCTTGAAGATCATAAAAAGTAAATTATGCTATCAATGGTTTTCCATCATTTTGTGTGATTGCATACTCCAAATACAATACGTAGAGAACGAAAAACATTTTCAAAATCTGGATACATTACAGAAATGAGAATTGTAAACACCTCCTTCCATTGGGTGGGGCATTAGGCTATATTCACATGACAGTTAAAAACGACCATGTGTTGCCTTTATTTCTATGGCGGCCACATGGCCGTTTTGAGAACCACTGCAGTGTATGGGGCTATTTACATGGCCATTTATTTTTAAAAGCCAGTGAATAGAGGCTGTCAAAAATTATGACTTTTTGCCCATTGGCAGGGCCAGACTGACCTCATTGAAATCAACGGGACCATTCTTAATGCCCGCTTAGACAGGATTGCACCCATCTAACAGTCTTTTAGGGCTTAAAAAATTGCTCACTTGCATGCACAGAGGCAGTCACTTCTCTCTTGATTCTGAAGGACCTTTCCTCAAGCATGATGATGTCACCACGTGATCATGCTGGGAGCGCGTGGTCATTTTTAAACGCAGGTCCTTCGGACGCAGTGTGTCATGTGAATGTATCCTTAAGTGGAGGGTTCGGGTAGATGCTCTCCTCCAAAAGAATGTCATTGCTTAAGGATTTTGAGTGGGTATTGAAGAGTGGTCTAGGTAGCTTCATGGTATCTTTTGATTCAAATGAAAAGGAATTTGGTCTGCAAAACTAAATCTTTTGTCTGGTTTTAAAGTGCTCTTGTAGGAAAATACAGAAGGACCCTCATCTATATTCCAGACTAGCATCTCTTACTCTGAAGGACTTATTGGGGGGAGATTTATCAAAATTGGCTTAGTTAGCTGTAGCAACCAATCAGATTTATTTTTCATAGCTCCTTTGGAAAATACAAGGAGGAATCTGATTGGTTACTATGGGCAACTAAGCCAATTTTCCTTTCCACCCATTTTGATAAATCTCCCCCATTATGTCCATGTATTACACAGTCTACTTATTCAAATGAAATCTGAGTGAACAGGGTCCACTCACCTTGTCATCAGTTTCCAATTGGTAAACCCTTCTAAAAAAGTATCATAGGGTTATTTTGAAAACGGTGAAGGAAATATAGCAACATTTCGCTGTATGAAAAATTAAGTCATACTAAATATAAAGTGTGAATATTTAAATGGGTTCTTAATTGATATTGCCAGACAATTTTCTGTTCTCTGCTGGACTAGAAGGGTGAGGAGACATCACCACTGCCAGCCAGTCAATGACCTCAGCGGTGATGTGTGCAGGCAAAGCAAGTGTAGATGGCGCACCACACTTCCATTCCAGTGGAAATTGGAAGCAGAGGAAAAGGGAACTCAGCACTGAATCAGAGTTCTGGTGAAAGGTAAACCTTTATTTTTTATCCCAATCTCAAAGAACCCTTTTAACTTCAGACAATGTTAAGCATCTGACTTTAAACCTAATTAGTATTGACTTAATTAATGGTTTCTTACCATCTTGCTCATATATTGATGTATTTATTTGATAGGCTGAATAGTAAACAGTTAAATAATTTGGGATTACCTCATCTTTGATTTCCTAGAAAATAGATACATGTGCTTTACTGAAATGATAGATATTATGCCTCAGTTTATATTCTGGTAAACACACAATCATCCCTTACAATAACATATGCTGCTTTCAGGGATGCAAGTGCTCCAACATTGTTTGTAGTTTATCTTCATTAATCTGTTTATTTGGGAATCTGCATAAATAGTCTTGGCCTCAGAAAGACAAATAATATCTCAGGCAGAATAAAGAAGCTTAGGCGATGTGTATTGTGTGGAATTCCACGGATCACTGTTGCTAGACGCACGCTGCCTCTAAGCACATCACATTTCACTTTAGCAGATAGAGTAGGATCAAAGTCCTTTTTAGTGAAGCATATTTTACCAGTTAACAATGTTTCTTTTTTATTTTCATTTGATGAAGGAAATGACCTCTGAGATCCTTTTCTCATTTTTAGAGAGGCCCCAGGGACAAACACACTGGAGCCATGCAATTTTTCTAAGTAAAATGTCCATTGCACATATATTAAAAGACTGGATTAATCAACTTTAAAAGCAAATACAGGTAAAGCAATTTAAATCAATAGTGAAGCCTCCTGCTAGTTCATATTAGAAGGAGAAAAGGAAGGAAAATGCGTTGGTTATTTTCCTGAATGGCTGTATCCATTTTACCCCCTTAAGAACGATACTTTCTTCTCTTGCATTCATCATACTAATTCAGCTCTTGTAGTGAAACTCTGTACAATGCATTGGTTTTATTTATTATATTCCTCTGGGCTTAATTGTCTTTATAGAATACATTGCTTTAGTATGAGCATGCTGACTTTACCCTCCTATTAGCTCAAGCATTGCTAAGTGTTGTCTATATGCACAGCATATGCTTTTTTTACGTCAATTTACCTTTTCTTAATAGAGCCTTGAAAAACAAGGAATGAAGTCATTTTGTACATAAATTTATTGTGTTAACAATGTGAATTATAAATGGATGCAAGTAAAGCAAGCGATGCAATTATAAAGGACACTCTTTAATGTAAGACAGTGCGTAAAAATGTTTACTGTATTCTGACACTGTAATAACACTGCAAAAGCTTCACTACAGCCCTTCCAGGACATTTCATACAGTGATGTCATGGTTTAGTAGTTTATTAACTCACAATATGAAAAGTCAAGAGGAAGGAAGAGGCAGTTGACAGAGACAATCTGTATATTATACAGCTGAACTTTGAGCAGAAAAGCTTTATAAACAGAGTGCATATGAGAATTTATTTATTTATTTATGCATTTTATTGGCCAGAGGTCAGCTTTAAAGAAAGATAGCAAGCCATATTTTAAGCATTGTGTTTCTTCATGTATACAATACTTTTTTATTAATCTAGTATGCAGCTTAATAGTAGTTTACTGCCTGAAAAGGAACACTTAAAAAATCTTTTATTTCTTCTATTATTATTAAAATATCGCCTATCGCCAAAAATATTAATTCAGGCTGAGTGCAGGAAAGTGGCTACCATCTGTTGTAAATATTCATGAAGTAGCCACCTTTCTGTCACACACAAATACTGTCATCCACACAGTGTCTCTCCACTTATAACATGGATAACCAATTAGATAGAAGGAGCTATTACTAGATCTTGATGCCTGTTAGTCAGTGCTATTTTTTATAGCTCACAGAGCCTACAGCACTGCTAACCACTAGTCTCAATAACTCCTAATCGCCATAATGTTCATTCCACAAAAATCCTTGTATGACACTGCGTCTGCTCGACACGTTTCTATGCTACCCTCACTTGTATTGGCTTGTCCTCAGGAGCAAAGAGAGCAGAAAACAAGGTTACATAAACACTACCAGCCCATATACTTGGCGTGCAGTCATATTGTGGACACAAAAAGAATGCTGCACGCCTCTGATGGTAGGTGTGCAACATTGATGATACGCAGCCTCCGGCGCTGTATTGGCCGAAGCGCGGCCGCAAGGACCCGCTGCTTAAATAGATGGAGCCACGCCCACTGGGCAGTGCCACAGCAGCAGGGAGCGAGCAATTGGAGTGAGCTTAATAGTATGCAAATGCAGTAATTCCCCACAAAGTTATTGGAAAAACAAAAATATTAAATAAATGTAAAGTACAATACCTACCATGGTGCCTTAACAAAGAGATAATACTTAGAAAAACATACTGTACATGTCAGGTACTACTAAGCAAAGGAGATATCATTCCCATTTGGAAGAAAATCTGTTATATAGTTAGAGAAACTTGAACATCAACTTAAACATCATCTTGGCTTCATCAATATCTATAATTAGCACTAGTGGAAGCAGGATTCAACTAAGAAATAAGCTCTGTTGGCTAGGGCCCCCCAAAAAACTCTCACCAATATGCCACTTTGGTGATATTATGAAAAAAAAATTGTTAATTTAAATGGTCGCATAGTTATCCTTAAGACCAGTAACAACCATACCAACCTGCATACAGGCGCAGTTTTTCATTTGCATCATGTCCATGTCTTGGCTGCCCAGCTTCCACTACTTGGGACTGATTGTACCTTACTAAAAGATACTAATCCATTTCAAAAACTGTAACTCATAGTGGGTGATTTATCAGAACTGCTGCAAAGGAAAACTGGCTTAGTTGCCCATAGCAACCAATCAGATTCCACCTTTCATTTTCCAAAGGAGCTATGAACAATGAAAGGTGGAATCTGATTGGTTGCTATGAGCATCTTAGCCATTTTCCTTTCCATCAGACTAGACAAAATAGGGTCATTAGTAAGTGTGCAGTGTTGTATTGTACTTAATACACCAAACCGAGGGGCAAATATTTATCTTTTGAACAGCTTCATCTATTTCATTGCCATAAGATGGTAGCATTTCTCTTTAATAGAAAGACAGCAAGTAAACATACAAATCAAGAGTCATATGCACTATAAACCTATATTTGACAACCAATTAAGGAACAAATTCAAAAAAGCCCTCAAAGAAACCACGTCAGTAACAAACACATTCCAAGTCAGACACAAAGTGCAAATCAATAGATTTTCCAAAAAAATTATTTAATGGTGCATGTTTTTTTTCACATTCACACACTATAAGATAATGAGTTCTATTCTGTAGCGAATATGCCAATGGTGGCATTACATGTGAGAAGTTTCTAATGAATAGATTGGGGGTTAGAAATATGAGCAAATAAAAAAAAATCACACCTCCATAAATATCTGAAAGCAGAAGGTACATTTAAAAAGAAGACGGAGTGCAGCAAAGCATGTCCAACAAGACTAAAAGTAATACACATGGAGAATTTAAAGCAGATACTATACATGAAACCATTCCCACCTATAGCCCAAATTATAACAGTTTTATGTTTTTCTGTAACCATGGAATCTCTAACTTGTTTTTAGATTTAAAAATATATAAAATGATGCTTTGTTTCCCAAACAAAAATGCATGCAACACATCTCTTGATTTCTGGGAAAAATGTATTCCGATTATCTCTTTTTCCAAAAAGAAAACAAAGCTGAACTTGTGGTGCCACTAGATATAAGGTAACTATCATAAAAGTCAATAGTTTTTAAACAGGCCTTGAGGCATGACTTGGATATTAGGTAAGTCAGTACCTCATCTGCAGACTGCTGATTTTGGTTGATTGCCCCTCATCAGTGCAGCACAGAGAGTACTGGCTTAACTATGTGAGAGGCCTTTATCAGGATTCGGGTGTGTGTGGGGGGTACTATCTATCCTTACGGAGAGTGCCTAATAGGTGTAAGGAATCTCATAGGCCACGCAATGCTCCTCTGAGTATCTGAGAAAAAAGATGGACTAGTTGAGCTTTTATAGTGAATCAGCAAACTGAAAATGCCTATTAACCTTTTCTACCCCGGGTCAGTTTTCACCTTCCTACCCAGGCCTTTTTGGCAAATCCGACATGTGTCAATTTATGTTGTAATAACTTTGGAACACTTTTACTTATTCAGGCTATTCTGAGATTATTTTCTCGTGTCACATTGTACTTCACGACAGTGCTAAATTTGAGTCAATATATTTCTCCTTTATTTATAAAAAAAATCCCAAATTTACCCAAATTTTGAAAAATTCACAATTTTTTAAATTTTAATTTCTCTACTTTTAAGACAGATAGTAATACCTCATAAAATAGTTATCAGTCATCATTCCCCAAATGTCTGCCTCATGTTGGCATCATTTTTTAAATGTAATTTTATTTTTTTAGGATGTTAGAAGCCATTTTTCAAGTTTTCAACAACATTTCTAAAACCATTGTTTAAGCACCAATTCAGTTATAAAGTGATTTTGAGGGACTTACATAATGGAAGCACCCATAAATGACCCCATTTTAGAAACTACACCCCTAAAATTATTCAAAACTGATGTTAAAAACGTTGTTAACCCTTAAGGTGTTGCACAAGAATTAAAGAAAAATGGAGGCCAAATTTCCAAATTAAATTTTTTATGCAGATTTTTCATGTTAATCATTTTTTTTTGCAACACAGCAAGGGTAAACAGCAAACTAAACCTTAATATGCATTACTCTGATTCTGCAGTTTATAGACATACCCAATATCTGGTGTCAAACTGCTCTATGGGCACGTAGTAGTGGTCAGAAAGAAAGGAGCGCCATTTGCATTTTGTAGGCAGATTTTGCTAGAATGTTTTTTGGGCACAATTTTCTATTTGAAAAGACCATGATGTACCTCTACAATGGAAACCCTCAACAATTGACCCCGTTTTGGAAACTACACCCTTCAAAGATCCTCTAAGCGGTTTATGGAAATTAAAAAACACTTGGCTATGAAAATGAAAAATTTAATTTCTTCTAATAAAATGTTGCTTTAGCCCCAAATTTTTGATTTTCACAAGGGGTAACAGGATTAAAAAAAAACATGATGTGTTACCCATTTTCTTCTGAATATTGCAACATCCCATATGTGGTGGTAAACTGCTATGGGGTCACATGTCAGGACTCAGATTGGAGGGAGCGCCATATGGCTTTTGCAGTGCATATTTTGATAGATTGGTTTATGGCCACTATTGGTTTTTATTTTTTGGTACCTTTTTGGGGTACATAAGACTTTTTGATCACTTGGTATTACACTTTTTGTTAGGCAAGGTGAAAAAAAGTCTGTTTTCGTGAAGTTTTTTTAAAAAATTTTTTTACAGTATTCCCCTGAGGTGGCATATAATGTGATATTTTTAAAGAGAAGGTTGTTACGGACGTGGTGATACACAATATGTCTATTATTTTTATTTTATTAAGTTTTACACTGTAAATGCATTTTTGAACAGAATGAAATCTTGTTTTTGTGTTGCCATTTTATGACTGCTAATTTATTTTTATTTTTTGGGAAATTGTCTTAGCTAAGGGCTCATTTTTTGAGGGATAAGATGGTGGTTTGATTGGTACCATTTTGGGGTACATAAGACTTTTTGATTGCTTTCTATTACCCTTTTTGTGAGGCAGCATTGGGCCACGTTCCCTTCCATCGGGTCCCCATCACAGGAGCACGGGGACCCGATGGGGAAGAGGAGGAAGCTCACTCCCTCCGCACAGCCCGCACATGCTGAAGTTTGCACTGACTGCGGCATAGTGAGGGTTAATGCGCCGGCAGCAGTGTTTACACTGATGCCGATGCATATAGCAGGGGTCCGGCTAACGGGAACAGACGCTCCCCAGCAGCTAATCAGGTGGGCGCAGCTCCTAATCCCTCCTGATCAGCACGCCGTAATACTACAGTGCTGGTCAGGAAGTCACGTCCCGCAGCGCCTTACTATTACGGTGCTGGTCGGGAAGGGGTTAAATATGGGCAGAGAATTGATTTATCTGCAAGATTTATTTATACAGTTTAATACAATTTTACTGATGACAGAAAAATAAAGCCATAAATCTAAAATAAGCCATATATCTAAAAATAAATTTGTGAGGTTTCACATATCATCACAAGGATGCTTATTAGGAAGCTGCAATATAATACTTATTAATATTAGAAGCTTCCTTGAATATTCATAGCCTGTGCAGAAAGAGCATCTTTTGCAGTGCACTGTACTTTCCATAAAAATATTTCAAAGTATAGGATCTCATGAGATGATGCTCCACATATAGGCACGAAAGGAAGGTTTGTAAACAAGTATTACTAAATGATAATACTAATATTCCCTTTACACTATAGTAGACCAAAAATTTAGTTGGTAGATCCACAAAAGGGTGGAATCCATTATCTCTCATTAGACATTGCTTGAGATAAAGTGTGAAAGGCATCATTGCTTTTTAAAAGCTGTTCATTTCAATATCCATTAAGGGAATTCATTGTAGATGAATTTATAGACAAGTGATGTTATAGGCGATCACAGGTCATGTTTAGACACCAAGAAATTTCCTCTGAGGCTTACCAAACCGTGAGTTCTGAAAGCAAAAATAGGAAACCTGTGAGGTTGTCAAAGCTCTTTGTGTAACTAATCCACAAATAATTCACTTGTTGGCCCATTAAATGGTTTAAAAATCCATCATAACTTTTGTTCCCTGAGTCCTGTATAGTTAGTAAATTACTGTGTCCCTTTCTAAGTGTTAATGGCCAGGAGCACATTTTACATTCTACAATCTTTTATTAAAGGTGCAGTCAAGCTCAATTCTGGCATTAACCTGGCACAACGGAATTAAACTGGCACAATGTTTGTTTTGGTTTTTTTTCAGGAGCCTGAAATTTTTTTTTTGCTATTTACAAAATACAGTACATCATTTTAATCCATAGATTACCATAACATCATGTACAAAAATATACCAAATAATCCAATAAATAAAGCTGAGTGCAAGTATGTATGTCCGCTAAAGGAATCCACAATGTCGCATTTAGAATCACGAGATTTTGCACAGCCGTCTCCTGTGACTTGGGGAACGTCATAGACTATGTTTTGAGTGGGAATTTTCACCCCGTGCTTTCCAATTATTTGCCACACAGTAAGTTTAGTAACCTAACTGCCAAACTACAGGAGCAATTTTATGTTGGCTGTTGTGGCATTTTACCTGGATATTCATCAGTTTGCATATAGCAACCAATCACAGCTCAGCTTCTGTTTTGCCACAGGTCATTAATATGAGCTCTGATTGGTTTCTATAGGCAACGAAGGACATCCTTGCTATAAGTGAAGGTCATTGTTAAGGGGTGGGGTCTGTGAAGTTCACTGTTAAGGGGACAGGGTGCTGTAGATGTCACTGATATGGGGGATACTGTTGCTATCTTTTAACTACACACACAAACATTAAATTAAATAGATGAAATATGCCCATGCGAAGCCAGGTCTGTCTGCTAGTATATATACATTGTCACTGAATCCTGCCAGAGAGCTAATTTCCTACAAAAAATTGAATTGCTGGAATCTAATTAAATATTGTCTTTTATTACCATGCTAAAATCAGGAACTTGCTTCACTCTGCAAAATATTTCTAATTGAGAATTGTTAGTTTTCTAAAACGGTGGAAAGAAGAGTGAATACAGGGTATAAGATAGCCCATCTGTACCTTGTAGAGGAAACTTGACCTTTAACACCCAAGCAAGAAGAAGCTACACTCTCTTTTGCATTTTAATTTCGTATCAGGTTAATTCAACACCACCAATAGCCTATTACATGCATCCAGCATGGCTTGGCTCATCTATCCTTGGATACACCTAAGCTGAGATGCCCTAGTAAATTTATCCAGTAAAAGTCAAATTGGTTGCCTCTATGTTAATGCCTACGTATCTTTATCAAAACTTAGCGATAATATCCTATTTAAGGGTTCATATTATTTTTTTGTTATGAGGTAGTGGGGTAAAAAATATAGGAAACATTGCTCTCCTCAATGTTTTCCTTCTGCCATTTTGATCTTCCGAAGCACCCATAGATAGAGCTCTGGTCTTGACTCTGTAGACATAAGCTGCCCGCTCGACCGGTACACAGAGGTTCACCATTACAACCATTGATTGTCACTCTGTGTTGAACCCCATAACTGGCTGAAATGGTGCACCTCTTTGCATTGGTTGAGCAGTCAACTCCTGTCAGTAGAGCCTGGACCTGGGCTTGATCTGGGGGGGGCTGTTTCCCTTATGTGAAAAATAAAATCCCACTTTACAACTTTAAATAGCTTTTGTGGACTTATCAAATAAATCAGGCAATATTTTTTTTATTTTTTTTTATTGATGCCTATATATTCAAACTAAGGGAAAATGCTTAACAAATGATATTATGTAAGGTAAATTATGGGCTCTTGATTTCTAGTAGTCAGTAGAAATAGTAATTGACAGAACTGCTAAATGTTATGGCCATTTGTTGAAGAACACCTTTGTGAAAGCGCACAGGATTGTCTGATCTCTTTGGCATTCTTGTTAAGACTACTTAGTAAGTAATTTATTATCTACCTATTTGCTCTGAGCAGGTCAGACTTGTGACACTTCAGAAGCTGCAGTTGAGGACTATGGAGACATTGAAGGGATTAAATCTACATTGTGCAGTAATCTGCTGCACAACTATTGTCATCAGTTAAATGTCTAATCTGTCAGTATGGTTAATGCTCAGGACACCACACAAGTAATCACTACCTGAATTGTTGACAAGCAATTTTGCCTCGGATCGCAACAGAAGCCTTTGTGTCTGTCTTAAATATTTATTAAAAGATGGTCTGGCCAAAAATGTTCTACAATGACTGGGAGATGTTGGAGGTTATTTAAAGTTATCATTCACATAATTTTAGTGTGTGAAGAACGTGAAGGATCTTTAATTATTAGTTTTACTTATATTACTTGGTATGTTCTCTCGGGATGGATAGCTTGGGGAATTTAAAAATAAATGAAAATTACTCATATGCTTCTATTTATGTCTCTGTGGGTCTTAAGACTTGCAGATGTAGCCTCTATATACATTTCAGCAAACATCTTGAGAAGTAATGGGTATATTTTTTAAGCTTTTAAAATATCAGATAGAATAGTTTCACTTCAGTTCTTTCTTCTTGCTCATCAGAACCTCAAATCATGAGTGCACTCACCAATGTAGTCAAATAATCTTCACCTTTATTGATCATCGACCACAAGGTAGCATATAAAAGGCAGGGGCGGACATGAGTTCCACACAGACTCGACTTGCCTTTTAAATGCTACCTTGTGGATGATGATCAATAAAGGTGAAGATCGTTGGACTACATCGGTGAGTGCTGCCTTATGTTGTTTTGTATTGCTGGGGATTTTGCAAGGCTGAGCACCACCTGGCAGTAGTGGGAAGGCCCAGATATACGGTGACGCAGGGTTCCTAAACATATGGGATTGAGGTAGTGCCACCCCGCTCTGTTTTTCTTCATAGGATCATTGTTATATGCTACTCATAGATCAAGGGTTAACAGTATTGTCTGGGTTTTCAAAAAAAATATTATTAATAATCACAGGAAAGTTTGTAAATTTAAATATATATTACTCAACTTCTTGATCCCATGCTGCTCCAACACCGCCACTTCAGGTACCAGCACTTCATTGCAATGATGATGTCACATAGATTCACATGACCAATGCAGCCAATCACTGCCACAAATGTAAGCATCACTTCTGATAATGATTAGCTGCAGAGGTTTTGTGCATGTCATGCAGGGAAGCAAACAATTGCTGGCTGGACCACGGGGATTGTGTGAATTGAAGAGGTAAGTATTTTTTTATGTTATCAAATCTCCTACTGTTAGCTCTTTTTTTTAAATCCAAAAAAAAACAAAAAAACATTTTATGTGGTGAACAGAGGGTAACTGGCAGTAATACAACGTGGCCCATCTACAATGCAGTGTTTAAATGGGCTGTCCATGCATTTACTATTGATGGCCTAGCTTCAGGATAGCCCATTAATATTTTATTGGCAGGGGTATGACACCCCATGCCCCCTCCAATCAGCTATTAGTGGCCCATTCTGGAGATACTGTAGGCCACTAGTTGTAAAATACCTCTTTAAGGTTTTCTTCTCAGGAAATAAATGCTACTCTGGGGTAATTCCAAATATTGTAAATGTTTGATTGGCTGACCAGTGGACCATAGTATCCTCTTGTTTTTCCTGGCTTTACTCTGATAATGTAGCCCATCTAGAACACAGGGTTAATCACTCTTTTGGGAAATTTCACAAAAAAAAACCGTAATCCTTTAAGGGAGCTTGTAACCACATTTTAGGCCCTAAACTGCTACCAAGCCATTATAGCTGATGGTAATAGGTTTCTAAAGATGTTTCTGTATAAACTGTCTGTTGCAGCATAACATATAAAATTATGTTATAGAATAATGCACTCTGTATGTTACTTACCGATGAAGGGTCATATGGGTGGTCCTAAGGAGTCATGCATCCTGCATCTGGCTTGATGGATGTTTCACAGGCCATAATATGTCACACGGCTCCTCCAGCATCTAGCACAAGTGCAGTAGTTAACATAAAGTGCATGCAATTTTATAACTTTACGTTGCAGTGAAATGTTTATGTAAGGACATCCTTAGCAGACTTTTATCATCTGGCATTAGAACATGTTGGCTCTTCAGGTAACTAAACTGTGGTGACATCTTATCTTTAGCAATGGAATGTGTTGTGAATAAATGCAATAAAAGCAGTAGAATGTGCAATGAAATTGAACATGGGCATACCCAATATATTCTTATAAGTCTCAATTAAGTCTGCATTATTTTGGAAAAACATATTTAAAAAGGCACTCCTACTAAATGTTTAATTCTCTGGCCCATTAGAATAGTACATGATAAATGTAGTGAAGGAAATCTTTTTATAGGTATCTGTAGTTATGAGATTTCCGTAGCTGTGTCATGTGACGGACACAGTGTCTGGACAGGAAGTCCTTCTCTACAATTTACATCATGTAACTTTCTTTCAATGTGGTTTTTATTGGGTTTTATAAATGTTCTTGTAAAAAGAAATATTTGTACAGAACTGTCTAATGGACAAGAGAATAAAAAATTGTGTGGATGTTCTTCTTGAAGAGTAGGTTTGGACAAACTATCCATCAAAGAAGCTACAATCGCGCACACATGCAACACAAAAGGCCACGAGGCACACTCTGGCATTCAGAAAAATTGTGACATTGGATGTGACTGTAAGGGAAAACTCAGCTTCCACGCTAACTTTCACACAAGGCTAATGCATTAGGTTATCAAGGAGGGTCGCAACACCCAAACAAATCCACATTTAACTCTGCCACCATCTGTCAGTACGGCCAATGAAACACCCCGATCACAGAGACTGGCCTTTAATGGTAACACAGAAAAGTTGTACAGCGGGTGGGGACAGGAACAGACAGGCTCACAGGAGCACTAGAGGATCCTCCACTGGGCCCAACTTCTGACAATAATGGACCCCTAGTAAAACAGGGCTCTTAAGGTCCTATATACACAGAGGGTAGCCCTTGGAATAATTTCCTCTGGTTTGCCCAAAGAGTTCAGTCTAGGTATGTTTAGAGCTGTAAGGAACAACTTATTAAATTTAAGATTTAATATTCAATAATGTACAGTGCTAAAAAGCTACATTACCTGGAAAGAAGTACCATTTGGCCTTTTGACTGCACACAGCTTTAATTGTGTCTCCAGTCTATGAGATCCTGTGCCTAATAGGTTTTCATCTGTTGCACGAAGAACACATCAGAACTGCAGAAAACTAAAGAGAATTATTGCAGATTTATCTGTGGATTTCTACTAAGGCTTCACAGATGCCCATTCTTTACCAGAACTAGTCTACAAAAACTTCATGAATGGCGCATACCCTAGCTAATAGCCAAAAGTCATACTGAGGAAATGTCTTTCTCCAGTGATCCTTATTTCCTATGTATTTCCATTTTTAGCCCAATTCATTAGCCTATTCCAGAAATTTGGAACACAACTATATTGTCCCCTTATTTTCAGCATGTGCCCTCAACCACTTCCATCACTATTACTGGCTCAATAGGGCTGTGTTCCATGACAACCACATAAAATGAGCATTCATTCTTGCTACAAAATTATTTTACTCTTTGGTGACATTCATTATTTTTTTCTTTTTCAATACTGAGTCATTTTCTCTTCAATAACATATGCCCTATTTATTTTTTAGTTAAAGCCAGAGAAAGACACGATAAAGTTACAGTTTCAAGGACAAACTAATCTATGTCTAGACTGTTTCTTGTAGAATAACTGAACATGTGAAATGTATTTCAAAAGCGTCGTGCACATGATTCTGGAGATCCCTAGAAATAGCCTGAGCGTGGACAAATTCAATTTTACAATCAAGCAGTAGAAAAGGAAATTCATGCAGATTAGGAAGGCATTTATAACAGTGACACCACTACACTTAATTAAAAACAAAATTATTGTGACTTTCACAACGTGATGCTGCAAATCTACGTTTCTGTGATGATCCCGCAGAGATCTGAGTCAGTTCCTCTGATTGCAAAGAATGAATTGTCGTTCCACATTAGCAGCTTTTATCAATTAAAAGCTTCATAAATATTTAAAATTGGCTTTGTCCTTCAGAACTGTTTGCAGGAAAGACAAAAAAGAACTTGGAACGAAAGAAGACACCATTTTTATTTTTATTTTAGTCTACTTATTCCTGTATTCAGTCATTTGTAGGATGTTGGAATCAGATCCCCCAAACAATACAAAGAAAATTTTATCCAGATTATTTATTTCTGTACTACAGGACTTGTCCTCCAATGAAATCCAGATATGAAATATTTAACTCAATAATCCAGTTAGATATAACCACTTTAAAATGCATGTTGTGGCTCCGATACCTCTCCATACACTATTGTTGCTTAAAAGAGAAGTCAGGACATATTACAATGATGTACAGGATCTCTGGGTTTATCACTAAGTTTCACTTATTATACTAATCAAAAATAAAATTCACAAAGCACATTGCTATTTTAAAATATCATGGAGTTCATAAAAACTGCTCATTTCTGTTCAGCCAAAACCAGGAATCAGAACTGAGTCAAAACTTGGGTTTGGCAGTTTTTATGGACTGCATGAGAGTTTAAGATGAGTTTCCCACAAAGCAAGACATGCCATGAATCCGCATTAAAGAGGTTGGTTTATAAAACCCTTCTAATACTATTTTGAGTTAATTAGGGAATCCATGGACAAGAACCTAATCAATTACCGATAGCAGAAAGTGACAACCAAGAGGTTCTCACTCCAAGGAGCATATGACAAGTGTGTGGATTAAATATTTCAATGAACATTGTGCAATACCTCATGTGCCCGGTGGTGGAGCTGCAGTAGTAATTAACACTTGCCTCAGAAAGCTGAGTTTCCTGCAAAGTAAGACATGCTCTGTATCCACATTAAAGAGGTTGCCTGGTTTAGAAAGCCTACTCTGAAAATCCTTCTACAACCATTGTGAGTTAACTAGGGAGTCCCTTGCTCAGGACTTCTGTCAACTAGCACAGCAGAAATCGACTACCAAGAGGTTCTCACTCCAAGGAGGACCTGACACCTTGTGTATTACACATTTCAGTTGACATTGTGCAATACCTTATGTGCCCTGTGGTGGAGCTGCAGGAGTAATTAACTCCGGTAAGAAAGGAACAGTGTTCCTCTTAATGTATGGGAACGTTTCTAGTAAAAAAGAGTTAAATCAAGACAACTGGGACATTTGTAAGTTATGTTGTTTTTTTCCTGTTACTTTTAAGTCCGCCTTTGGTTTTTGTGCTTTGCCGAATTTTGGCGCACGTGTAATTTGGTTTTACCTTAAGTGATTGTATGCCAAAGGGTTACCTGACATACTTTCCAACTGGCTGTGATATTTAGTGCAACATTTACCAGTGTCGTATATCACAAATACATAAAGTGATTTACTTTTTGAGAACATACCAACTTTTGTGCAAATTGTGCATATTTTCATGTGCACCAAAATTTCTGTGGCAATATTTGAATTTGCGAAATTTCGCAAATATTTGGGTGAATATTCATCATATATTGACAAATTTGAGAATTCGTGATCTCCAGTCATTATTTACTTGATTGTGAAAATCAGCAGTCTTAAAATTTACGATAAAAATTAGCGATACTAAAATTCACAATTAACACTACTCCTAAAGTCAAAGATATTACAGCCTTCTCATTGGCCCACAAGCAGGAAGAATATTCATGATAAAAATTTGCGATTAGAATATTCGCGATCAACACTACAAAATTTAAGGCAATTTAATGCTACAAAACTGGGGTAACAGCATTCATAAATGCCCAATGACTTTAAATTATGCTAGTTTTATTTTCTGTATCTGTACCAAAATAGCCTGTAATATAATATACGTTCCTTATAATTTTATATTTTACAGTATATTGCCAATGTATTCCGAGTAATTTGTTTAGCTTTTTAGCATCAATACATTTCTCTATAAAATGATGACTTGGCATAAATTGGTAAATTACATATTTGTTTTGAGTCATGGATGCACCAATTAAGAAAAAAATAATGTATTTTTAACATCTTTAATGATAAAAAAAACATTTCAAGTTGTGGTTATAGCAATCAATGCAAGGTTACAAACTGCTTGATGGATTAAGGCATGCATTCATCAATGTCCTGATAGTTCTTACCTAAAGATTTCAAGTGTCAGGAGTCTGACCTACTCAGGGCAAATGGGTGGATAATAAATGGCTTATTTAGGAGCTTTAACAAGATTGCCAAACAGATCAGACTCAGTGCAGATTTTAACAAATGCACAGACCCTGCTTCACGACAAGAGCATTTACAACCGCTATCAATTATACATAGTAGAAAAGCCTAAAGTGGTCAAATCTCCTTCTGTAATCTGCATGAATTTCTGCTTGGTTTTGCATAGTGCCAACATGCAGTGAATTATACTGCACTGAGTCTTGGTGCCATTGATAAATATAAGCAGAGACAACTGTATAGTTAAGTACTTCCAAAGTACATATCTGGTAAATAAGGAATGATCAACTTTCAATCATTTTTCAATTTTGTTTTCGAATTGATGAACATTTGGAGTGATTATTTTCCTCCAGGGTACATGTTTCTGCTCATTAGAGATTTTGGGACTGGTGTCTAATATACTTCATATATTGAGGGTCATTTACCAAGATTGCTGCTTCTGTTTTGGGTGTTAAAAAAAAATCCAAGATCCAGTTTTGCAACTTTTTAACTGTCCAAACAACATCAGACAAGTTTACAGTCCAGTCAGTATCTGTCTCAGCATAGATAGTGCATCAGAGTTCATGGACTGTGGAGTTTATCGAAGGCATCAGGTTCTTAGCAATCAGATTCAGAAGGGATGAAGTTGGGGTTAAGTGAAGAGGAGTTAGATTTGGATACATAATAAACATGCTTAAAGCTGTGGATAATTGGAATTAACCTGATCAGGGTTGTGCATTCCAGAGAACAAGTGGAGTTTGAGCAAGAGTCCTGGAGACGGGAGTAGGAGGTGTGAATTATGGGAATTTTTACATATCCCTGTCTACTACTGTACCTACCACCCTTCCATTGGAATGTAGTGTGGTAGATGATAGAGGGCTGTGCAGTGTTCTGGAGAGTATGGGTTAGACAAGGATGAGTGAAATAACATTGAACCATATGCTATAGTAGAGGGGCAACACATGTAGTGACCGATGCAGGCTAGAAGCATTGATGTATTGGTTGGATAGAAAGATTAGTCTGGCTGCCGCCTTCAGGATGGATTGGAGAGAGAGTGACTGGTTAGGGAAACTAACAGAAAATAACAGAATCCATAAGACGGAAGTCAAAATGGAAGCCTTTAAGAGGCATTCCCTTTTTATTCTTATCCATTATGCAGGAATCCAGTCATGCATAACGGAAACCAGGACAAACCTGTTTTGCTGCCCACAGAGTAGTATTATGACGGAATGCAAAATTGAAGCCTTTGAAAGGCATTCCGTTTTGACTTCCGTCATAATAGAAGTCTATGGGAATCATAATGGATGGGACAATTCTCTATTATGCAGAATGGAAAAAAAAAGTCCTGTCAACAGGACTTTGTTTTCCTTCTTGCATAACGGGAACCAGACAGATCGGTTATGATTCCTATAGACTTCTATTATGACGGAAGGCAAAACAAAATGCCTTTTAATAGATGGCAAGCTCTGAAGAAGAAAAATAACTTTTTTGTTACTGTGTTGGGTATTGTATGTCAATTGGAAGGCAAAACTAAATGCCTTTTAAAGGCTTCTGTTTTGACTTCCGTCTTATGGATTCTATTATTTTCCATTATAACCATGCTATAATGGAAAACAATGACGGAATCCATAACGGTGATTTGAACAAGCGCTTAGTAGTGAGTTACAGTTATCAGTGTAAATGTTACACTGTGGCCTGTGTACAAGCCTTTGTAATCACTTATGATAAATGGGTCCCTATTCTCCAGAACTTAAGACTCAAGTTACTTGAAATAAGTACCAGGTTTTCTTGTATATTTTTGTATACTTGAGTATACTCAGTTTGTCCCATGTACACCACTTATACTCTACAGATATATCCTCCTGTACCTTTCCTTTTGGCTGGAGATATCCAAAGATGAGTAGTAGATGGCCAGCTTTGAAGAAGAAAAATAACTTTTTTGTTACTGTGTTGGGTATTGTATGTCATTTGGTAGGGAAAACAAAATGCCTTTTAAAGGCTTCTGTTTTGACTTCCATCTTATGGATTCCATTATTTTCCATTATAACCATGCTATGACGGTAAAGAATGACGGAATCCATAACGATGATGTGAACAAGCCCTTATTAGTGAGTTACAGTTATCAAGAGGAGAATAAATCAGAGCTAAAATAAGATTATTTTTTGCCGTTCCACAGTAAGTAAAGGATGGATTCTGGAGATGATTTTAAGATGCAAATGACTAGGTAGTGAATAAACAATACAAGTCAAACATAACCTACTTGTAAATTACATTTAGCCATAACCTGCATGCAGATTACATTTAGTCATTATCCTTCTGTCTTATCCAAACCCATGAGCAGTATGTAGGAAAAACCTAGCAGTCATAGTGTACATCAGAATAAATGCACACATTCAAGTGTTTTGTCCCTTTCAACCAATGTAAGCCGTACAATTTGCATTCTTTTTAGTCTATAATTATCTCTGGTTCCAACAAACCATTAATTCTAATTACATATGTTATTAATGTAGTTACAGTTATAACAATGCTTGAAAACAGCTTCTCCCATTCTTTCTAATAAATCAGCTCATTGTTAGGCAGTAGTTATTTTTATTGAGCGCCTACTTTCTCCAAAAATTAATTAATTATAGTTGTATCTTCTAGAGATTACATTTTTCATTCACCCTTATATTTTACTGACAATGCAAAATTTTCTTCAAATAATTATTAGTAATGTGATTTGTAGTTTGAAAAGCCTACTTTATCAGCCTGGCAACTTTGCTTCAACATGTCATATGTCACCAATTAATTTAGTCTAAAGTTACAGATATATACTTTGTTGGATAGTTTACTATATGTAGGAAATAACCTGCAAGATGGAAGAACAAGGAAGAACAAAGAATTACTTTACTGAGAGAGTAGTGGATGCATGGAATAGCCTTCCTGCAGAAGTGGTAGCTGCAAATACAGTGAAGGAGTTTAAGCATGCATGGGATAGGCATAAGGCCATCCTTCATATAAGATAGGGCCTGGGGCTATTCATAGTATTCAGTATATTGGGCAGACTAGATGGGCCAAATGGTTCTTATCTGCCGACACATTCTATGTTTCTATGTTTCTATGTTAACTAATATACTAAACCAGACTGGACTTCTTATTATTCAATGTAAATGTTACACTGTGGCCTGCGTACAAGACTTTGTAACCACTTATGATAAATGGGTCCTGATTCTCCAGAACTTAAGACTCAAGTTACTTGAAATAAGTACCAGGTTTTCTTGTATATTTTTGTATACTTGAGTATACTCAGTTTGTCCCATGTACACCACTTATACTCTACAGATATATCCTCCTGTACCTTTCCTTTTGGCTGGAGATATCCAAAGATGAGTAGTAGATGGCCAGCTTTGAAGAAGAAAAATAACTTTTTTGTTACTGTGTTGGGTATTGTATGTCATTTGGTAGGTTATTTCAGGATAGCATCTGTACCATTTGGAAATACATTTCCATATTGTAAGTCTGCAGAGTCACATTATAGATCCATTTATCATAATAACACTGATATATGGTTTCTCTGTTGGCTTGTAGCTAATCTGAGATTGTTTGCAATTCATAGAATCCTGTGAAAAATATTTGCTTTGAATTTTAATCCCTGGAAATCTATTCTGCCATCTCTAATGTCAAATTTAATTATACCTGACAATACCAATCACAATATTTTTCCGTTCTGTCTTTGCGTTCCACCCCGGACATGGCCTTATTACTGATCTGTATGTTGCTGATCTGTAATATGACTGCAATGGAATCTAATTTTGGGTGAATTGAAGTATCGTCACAAAGACAAATTTCCTTGCGCTTCTTGGTAAAAAAATCTATTTTCCGTAAAATGGTGGCTGAAAAAAATAATAATACTCACCTCATCCACTTGCTCACGGAGAAGCAATCTGCTCCCATCTTGATTAAAGAAAACCTGCCAAAGGACCTGCAGGGAGCGTGATGACATCACTATGTGACCAAGCTGGGAACGTGTGGTGACGTCATCAGTTTGCAAACAATAGATGAGGGGAGGAGTATTTGATTTTTTAACCCCCAATTAACCCCTGAAAGGTTTAATGTCAGTTACAGATGCTGCAATTGAACATGATACTTGAGGAGTTAAATGACAGGGAGCAGCGTGATCACCTTTCCCTGTCATTGCGCCTGCTCCATAGGGAAGTGATTTGTCACAAAGTGACAAATCAAATTTCTCGTTGAAGTTCGTCAAAACAGCCGAATCAAATTTTTCAAAACTTCACTCATCTCTAATCGGAACCTACTCTGCCTATACAGAGACCTTTAAATTTTTATCATGGGATCAAATGGGAGATCCATGATGCAATAATAATATGGGCGTAAACGGGTGTCTTTGTGCACTTCCCTATTAACACCTGTAAACAAGAATCAGGAAAGCAGCCCAAGAATAACACCAAAGCTATCCTGATATTGACAGGAGTCTAGGGCATAAAACACCACCAAATACGTAAAGTGCAGAAAAACATCACTAAAAAACTCTGTGTGAAAACAACTTCAAACTTATTTAGTAGTGTATCTCACTGTATTGTGAGGTCAAGGGAGAATAAAGGGGTTTTCCTAGAGTCTGACATTGATGACCTGTCTTCAGAATAGGTCATCAATATCAGTTTGGTGGGCGTCAGACACCCGGGGACCCCGCTGATCAACTGTTTGTGGAGGCAGATTACCAAGCATAGCACTGTCCATTTTATTGTATAGCAGTTGTGCAACCTTAGCACCATTCATTTAAATGGAACTGAGCTGCTCCTTGGCCATTTGACCGATGAACATGATCTCAATGGCCTAGGAAGAGGCAGGGATGCTCACTGGAGTGCTGCTGCCTCTTCAAACAGCTGACCGGCGAGGGTGCCGGGAGTCGTATTCCCGCCAAACTGATATTGTTGACCTGAGGAAAAATCATGAATATTAAAAGCTCAGACAACACTTTTAAAGCAATGACAAGTATCTACATTTTGATTTTTGAAATCCCTCCTCCCACCTATGTATAAACTTTAGCAAATTGCAGATATTATCCTTATTATTGCATTACAAGTAGCTGTAGAACCATTAGTTTCCTTCTGTGTATTCTTTTTTTGTGGAAAATCTTTAGCAGTCTGCACATACAGAATAAATCAGGGCTGCAAGACTCATAATTGCATGTATACAATTTTTCTTTCCTGTCAATCATGTTATTCCCTTTCAAAGCCTAAAAACCTAAGACAGGTCTTAGAAGGCTTAAATTTCCCAGCTAATGATCTGTGTCAAATGTAAGACACAGCACCAACCGGCGCCTGGCATCTGACGCAGCCACATATTGTACATTGAAAAACTGCTGCAGTGTGCAGCATAGTAATGAATTTAATTAATGGGGCTTCGGATTTCATACCTGCACCTTATTGCATGCACAGCATTTCCCTAAAAAACAGCACATGTATTAACCCACCCCAATAGCAGCAGAATACAGCAGAATTTCAGCCATTCTTTTACCTTCTCCTATTTCAGAAACCGAGGTGCAATCATTCCGTTCACTCTTTGGTTTGTGGATCCATATAACATTAAGAATAGACAATGTATAACAAACATTTGAATTATGTGCAGTTGTACAGAGGCAGCCTGCATACTCTTACCTAACCCCTAGTTAGGAAACTAAAACTCCCAGCATGCCTATGGCTGTCCGTGCATGCTGGAGGTCATAGTTCCACACCAACAGAGGAGACCCGGGTTGCAGACCATTCATCTGTAGAATAAAATAAATATATAACACCATTCACTTTTGCCATTTGTTAATGTGGATCCCTCATTTTCAGTTGTTTCTTCTTTTGAAACTTGAGGGCAAGTTCTGCTCTCTAGAAGAGTCCATACATTTTAATGATGTAATCTATGTACATCATTTAACCGAAGTTTTGAGCAAAGCAACTTCGGACCTAGGATCTGAAGCTCGCTTCGCTCATACCTAGCTACAGGCGTCTGAACCTTGGGCGCCTGGTATGGTAAACGAAAGAAATGAAGAATATTAGAAAAAACTAATTTACTGTAGGTTTAATAAACTTTATTTATAAGTTTAAGTACACTTTAATGGATTCCAAGTGGCCTCTTGTTGTAACTCACATCAATTGATATATACAGACAGGGGGACTTTTGCAGATAGATAACATATGTTCATGATATATATGAGTAATGCCTGTGTGTGTTTACCTGTCATTTTTTAATGCCATCATGTTTCTGATTGGTTGCTTTGATAAATGCTTGTGATTGGACATATTCAAATAATGGCTAAAGGGGGGTGGCTAGATGCACAATGTACTTTTAATAAAATTGACTCTACGTGCGTTGCCTAGCAGAGAATCATCTAACCAGAAAACCTGTCTGGTTGTTTGATTCTTTAGGTCGACCACATCCCCTGGCCCCTGGGGAAAACGTATTAACTAATTTGAATCCCACAGACAAGCGAGTGTAGTCCCCTAGTTTTGGACTTGTCCTAAATTGTAGCGACACTTTCTACCCAGTGGTGCTCACAGTTACAAGAGAACTTGTAACCATTCCTGGAGTGTCTGAAGCATCTTTTCCCATAACTCCTATTTTTGAACAAATTAACTGGGTGTTACCATTTTTCTCATCAAAGGGGTGGATCTCATCGTCTTCAGTGCTGATTGGACAGTGTCAAATGGTCTCACGTAACACCCCCAACTAGTAACACCCAGTTATCAATTCATGAATTTCTTATAGGAGAAACAGAAGAAAGGCACAACACAGAGTTCTTAGAGAGGATGCAATTATTTACTAAAGCAGACATATCCGGAGAGTTGATACCACTTCTTTAATTTCCCCTTTTCTCTTTAACTCTCTTTCTTGCACATACGCATACCATGGCAAATAACCAGTTCAAAATGTTTCTGGAGTATTTTTATTTTAAGGTATTACTTTTTAATAAAAATTACCAAATGCTCACTAATACTATTTCTCTCATGTGTGAATTGCTTTGAGTAAAATGCATCCATTTACTGTATGATGAGCTATGATAATGATTGCTTAGGTTTGGTTCCCAACCTGATAATATGGAATACTTTACAGTAGGAAATACCAAGCGTCAGAATCCTAGGCTGTATGAACTTTACATATTTATGTTTCTGTCATCAGCCAAATGTGTATATTTGTGCCATGTCCAATTTCCGAAAAGATAAATTGCAAATGAGAATCTGAGAACTGGTGCAGCATCCGATCTGTAATGCCTTGTGAAGACAGCAATCACCCTCTGCAATACTAAATAATACCTTATTTACTATAAACAGCACTCAAGGAATTTTCAAATGCTACTCAAGTAATTATCTTTTTCCATATAATTATATTTCGTGTTTAGTGTTATAGAAAGCATCTATCATCCATTTGGAAGAAAAACGCTGGGATTACACATTTCAGGTTTTATTCATCGAGTGTGATGCCAAGAAAAAACATGGTGTGAGATGGTGATCCAGTTGTCATTTACTCTAATACAGCTTGTAGAAAATAGATAATTCTCTGGTGCATAACTCATTTTCTAAGGAGATCATGATGGTTGGACATGGAAAAGCAATTACAAATCCTAGTTCACTCCATCAATATGAAATAGCTCCAGAAAGGCAACCTGACCAAAAAAAAAAAAAAAAAGATAGAGCAGGAATTATCCATCACATTGGGTTCCTCTTTACCCTACACCAGCCCAAAGGATTTGTCAGGATTCTTAGAAATAGATTTTTAGTTAATCCCATCAAAGTTGGTTCTATCCGGTGATGAAAATCCAATTGTCTAGGGTCAGCTTTTGAAATGGGCCTAGGATTGGTCAAAGCAGTAAAAAGAATATCCAACATTAAAAACCCCCGGGCTCTTAGTGAAACCTGATTGGTTCAATGTACTAAACCTAAGAAATTACTGCACAGTGCAAGGACTTCTTTATTAGATCCAGTGACATGCCAGGTCTCTGCTATGCTAGGGCTAAGACTAAAGCACGCCCATTAGTGACTGTTACATCTCTGGGAACACTTCCAGTGTAAGTTTATAAACAAAAAAGCCCTTGTCATGCTCGATTTAACTCAGGGCAAGGGATAGTGTCAGAGCATGAAATGCTCTGATGCTCATTGCAGAGGGGCTGCCTGGTTGAAGAAGTAGATATGTCCGGGTTCAGCTTTGAACCCAGAAAACCCCATTAACACTGGAAAAATGCCACTATCCTCACAGAAGGTGACCAAAAAGCACCCCTACACAGGACACAGATGTGTTCTCGCATATCGCTCAGATTGGAAAGGGGCCACCCTTCGCACTTTGGAAAGGGGGCCATCACTCTGAAAGTACTGAGGAGAAGCCTTTATGGAATTAATTAATTTTTTAAGTATTGTTTTGTACTTAGCCCCTGCTGGGACACTATCAGTGAGCCATAGGCAATGCTATATATAGCTGGATTAGAAGTGGGTAAAGGGAAAACAGATGAACCTCTTTTTCCGGCTCTGCCAAGGATACCATGAAAGTAGAGCGTATAGTTCCAGAAATCTTTTATTGTATATGAGTGTTGTTGAACCTCTTTAAATAGTGGTGTATAGTTTAGGTGGAATATCTTATCTAAGTTGGAGGGGATCTTGATTCCCAAGTAGGAGACACAAGAGTCCTGCCATTTGAATGGTTTTTGAAGAGAGGATATCATTTTTGGCAATGCTGATATGTTCATGGCTTCCAACTTTGAGTAGTTGACTTTGCTTTGTACTTTGACTTGAGCTTTGGGAGATGCGGGAAGACCTCCACAGGGTTTGAGATCATGAGTAATAGGTCATCTGCAAAAGCCGCATTTATGTATTCCACTGAGCTGCTCCTAACCTGAATGCAATGGATGTTCGGGTGTTCCCTTATGGCTTGTAGCAAAGCCGCCATTACCAGGATATAGATAGTGGGAGACAGGGGACATCCCTGACACATCCCTTTATGATCGGTAATGATGGTGAGAGGGTCCGGTTGACCCGTATGCAGGCACTTGGGCCTTTATATAGTGTCATAATGGCTTGTTGGAGTTGCTCATGGATACCAAATTTACATAATACTTTCCTCATGAAGAGCCAGCTCACCCTGCCGAAGGCCTTCTCCGCATCTATGCTCAGCAAGACCAAAGGAAGACGTTGCCTCACTGCCCACTGAATAGATGTCACTACCCTCCCTACCCGGTACGAAGCCTGCTTGGTCTGGGTGTATTAATCTGGGCAGTAATGCCTTCAGGTGATTTGCTAACAGTTTTGCCCAAATTTTCACATCTACGTTAAGAAGCGATATGGGTCTATAACTGGGATCTTTGCCTGGTTTAGGGAGAATCGTGACCGTCGCTTCCAGTGCTTGTTTGTGCAAATGGGAGCCTGAAAGCAGGGAGTTACAGAATCTGGTTAGGTGCGGGACGAGGGTAGAAGAACATTTTTTGTAATAGCCTGCTGGACCAGGACTTTTACCTGAGGGAATGGAGCTAAGGATATTAGTAACTTCCTCCTCTGTAACTGGGGCGATGACAGTCTTTTGTTCCCCTACACTTAAATGGGGTAGGTTTAGACTATGGAGGAAGTCTGCATTCCATGATTCCCCTTGTGGGCTGTGTAGTTCTCTGTGGTCACCAAGTCCATAGAGGTCTCTATAAAACCCTTGGAATTCTTTAGCTATGTCTGCCGTTTTGCGTTTTGTGGACCTCCGAGCCCTTAGTCGTGTTAATGCTAGCAATGAAAGTGGACTCTTTTTTCTGCTTTACCAGTTCAGCCATTAATTTTGTTCCCTTATCACCGTGGGAGAAAAAGGGAATTTTGAATATTGATACATTTTCGCATGGCCGATGTTTAAGTGGTTTTTAAATTCCTTCCTCAGAGTTAGCAGTTCTTCTATTGCTGCCAGCGCTTTAGATTTTTTATGGAGGGATTATATAACTGTGAATTTTTTGTCTTTTTTAATTTTACACCCAAGAGCTATGAGCTCTCCCCTTATTGTAGACTTATGGGCTTCCCACACCGTGGTGACTGGCATACCCTCTGTATAGTTATCCTGGAAAAATAGTTGTAACTTCTGGTTTAGGGCTGTCACTTCACTATCCTTGTCCAGAAGAGTTTCATTCAGTCTCCATTGTTTGGAGTGGGGGGGTAGGCTAGCAAATTGGCATGTGGTGGACCCCGGTGCGTGGTCGGACACTGTGGTTGGTTCTTTAACTGACTGTTCTACCATGTCTATGTGGTTGCTAGAGAAAGATATAGTCTAGCCTCTTGAATGTGTTGTGTTATGCTGAGTAGTACGTGTAATCACGTTCTTCTGGATGCATCAGGCGCCAGGTGTCCACTAAATTAACTTCAGATAGATGTGCATTGATGCTTCCCAAGGCAGATTGGGTGAGCTGGGAGGAGCCCTCTGAAGCATCAAGACCAGGGAATAGCGTGACATTTAAATCACCTTCAACTAACCAGATTCCCTCTGCAAAGGTGGTCAGTTTCTTTAGTGTGTCAGTAATCCATTTCCTCTGACCCCTATTAGGGCTATATAGGCTAGCTAAAGTGACCGGCTGGGTACCTATTTTCCCTTTAACAAATATAAATCGACCATCTGAGTCTGATGAGAGATGACCACAAAGGGCACATGTTTAGCAATAGTGATACCCACACCTCTGGAGGCTTTTTCATGTGCACTGATAAACAAGTGATGATACTGTGTCTTCGTGAGGTTGGGGACACGACCCAGTTTAAAATGTAATTCTTGGAGGAAGCCTATGTCTGTATGTGATTTCTTCAATAAACGGATAACCTGGGATTTTTTCTGGGGGATGTTGAAACCCCTAACATTAAAAGAGGTACATTTGACTTTTGCTGTCATGGCGTATATGACTTGTGCAGCCAGGATGGTACATCTAGCAGGGTCGTTTGAAGTAGGTTCCACGCTGCTGGCAGGTCTCCCTGTGTTCTGATGGTACATTGTTTCTCTTCCATGTAGAAGGTGAGGCCAAAGGGGAAAAGCCACTTGAAAAGAATCTTATGGTGTCTCAAGTGATCCGTCAGTGGTCGCACAGCCCATCTTTTATTGAGCAGATGGTGCTAAATCTTGGAACAGCAGTATTTTGGCTCCTTAGCAGTTTTTAGGAAAGCTGCTTTGTCAGTATATTTCAATAGGCCACATACTACATCTCTGGGGCTAACTGATTAACCCGGTTGCCAACATGATGAATATCTTTTTTTATCTCTGTTAGTTCATGCATCACGGGTTGTAGTGCAGAGGTCAGGGCAGGAACGAGCGGGATATTAGAGCCAAGTCTTCAGCCCCTTCTTCACTGACCTGACTTTGGGAGTTGTCATCTAAATCATCGGCTCTCTTCTCCCAGTCTCTGGTGTCTTGCGGCGCTATCTTGTCCGATTCTGCAGCTGCCGCTGAGGAGTTCTTATGCAGATATTTCTCCATATCTGTCATTCTTCTGTCTGACTTGTTGGGGTCAAGTTTGTCTCTGGGTATGTATTTACTGATTTTCCCCATTCTGCAAGTGATTATGCTGCAACATTTTCTAGTTTACAGGGTCACAAGACGAGGAGCTCTCTCATATGCGTCTGCCTTGGTGAACAGCCAGGTTCCGCCCCCTGACTTATTTTATATTTCTGTACAGTTTGTAGCTTTATAGTGTAGTGGTTAATATCCTTGCCTCTAATGTATAAGGTTGGGAATTCAAATCCCGGCAAAAACATTTCAGAAATAGAGATTACATTTTTTTTAATTTTTTTTTAGTAATTGTAAAAAATGTATATCCCAAAATAAATGTGTAATTTCTAATATATATCATACTTCTGATATATATGAATACATAATATGTGGGAAACTACTACTGATGTTTTAAGCCATAATATGTTTACATATATTATAATATATTATATATTCTAAATATATAATAATATATGTAAATATAATATAGCTAAAAACTTTTATATATAAAAATGTTTCTGCCAAGATTTGAATTCACAAACTCGAACATTAGAGGTAAGGACGTTTACCACTACACTATAGAGCTATACGTCAACCTGCACAGAAATATAATATAAGTATTCTGCTGAATAAACTACAGAAACTACTATGATGTTTTTATGACCCAGTTTAGCATTCAGCTTTATAGCTGAGTGGATAAGGTTATTGCATCTAATGTACAGCGTTGGGAGTTCAAATCCTAGCAGAAACTTTTCAGAAATAGATGCTAATTTACTTTTAAATACACTGACTCGAGGATCGTGCTCGAGTACAGGCGGTGTTCGGCCGAGCATGCTCTCCCAACACTAATATATATATAACGTTTTGTTATATGATGTGTTTTCTCTATGTATGTGTACACTAACATTTTATTTCATAGAGCTCCATATATTTTGAGTGTAGCAAGGGAGCAGATTTGAAGGGAATAATATGATTTGGTTCCTATTACCTTCTTAAATATGACCATAAAATTAAACATTCTGAGATTTCCATTCCTTAAAAGGGTAGAAATGTAGCTTGACAGTTGAAAATTGGAGTAGAGAAATATGGGTGTTGGGCTATAAACCAGACATATAAAAATGCTTGCTAAGCACATTCTTATGTACAGTAAGCAAAAGTGCAAACGAGTGGAAGTCGAGGTAGTAGCTACTCATAAAAACTGACCTAGCTTTTAATCTTTTATGCTGCCTTTTGCAACTTTTATTGAAAATATATTATTCTTTTGTACCTGGCCTGGAACATTGATATATCATCATAATTTATTGATTATTAATAGAGATGAGAGAATTATTAAAAAATTTGATTCGGCTGCTTCGCCGCAGTTTGGCAAAAAACCTGCTTCATGACAAAGTAATTCATCACAAAGTGCATTTCTTTGTAAGTAGTGGGTGCAATGATAGGGAGTGGCAATTGCGTGCCCCCCCCCCCAATGCACCCTTCAGATGCTACCTTCATACATGATCATGGAATCTGATATAAATAACAGAGTATAAAAAAAAAATAATCTTACTTACACTTTCGATTTGCTCGTGACGGGCCGGCCGACGCCATCGTTCTTGAAGAACTGGCGCGAAATCTCGCGCGGCCCATGATGACATCATCACACTGGGCAGTGTGCTGACAACATCATACGTCACAGCGCACGGGATTTTGTGCGAGATATTCAAGCAAGATGGCAGCAGCCGGTCCGTTGGGCGCAAATGGATGAGGTAAGTATGATTTTTGTTTTTTGTTTTTTACACTATTTCTGGTTAAATTGATTAGTTACCACAAAGCATTAAGAAATTTAAAATTCGAAATTCGACTCGAAGTCCACCTCCTGGACTTTGATTCGCTCAACGATATTTATTAATGACATTATTTTTGCATGAAGCAATTAGAATTTTGGAAATGCTGAAGTTTAGTGTTATGTTAAAACTATATTAAAAATGGTTCAAACAGTCTAAATAAGGTGCAAAAAAAAACAAGTACTAGTGGTGTGCAGTCTCATCCTTTGATATCTTCCTTATAAATATAGGCTTGCTGTCAGGTTTGTGCCTTAAACTTTAGTTATGTGCTATTATAATGCACAGTTGGCGGATGAGTTTTCTTAATTCACCTTTGTGTTTTAGAGAGTACAACTATATGGTGAAATCGATGCAGCAATCCTTCACCTGCCAGACCATACAAGAGTCCATAACTAGAGGTTAATAAGAAATCATCTGGCAATCTGGAGTCTTGTGTCCTACAGCAGTGCTCCTAGAAATTAGTAGTTCTACAAATGCCAGGTGACGAGGTCGATCCCAGAAGAGATTTTGCACTGGAACCCATAAGCTACAAGCTATGCCTTTTTTATTATGGCATTGTTCCAACATGAAATTGTCAAAGCAGCTTTATAACTGTAGAAAACTCATATCATCAAATTTAAGAATCTAACATCAGTATCCATGAAGTCCCTTTAATGCATTTTTTTAAATCACAGGATCGCAACGGCAGGAACTTTAACTACAGCCTGCCAGTGCTGATCATGCGCTGGCAGGCTGTAGATGTTAAAAAAATGGCATCTGAATCGCATATCAGATGCTGTTTTGTAAACAGCGTCTGATATGCCTCCTGCCTGCTCCTCTGGTGGTCCCTTTTGCTTGGGATCACCAGAGGACACTGAAAGTGCACCAATCACCACACACCAACACCCCCCACCCCGTCACTGATTAACCCCTGATCACCCCATGTCACCCCCCTGATCACCCCCTGTCACCCCCCCTGTCACTAATCACCCCCCTGTAAGGCTCATTCAGATGTCCGTATGTGTTTTGCGGATCCACGACTCTGCGGATCCGCAAAACACGTAGACCGGCAATGTGCTTTCCGCATTTTGCGGATCCGCACATTGCCAGAGCTATATAGAAAATGCCTTTTCCTGTCCGCAATTGCGGACAAGAATAGGACATGCTCAATCTTTTGCGGCTGGATGTTTCGGGGCCGAAACCCGGAAGTTTGCGGCTTCAGCTCCGCAAATGCTGATGCGGAGAGCACATAGTGTGCTCTTCGCATCACCGCTGGCCCCATTCACACTGAATGGGTCCTCATCTATTCCGCAGAATTGCGGAATAGATGCGTACATTTTTGCAGACGTGTGAATGGGGCGTTACTTCGCAAGCACTCCTATGTCCTTCTCTTTTTTTTGCACATTTTTTGGAATTTGGGCCCCTTTGTGCATCTTGGCTGCAAAAAAGTGTCACTTATGTGGTATTGCCGTACTCAGGAGAAGTAGGGAAATGTGTTTTTGGGTGTATTTTTACATATACCCATGCTGGGTGTGAGAAATATCTCTGTAAATGACAACTTTTTAAATTTTTTTATACAAAGTTGTCAATTTACAGAGATATTTCTCTCACCCAGCATGGGTATATGTAAAAATACACCCCAAAACAAATTGCCCTACTTCTTCTGAGTACGGCGATACCACATGTGTGCCACTTTTTTGCAGCCTAAGTGCGCAAAGGGGCGTAAAGTCCAATGAGTACCTTTAGGCTTTACAGGGTTGCTCAAAATTTAGCCCCACCCAAAATGCCAGAACAGCAAACACACCCCACAAATCATCCCATTTTGTAAAGTAGACACCCCAAGGTATTCACTGAGGGGCATAGTGAGTCCGTGGGAGATATTTTTTTTTTTTGCCAGAAGTTAGCAGAAATGGAAACTTTATTATTATTTTTTTCTTCAGAAAGTGTCATTTTCCGCTAACTTGTGAAAAAAAATGAAATCATACATGAACTCACCATGCCCCTCCGCGAATACTTTGGGGTGTCTTCTTTCTAAAATGGTGTCATTTGGGGGGTATTTATACTATCCTGGCATTCTAGCACCTGAAGAAACATGACAGGTTCTCAGAAAGTCAGAGCTGCTTCAAAATGCGGAAATTCACTTTTTTGCACCATAGTTTGTAAACGCTATAACTTTTACCTAAATCAATAAATATACACTTATTGCATTTTTATTTATCAAAGACATGTAGAACAATGAATTTAGAAAAAAATGTATATAGAAATGTAGTTTTTTTTAAATGTTTACAACAGAAAGCGAAAAATGTCTTTATTAATATCAAAAAAATTAAAATGTCAGCAACAATAAAATACCCCTAAATGAAAGCTGTATTAGTGAGAAGAAAATGAGGTAAAATTCATTTGGGTGGTAAGCTGTATGACCGAGCAATAAACCTTTAAAGTAGTGCAGTGCAGAATTGTAAAAAGTGGTCTGGTCATTAAGGGTGTTTAAGCTAGGGGGGCTGAGGTGGTTAAATGGAACGTGGATTTAAAATGTAAACTTTAAAATTGCACAGTGCAGGGCTTGATAAATTCCACCCCCTTCCATAATATTCTTTCTTTATTTTGTGAAAAAGTAGCAAGAATCTGACCTTGGAAATTAATGAACACAAGTCAATTAAACAAGGGCTTAAAGTAATAAAAACTTCCAAATTTGATTTCATCTTATAATCTATAAATGATTGAAAACTGTTTTTGCAGAGCTGCAAAAATCCAAATGAATCCTAAGTGAGCTGCTGTGATTGCCTAAGTATATTGGAAGTCAGATCAGAGAGACATCTTCGGAAAATAGCAGCCTTGACATCCTTATTATCAATAATAAGCAGCTTTGCGAGTGGATCCTGCTCCTGTTCTGGCCAAAGCTACTATCTTAAGTATCTTTCTTGCGTCATTTATTTCACTGTTGACTACTTGAGGTTGCAGAGTTGTTGCTTACTGTGTAATGAGGCTTGAGGATGACACCTTCTAAGGCACTTTTCTTTGCTATGATTTCTCAGAAACCAGACAATTCCTTCTGATTAGGCCAGAGAAAATAGAATAATTGTCATGTTTGCAGATTCACGGTAGAGCTGGTCATTTGAAGTGAAAATAATTGAGCTCTCTCCCAAACTTTTGGAATGTACAAAACACATAGTTGGATATAGATGTAGCAAATGTTATTCTAATTTCATTTTTTCAATGCATAGTATAAATTGAATGAGAAAATCAGTATGAAGCAAAAATTATATGTAGGGTTGAGCGAACCCGAACTGTAAAGTTTGGGTTCGTACCGAACTTCACGTTTTTTTGCACCCGAACCCGAACATTTCCGTAAAAAGTCCGGGTTCGGGTTCGTTGTTCGGCGATTTCTTCTCGCTTTTTGAAAGGCTGCAGGGCAGCCAATCAGCAAGCGTTTCACTACTTTGCCCTAAGAAGCCATGCCTACTAATGGCATGGCTGTGATTGGCTGAGTGCAGCATGTGACCCAGCCTCTATATAAGCTGGAGTCACATAGTGCCGCAAGTCACTCTGCTGATCTTAGTATAGGAACAGGTTGCTGCCGGTGCTCTCAGGGAGAGATAAGGAAAGAAATCTGTTGAACTTGGTGGTGTGAAATCTTTAAGCTACAGCAATTATTGAGGGAGGGTGCTACTGCTATACTACATTTTTGTACCCCTCCCTAAACCCAGTGATACTGCAAAACATTTTTTTTTAATCCATCTGTTACTGAGGTGGGGGTCGCTGGCCATTTTAGCAACTGCAGTGTCCTTGTAACTGTATGTGACCTGCATGTGTACCAGCCTGCCAGGGACATTAGTTTAATTCTTTTTTGGTAGCTCAATGAAGGAAAAATTCATTTTTTTTGGCAGTTCAAGTCTCCTACATTAACTATTTAATAATTTAGGGGTGACATAGTGCATTTCTGTAGTTGGGGGCAAAGCTTGTATTGTGGAGCTATTGAGCACTGTGCATACAATGCACAAAAAACATATTTTAAATTTCAGCAGTGAAATACTGCATTAGTGTATTTTGGGGAAAGAAACCTGTATTGTTGGTCCACAGAGCAGTTTTGCATAGACCACACAAATACCTACGTTTAAATTTCAGCAGTAAAATACTGCATTAGTGTATTTTGGGGAAAGAAACACTTATTCTTGGTCCACAGAGCACTTGTGCATGCACCGCACAAATACCTATTTTAAATTTCAACAGTGAAATCCTGCATTAGTGTATTTTGGGGGAAATAAACCTGTATTGTTGTTACACAGAGCAGTGTTGCATACAACGCACAAAAACATATTTTAAAATATAGCAGTGACATACAGCATTTCCGTAGTTTGTTGCTACATAGCAGATCTGAAGCCTACCCTTTATTTTAGTCATTTAAAGTAACCTTTTGAACTCCACATTTACACAGTTGTTTGCAAACACACAGGTTTTGTGGTAGATAGCACATTTGTGGTGATAGCTACATTTCTGACAGTCAAATTAAACCGTTAACTTCTGCTTTTACATTGTTGGTTTGAAAAATCAAATTTTTGGTGATAGTGAAGTAATTGTATTTAACTGCTCCTTTACACTGTTGTGTGACCTAAAGAAATGTATTCTTTTTATGAAACGGGCACTACCTTACTGTTAGTGAACTTAATTGTTGACTATTGGCAGTTAAATACAGCAGTCTCTTATGCTTTTTAATGACTCTGCTGGCAGACTTTCCCAGGGCCATAACCATACTCCTGCCCCAGAAGTGGAAGAGATTGAGTGCATGGATGCCTAACCACTTAGGTTTGAGGATGAGGACAGGGAAAGACCACCGCATCACTTCTCTGATGATGACCAAACACATGTGCAGACTACTGCGTCTTTCTGCGGTGTGCAGACCGACAAAGAGGGCAGGGGTGAAGACTGGGTGGAAGATGATGTTGAGAACAATGAGGTCCTACACCCCAAAATATACCACTTAAATCCATGTTTTTCATGGGTGGGGAAAACATATTTTTTTTTAAGGCCAGAAATTACCTTTTTTGCCTGCGCTGCATATGTGCCGGTGACAATAATATAGTTAATCGGTCTGGGAGTTCAGGGATTAACATATTCCAATTTTTTTGTCAAGTAACCCTGCACTGCATAGGTGACAGGGACTGAAAATGCGGAAATTCCTCTTTAAAATTTTTGGGTGAAATATTACCATCTTTGCCGGTTACAAACCCTTGCTCTGCATAGGTGACGGAGTCTGAAAATTTAAACAATCCTCTTTTAAATTGTTGGGTGCAATATTACCATTTTTGCCGGGTACAAACCCCTGCTCTGCATAGGTGACAGGGACCTAAAATTTGAACAATCTTCTTTTAAATTGTTGGGTGCAATATTAACATTTTTGCCGGGTACAAACCCCTGCTCTGCATAGCTGACAGGGACCAAAAATATGAATAATCCTCTTTTAAATTGTTGGGTGCAATATTACAATTTTTGCTAGGTACAAACCCCTGCTCTGCATAGGTGACAGGGACCGAAAATTTGAATAATCCTCTTTTAAATTGTTGGGTAAAATATTACTATTTTTGCCATGTACAAACCCTTGCACTGGATAACTGACAGGGAACTTACAATTGGCGGTTACATTGTTGTATTACATAAAGCTGTGAAGCCAAAGGTAGCCGCCAACAACAGTTTTTTTTTTTTTTTTTTATAATTTGGTGTAGACCCCAAAACATCGGGAAATATAAAAAATAAAACAAAGTGTAAGTGTACTGTAGTATAACAATGGTTGGGTGAGGCCGGTATACATCTCTATTCTGTATAAGGTAAAAACAAGTCCTGTGGGATCCATGCCTGGTTCTTTTTAATAAACGAAAGCTTGCCCACATTGGCTAGGGACAGGCGGCTGCGCTTGTCTGTGATAATGCCCTCAGCCATGATAAACACACGTTCAGACAATACAGTGGCTGCAGGGTAGGCCAGCACCTCCAAGGCATAAAGTGCAACCTCAGGCCATGTGCCCAATTTGAAGACCCAGAGGTTGAATGGGGCAGACCCAGTGGCATAGCTAGATATGATTGGGCACCACCGCAAATTTTTGAATAGGGCCCCCCTCCCCCAGTAATTTTTGTGCAACCCCTTCCTTTCATACCACTATTCCTGTGGCTACTAAAGATTACTCTCTCAGACCAGGCTCGGCAGCTGTTCCATCTGTTTTTTACACTGTCTATACTGCCACTGTATATAATTGCCACAGATAGCGTTGCGCAGTGCACACCTGATTTTGTCCGCCACTTGGTTGTGCAGGGAAGGGATGGCTCGCCTGCAAAAGTAGTGTTGGCTGGGAACCACGTACTGTGGGAGAGCCACCATCATAAGGTTTTTAAAACTCTTCACCAGACAGAATGACAGCATTTCAAAGGATCAGGAATTTTGAAATCCAGGCATTCAGAGCCAGGGATCGCATGTGGGTACTTCCTCTTTCTCTCTAGTGTTTGGGAGATGGACAGCTGAATGCTTCCATGGGATTTGGTGGAGAAGCTTGGTGACTTTGAAAGATGTGGTGGCGTTGCTGTCACGTCCTTGGTTTGAAGGGTGGCAGGGGCCACTGTCACTCACTTGGGCTCAGGTTTAGAATGTTTATTTATTATTTTTCTGTATTTTATGTTATTTTAAGTAATTTCCCTATCCACATTTATTTTCAGAGCAGTTGCCATGCTCTTAGGCACATTTCTCGGCCTTTTCCAGCCCTCTAGGCCTTTCCAGGGCAATTTTACAGCCATTTTAGTGCCCAAAAGTTCGGGTCCCCATTGAATTCAATGGGGTTCGGGGTCAAGTTATGGACAAGTTCGGATCACGAACCCAAACTTTTTTGTGAAGTTCGGCCGAACCCGTTGAACCTGAACTTCCAGGTGTTCGCTCAACTCTAATTATATGTTTTTCTCATAAAAATGTGGGAAAATATATGTTACAGAAAGTCATGAGTGTATATGATTTTGGTGTGTAGATAGATAGATAGATTGTGTTCGGATCCATATGTGAACAGGGTTTGGTGATGACAGATTTCACAGGAACGAACAGTTTTAAAACTTTTTTTTAAAACAGTTTTTTACTTTCCGTTCACATTATATAGTCACTTGAGTGAATCCATGCTAGGAGAAAGTGTTGTACTGGAGTGGGAGGGAATGGCATATCCCACTACCAACACCCAGGGGCAGACTGGGAACTTAAAGTAGCCCTGAAAAAAATACCAAAAGTGGCCCGGTTTTCTATTTTGGTCCAAATTAATGGAAGGCAGGGCTAGCAATACCATATTGTGACAGATTATACCATGCCAACAGACCCAAATACCACAGTCCATCACAAAATACTGCCACCAGCAGCACAAGATACGTCCCCAAAAATTTCCACTGGCTGGCCATGAGGAGAGCTCAGGCGACCCCCTGGGCATTCGCCCACTGAGAAATTTCCCTGTAAGGTATAAGACCAATCCGCCCCTGCCAACTCCTACATGCCATGCCATAAAAATCCAAGCTACACTTTAAAGAAAAGTACCTCAGCAAACTGCACTTTTCTGAAACCACCCAGTTTTTACAAATTCTTTTACCTCATCCATCTGAGCATTGTGGGTGAGATATACACCAGCTCTGCTACTTTACCAGCCACCATGTTACAATAGATAGACAGACAGATAGTTCTACTTTCATGTAGCCCATGTGCAATATATATATATATATATATTCATAGACATACACATGGATAATTTATATATTGTGTACCTTTATAAGGGCTATACTATGTAGCAGTCAGTCCAAGTTTTCTCCTCAGTTCAATTTTATTAATATTAAAAGGAAGTTCAATTATACTTCAAAATATAATATTCCATATTTTATGTGTAAGCTGCCAAAATACAGCAAAATACATTTTCCAGAAATTTGTAGTCATGTAGCTCTTACCAACCTTCACTGTCAATCAACCGCTTATGGACATATGAACCATGAACAGCATTATTGGCTTGCTTTCTGGGTAGATTGAAGAGACTTCTCAAACAGGTTTATAAGCTCTAATGTGTATTCATTCACATCCATCAATTCCAGGGCAGCAGCTCTGTTGGATAGATTTCAAGGTCAAAGGAAAAATATGCTGATAATTTTCCTGGAACAAATAAATGTTTATTAAAGTGTACACTTGTTGATCCCTTTCATAACAAATATACATTACATTGTCAGCCATTAATGGGCTACAAATTGACTACTGTAGGAGTAATTTTATTTTATAATTAATAATAGCCTGTTAGTGAGTCTCAAAGGTTGATAAATTAGTAACTATTGATATGGAAACTGTATGAGATGTTTCTATGACATTTGCAAAGAAAAAGAAAGAAAGAAAGAAAGAAAGAAAGAAAGAAAGAAAGAAAGAAAGAAAGAAAGAAAGAAAGAAAGAAAGAAAGAAAGAAAGAAAGAAAGAATAAGGTAAAGGAACAAAAATAAAAAGAATTATGTAACAAATGAAGAAAAAGTAAAAGGAATAATGAAGAAAAGGAACAAATTAAGGAAAATGAAAGGGAATAAATGAAAAAAAGAAGAAAGGTAAAAAGGAAGGAATGGAATAAAGGGCATTTTTCCATAGTATTTACCATTGGTGCACCACCGATAATATTTACTAGAGATGAGTTTTGAAGTATTTGATTCAATTTGTTTTGATTTACTTTGTCACAAATCACTCTCCATTGTATGGAGTGGGCGCAATGACGGGGTACGGTGATCACCCCCATCATTTAACCCCTCAGATGCCACATTCAATGCTAATTTCGGCATCTGTGATCTGTAGTTAATCAGGGGTTACATCACCACGTGCGCCCAGCGTCATCACGTGGTGATGTCGATACACCGGCCTCAGGTCCTTTAAGGGTTTTCTTCAATTAAGACGGGAGCAGATGGTCTGGACAATTGAGTATTATTATTTTTTTCAGCCACTATTTTAACAAAAATGTATTTGTTACCATGAAGCGCAAGGAAATTCAGCTTCAAATTTTTCATGAAATTCGTATTGAAGTCCACGTCAGATACTTTGATTCGCTGAACACTAATAATCACCTCCATCAAGCGTTTAAATATATCAACCACCTTTATAGTCATTTTAATTCAGACTGAACATATAAGCAACTTTTTTAACCATTGAAATTTATATATTGACGACCCCATCTGGTTGCTGTTCATACTTTTTGTTTCCATATGAAGATGTTACTCCCAGTTTTCAGTGCATTGGTTGGGGTCCTAAGGAGAAGTGGTGATCTGGTCTTCTTTTGTTTATAGTAGTTGGGATCCAATAGATCTCAAGAATGAGACATATTAGAAAAAGTAGGAATTATAGAAATGTTCTTTATGAGGACACTCTTGTTTTCATACAACTCATTTAAAGGGGATAGCCATCCACATGGCCACTAAAACTGATGAACATTGTTTTTATGCTTGTGATCACTATAAGTCTCAGTTGCATTTCCCTCATTTTGATTTGTTTTGCGGGAAAACCCCTTAACTAAATTGCTTTAATCGTAGGAAAAGGGACAATCAGATATAGTAATTTGGTAACAGATGTTTAATAACATGTGTATCATTTTATTTTTTCTATTTATTTTTTGTGCCCATTATAGATTACTTCGTATAATACTGCTTATGTTTTATATATCCAATATGGATATCTACAGATACAGATCTATAGAGAAATAATGCTGCTGTGGAAAGCTTTGTTGGCAAGTAGATATCAATAATTCAAAACAATATTGATGTGTTATTGCTTTTCTTTCAACTAATGCACTCTTTATGAAAGACTGCAATTTAATGACAATGGTAGCCGATGCGTTCACTTTCTCTTCAGACAACTAGAGCTCCCACGACATAAGAGAGGATATTGTTTTTTTTTTTTTTCACAATTTAACAGTTATGTGACTGACATTTATTCCTTTGAAGTTATGATTGTCGGCAGAAACCCTTCTCGCTCCTGCAAGTTTACACTATTAATTTTGTGTACTAAATAAGAATCTGCTGTCAGATTGGGGGGAAAAATAAGAAAAAAATGGAAATGTTTTTTTAAAGAATTCATAAGAAAGCTTAAACATTTGAGTTTACTATCTGAAATCCTATGCTATTAAATCTGACAAAGCTTTTTGTTTTCTGTTTAAAATTTTATGGCATGTCTCACTAGAGGCATATGCTTTAAAGAATTAATCATTACATAAAATGGTGTTCTACTGAATATAGGATTTAGTCCATTATAAATAAATGATGCTCTTTAATCAGTCTTGTGTTTCTTCTTACAATTGAGATATGTCTGCCATCTGAGAAATATAAAATTTTAGTTAAAAATTAAACTAAAGTTAGTCTGTGGTAGTGAGTTAAAACTTTCCTGAGCAAGGTGAAATAAGCACACCTCATACTTTGTGCTTAAAAGCATTGTCTCATGATTAAGGTCCAGTCTATATACCCTATTGCCATAGAAAGAAGACCCCCCCCCCATGGGCTAGAACACAGAGCTGCTCTGTACAAGCGGCTCCATGGTAGCGGACTCCAGGCATCCTTCTATCACTGAAAGTACATGGCTAACCACAGCTTCCCCTAGTCCTAAGTAACCACAGTGATTGAAAGCAGGACTCTGCTGATTGCTCCAGGGACCACATTTTGACTGGAGTTGTCTTTGATGATACAGTCCCCTTAATAGGTTAGTTTTTTTTGCATTGTACAGACCTATATGTCTCCATAGTAACAGACTACAAACAAATCATTTTCTGTTTGCTCTTTCAGTCATCCTCCTTATTCCTCTTTCCCATAATTCCTTCTTAAACTGATTTTATAGGGTATCAAGGAAGTAGGTGCACATAAATAGAATTGCCTCTAAAGAATAATTTTAGGAGATAGTCCTAGATTATATCCATGGATGCTACAATTTTTTCAACAAATTTGTTTAAAAAAGTGTTTAAGGAGGTTTTTTAACCTCTATAAATTTTGTAACGGCAACAGATGTAAGTAAGAAGTAAAAAAATTAAGTAAAATATACCTGACTTTCAAATCTACCAGTGTTTCTGCACAGCCGGTCACTGAGGCCCTCTTCAGCTTCCTATTGTCTTGGCTGCACCAGGAGTATTGTCTGGGACAAATCAATAGTCACTGTCATTGTGCAATGCTGATAGCAGAGCAACAGGGGACCCCGATAACTGGCAATACAGAAATTTTAAAAGTATTTAATATAAGAAGGTAAAAAGGTAAAAAAATACACATTTTTAGAAGTTGTAAAAACCCTTTCAAAACCTGTTGTTGAGCACTTATCTGTCTTACATGAACATACACGACAGTGTCCACATAAAACTTTCAGCGCTGTATATTAAAATTAGATATTTCAAAAAACGGAAACACATAGTAAGAAAAACATCCTATTTTGGATAATTAATTACAACTCCTTAGTCATGGCTAATTCCTATTCAACTGGTGCGTGAATAGAACACTTTAAGAAATCACAATCTTTAGATACGTACCATAGGTGATGATTATGTCTCTTCCCATTTAGGTTAACATTAGAAAATGAATGAAACCAAATGGGTAAGATTAGCAGCTGAAACTATTTTTGCAAGTGTTCTATACGTAAGAATGGAAGGGTGTGAGAATGAGCAGTGCGGAACTAGTCATGGTCTTTAATGAATATTTTCTATGCTATTTTAGTACTGGTGAGTGGTATACCATGTGAATCACGGTACTGAACATGAAGATGATAAGCTGGAATGGGGGCATGAAAGTCATTTTATTAGTTAAAGGTCAGACGCAAAATTGGAAACAAAAGAAGACCATACAATGAATGAGTGTTTTTTTAAATTTTATTTTATACAAAGCATACCAGTGTTTGATAGAAAGAGCGAAAAAAGGGAACGTACTATATAGTGTGCTGAGCCACTAAATAGGGAAAATGAGATCATTGATTTTCAATTGAATCAAATAGATTAGTGAGGAAATTGCTGACTTTGTATCTTCATGAACTGCTCCCATTAATAATGCAGGTGCCATTTTTAAGAGCAGAGAGAGATATAGTGTTATCTGAAAGGAAACTATTTTTATAAATCATCATTTTATATTCATTTTTGTGCCATCAGCAAACCAATATGACATTAGAAAAATGTTAATCGCTTAATGGACGGGAAGAAATCAATCCTGGCATTTGCTTCATGATTATCTCTTCATCTAGGTTGTACATACAGTCCTTGTATTACCCATAATAATGTATAAAAGTAGTAGCAATGACAGGTGGTTTAACTAGGCTCAAACCAAAAAATATCTATCACTCATGGGAAATAATAATCACACATTAAGGTTTTTGTTTTTTAAAACTCAAAGAAGCATTCTGAATTAATGGGGTCATTTATCAAACTGGATTAAAGTAGAACTGACTTAGTTGCCCATAACAACCAATCAGATTCCACCTTTCATTTTTAGAGCTCCTTTGGAAAATTTATTGTGGAATCTGATTGGTTGATATGGGCAACTAAACCAGTTCTACTTTACACCAGTTTGATAAATGACCCCATATGTTTTTAAAATTGTGGTCCTAGTTTGTAACATCATAAAGAGTAAATGTAGTACAGTGAAAGCCCTTGCCTGCCGCTTTACTGTGCAGAAAATGACTTCATTCTGGGAACTACAGGATCATGTGACCTGCAGCTCTCCCCACTCCGTTCTTGTTGGATGTGCGGGTCCCAGAGGTGGGACCTGCACCTATCAGACAATGGAGGCATATCCTAGCAATATGCCCCCATTGTCTGTGATGGGAATACCCCTTTAAGGAAATGGCTGCAGTGCTCAATCAAGTGCCATGGTTCTTTCCAACAGCGGATCGATGGGGTGCCATGAGAGAGTCAGACCCCTATTCATCTATTGATGATTGAAGATAGGTCACTAGTATTGATTTACAGAAACCCCTTTAATGGGAACCTACAGAATGTAATGTGAGGAATATGATGATTAATTAGAGAGCCCTTTAAACCTAAACTTATTTGCTTGCACCCCAATAATTTCACCACATTGTCTAGAGATAATTTCCAGTAGGAAGTGGATTACTACATTCTTCAGAAATATTGAAGGGAGCATATTACAGGCATCTACAAACATTTTAGCACCACACATTTCTCTAGATGAAAAACCTCCACTAGGGAAAAGGTTTTACATGTTTAATGTTTATACTTAAAGTGTAAGGCCCCTTTCACACGGGTGAGTTTTCCGTGCAGGTGCAATGCGTGAGGTGAACGCATTGCACCCGCACTGAATCCGGACCCATTCATTTCTATGGGGCTATGCACATGAGCAGTGATTTTAACGCATTACTTCTGCATTGTGTGAAAATTGCAGCATGCTCTATATTGTGCGCTTTTCACACAATGCAGGCCCCATAGAAGTGAATGGGGCTGCGGAAAAATCGCATGCATCCGCAAGCAAGTGCGGATGCGGTGCAATTTTCCTGCATGGTTGCTAGGAGACGATCGGGATGGGGACCCGATCTTTATTATTTTCCCTTATAACATAGTTATAAAGGAAAATATTAGCATTCTAAATGCAGAATGCTAAGTAAAAAGGGGAATAGAGGGTTAAAAATAACTGAGTGTGTAGCTGCCGGTCTCCTGTTCTGTCTTCAGCTGGGGGGGTAAAGGACATTCCGTGACTTCACTGGGTCACATGGGTCACATGGTCCAATCACTTTCTCCCATCACAATGGTGATGGAAGCATGCGATTGGACCATGTGACCCAGTGATGTCACGGAAGGTCCCTCTATTGCGTCACTAAGGAGAATCTATTCTCAGCATTATACTGCTGAATACAAAGTACAGCAAGATGTAGTCTTCTCAGCCTGCCTCTGCTCTCTCTGCTCCAGTCACTTACTCCCTTTAAGTAACTAATCTTTATACAACTTTTGTACTTAATTTCTTCCCTGTAATAATTCATTGCCTCTATCATGTTCTGGTAGTGCTGATTGCTGCAGCCGACTTCTCTCCTGATATATATCACCTAATCCGCACATGCCAATGTTTCACTGCTCTCTGTTTTCCCATCCACAGTGCTTCCATGTTGTCTTGACTTATGACCTCTCAATACAATCACTGCCCACAGTTTGGACTGTGGCCATTTATTGGATGTAGTGTTAATAGGACAACACGCCATGGCATCACTGGAGCATGGAAATAACCGGTGGAGGATAAAGTAATATCGGTTTCATTTAGGAGCAAAGGAGGATTGATAAGATATTACTCTGTTTTATTATTTCACTTCATTTTCAGCTACTAGTAAAAGAGTTAAGGAGGTTATCATTCCCCACACCACTAGACTTAGGGAGGGAAGCATACTTATCTGTTCCCTGGTACTGTATTATGGCTTCTTCACTTCACTGCTCAATCAAGTGCCATGGCGCCCTCCTATCTTCATGTGTCAACTTTCTGTTTGATATGAGACACAAGATTCCTGCAGCCAATAACTGGCTGTAGTGATGACATGTCCCCTATGAATTATATCACTGGGTTATGTGACATATAGGGAACACATCACATCTGCAGCCAGTCATTGTCTGCAATGGCCATGTGGCCTGCTTCAAACAGAAGGTTGATTGGCGGAGGACAAAGGGAGGCAATGGCAGCTGGGGACTGAAGGTGCCGGAATCTAGCAGAGGGTAGAAGGTAAGTATGGCGACCTACCCCGAAGGCACCCAAAGACACCCATGGTGAACAAACCCTTTAAGTTAAAAGACAATATTAAAAGGAAATTCATACTTGGCGACCTGCCAATAAGGTTATAACTATATTATAATTTTCATCTTCAATTAGTATACAGTTGAACTCGTTAATACGTTCAATATTTTCCTTCTGAACCAAGTTGACTTCTAATGCCTTAGCTGGGGTAATATCATTGCTTTATATTTTACATCACCCAGACGCATTTTTTACATACAGCTGAAATATTTACTAATTTATTTGCACAGGATAACTATTTTCCCAAAAGGAAGATAACATGCATACAGTGTGCTAGAAATGTCCTAAAGGAATATGCTAAGTGTTTTTCCTTTTCCATTAATTATAAATGAAGAGATTAAGAGGAACTTAACAATATCATATAATGTAATGCTAGTATATAACTACCTCCACTCCACTACTAAAATTAAATGAGAGAGACATAAAATAATAATACAGGAACATTCCTTTAATTCGATATCAATAGGAGTGGATGGTTTCTGAATTATCAGATATTCTGGATTTTCAGACAGAAAAAATTATATAAAACTTAGTTGAATGGGACAACTACCTTATGTAAATAGCTTACATTGTTCAGCCATTAACATCACCTTCCTTATATTGTGATCAAATTAAGATTTTAGGATTTTCGAGATTAACTCAATATGGCTACTTTGACATATGCGTTATTGCTGTCTGGTTGTGATATCCAGAATGGGATCTCAAAACCACAGAAAAAAACACATCCGTTTGAATAATACAAGTGGGGACAAAACAAGCATTTTCCTCCGGTTTTAAGATCCTCTGCTGGATCTCAAAACCGTAAAGGAAAACACAGATGTGAAAGTATCCTAAGTTATCATGTTCACGGCATTCCTGAACAATTTTTGCAGTGTGGTTCATGCATAAGCTTGCAGGAGGTCACTGCCATGAAAGCATGTACTTTGCCTGCAACAATATTTATGTAGGTGGTACATGTCAAATTAACATCAATTTGAATACTAGGGACCATGCTTTCCGAGAAGAACATTGCCCAGAGCATCACATTGCCTTCACTGGATTGCCTTCTTCCCCATAATGCATTCTGGCAACATATCTTCCCCAGGTTAGTGACACATCCGCATTTGACCATCCACATTTTTTAAAAACAAAACATGTTTCACTAGACCTATTGCTCCATGGTCGAGTTCTTATATTCAGATGCCCATTGTGGGTGCTTTAGACAATGGATTTACAAGTTGTGATATACTATGTTTTCTAAAACCTTTCTATCATAGGCACCATTCAAGTAGTTGGCAAGCTCATGTAAATAGCACTATAATTGACTTACTGATATGATATACTGTAATCTTCCCTGTTGTCGGAACAAGTTCTGCCCACTTCTTTCTGTTCAATCTCTTCATTGACTTATGGGACTACTGTCTGGAACATGGCCACTGATGAAGTGGCAAATGACCAGGACCATTCTCAGTGGACTCTATGGAATGACACTACACTTTGTTATTAAATGGAGGTCGCCAAGGCACAGCTCTGGTCACGTTCCGCTCCATCTGTCACAGTGTTTCAAACAGGAACCTCTAAAGTTTGTAATGAGACTGTGTGAAATAAGGGGCAGAACTTCTCCAATTTCATGACATCAATGAAGGATTCAAGTTACTTGTAGTGCGGCTTACAGCAGTTTCGGGAAATGGCCAACCATATGAATTTGTACTAAAGTGTGAGATAGGACTAGAGAGGCTAGCCTTCTCTCCCTAAATGCCTTACTGAGTTTTGGGCACAGGTGAACTTGTTGCCGATTTACTTATACCACCATTTCCTTGGACCATTTTCGTTAACTACTAACCACTGCATACCAGACCTGCTGTTTTGTGGATGCTCCTGTGACGCTTTTCACAATCACTCAGATCCCTACACTTGGCCATATTTCCTGCTTCTAACACATCAAGAAATCACTCTTTACTTGCTTGCAAATATATCCCACCCCTTAACAAATGTCACTGTCAAGAGATAATGTTAATTCACTTGCTTGTGATGGTTATGGTTGGTCCATGATGATCCAGATGTAGAATTACAGTAATAATAATAATAATAATAATAATAATAATAATAATAATAATAAATCCTGTTAATATTAAAAAATCAAATTACAAGGTTAGCTCTTGCTTTCACTTGTGCTGCTTGTTATAAAAGTGCAGCATTGTGATAGTGACACTTTTTGATTTATTTTTTATGATATATCTGTTTTAAGTAAGTGCTATATACTTGATATACACTGAACACAATCCACCTTAAAAAAACAAATATATAAATCATAGTCCCACACATCCTCCCTCCCTGGAGATAGATCATGCATATTCTTCCCTATTCAGAAGGCAATGCCAGGATGTGCTAGCGCAGATAGAAATTAAATAGGCAGCTCCTGCAACTGTAAGTTGCTAGAGGGCAGAAAGGAAAGCAACTCCTGTACATGGAGACTGTATATTAAGCAGACTGCACAAATGCCACACATCCTATAATGTCACTTAGCATTTAGAAGAAATAACAACCTAGCTTTTCAGGTTTTATAAACAGAGAAAGACATATTAGCAAAATCCTATTGTTTTTTCTAGTTCAATCCCTGTGAAAACCTGAGCATGCACTAAATCAAGAATATTTTTTTTTATTAATGACTAAACAAAATTTGTAAATTACCATAATGTATGCAGAGAAAATCATCAACATGTCAAACCATGTCATATCCAGCTGAGTGAGTATTCTATCAAGGTATGTCAAGCTACTGAATGTTTTCCTATTCAGCATTGTATTTATTGTCAAATCCTTTTGATCGGTTTATAAACTTTGAATGTTCCTTTCACATCATTAATTCATATTGCTAAAAAAAAAATCTGTTACGGTGTTGCTCATTAAAAAAGATCTGATTGATTAGATTTGTAGCTTTGCATGGTATTATTTAGTAGAAATCTTCACAGATTAGGTGATAAATGTATGATCACATTGGGCCTGACCACTGAGACCTGGGACCCACTGGTCATGAGAACTGGGATCCATGAGTCCCCTATATGAGTGGCACAATAACACCCATGCATTACTACCACACAATTCACTTGGAGCTGGCAGATATAGCTGAGACTTGAGCTATGCTTGGCAATCTCATCTAAATGGAGTAAGGGTCATGCACACACTCTACCACTCCATTCACAAAGGTAATTCAGGGCCCTCCATTCTCATTATTGGTGGGCATCCCAGAGGTTGAACTCCCAATCCTGCATTCATCACCTATCTTGTGGATAGGTGATACATTTTGTCAATGGGAGAGACCTTTTAAATAGTGGTGAACTTGCATAGTAGTTGGGCTGGCCCACCAGAGTACCAGATGGTCCTACTGTGGGCTGTGAGATGATAGTAAGAGATGATAGCGAGCCCCACAAGTGCAGCAGAAGACAACAAACTTGGTGCTGAATTTGGAACCAATCCCTGTTCTGTATAAATGGAGAGTGAGTTCTCAGAATCCTTATCCCTGGTAGAACAGAAAACCCTAGTCCAACACTCTTCGCACCTCCCAAAAAGAAGTAGGATTAAACCAACTTGAGCAGACTCTATACGTGCTCCATATCCAATACATGCTCTCACAATATAGTACAGAGATGGTGGGGCTGAGTTTACCAATCACAATATGTTTTCTTTAGTTTTCCATAGAATCTGAGTTTTTTTTTACTCAATAATGTCCTGTATTGGTCTACCTTCTTTAATAAGGATAGGTATTGTGCTTAAAGGAAGCCTTTCAGCACATGTCAGATTATGAAACCACTAGCACCATTGTATAGGTCACATAAAAAAAAAAGTGCAACATACATATGATTGCTAAAAAAATTTGCTTTAGTTTTGTCACATGCCATGCAGACACATGTCCACTAGGTGCTGCCAAAGAAATGTCTTGACTTTTGATCAGTAATACTGCCTCATTCTGTACCCTTTCAAGTTGATTGGTAGGCCTAGTGCTCCCTTGTCATCGAAATACCTGCAACACACTTGTGCATGCGCAGAGACTTTCTCTTCAATGGTAAACAGCCCCAGCAGCCTACTTCTCAGCTTCTCATTGCAATATAATTTAAACGCACTTACAATGACTTAAAGGAGCACTAAACCCATCAGTCAAGTTGAAAGGATACAAATTAGAGAGGCATTTTTGCTGAAAAGCTGGGACATATTTCTGTCTTGACAATGCCCAGCCAGAGAAGTGAAGTTCACTTTTTCAGTTTTGCTACCTTTGTTAATGCCGTTACAGGTATGTTTCATTTGCTATTATATCTTGAGTTGTAAGACATTTAACATGATTATGAATAGACTTGATTGCCAATATAGATATAGCATCTTCTGCATTGAACTAAAACCTTAAATAATGAAATGAATTACCGCCTTCCTACAAGTACGTCAAAGAAGCTGAGTAACAGCTTATGAATTTACTGTATAATTAGAACATATACTCTATATTAAAAGTAGGGGCCATGAACTCTAGAGATGACACCTCTGCCTAAGCATGTCAAGTGTTGCAATTATCAACCCTACGTACACGGTATTAAATATATTCAACCCTTATTTGTATCCCGATTTTAGTACATTAAACCCACTGGCATTAGCACACTGAGTATTCATTGCAACACAATACCTGTGGGCCACTACTGTATCAGAAAATTAGTTTTTAATCAGGGTACTCAACATAACCAGCTCCAGGGTCACGTAGTAATCAGTAAAGTGATCACATAGCTATGATCCAACACTACCATTTTAATTGGCAATACATCATTCTGAAAGCTAACATTTCCCTCATTCTTAACCAGTAATAAAATAATGCAGCTTTCAGGGAAATGAAATATATGTATATCAAGAAGCCACTCAATCGCCAACTCTTGAAAGATGGATTCTTGGGAAAGCTAGAAATATGTTCTGTTAGAAATTATACAGCAGATACATTTGTGTTTATGCTGCAAAGTCAATGTTGATTAATACTAACTGAGATCAGTGGGTGATGTAAGGAAATTGAATATTATCCTACATCTATGTGAAATATACATGGTCAGTATTCAGTAAAATAGTTGCCTATTGCCTAATACTTACATGGAACACTTTTGGAGTAAAATAATGGCTTCAAAAGTACCTCAAAATTGATGATAGATTTCTTGGTGAATATACCTGGAATTACAGTTCACTAAAGCTTTTTCCAATTTAAGCAAATGGCAGGGAGCTGTTATACCAGGCATAGCCACTACTAAAAGTATAAACTGTGTCTTGCAAACTATGAAATAGATGTAATGTTCAGTTCAATTGGCTGATCAGTGGTTCTGCTAAGAGCCAAGCCCTCACTGATCTCAGATTTCCCTTGGTCATACCCCTTGTTCTGCTCATTTTTTAAAACTGTTGAGGTAGGTGTAAAAATGTCTAAAATTCATAAAAAGATCTGATACTGAATGATAAAAATACAGCATTGTCCAAAAACTTGCTATTGCGTGTGACCTCCATAACGCACTATTAATGATGATATTACAATGTGATCTATTGCTTTTGAGATGTGCTTAATAACCACGGAGCCTGTGTCTAAGATGAACGATCAAGCTCCCATTTTAAACTATAAAGGGGTTGTCTGGATTCTAGATATTGATGATAAATCCTCAGGTACTGCTGGCACCAGAAAAACCATAGTGGATGAAGCCCGGAACAGAAAGCTTCATCCACTGTGTATAGGCCATAGTTACTGTGACTCAGTTACCATTCACTTGAACCTGTGCAACACCTTTAAGAACTGCATTTCTTAATTCCTTTAAGAACAGACAATATTGCCCTTGGTCAGATTCAAACCTAGGGCCTAAGCCCTGCAAGGCACCAGTGCTAACAACTGAGCCATAAAAATGATTTATTTTGTCCCATGATATATACCTTAGATATTAGTAATATAATCTGTTACCTCTGTGGCCTACATGCTTATGCTATAAAAAGCTTCTAGTTGTCTGAGCATACTTGATGGCTTTACCTCTTAGAAGAGAGAGTATGAACCTCATCAAGACATATCAGAACATTGCATGGTTAGAGTGAACAACCAGAGACCCCACTGCTCAGAAGAATGGGCATTTGTATTAAATCACCATTAACTGTACTGTATATCAATGTGAACTATTATACTTTTGATAGATAGGAGCTAACTATAAGGAAAAAGGAGACTTTGCAAAATACCAAGACCTTGAACTGATGTAATTCCAAATTTGAATCTTTCCAGGGCAACATTTAGTCTTCTTGTGGGCTTATTTTTAAGGTATGTGTAAGTTCCTATAGCTCCATCTTACCAGCCATCTTACAGTACCGTCATATGGAAAAAAAACAAAAAACTGTGTCTGCCATCATATGAAATGAAAGCTATAAAGGAATATTGCAATGAAAACACATGTTGGAATTACATAGTTTTTGAGAAAAAAGTAATGTAAATAACCACCTTGTTGTTTTTCAGAAGGGTATACTTTATTTTATAGAGCTTTATTTGCCACTTATAAGACAACAGATGCTGAAATATTCAACATCTGCAAAGAAAAAGCCATGGATCGCGCATCCACATGAAATGTATTGCTCTATTGTTGCTAAGCATAATTTGTGAAGTCATTCGTCAAAAAGCAAATTTTTTTGTGAAATTCGTCGAATCAGCCGGATCGAATTTTTAAGAATTTCGCTCATCTCTAGTTATAAACATAGCTGTTAAGAGAGCAAACAGAAAGAAACTAAGTTTAAAAACTATCAGGGTAAGCTGAGGTTATTGTTTCACATAAACAAACGGACTGGAAGGTTGTACGAATGGAGCAATAAATTATCTCAGCCTGCAGGGACACATTAAAAATAAATAATAAAGTTTTATTAGTTATTTGTTAAAAAAAAGTTGGGGGCGGGGGTTGTTTAACTTCCTAAATTCACTGACAGACAGGCTAACCCCGTGTAGAGAGGGATAACCAGATAACCATCTGAACCATCTGAAAAACAGCCCAATACGTAATAGCTATTGTGCTATTCAATATGTACTCATATGGGTCCAGAGCATGACAAGGCAGATCAGGTGGTATATCACAATTATGTCCCAACAAGGTAAGACCACTGTGTTACAGGTCGGGCTAAATGGCACCAGGAGGGATTGAAATAATCAAGTAAGCCAAAGGATCTCAGATGTGTAGAAAGCCCTTACATGGTACATCTAATATCACTTGGGCCAGGCTCGGCCGCGCCTATTACACACGGTACTATAATTGCGACACATAAGACAACCTAGAGAAGCAGGATCAGTGGTGTTTTTTTGCCCTAATCCCAATGCTTTAGCGTGCATCCTGTCTCGTTTGCTACAACCTGGACTGGTTAAGGTCCACAATTCTGCCTAAGAAGCCGTGATGGCCATCATAGCGCCGGAGCCCGAGCACACAACTGTGCAGGGCGCTCTGTAACTCAGGCAATCTCTTTAATATCTAGGAGCTGTTGTCAAAGACTGTAGGACACGGCTCATTAGGCAGAATTATGTATGAGCTGTTGTCTAAAACTGAGGGACACGGCTTCTTAGGCAGAATTGTGGACCTTAACCAGTCCAGGTTGTAGCAAACGAGACAGGACGCACACTGAAGGGTTGGGATTAGGGCAAAAAAATACCCCTGATCCCACCCCTCTAGGTTGTCTTATGTGTCACAATTTTAGTACCGTGTGTAATAGGTGCGGCTAAGACTGGCCCAAGTGATATTAGATGTATTCTGTAACGGCTTTCTACATATATGAGATTCTTTGGCGTACTTGATTATTTCAATCCCTCCTGGTGCCATTTAGCCCGACCTGTAACACAGTGGTCTTACCGTATTGGGACATAATTGCGATATACCACTTGATCTGCCGTGCCGTGCTCTGGCACTATATGAGTACATTTTGAATAGCACAACAGCTATTACGTATTGGGCCGTTTTTTATGCTATAACCATTTTCGGATGGTTGTCTGGTTATCCCTCTCCACACGGGGTTAGCCTGTATGCTGTCAGTGAAATTAGGAAGGTAAACATTCCCCCTTTCCCATTTTTTTAACAAATAACTAATACAGCTTTAAAATTTATTTTTAATGCGTCCCTGCAGGCTGAGATAATTAAGCTGAGGTTATTGCATATCTTGCTAGTCTGTAGGCTTGGCAGCCTATCTATCACAGTTTCTCAACTTTTCATTGTCGTGGCCGTGCGCTGCCACCGGCGCTTTTACTTTCAGACTATCTATCTCTACCTACTATATACAGTTGAAACCCAAAGTTTACATATAAGTTTACTATATAAAAAGACACATATGCATGTTTTTCTCAATATCTGACATGAAATCAGAATAAACCTTTCCTGTTTTTGGTCAACTAGAATTACCATAATTATTATTATTTGACAAATGCCAGAATAATGAGAGAGAGAGATAATGTCTTAAGGCATTTTATTTACTTTCTGCAAAGTCAAAAGTTTAGCTACATTTCCTTAATATTTGGTACAACTGCCCCTAAACTTTATGACTTGGGTCAAACGTTTTGGATATCCTTCCATAAGCTTATCACAATAGTTGGTCAGAATTTGGGCCCATTCCGCCTGACAAAACTGGTGTAACTGAGCCATGTTTGTTGGTCGCCTTGCTCGCACTTGCCTTTTCAGCTTTGCCCATACATTTTCAATAGGATTGAGATCAGGGCTTTGTGATTGCCACTCCAAAACATTGACTTTGCTATCCTTAAGCCACTTTGTAACCAGTTTGGCAGTATGCTTAGGGTTAGAGTTGAGCGAACCTGAACTGTATAGTTCGGGTTCGTACCAAATTTTGGGGTGTTTGGGACCCGGACATTTTCAAAAAATTTCGGGTTCGGGTTTGTTGTTCGGCGATTTCTTCCCGCTTTCTGAAGGGCTGCACAGCAGCCAATCAGCTAGTGTTTTACTTCTTGCCCTAAGAAGCCATGACAGCCATGCCTACTAATGGCATAGCTGTGATTGGCCAAGTGCAGCATGTGACCCAGCCTCTATTTAAGCTGGCGTCACGTAGCGCCGCACGTCACTCTGCTCTGATTAGTGTAGGGATAGGATGCAGCTGCTGTGAAGGATCGATCTACAGCTGTGAATCATTCAACTTCTGCTAGTTAATTGCTCACTGGTTTTTAGGCTGCACAGAGCGTTTTTCTGTCACTTTTGTCTGGGTGATCGGCAGCCATTTTGTGTCTTGTGGTGCACCAGCACAAGCTGCCACCAAGTCCATCAATCCATCAATACTAGGGTTTTCTTTTGCTATATCCTACATCAGGGGCTTGGCTGTGCTTATTGGCACCCCTAGAAACTCTGGATAGAAATTTCTATATTTTATTGAGGGGTGAAATTGAATTGCCAAAATAGAAGTCCCCTAAATCTGGTGTTGGTTATGTGGACGTTGCCACAGATAGTGTTGCGCACTGCACACTTGATTTGTCCGCAACTTGGTTGTGCAGGGAAGCAATGGCTCGTCTGCAAAAGTAGTGGCGGCTGGGATACACGTACTGTGGGACAGCCACCGCCGTAAGGTTTTAAAAACTGTCCACCAGACAGAATGACAGCATTTCAAAGGACCAGGAAGTTTGAAATAAGGCATTCACGGTGATTAGAGGTGAGAGCTGCAATTTTTTCTCTTGTGTGTATAGTAATCTTAGTGTATGTAAACTTTTGACATTGCAGAAAGTAATAAAAATGCCCTAAAACATTCTCTCTCTCATTATTCCGGTATTTGGCAAATAATAATAATAATAATTATGGTAATCCTAATTGACCAAAAACAGGAAAACTGTAAAATGCCCTACGCTCAAAGACGTTCTTGAGCTTCTTTGGGGCGTTTTGTACACGCGTTAAAGTGTACATATGCCTTTTTCAATTGGTCTCCAGAGTAATGAACGCGCGTATGATGCGCGTTTCTGAGACGCTCGTTTTTGTGCGCGTTTTTGGCAATAGTAAACGCGCGTTTTACGCGCGTTTGTGTGATTGACTGCAGTGTTGTCCAATGACCAAATATCCCTGTCTATATGAAGTTTGGCCTTTCCAGCATGTTGCAAATTCATAAACGCGCGTTCGAGCGCGTGTTTTCAGTGTCAAAAAACGCGCAAAATACAAGCGTTGCGCGTTCCCATTGAAGTCTATGGGCCAAAATGCGCGACAAACGCCCCAAAAGTACTTGTTTATGCGTCGGGCGTTTTTCAGCAAGTTCGAACGCGCTGTAAAACGCGAAAATGTGAACCAGTTCCATAGGGAAGCATTGGTTTGCATCGGTTATGCGTTTTACAGCGCGTTCGAACGCGCTGTAAAACGCGCAAGTGTGAACTGAGGGTAAATGTGGCAAATTCAGATATATGAAATTCATCCAGTGGACACTGTTGCATGTTAACTGCTTTGTACAAAATAACTTGGTATTTAACAGTAATTTGTAATCTTTTTGTGAGGGAGAAATTTCCCTATTTGTCCATTTAAGTATTATTACAAGAAGTATTGGTATTGACTTGCATTGATTCTGGGAAAGAGTTAAATGATTGATGTCTTGAGCCTTTTCTGCTTTGCTTTCAACTGAATGAAAAAAAAAACTGCAAAGTTTGGTCTAAGGCCATCCTTTAATCAACATTTTCTGGGCAATGATACATTACATCCTGTTGAGGTATATTAGATTATGCTGCTCTCCATTTATCATATTACCAGAGTACAGAGAAGATATTTTAATTTTTAATATGAGGATAAGGTAGTGTCCTTTGTAGATACCTTTTCAGCCAAAATCATGTTGTTGCTTTTTTTCCCACCATGCCTCCATCAAAAACAAGAATTTATCTCAAATCTTAGGCAAAAATATTATTGAAGAGATGCTCTTGTGTACAAAGATTTCATCTAGAATCCAAAAGGAAATTTTAAGGTTCACACCAGGGTAGTGTTCTCCACAATCCCTTATGATTATTTCTTTCCTGAATGTACGTGTAAGCAATTACTCGTGCAGTTCTTTGAGGATACGGTAATTGAGTATGACAGGTAAAACCATAGTCTGGAGGTATTAGGTCTAGGAGTGAAGCCAATTTAACAATTATATTAGGAAATTGCATAAACATCAAATCCATGAACTAGATGTCCACCTTCAACCATCTTTTTATTTAGGTCGAAAATAATCTCCATGCACAAATTCAGCCGGTATGGAGTTTTTAGGGTAATGATCCCTGGGAAAATTATGCAAAGAAGATTTTCACCAGAAGGGTCAAAACTGCTTCTCCAGTACCACCGGTAGGTGCTACCCTGTAAGTCAATGCCAACTATTTATTCAGTTTTGAACCATGACTTAGGTCATCAGCCAAATAATTGCCCTAAAGACTCATTATCAGTAGTGATGAGTGGCAGGGGCTATATTCGAATTAACGATATTTGACAAATATTTTGTAGAATATTTGTCATATATTCGCAAATATTAAAAAAATATATATATAGCAATATATTGAATATATTGCTATATATTTGTTTCATAGTCTTATGACAAGACTATTCAGGCTTGTGAGAATATCTCACAACAGTAAATAGTCTTGTCATAAGACTATGCATCCAATAGAGGGCGCTGTTCATAACTCATGAGCAGCACCCTCTATTGGTTGGATAGTCTTATGACAAGACTATTCGCTGTTGTGAGATCGTGAAAACAGATCTGATGGTATATTCTAACCCCGAGGCGTTCCCATGGTGATGGGGATGCTCCATGCGCACGGCAACGGGCACTGACTGGAGCGGGCTTAAATCCTAGGGAGCCCGGACAGATAAGAACTGTTTTTTGGGGAACCAAACACCCTAAGCAACAAGGAATCATGTGTACTGTTCACTTCAGGTGGATGATAAAAAATGACAAATATTCTAAAAACAAATATATAGCAATATATTCTAAATATTCACGAATTATCAAAGTGGCGATATTCATAAATTAAAATTTGTTATTTGAATATTAGTTCTCAACACTAATTATCAGCTGGATCTTTTCAAGGAAAATCAGTATCTTGCAAGACACACTACTTTTACTTTTGTCGCACTCCATTTTACATAGTTCTGATAAAGAGCAATAATAAATGGGTTGAACATCCCAGGGTTGACTTAGAAGGTGATCACCGATAAGTGACACTAGAGAAGGGTAAGTCCAGGATCCCATCACTGTTTAGCTTTCTATTCTTCTAATTCATCAGAAGAACAGAAAAAAAAAAAAAAAAACAGATGCTTTGTTTTGAGCATCCGTTGCGCTCATTTTGCATTGCCAGTTCTGTCAGAGATACATTTTTTTTAAATAGGAGAAAATGAAAAAGTCCTTTGTGGGGGACTGATGGGTCAAAATTTGAAATATTTAGATATAACAGAAGACAGTTTGGTCACCATATCAGTGAAGCTTGGTGGAGGTTCCTTGCTACTTTGGGCTGCATTTCAGCAAATTAAGTTGGGAATTTTGTCAGGATTAATGGTGTCTTCAATGCTAAGAAATACAGGCAGATCCATCATACAAAACTATCAGGGAGGTGTCTGATTGGATCCAAATGTATTCTGCATCAGTACAATGACCCCAAACATGCAGCTAATGTAATTAAGGACTATCTTCATTGTAAAGAAGAACAAGGAGTCCTTGAAAAGATGGTATGGCCCCTACAGAGCCCTGATCTCAAGATCATCGAGTCTGTCTGGGATTGCATGAAGAGATAGAAGGATCTGATCAAACCTACATCCACAGAAGATCGGTATTTAGTTCCTGCTGAATTTCTTCAAAAACTGAGTGCAAGTGTACCTAGAATTGGAACTATTTTAAAGGCAAAGTGTGGTCACGCCAAATATTGATTGGATTTAGATTTTTATTTTCTTCATTCACTTTGCAATTTGTGTATAAAAGGCTCCCCGTCAGCATACAGTACATTTCCTCAAAAAATAGCATGAGTTGATCCTCTAAAATGAATTAATGTAAATCTATTATTTTTCCCTCACAGTCTTTTCAAGGTGAGAAGCAGCCATTTGTTAGCAATAATGAAAAAATAATGACATTTGGCAATCTGTATAAACACAGTGCACAAGTATGAAGATGGGTCACACATACTGTGAATTGATTGTGATACAAGATGCGGCTTGCCTGTTGTTGCCTGATTATCAGCATTATACAGTGTCCCTGCACATTACAGCACCAAATTCATAAAAATATCTGTGAAGAAAATTGTACTGGGACTTGGGACTGAAATTAAGGTTTTGACATTATAATTTGACCTTCACCTTTAAATTAATTTCAAACTGAACAACTTAGACTTTTTGTTCTCAAAAAATGAAGAATAGTTAGACTGTCTGAAAAATTATTTAATATTGATATTTTGTAATCTTGGACAGATGTTCTATAATGTATGACAAGTAAAATAATGAATAATATACAGCAGCACTAAGATAATCCAAGTGGCTGGAATGCATCAGGGTAGCATAATAATAGAGAAATTCACAGAATAAGGCTACTATAAATCTAATCAAATAATTAAATACATTTTTACTCAGACAGGGTTGGAAAGTAGTTTGGAGTTAATTATATTGGTACATAGAAGTTTTAGTGCTGCACTCTTTACCGCAAAAAAAGAGTGTCCTTCCTTACCTTTCTCTTGGCTGGACATGTCCCAATATATGCATCATAAAATAAACTTGTTCTCAAATTAATATGATTTTGTGATATTGTGTCACGAGATGTCTATCTTATATGTGTCTGTGCCTAGCATCTCAGTGGTTGAGTTGTGAATTACAGCTTGTTAGGGGTTATGCTAACATGTTGCAATACTGTATTGAATTGGTTTCATATGTAGTAAATCTTTCTATTAGGGGTCATGCACATGGTCTTATTGAGAATTTATATTATAGGGATCCCATAGAGATTTCTGTGCCCATATTGCACTTCCGTATGCTTCCGGTTTCATACAGGGGTATGTCCCATCCATGCCATATTAGCAAATTTACAGTGCCCTACAGTACCAATTAAATAATATGGTACCATAGGGACTCTTCTGGTTTCCGTGTCCCTTGCTTGGATGGAGGGATTGTCATATGTGCACACTACTGCTCTGTTCAAGTGCAGAACTTTGCTATCACCATCATTCCTCTAGACTTTAGTTGAAATCTTGGTGTGTATACATGACTACTCATCCAAATGGAGGACACTGAACCCCTCTTCTCGTCATCAGTGTGGGTGCAAGCGGTTCGTTCAACAGCAGCCATAGATGTCTCTATCACCTATCACTTGGATAAATCATACATAATGTATGACATGTAAGAGTGAAATGGATTGCACATCCTCAATGCTATGCTTTTGATATAACAACTGTTTCTCACCATAATTAAACATAGCTTCTCAGCCCAATTTGTAATGAAAATACCCTATGCTGTGCAAAAATGAGGCATTAGTACACAGTTTGATCAAAGAGCATAGGCCCACTTACCACGACTAAGTTGCCTCTTCAAGTAAGGACCTACTCTAACTTTGGAGCAGCACTGCGCGGCCACCACTGGTGCAATCAGCACCGCACAAGCAGACAGCGGGACCCAGTAGCCACACAGCGCCCCCACTGTGCAGCAAAGCCACCCTGGCTCTGGGCCCCACCACTCCACCAGCACACCACCAAGGCAGCAATGGCCGCTGCGCTGTGCTGCATCATAGAGAGATAGTAGAAATTTATAGACCCTGTGCAGACACCTGCTAATTAAAAACACCTAGTCCAAATGGGGAGGATTGCTGATACCAGAAGGGGGAAAGAGAAACAAGACTATACAAAATGTATGACATGTAAGAGTGAAACTGGATCGCACATCCTCAATGCTGTGCTTTTGATATAACAACTGTTTCTCACCATAATTAAACATGGCTTCTCAGCCCAATTTGTAACCAATTTGTAATAAATTTATCCTATGCTGTGCCTAAATGAGGCATTAGTATACAGTTTGATCAAAGATCATAGGCCCACTTACCACGACAAGGTTGCCTCCTCAAGTGGAGACCTACACTAACTTTGGCGCAGCACTGCGCAGCAACCACCGGTGCCCCAGCACCGCACCAGCAGATGGCAGGACCGAGTATCCACACAGCGCCCCCATGGTGCAGCAAAGCCACCCTGGCTCTGGGCCCCACCACTCCACCAGCACAACACCAAGGCAGCAATGGGTGCCGCGCAGTGCTGCACCAAATTCCTGAATGTATAGGTGTGTTATGGTATAAACTAGAAATAAGGAAAAGGGGATTTCTTTTCTTTGCAGTCTTTTATTTATGTAAAAAATAGGATGAACGGTCATCAAGCACTGGACATTCTTGCTCATACTCAGACTTTCTGGAGTGACAGCAAACAAAGATGCCTATTTAGATCTATGCTGTGTGGCTTCTAAATGCACATCCCTTTTGCAGAATAGTAATTCAATTCAATGTACCTCTATGGCTTTTTGCACATGACCGTGTGCTGGCTGGGCCCGTGCTGCTGACCGCCAATTGTGGTCCACAATGCAAGGGCACCGACTGTGGGGCAGCCGCATGCAGATCACGGACCTGTTCACTTGAATGGGGTCCGCGATCAGTCCATTCCGAAAAAAGATAAAACAAGTTCTATTTTTTTGCGGAACGGAAGCACAGAACCCCAAGGAAGCACTCTGTAGTGCTTCTGTGGGGTTCCGTTACGTGCTTCCGTTCTGCACTGCATCTCCGGATTTGCGGACCCTTTCAAGTGAATGGGTCCGCATCCGTGATGTGGATTGCACATGGCCGATGCACCCTGTATTGGGGACCCGCCGTATGTGGGCCGTAATATGGCCACGACGGGGCAACGGCCTTGAGCGAGAGGCCTAAACTGAATGTAAAACTGTCCAAAAACATTCAAATGTCAATTGACTTCTAAAGACAAATGACTAAATTTAATATAGTCAAGTATTGCCGCTTTAAGACAAGATGTTTTTACCCGGAATCTAAGAATAGTAGTATTGCTCTTAAAGTATGATGTGATTTAGTAATATTATCTGACCTGTCAGGATATATTTGTGACCCAAATATCATAAAATTCATGAAATAATAGTTTTATATATGAAGTTATGGATTAAAAGCAATATGGTTTAATTCTTAGCATTAGCATTCAGGCTAAAAAAAACAAAAACGATCTGCCATCATTATTTTCTGTCTCTTAAGCTAATAACTTCAAGGACCTCCTTGAAACGTGTCAAGATATTTGGATTACAATAGTGGTTTAATCCACTGACTCAAAGAACTTTAACTTGTGCTTCCTGCAAACAAGGGGATTTGCATTTCTCAAAGGATGTAAAAAATAGTATAATTATGTTATAAAAAGTGGGTCATGAGAGTGGTTGCACCTATTTTATGGCATTGATAAATGGTGCGTATATAATCTCATTCAGCAATTTTTATTTTAAAGTATAGTTTATTGAGATTTATATGGTATATTTTGACTGGGCAGTAAAGGGTTAGCAAAATTCTTGCAACATTGAGCCCCAATATTACTTGTGTCCATTTAATATTATCTTCCCATGTTTATGTAGGTTTTCAATGGTTATTGTGGTTCATTTTTATGGACCACAAAATGAATGCTAACATTATCTGAACATATGTATGCTCATCCTTCCCCATGACTCCCGCCGTTGGAACATATCAGGAGGTTGTGTTGTTTAAAAAATACTAAAAATCACACACCACATTGAATCCTAATTCATTTATTTTGCCATATGTAGTCAATTGGGCCCTTGATATGTGCAATCACTTCATGCTCATTGCAACCAGTTAGCATGACCATTTCATGTATCCTTTTATCTATGTTTATGGAGCCATTAGGTTCCTTGGTCCAAGCAACCAGATAATATCATGTTCATTACAATCAATTAGCTTAGTCCCCCATTTATCCATTCAAATACCTTTGTGCAGCCAATGGGTTCTTTGTCCAAGAAACCAGATAACTTCATAGTTATTATAACCAGTTAACATGGTCAGAAGAGGGCTGTGCAGACTTTTTTGAGCCAAATATTGAAGGGTATGCGTTATTTTCAAAAGTCCCATGCCACAACTTCAATGTGGGAAGTTTTGATCACTTCTGTCCCTTTTTCTTACAAATTGTTGGGAGTGCAGAGATCCTCACCAATTAATAAGACAAAGGGGCATAGGTGGTCAGCTGAGCACTTTGTCCCTTTGTTTCCATCTGGCTCTTCTTGGAGAGATGAGTGAGCTATTTACTGCGGTGCTCAGCTGAGTGCTTATGTCCCTTCAGTTTAATGATTGGTTGAGGTCTTAGTACTTAGACCTCCACATGTCAAAACCTCTGACATGGCACTATGACATGACAATGATAAATACAAGCAGCATTCCATCAGCACCTATTAATCACTATCTATGAGACATAATGGAATTTACCTTAATACATTTAGGCTATATAGATGCCATATTACACAAGTATTAGATCTGCAAGTCCCTTAAATTATTACCTAATTGGTGCCACCACCAGTGTCTGATTGTATATTATGGTTGGCAGACGCGTAGCTAATGGCTCATGGGCCCTGGTGCAAGAGTTCAGCTTGGGCCTCCCTTCCCTCAGTGCCTTGTGTGTCTTCTTATGCGGCACAAGGGTCTTTGGGCCCCCTCAGGCTCCTGGGCCCGGTAGCAACTGCTACCTCTGCACCCCCTATAGCTACGCCCATGATGGTTGGTAGGGGTACTCCGATTCTCTATAGCATCTCTGAAAACCTTTTCACATGTTGTTGGAATCTCAAGAATTCTTGATGAATCAATTCCCTTGACAATTACAGCTCAAGGTCCATTTTCCTAATATTTCAGTGAAAATATCCTCAACATTGAGGTCCTTCACACTGCAGTCAGATATAAGTCTCTTGTCTATTACAGTTGGGATAGTTCACTACATTTTAACATGAATTATACTGTACTACACACAAAAAAACACATGTAGAAAGCGAGACAGGATGGAGCTAAAGAAAGACAGAAGAGGAATGTGTGGAAGGAGAAATGGGTAGACCCAACAAAACCTAGACCTTAAGGCTCCTTTGCATGGCCTGACATAACAAACGATTGTCAGAAAGGAAGCCTTCCTTCCTGACAATCATTTGCTTATCAGTAAAAGAGACCAGTGCATTTACATGCAGTGATCCACTCCACAGTTTGGAGAGGAGCGATCACTAATTACATTGCTTTCCCCCATACAAAGCCATTTTTTGCCAGAGCTGAGTGATGTTTAGACAGAATTTTTTGCAGCAAAAAATGATTTACGGGCCCTTTACACTGCCTGATGTTAGGGCAGATTATTGCTAACGAGCCATTACTAATGTGTAAAGTGCCGCCACTAAATGCTCATTTATCGGGTAATAGATCATTGGTGGGGTCACCTAAATCACTGTTTTCTGCCAGCATATATGCTGTCTAACCAGCACTCTGCTGCTGTCAAACAATGATTCTCTATGGGACAAGTGATGGCATTAATAATCTCTCATTCCCATACCGTGGAGGGGACTGCCGCATGTAAATGCAGTGTTCTCCTTCATTGATAAGCATGCAATCTATTACCCTATGAACAAGCATTTTGCTTCTTCATTGGGTTATCGGCAGCAAGTTTACACAAGCAGATTATAGATAATAAGCGCCCATATGAATGCACGTTAGTGATAATCTGCTCAGACTATCACTAATGTGTAAACAGTCCTTAAAGGGTTTGGCCACTTTCTGGTTATTGTTGACCAATGTGTTTGTGAAATGATTACATGGCACTTACTAATATAGCCTTTGTTGAAATTCTGCACCATTTTCTATATTTTAGAAGATATACTCCCTTGTTTACAAAGTATTTTGTGCTGTCCACACAGACATCTTGTTCATAAGATGGCTGCTGATGGAGGGTCATGTGACCAGGCAAATCACCTTTGTGTGATGTCTCCTCCATTTAAACACACTGCACCTGCACTAAACTCCCAACAGAACAGTAGAGATGGCAAGTGCAGTGAATGGAGAAGGCATCACATGGAGAGTCATGGACCCTCCATCAACGGCCATCTTATGGAGAGGACCTCTATGTGGACCACACAAAAGGCTTTGTAAACAAGGGAGTATACCTTCTAAAATATAGAAAATGGTGCAAAATTTCAACAAAGGCTATATTAGTAAGTGCCATATAATCATCTCACAAACACAATGGTCAACAGTAACCAGAAAGTGGCCAACCCCTTTAAGAGCAAAGATCATTGTAGAGACAAGTCCAGAGACTTAACAAAGGTGTCATGGAGAATATAGGAGTCTCTTTGGTCAGTTATAGTAATTGAATTCACATAATGATTATTCTCAGCAAATAATCACTATACCACAAAAATAACCTTTGCCAGATGGGAATGGGACACATGGATGTATTGCATATGTATATTGTATAACACAATAGTCTAAGCTCAAATTCTGCTCTGGAATGGAGCGTACAATAGAACATGACAGTAATATGCTGCACAAACCATAATTTAAATTATGTTCATTATCTGCTACAAGTTTCAGACCTGTGCTGTGGTAACCATAAAATGAACAATGAATGTCTCAAGGCATCAGATACATCGTGTACTGCAGTCGACTGCCGCTTAGATTTCAAAGCCATTTTGTTTCCTAAATAAAAAGCGGCATTGCAGCTTAAGAATGGGACAAAACTTTGGACTCTTTTTCTAATAATTAATTAAGCCCTTAGGTTTTAATATTCATTTTCTTTGGCAAGATAAAATCGTATGACAGCAACATTTTCTTTTCCCTTCTGTGCATTAGCGAGAAGCAACTTTCCCTGCTTCTAAAGAAGAGCAGCTAAAGTGGTGCTAATTCCAAATTTGCATTTAGATTTTCATGTTATAATCGTTTAATTAAAAGGAAAAAAAATGATATACATTTAAAATTGGATACATTCCTTTAAATTACTAAAAAAAGGATCATGTCTGCCGATAAGTAAATGTGATTTTCCTACCAAATTAAGTCACTTTATGTATCTAAATTTATATTTGAATAAAGCCATTAAATATGTTTGATGGTCACAGCCAAATGAGTTGCAGAAGAGGTTCTGGATGGCAAATGTAATTTGAAATAGACCTTACAATATGCAGACAGAAGATAGGGAAATAATGGTGCGAGAAATTCTAATGAGGCTACAGAGAAGGTACAGACTGAAAGTTTCTAATAAAGTTTACACAGGAGCTGAACGGTAGAAAATAAGCATTTGTAAAAAGATACACTTATACCCCCTTGAGTTATCTGAGCGGAGATAATGACCAGCTCCTCCGGCTGTCATCATTAACATTAATAAGTGTTTACGTCCTAGTAAAATAAATACTCAATTTTAACAGCAACTTTCCTCTCTTGTACATTTGTAAACCTGAGAAACTAGATCTGGTTGATTATTCTCCTAATGGACACTTTAGAGCTAATCACCATTTTACTATAAATGAAAAGGAAAATAACGCTATGGTTAGTGGCATTTAATATGTTAGGCACTCAAACCAATAACAAATGTGATTGCACTTAATTTCAGAATCCCTCATGTCCAATTCCTGCTCAGCCTTAACGCTGTTTTGTTACATCCTTAAGGCAAATATGCTGTTAAGTGATTTGTATGTTTATAGGAGAATATATCTTCTTTAATTTAGCATTCTCCCAGCACTGTACCACGGTCATTACTCTGGATATAAAAACAACCTATCACCAGGGCAAGGCTAACATATTACATTGTTAAAATAAAGGTGGCCTTTTGTGCAAATGCCATACTAGATAGAGAAATAGGCCCATTCTTAAGGGAGGCTGAGCATGACCCTATTATAGATTTTTTACCTTACAGTTCCTAGATGAGGGGGAATTTATAAAAATTTTGTACTTATAAATATGTCTAGTTCCTACACAAGGTGACCATTGTCTTTAAAAGAATATTGGTCTATATTAAAAAGCATCAGTCCCTAGAGAGAAAAGCATGACCACTATAAGAAATGTTCTGTAGGACAGTCTAAAAAGAGGATGTGAGAGGCTTTGTAGGGATAATGTACTCATAGGGATAATGATCCAGTCCCTAGAAAGGGTAAGCATGACCACTATAAAAAAAAAAAGTTCTGTAGGACAGTCTCAAGAGAGCATGAGGGTGGCTTTATAGGGATAATGTACTTATAGGGATAATGTTCCAGTCCCTAGAGAGGGTAAGCATAACCACTATAAAAAAATGTACTGTAGGACAGTCTGGAGAGAGCATAAGGGTGGCTTTGTAGGGATAATGTACTTATAGGGATAATGTTCCAGTCCCTAGAGAGGGTAAGCATGACCACTATAAAAAAATGTACTGTAGGACAGTCTGGAGAGAGCATAAGGGTGGCTTTGTAGGGATAATGTACTTATAGGGATAATGTTCCAGTCCCTAGAGAGGGTAAGCATGACCACTATATCAAAAAAAAAATGTACTGTAGAACAGTCTCGAGAGAAGATGAGGGTGGCGTTATAAGTATAATGTACTTTATAAATACTATAGGTCCAGTTCTTAGAGAGGATGAAAAAACATATATATTATGCCCTATAGAATCACCGACAATTTAGAGGAGGAAAAAAATCTTTTTCATTAGACCTCAGCTCAGAGCTTCAATCAGACTCCATAATGGAAGCACTTATTAGTATTTGCCCCATAAGACTCACTGAATTTTTTCCCCACTTTGCATCTTACTGTAAATAGGTCCGGTCCCTAGAAAGGGTGAGCAATACTTTTATACAGATACTCTACAATATAAATACTATATATCCTAGCTCATGTTACGCGAAGTATAGAAAAATTTGATTTGGCTGCATCACCGAAATTTACAAAGAAATTCTCTTTGTGAAATTACTTTGTCACAGACTGCATTTCTTTGTACGTAGTCAGCGCAATGACAGCTAACGGCGATTGCACTGCCCCCTGTCATTGAACCCCTGAGATGCTGCATTCATCACTGAACATGACATCTGAGAATAATAGTGAGGGCTTTCAGGGGTTAATCTTTACACTCTAATGGATGAGGAAATTTCAGGGAAAATTTCCTCATCCAGCTCTGGCTTAAGACATGTCCTCCACTGCAGGACATGTTGACTAATCTCTCAATTTTAACATCAGTTTGAGGGCTTAGTAAGACCGCAGTGTGCACCTGTTTTGTCATTTGTTATTGCAAAATTGATTCATTACCACGAAGCACAAGGAAATTCAGCTTTCCAGCGAATCAAATTTTTCTTGAAGTTCAGATCTAATCGAATTTTTCTTGAAGTTCTGATCAAAGTCCACTTCAGATACTTCAATTCGCTGAACTCTAGTCCTAGCTTTAGAAAAAAAGGAGTCATTCTTAACAAATTTCATTTATTTAACACTAGGGAGGGGGTGTGTGTGTGTGTGTGTGGGGGGGGGGGTATCAGGCCCTTCACTCCAGAACTATAGCTTCAAAAAGTCACAAAAAGGAATTTTTGAAACTTTCTGGGCTTATTGACACAAACAAATGCAAATTGTGGTGATTTTACATGACTCTCATGAATGTGGGCATGGTTACCTATGTTGATGAGGCTTATGCCAGATATAAAGTGGAACTGTAATTTCAGTAAATTTTTGATATCTCATAGAGACATATGAAAAATTTAGATCGTGGGGGTCTGAGCGCTGAAAACCCAACTGATCTCTAGAAAGAGGGTTGGAAAGTGCTTGCCTAGAACATTCTCTCTCTTCGCTACAGAACAGAAAGTGAGAAGGACTCAGTAGAAAGTTTATGGGCCCGTCTCACTCCTGTGTCATGCAGTGCGGAAAGAGAGTGTGGTAAGTGCGTGCTTCTCTCTCCTTTTTATAGAGACTGGTTGGGATCTCATAGCTCAGACCCCCACCGATTTAAACTTTTGATATGTCCATATGACCTATCAAAAATGTAATGAAATTGCAGTGCCACTTTAGGACATTAAGAACAAATGTTACAATCTACTCCACTGAGGGGGAGGGGAGAGGGGAAAAAACTGGAGTAACATCTCTAAACATATGGTATTTGAAGATACACCAAACCTATCAAACAATGTGTAATATGTAAATATCATCAATGTTGAGTACTGAAAAACTGACTTGAAAAATTTCCCTTATGATAAATTCCCTCCTGTCTGTTAATCTTTGTTCATGTTTTTTTGTATATAGACTCCTATTTATGTTGAGGAATGCACATTTTGGGAGTATTTGTCTGTTACGCTGAAAAATAAAAATTGATCCAATAAAACTCCATGGGACTGCTGGAGATGGCAGACAGCTGTACTTAACTTCCATGGATAGGTGATAAATTTCACTCTTGGGAGTTATCCGCAGAAGAGAGGACACATATGTTGATCTGTATTTTTACAACCACCATTTTCTTTTTGATGAAGTATTACTTCCTTTCCTGTTTGATTCAACACAGAACGATACAGTTCTCAACTCACCTGGGTTTTTGGCCACTGTCAAAATGCCCGTATTCCTCTCACTGTGTATTTATGAAACGGCATCAATAAGAAATGACAGTGTTGGTTATTTTTCTTGTCCATTAGTTCACTTCAGCTAGCATGGCATATGGTGACAATAGGTGCGCGCATCTGCTTTCTAAAATCTTGACGAGGAGGAAAAAACCCTATGCATATTGCGAATTCACCATCTCTATTGAGGTTAGCTTTTCAGAGATGCCATAAAAGATTCATCAATGCTGTTCTCAGAGATGAGCACATTATATTGCCAAGGACAACGAATAGCACACAAACGTTGACTGCTGGAATCAATGTTCAAGATAAAATGAATAATAAGTGGAAATATCTGAAAACACAATTTGAAAGTGTGGCGGGGATTAGTGAGACCAAATTCACAGTGAAAAGTTCAGGCCTACACTGAAAATACCTGAGCAATATGTTTCCGCTCTTCTGCAGTTTGCAGAACATGTCCAAGGATCTCCATCTGGCAGCAGTGTTTTACTGACCTCTATTTAACCTGTTCAAACCTTTCAAAAAAATCTGAATATCCTAATGAACACGTTACTTTCGACAGCAACTCGATTATTAGTTACTACTTTCATCTTGTCATACAAATTATGAATGTCTGGCATCACACATGTACGTAAGACACATACCAGTAGCTTCCTGCTTTTACAACTGGAACAAATACATTTTTGCAGAAGATAAAATCAATGTACAAAGCTGTCAGCAGTCAGAACCGGGAAGAGCAAGATAATAGAAATCCTTCTAGCCAAGAAATGTCTTACCATGGTGCGATAAAATAACATAGCTGTTGTACTTTTCATGAATGGTCAGGACTAAGGCTGAACATTCCTTTTTACAGCTGTTTCTTTCCAATGTAAACTGAAATCATATTTCAGATTTCAGTCTAACATTTTATGGCATGAAAAGTGCCACTCTTGCTTGCAGGCTGTGTCTGGTATTACATCTCAAGTCAATGGAGCTAATCGGTGACACCAAACACAGCTCAAACGGGTGTAAAGTAGAACTGGCTTAGTTGTCTTTTCATTTTGGACAGCTCCTTTGGAAAATGAAAAGTGGAATCTGATTGGTTACTATTGGCAACTAAGCCAGTTCTACTTTACACCAGTTTGATAAATGACCCCAACTGTTTATAAAAGCACCATGATATATTGTTAGTTTTTTTTAAAGCACTTAAAAAGCAGAAAAACACTGCATAAATGAGCCAAAGAAAGTGCCAATTATTTGTATTGAAAAAATGAAACCCCAATTCTTCAAAAAATAAGGGAGGCTATGTAAAAGTTGGAAATCTCATAGACCCATATTTATTAACAATAGAACAGAGAACACATATCAGATGCTGGATAGTAGCAATGCATTTCAGAAATGTTGGGACAGGGCCAAGTCTACCATTGTACACCTTCTTTTCTTTTAATAAAAATCCTATTATCATCTGAAAAGTGAGAAGAACAATTCCTTGAGTTTTAGGACAGGAATGTTGTCTCATTATTGTATGATATAGGATTCTAGGTCCTCAACAGTCCTGGGTCTTCTTTGTCGGGTTTTTTGTTTCATGATGTGCCAAATATTTTCTATTGGTTAAAGGTCTGGACTGCAGGCAGGCAAGTTCAGCACCTGGAAACTTCTTCTGTGAAGCCGTCCTGTTGTGATGGATGCAATATCTAGTTTAGCATTGTTTTGCTGAAATATGCAAAACCTTCCCTGAAAGAGTGAAAGAGATATTGTCTGGATGGGAGCAGATGTTGTTCTAAAACCTTTATATACTAATCAGCATTGACAGTGCCTTTCCAGATGTGTAAGTTGCCCATGCCATAGGCACTAATGCAACCCCATCCCATTATAGATGGATACTTTTGAACTGTGCTCTGATAACAAGCTGGATGGTCCACCTCCTCTTGAGTCGACAGACACAGCATCCATGGTTTCCAAAAATAATTTCACATTTTGATTCATCTGACCAGAAAACCATTTTCCATTTTGCCTCAGTCTATTTCAACTGAGCTTAGGCCAAGAGAAGACGGCCATATTTCAGGATTGTTTTGATTTATGGCTTCTTCCTTGCATGATACAGCTTTAACTTGAATTTGTGGCTTGCATGGCGAAGTGTGTTCACATACAATGATGTCCGGACGTGTTCCTGAGCTCATACAGTGATTTCCAGTAAGACTAACACCTGTTTTTAATGCAGATTCTTATGATGATATTATGTATTGTAGCTGGTGGACTATTCAAAGTCTTTGCAATTTGGTATTGATGAACATTTTTCTGAAATTGTTCCACAATTTCTTAATGCAGATTTTTGCAGATTGGTGAACCTCTGGCCATATTTGCTTCTGTTAGACTCTGCCTCTGTAGTATGCTCTACACTGAGTTACAACTTATTTCAATCTTGTGCCACACAACTTGGGATATGCTGAGCGAAGAGCAAATGTGAGCAAGGATACCCTGCGGGGTAGCCACAAATAAACGTCATGGCCATGTACACCTTCCCTGTTGATGATGTCTGAATATGGGGTGCTAGAGATGTAGAATTCATAATGAACTGGGAACCATTGTGCTAGTTTCTATTTAAAAGTTCATTTTCTTCACAAGACAACCCCATAAAGTTTTGAGCCTAAAATATTTAAATTTACTAGCCAAATTAGCCAAAATTTGCCAGATTTAGCCACTATATTATTAATAAATATGAAACATAATATTATGTTCATTTCATTTATTACCTAATTTTATTAGAATCTAAATATAAAATACAATAAATGTCCAAATATGTTTATTCAAAACTTTTTTCTCTTATATAAGGTTGAGCGAACTCGAACTTTGTGAGTTCGGGTACCCGGACCTGAACCCAGACTTTTTTTTACTGAAGTTCGGGTTCAGTGTTCGGGTGATTTTATTATTTTCCATGTTATAACGGAAAATAATAGCATTCTTAAGATAGAATGCTAAATATACTGGCCATTGGGGGTTAAAAATAATAATAAAAAAAAACCTCATCCACTTGATCGCGCAGCTGGTATCCTCTTCTTTCTTCAGGAGCTGCAAAAGGACTTGCGATGACATCACCACGCTTACCTCATGGTGAGCACGGTGATTTCATCGGAGGCCCTCCTGAATGAAGATAGAAGATCCTTCTATCTTCATTCAGCACAGGACCTGCGATGACGTCATCGTGCTCACCAAATGTTGAGCGTGGTGACATCATCGCAGGTCCTTTTGCAGGTCCTAGAGAAAGAAGAGGATACTGGCTGCGCGATCAAGTGGATGAGGTAAGTTTTTGTTATTATTTTTAACCCCTCAATGGCCATTGTATTTAGCATTCTATCTTAAAGGGAACCTGTCACCAACTTTGTGCTGCACATACTAACGGCAGAATAAAGCACAGACAGGAGAGTTGATTTCAGTGGTCTGTCAATTAAAAGTTAAAATAAGTGGTTTCTGAGAACTAACATCAGAATCATTGCAGACTGGGCCTGGAAAAGAGTCACGACCACCTGAGAAGAGTCATGGTTATTAATGAATTCCTGCTCTCTCTGCCCACCTGCTGATGATTGACAGTCTTATACCTAGTTTTTTCCCTTTCTCTCTAGGAGACAACTGCCAATCGTCAGCGGATGGGCGGAGAGAGCAGGAGATTATAATAACCATGACTCTTCTCAGGCACATTTGACTCTTTTCAAGGCCTGGGCTGCAATGATTATGATGCTGGTTCTCAGCAACCACTTACTTTTAGCTCAAGAGTGACACACCACTGAAATCAGCATTTCTGTTACTATTTTATGCTGCCCTCAGCGAGGTCAGTATAAAGTTGATGACAGGTTCCCTTTAAGACTTCTATTTTTACCGTTATAACCATGTTATAACGAAAATAATAAAGTAAAGTTCGGATACCCATTGAATTTAATGGTGTCTTGTTTCAGGTTTCGGTGTTCGGGTCGAACTTTGACCTGAAGTTTGGCCAAACCCGGCAAACCAGAACTTCACCGGGTTCACTCATCCCTACTCATATACTTTTATATTTTTGTCAAGATTCCCAATTTATGTTAAAAAGATAATAATGCCCTTTTACAGTTTTAAAATCTAAATTCCTATACCAAAGCACTTTATTTTAAAGTTTAATAAACATAACATGTCAATATTGTCTCTGATATGTTTTGTTGTAACACAACTTTATTATCTTATTTCCTAAAATAACTTGCATTTTATTAAAGTGTTTTCTTATGAATAATTTTGTAATGACCAATATCTGCATATTTGAAAATGCATTTCATTAAAGGTCATGACAGACTCCAGGATAATACATTTATCCTTGCTTTAGAAGGCATTCATCAATTAATCAAAGAGATTACTTCCATTAAGTGTGTATTATGGATATACTATTCACCAATCAGGATAAAATAGATTATCACATACTGACCTTGTTATGTTCTAGTCACTTTATAAACTACAACATAAGGGCTTGCAAAAGGGATTTTTCCCCCAAAATATCATTTACATGAAGGACTGTATTTTTATAAATGTTGATGTTTCTAGTGTCTTTTTGTGAATTTAACACCATTTCTATAATGGCAAACATAATTATGTGATGTCAGTTTACATGAAGCATTTTAAGATGACAGCTAAAATCTGGTCTTACTGTCATGAAGGTATAATAACATTGTAATATCACATTATTACTTACACTATTTATTACAAAATATATATGAAAAATAGCATACTAACAGTATACCAATGAATAAAAATATAATTGCATTATATTGCGAAATATAAATAAAAGACATAGGTGTATAAACTAGTGAGCAAGGGTGTTCAATCCATAGAAACAGCCCATTTGGCTATCATGGAGCCCCAGGAGGTGGAGACCAATTCCAGAGTGGCCTTGTCCCAATTTTAATGAGTGGTGAGTGCTGTAGTATTAGCAAACAATGAAGTAGAAAATGTACAATACTTATCATAAAAAAATGGAATAGGGATACCATTTTTTATGTGGGGCACCAAGTCCTTTATGTACTTTTCAATTATCGGAATTGCAGTAGACATTGCTAATGTTTTTTTTTTTTTATGTATATATATCTGACACTACCGATTGACTAAATAAGCCTATTGAAGGGGTTATGGTACTTCAGTGGCTGCTGCATTCCTTTGTGGTTTTCCTGGCTCAGCTGTGCACTTTTCGTTGTGGTTGAGCCTGTAATAGCAACAACTCTATCCCATCCATCTGAGCACCCTGACCCTTCAATTACTAGATCGTCATGGATGCTGATAGTCAGATCTCCACTGATCTGATTTTGATGTCCTAACCTAGGGGTAGGACATCAATATTCTAGTCCAGGGATCAGCAACCTCAGGCACTCCAGCTGTTCAGAAATGCTTTATTCACTTCTGTGGTGCATGTTGCAGTTTTTGTCTGGCCGCCTCTCGACATTTTTGCTGTGCTGCGTACAGATCTCTAGCCGGTCCCCATCTGGCTGGAGGGAAGGGGTTATTTCAAGAATTTGGCATGTGGTCATGAGGGGGCATTTCAGTTTTTTCCTCAGGCAGCATGACGGCTATGTGCTTCCCTGGTCACAAAGCACTGAGATGAGAGGGGCCCAAGCTGAACTCTTACACCAGGGCCCATGAGCCTCTAGCTATGCCTCTGCTGGACAGGTTGCCTGTATCTTGTCAGTTATGTTACATATTTTTCCATCAAAAATGCAAGAAACGCCTGACCAAAGGCACAAAACTCAAGTGTTGACAGAGGCTAATCCATAAATATTAATGAAATCAACAGAATTTAGAGCTCCTAAAGAATAAGAATATAAATGTAGACCTCTTTCTAGGCTCACTAATGGTAAATCCAGGTTTCTAAGATCAATCATTTAAGTACCTGCTGTAATAGGGATCAAGTCTGCTGTTAACAAGACATAACGGAGCAGAGCTTTAAAAAATCATATACTGGAAAGTAACAAATAGAAAAACAAAATGACCAGTAGAATAAATAGAAACTCAATCCATTTATAATACGACATAGTTATTGTAGAGTCAAGTGCTACAACAACCTTCAGCTTCATCCCTCAGTGCATAAATGATATTTAAATGCATTATTATAATGAATGTGCTGAAAAGATATTTGTCATGATAAACTCCTCCAGATACAATGTGAATTTCCCTGAAATAATGTATGATTTAGCTATTCGAAACATTCCCCCCCCCCCTCGCCCCATCAACAATATGCATATATATGAATGTTCTCAGCCTGTCAGCTGTTCGGCAGAAGCCCACATAGTTTTATAGATAATTGTCTGCCCTGATAGAATTTCTGTTGAATCAGTCCTTTCTCAGAATAGATCACTTATTTATAAGACTGTTGATGGCAAAACTCGCCTGCAAGGAAGAAAAATGGATATAAATTTGATCTTCTCCGTTCTTGGAATGAAAAGGTTTGTTTGAATTCCGGATTTTTTTTTTTTATAAACAGAGATATACTGATCATTTAACAGGCAGAATGCTAGAGTTATTCCTCCTTTTCATCATTACTGATATTGTATAAACATCTGCTAAGAGGATTCCAATTCTGCAATCATCTAAAATACAGATCCTTTTCTATGTATCTGTATGAACAGTTCAATAACAGCGCTGCTCTTTTTCTTTTTTTTTTGGTACCTCAATATTCTTGCATTCTGAATAAAAACAATCCCAGACTAATCAAGGAGCGTCTACGCATCCAATCTCAACAGGGGAAAAAAAACAAAATGTCAGATGTGTCTTTAGTCGGTGAAAGAAAAGCCTTATTAAGTCAACTCCACATTCATCCAATAGCTGAGGATCATGAATGCAACATGACGTGTAGGGACAATGACTTCTAATTATAACGCATAAAGCTTTATATAATAACATGGTGCCAAAGGCACAAAATGAGCTCTAAGTACTATGATAACTACAACCTTACAAGCAGAGAGCACATAATCTTTGCCATCTTTTGCTCCACACCATCTAGTAGCCATACTATGGGTATAATGAATCACTTGGTTTCCACTTCAATTAGACTTAGTCACTGCATGTGTAGGTTTAACTTTTTAAGTTAGACAATGGACATTGTGGGAATTAGCTCTGTAGCGGCAGACAAAATGGGATGAAATGTAGTCAGAGGCAGTGCCACAGAAGTCCATTTCAGACCATTTTTAATTTTATTTTGCTGAAAAAAAACAAATGTATAGCTTTTACATTCAGGCCCAATTCCCAAATCAACCACTGCTCTGCTGAGCGCTAAGTAAACATAGGATTCCCTGACTATACAAGTGGCTCACTATCAATTACTGGAATAAAACTACTTTAATGTGTGTTACCTCCCTTACACCAGGAGTGAATGTCAACTTTGAGGCCAGCATGAAGAGTAACAGTCTCTCCAGACAGTTTCTGTCTACTCAAATGTCTCTCTGTCTCCAGTGCACACCTTGTACCTTAATAGCCCAGTAATGAGCTGGACTGTATTGGCCAGGAGGGGAATGATAGAACCTACTACCAACAAGTCCATGAGTCCATAAAAAAATCCTGGCCCGAAAACAGGGCTTCCCAAAGCTCTTAGCAAACTACCCTTTGCTAGGACTTCTCAGCTTTTCTGGATTCTTTGTATCTTATCCAGGTTATCCTATATTTTCCTATATATATATATATATATATATATATATATATATACAATAAATATTGTATATGCTTTGTGGACAACACTTAAGCTGAGAACCACTCTGCTTTTAGATTTATCTTGTACCATAATACAATGTAGGAGATTTATCAGTAAATTGACTTGATCTTGTTCTGAATCCCATATTGATGAACCTTCTGCACTACTTTTTCCCAACCCATGTGACTTTGGAAAGTATGGCACAGAGAATTCACCATCCCTGCCACCTTTCTTAATACAAAAGTTGCAGAAGACAATACTAGGTTGGACCTGGCATTCCCCCACCCTATTCAAAAACAAGTTGAAGGCATGTTGAATGTGGCATGTAGGAAAGATACTGATGCATATGCTGCATCATGTTTTTTATGGCAATATTCTGCATATTGCAGATGAAGCCAGTAATAATCTTATTGATGGCATATTCATTTTTTTGATCAATGATTAGATACATCGTAAAACATTGGAATATTACATAGATTATGCTGATAATGAGAAGTACAAGTTTTATTTCATAATGTGATGCATTCTTAAACATTAACGGAGATGCCATTGACTGACTAGTGATTCTGTATGTAACGCACAGAGGTATTGTACTGCCATGTGCACACTACCGCTACTGTGTATGTAGGGGAATCCTGAAGCTGGTTAATTTAAAAGGAATGTGTCATCAGAAAATGACCTATTGTTTAAATCATGTCATTTTAGAATTTTTGGTGTAATTTTCAATGTCACTATCTATATATTTAAAAAAATATGTAAAATTGTGCAGTTTTCGCATTGGCCACTAGGACTAATAATATGTCAAGACTTCCTGTTGATATCAAATTATTATAAGATACAGAATTAAAATGACTGATATCACCTTTGTATAGATAAGACAGGATCCACCATTCACAGTAGGTGATATCACAGCTCATCTACTCCACTCTGACCTCTGCACAGGTCACCCAGCATGTCAAGAAAAAAAAAAGGGGGTCTCTCTAGTCTATTGTGTCTATGGCCTAAGTGGCTGCTCTCAAAGAACAGGAAGTCTTCACATATTTAGGCCTAGTGGCCAGTGTTAAAAATTCAGGATTTTTTTTTAAACATGGCCAGGGGCATGGAAAATAAAAATATACAAACAAACAAACAAACACCAAAATAAAAAATGTTTGACACAAAAACATGATTTAAATAATATGTCATTTTTCTGATGAAAGATTCCCGTTAAGAGCTCATAGATCACTGGCTGCAATGGTGACCTCAGTGGCCAGTGATAGGCTAAAGTAGTCACATACCATGTCATCACTGGAGTCTGGTAAACTGGAGTCCAGTGGGGAGCCTGGAAAGCTTCTACAAGGGTGTAACAGGGGATAAAAATGTCCCAACACCTTTTTAGTTCAACTTGCTGCTTTTATAATTACATTGATACCCTTTGAGAACTTATTTTGTATAGACATGTAATTTAAGTCTTTATTAACTGTGAAGTATTTCAGTAAGTTCATGTGCATTCAAATTTTCATCTCAACCTGGTTGTCCAAAGGAACCTCCAGGCTCTGATAATGGGCCTGACGGGTCCTGTAGAAGACATTGTAATCTGTACCTTTAAAAGTGGACATCCAAATATTCTGTATAGATGTAGATTATACCCTCACCGTGCTCCACAGGTCACTTCTTTGGTTGGTAAAAAAAAATCCCACTCCAACGTTGATCAAAACACATGAAACTGAAATATCTGTATATGCTTAGTAATTCCAAATATGATCCAGACCTTAGCTGTCATTCCTTGTATAATAATGAAGTTAGGGATAGACATGACGTGTACATCTATTCTGTCATCTTGCTTTATTCTGAATTGGTTCTGTCAACATCTTTGGTTAAACTATTTCTTGTTACAGAGATTTACACTAGGCTCTTTAACATTGTAGTGCCCTGTGGCGGTTGTAAGTGGTAAAAAATTTAAAACTACTTCAAAAACCCACTGGCATTTTATATATTTATTTATCTCTCCATCGTTGCTTCCATTTCTTGGAATCTCAATGATATGTGTAACAAGGAAACAAATGAAATAATGATGGGCAGGGAGAGAATCTCATTTTCCTACATCTTTCCTTCTTAACTTTTAAGCCTGAGCACTTTTTCCTCCCTAAAATAAAATAACTAGGTCATTGTCTCCCAAATGGAACTTAGCAGAACTTTTCTGCTACAAGGTCTTTTTTGTTCATATGTGACATTTTTCATCTCTGTGGCCTCTCCCCAATCTTTTTTCATGCTTTGTTTCTTATGGATTTGTTAGAGGGGCTAGTTTGTTTTATTCAATGTTGCATTTTTGGAAAACTTAAGGGGACGTTCACACAACAGATTTTACAGTTACATTATGGTATGGACAGCCACACAGAAATTTTGCCTACAATCCGCTGGCGGCTATGTCATTTCTGCCTATTCATCTCAATGGGAGGCAGCGCTGAGGATCATGGAGCGAGGGCTTAAAGAGGTGGCTACGCCGAGGCTATACTCTGCCTCTCCACAATCAGCTTTGCCTCCCATTGAAATCTATACAAGGCAGAAAGGAGGAGGTTGTGGGCGGGTTTTCGGAAAAATTTTTGCATGGCTGTCGGCTTCAAAGTTCCGCAGCAAAATCTGTGGTGTGAATGTCACTTAACACTTTTTACCATACAGTTTGTCTATACTATTGATTCCATTTACTTAAAAGATTTAAGGACTTAAAGGGGTTTTCTACTCTCTCTACTTTTTTGGCCTATGCTCAGGATAAGTCATCAATATCAGATGGTGGTATCCGCCATCCCTCACCCCTCCAATTAGGGGTTTGAGAGAAACTTCAGAACCAGAAATATGAGCCAAAACTACACAGCTCCATTTATTGTGTAGTGGACAAAGCTGGTTACTGCTTCCATTGAAGTGAAGCTACTGCAGAACAGCTGAGGTGCAGGGTGCCGGACCCCCACCAATCGGATGTTGTTGGCCTATCCTTAGGGAAAACCATCAGTATAAAAGGAGTGGATCAACCCCTTCAAAGAATAAAGGACATTGTGCCCTAAAGAAACAAAATGCATTCAACTTGACTGTTTGATGGCCAGCCAATCATTGATTGCAATGGTCATCATAGTATGTACGCCGTATCATGGTTTCCATTGGCTGAAGTAGTCACAGGTCCATGCACAACACTTCTCATGACACCAGTGACATACAAATGCAGCTGAGCTAAATTTTATGCTTAACGTGTCAAGTAAAAATGTGGCAAAAAAAATCTCAATGCATTTCAATCACTTTTGTCACAACATGGCACAAGATAACACTGACATGTTATCACAGTTATCAGAGTCAAGTTTAGCTCAGTTGCATCTGTATGAAGAACTTTTTTTAAAGGTTTTTTTAGCTAGATTTTTCATTTATTTTTCTGTTGTAAGTATATAATACATGGCCTAAAGTTATCTGCTTTGTGGAATTGTTTGGTTGGCACGACAGAACATTGCAATAGCTTTATATGCAGATAGAATGCTCTGATATATTCACGAGTGTGCAAATTAGCAATTAATGATGGATCTCTAAAATAGGTAGATATCTTAACTCCCATAGTCACTGACACATTTTCCAGAAACCCACAATCCTTGATAATCATAAGTGGCTTTTAGTTGAGGAGTACCACTACAGTAATTTCCACTCTCCCCCCCCCCAATAAAAAGTGACAATATTCACCAAGTTTAGTACTGATTTACAATAATAATTAAAGGGGTTGTCCGGACATATCCCCATTTTCACTCATGCAGCCACCTAGCACTGTTACCAGTGACGTCACCGGCACTGATGGATGGGCAATAGTGCTGCCCTAGCCGTTTTACAGGCTAGGGCAGAGCTAAAGTCCACCCATTAGTACCGGTGATGTCAACGGGCTCACTGCTAGGCGGAAGCCTAACTTTATCCATGTAGAGCGTGGTATGTCACCTAATTGGGCTATCTCAGTTGAATGTAATAATACCTTTCACTTAGCGATCTGTTACTTAATTTTGGAGAAAAAAACTTCTTTGAATTAATATGCAAATGAGCAGTTGATGCACTGAGGGCAGCCCCAAGCCACTCTGTCCACACTTGCTCCTCCTCCTTCCTCTGCCAGCCCCTCCCTCTCTTTGATTGATCGGGACAACATGCATTGTGGCTCCTGGGCATCCTGTTTGGTCAGTTTAGAGCTGCTATCATTTCAAACTATCTATACCTTATGTATTTTTACTGTTATTTTGTGCCTGAGGACATCGTTAGATTCATGTATGCTATTGTCCACTGTTAGATATCGCTGAGAGTGATCCCGCCTTACTGCAGCCCAGTATTGTAGGTGTGTATCTGCTTTTATAGTTTTTTGTTTTGTATGCTTTATTCAGATTGCCTATACAATAAAGACGTGACTTCATACTATGCTTACTTTTTGCGATATCTTGGTTTTTTTGCTTGGTGATGCAACTGATGTAGTGGTTTTGTATTGATATATTTTTTTTATGAAATTATCTTGATTTCCTTCATCCTGTTGTAGAGTCAAAATAGGCTTGAATTTTCATTCCTAAGATATCAGCCTCATACAAATAGACAAATGACTGTACCCATAGTGTGACCAATAGTACTGTTCCAGTATCCATAGCCTAATGCAGAATTTGCTTACTGCATACAGTTTATGATCACACAGCTCAACCTGTGTTCAGGGTAGAAAGATTGCAAGCACACTTCAGTCAAAGTATAATAATAACAACTCACGTGTCTCCTATGTGCATAGATTGTAAGCTCCTCAGAGCAGGAACCTTTTGTTGTGTTCTTCAGAGCCAGTCTATAGCAATGTTCATTACTGCATTGAATTTTTGTATGGAGCTCATTATATTGTACTTATGACTTAATTCTTGTTTATTTGGGTCTGATCAAATGCTGCCTGTGCAATGTTTTTCCAGAAATCACAAGACCCAAAATATGATAATTACACATATAGCAGAGCTGGCTTTAAAAGGCATAACAGGTATATTTTCTGCAGCCACAACTCTCTTACAATGTGCTCTGAGTGCTTGTACCGTAAATGACAAGTTAGACTCTGCTACATCTGTAATAGACATTTAAGTTGAAAATAAAAAGTTGTGTTTGTGGGTCAACTAGAAGTTACTCCACTCCTGTTCATCAGCTCTGTACAGTTGACAGCACTGCTTTTGTGAAAGATTTTCAAGTGACATTCAGAATCTTTTGTCTTGCAGCCATTTCGTAGAGTGACGTTTTCTGTTGTGAGTCAACCTCAGGACCCTCATCAGGGGTCATTGCAGAGTTGCTATGACAGTGGGCTAGAAGAATCTGAGACGCCGAGTAGTAAGAGCTCCTCCGGACCAAGACTTGGTGCCCTACCGCTCCCAGAAGACAACTATGAACGAACAACGCCAGATGGCAGTGTTGGTGAGGCAGAGCATATGGAAAATGGTAGGGGCATACACATACACATGTACTCTAGGAGAAGAAGTAATACATAGCACTAGTTCTATTGACATGGTTGGTTTATCAGGATATGATGTACACAAATCAGTTGCCACACTTTGTAGTCATTTCAATCATTATGATGTGTCCAGATTCGGGGATTTTTATGCTTTCATTTTGAATTGCTATGTCTGTTTGTTTTTTACCTGGAGACAAATAGCTAAGGGCCAGGCTTGCTTATATCCCATTTATCTGGTATATCCATTGGTATGATGTGTGATAGTAATCTAATCTTAAAGGCTGTGTTCACCTTTGCAACCATTTTTTTTTCTCTTGTGTTGATCTAAAAAAAAAAGGTTCAACTGGGAAATTAATGTCCATTAAACAAATGTTTGTGTCTACAGCTCCTATGCATACTTGTGTGTCTCCATGGTGACAGACTACAAACAAATCCTGAGTAGTCTGATCACATTGTGGTTTTTTCTATCTAGCCACCTACTTCTTGGAAATCTATCAAATCTATATTAGGAGCAGATGATGCAGGATCAGACTCCAAAGGGTTTCTTTGTAGTCTGTTACTATGGAGACTCGTAGGTCACAAAGGTGTACATGTGCTTTAAGCATTAGGTCAATGGTTCATAACTTGATTGTCTACATTTTGATATTAGTAGTTCATAACCCTATTCACATGTTTTTTATTCTGGTACATGGTAATACTCAATAATAATATAAGATATACCTGGAGTATTTCAAATGAATCTACTTATTATCCCTATTTTATTATGTGTCGATAAGAAATGCAGATATTTGTTAGCCTCTCTCTTTAGTCTTAGTGCTTTTCAAAAGTAATAATGCAAGGAAAATATAACTTAATATAGGCAATAATGCCAACATCTGAGAGGAAACAGTATTACTATGTCTTATATATGAAGAGTTCTCTAAGTGCCTTATTTACCAGGTTGTCATGGTAAATGAGTACATTGGAATTAGTGCAATGCTGGCTTATATTGGAAAGTCATAAAAAGCATTGACATCGAAGAGAAAACGTCCATGACAGATATAGAAAGAAAGGACATTCCACAAGCTTGGAGTTCTGCACAGAGATAGAAGAGATCTTTGAGACGAATATAACAGTCAGAATAAAGCATTTCCTATAAAGGGGAGAAGACGGGAAGGTCAAGCAGAAGGATAACTTTTTATTCACAATGTTTTCTTAAGATGTACATGCTAAATAACAGGAAAGGTGGGTCTGTTAGTAAATGTGTATAGACGCAAAAGCTTTTGACACGTACCTAGGCATGAGCATAAGTTATGAGTAGAGATGAGCAAACATTCTTTTTGTAGTTAGGTGTCCAAAGTTCGGGTTCGGGTAATCGTAGCATCCCGTTATGGATTCCGCTACCGCGGACCATAACGGCATTTCGAATCCATAAGGGGCTGCTTCATTAAACCTGAACCTTGGACAATCCTAAAGACCTGGGGTGACATCACCGTCATGTGATCAGTGCAGGGGGCGTGGCTCAGTACTGGATCACCTCTTATCCAATCCAGTGCTGAGCCACGCCCCCAGCACTGATCACATGACGGTGACGTCACCCCAGGTCCTTAGGGTTGTCCAAGGTTCGGGTTCAATGAAGCAGCCCCTTATGGATTCCAAATGCCGTTATGGTCCGCAGTAGCGGAATCCATAACGGGATGCTACGATTACCCGAACCCGAACTTTGGACGCCAAACTAAAAATAGAAGTTCGCTCAACTCTAGTTATGAGTTGAGATGGTAGAATGCATTCCTCAGGTTTAAGATTCATAGTGAATATAAAATGTATGGGGAAAGTCTTCAGAACCTTTTGCTTTTTTCACATTTTGTTATGTTGCAAATTTTTCCCCATTGTTCTGCACTCAATACCCTATCATGAAAGGTGAAAAGGAATGTTTGAAATCTTTGATAATTTGCTGAAATTAAAAAACTAAAATCTTTCCTTGACATAAGTATTCAGACCCTTTATTCTGGACTTAGTTGAAGCCCCTTTGGCAGAGATTACAGCCTAAAGTCTTCTTGTGTAGGATGCCACAAGGTTTGCATACCTGGACTGGGGAAATTTCGGCTATTCTCTGGCACTGTCAGTGGACAGCCATTTCCAGGTCTTTCCAGGGGTCTGGCTGGCCACTTAAGGATATTCACAGAGTTTTCCCTAGACTAGTGTTGTCTTAGTTATGTAATTAGAGCAGAGTTGCCAACCAGAAATTTTCATTTTTCTGAACAACTTATCCCAAAATCACAGACAGCCAAAATTTTTACATACAAATTGGAAAACCATAATGAATGATGAAGATTATGAGTAATGCAGGTCTATAGATCAATATACCGATAACAACTTATTACCAGGATCTACTGTGAGCTGTAAAATGATGATAGTTACCACCAAAATAATCTAATCAAGTACCGCCAGCCTAAAAAAATCACGGACACGTCTATTTTTTTCACGAACACAGGAAAAATAGTCACCTATTTTTACAGACTGTCCATTAATTTCTGGACCGTTGGCAACTCTGAGTCATCATCTTGTTGCAAGGTAAACTTTCAGCCCAGTCTAAGGTCCAAAGTACTCAGCTTTCCCTCAACCCTGACCAGTCTCCCTTTTCTAGCCTCTGATAAACACCCCCACAGCATGATTCTGCCACCATTATGTTTCAGTGTAGGGATGGTATTGGGCATGAGCAGTGCCACTGCCTGGTTTTGTCCAGAGATGCTTAGATTTGAGGCCAGAAAGTTCAATCTTGGTATCATTAGACAAAATAATCTTGTTTCTTACAGTCTGGGAGTCCTTTAGGTGCCAGTAAAATGTTTATTATTTAAAGGAATTGTCCTTAGAGTAACTATTTAGAGCGCTGCAGGGAAATAACGCATATATAGCCATTTGCTATATGTTTCATTTTCCTGTAGCACTCTGCGCTGTTCTACAGGGATTCCACTTCTACTCCCTTTCTTCCCATGACCAAGGTCAGGGAACAGACCGAAAGATCTGAATCTAGTTACATTGGGGGTAATTTATCATTTGAGATCGTTTTCATGTCACTTTTAAGTCTAGTTAACATTGCATGGTTACACCAGGGGACTTTTTTGTGACTTTTCTGTGACGTGTGGAAAACAGTAAAAGTCCCATAATCCACATAGACCACTTTAAAAAATGGCGAGAATCACGAAATGTCACGCATTGATCAAAAAATGTTGCAGTTGCCATAGAAATGTCGCAAATGCCACGACTTGCGACTGTTTTACGCCACAAACCTGAGGTGTCTGATTTCATAAATGATCCCAATTATCTACCTATTATTGCTTGGTGGGTTGAACTTGGAATTGACGTTATAATAAAATCTTGCAGTGGTTAATTTCTGAGAGGTTTTTATAAAATCCAAACGAGCATATCACATTTTTTTTCTCCTGGATTCTGAATGATCCATCACACGCTATATGGAGGCACCATGTAGAGATTCAGATTCCAAGTGCCTCTGTACATAAGCCATAGATTAGCTACATGTGACAGATTATCACATAGTCACCAAAGGAATGTATACTGTACGTAAATTTGGCAGAGGCACATGATAGCTGTTTGTAAGGAGCTTCAATCGGGGTTACGTTTATTTTTCCTGATCTATAGAATCTTGCATGTTCTTTGTGGTCAAGGGATAATTTCCTAAGAATTACATATCATAGAAAAACATTATTTATTCCTTAAATAATACCGTTTCATTGACTCCATATTTCACAATCCACTTCATATGGCCTTTTCAATAAAAACCTATCAATTTTCCAGGCGTATGTTATTTTTCCCACAGATTATTGAAAAGAATATAAAAATCTTCAGTGCTCTGAAGGCTGCACCGTGGGTGATCGGTTTAATTAAAACCCATCATGACTTGCAACTGTAATGCATACCTGGAACTGGACCAAGTTTTAAACAGCTTTGGCGTTTGAAAGGCTATAGGGTAAAATTTATGATCAGGTTCAGGAGTAATGAGCCGTGACATAATGCTACCCAAGGCATGACAGGCCACATTTAAAGCGCAATCCTATTTAATAATTCCAAGAATATATATATTTTCATGCCAACAGCTTTTTACCAATTCCCTCTCATCCGGTCAGTCAAGTGGTTTTTCTACTTACAGAACATTTCTCTCCATTTAATGATCAGAATACTGATCTATAGAGAATACCGTTAAAGGTAAAGTCCTAATTACCTCTGTTTACTGGAGCTGAACCGAGGTGAGACGGAGCACGCCACAACCGAGACCTTGTCAAAAGTGCACTCGCAAGTCACGGGCCAGATAATGCAAGGAAAATACCAGGACATTTTGCCATTTATAACACGTTTAATGACAGGGGAATTTATGTAGATAATAATTTAATGGGATTTGGAGTTCCCCATTCAGGTCACACTTAATAAGATATAAATACGCTCCTTTAAATACATTTTTCATGAAGAATGTGAGCACAGGCCGCGGAATCCTTATTCAAGAGAAATGGCAAATCATTATTTTCTATACAGTATTAATTATTTAAACCGCTTCATAATAAACTACAGGAAAGTGGGCCAAACAGGCTGGACAGATTTTACATTGGATATTCAGCTCTGACTTAAAATAAATCTTTGTGAAATAGAGTTGAAAATGTCTTTTTTTTTCAATTAGGGTACTTTCACACTTGCATTGTGAAGATCCGGCAGGCAGTTCCGTTGCCGGTACTGCCTGCTGGATCCGGAAATCGGTGTGCAAACCGAAAGTATTTATAGACAGATCCGGATGCGGATCCATCTAACAAATTCATTGAAACACCAGATGCATCTCGTCGGTGTCATCCGGAAAAACGGATCCGGTATTTATTTATTTTTTGCATTTTTAAAGGTCTGCGCATGCTCAGACTGGAAAACCGAATCCGTTTTGCCGGAACACTTGGTGCCGGATCTGGCATTAATGCATTTCAATAGAAAATAATGCCGGATTCGGCATTCCGGCAAGTGTTCCGTAAGAGTGACTGAACTGAAGACATCCTCATGCATACTAAATGGATTGCTCTCCATTCAGAATGAATTAGGATAAAACTGATCAGTTTTTTTTCTGGTATTGAGCCCCTAGGACGCAACTCAATACTTTAACACAAGTGTGAAGGTACCCTTAATGATTTTTTAAAGTATTTATATATTATTTTATTGTTGTCTTTATTGCATTACAATACAGTAAGTGCATAGAACCTGTTTAGTGTGATTTACACAGGATCTGTCACCCCTCCTGACTTGTCTGCTGCAGTAAATAATTGTATTCTCCACAGTATAACAGGTCTCAAACATCTTTTCTTAGAACTCTTTATTGTGTCTTTAAGGACCAAAGCAAGACACTTGTTCTCCATGCACTTAAAGGGCTTCTGTCACCCCCCTTAACCCATTTTTCACTAGCTGACATTAGCTATTTGCTAATGTCAGCTGAGTTGAAATATATCTTTTTTACCTTTTCTGAAGTTGTCAATTCTGTAAAAAAGCCACTTTTATAAAATGCTAATCACCTTCGCTACCAGCAAGTTGGGCGTGTACTTGCTGGTAGCCGCCGCATCTAGATTAGTTAGGAACGCCCCTTCCTCGTTTGATAGACAGGGCCAGCGCTTTCTCCTCCTCGCGCTGGCCCTGTCTGAAGATGAAATCCCGCGCCTGCGCCGTTGGTGGTTTTAGTGGGTGCATACAGATTCTTCAAATACTTACCTGAATCAAGCATCCAGCGGCGTCACCGGACACTCCCTCCGCCTCCTTACCAGCGATGCTGGCTTCTTCCCTTCCGGGTGTAGCGGTGACGTAATCAGCACAGGCGCACTGAGGACGGAGCGGCAAAGCTCGCGTCCTTCACTCAGAGCGCCTGCGCCGACTACTGAGCGGTACGGCGCAGGCGCGGGAGTTCATCTTCAGACAGGGCCAGCGCGAGGAGGAGAAAGCGTTGGCCCTGTCTATCAAACGAGGAAGGGGGCGTTCCTAACTAATCTAGATGCGGCGGCTACCAGCAAGTACACGCCCAACTTGCTGGTAGCGAAGGTGATTAGCATATTATAAAAGTGGCTTTTTTACAGAATTGACAACTTCAGAAAAGGTAAAAAAGATATATTTCAACTCAGCTGACATTAGCAAATAGCTAATGTCAGCTAGTGAAAAATGGGTTAAGGGGGGTGACAGAAGCCCTTTAAAGTGACTTAAAGTCACTTTAAAAGAAAAAAAAGACACATTTACTGTGGAACAAACAGAACACTTACATGGTGGCCTTGTTTTCATTTTCCAGCAGCAGATCTGCAGATTTCCAGGCTCTTCCTCGGCTATCCAAGATGGCCGCACCGTTTCTCAGACTGCCTGATGCATACTGTGCATTGGTAGCTTGAGGCACTTCCTGCTGCCCCTGGATTGACCAGCAACTTCTCACATGAGCAGTGATGACCAATCCAAGTGCAGTGCTGGATAAGTTGGAAGTGTTTTAGGTTACCGGTGCACAGTGAGCATCATGTAGTACGAGAAGTTCTCCGGCCGTCTTGGATGGCAGAGGAGGAGCCTGGGAATTAGCAACTGAGAGGATGAAAAGGAGGTCACCAGGTAAGCGTTCTGTTTATTTCCCAGTTAATGTGATTTTATTTTTTACTTTTTTATCAAAGAGGCCCACCAATCAGATGTTGTTGGCTTATCCTGAGGATAGGCCATCAGTATAAAAGGATGGCCTATCGAGAGTTTGATGACATTGGATGTGGTGTGTGGTGGGTATACCAGATGAGGATGTCTTGAGATCCCTCTTTCTCCCTTCGTCTCCTGCCTGTTTTTCTTTAAGGCCTCATGCACACATCTGTATCCATTTTGGATTCATTATTAGCTATGTACATGATGTATTTTTTGTGGACCTGTAGAAATGAATGGGTCCATGTGCGATCCTCAGCATGTGCACCAAAACTATGGTTGTGTGCGTGAGTCACAAGTTTAGAACTGCTGCATCTGTATGTATGTGTGCATTGTGTGTACTTGTGTTTGTAATATATATATATATATATATATATATATACACATGTGTTTAATGTGTCTATGTATACAGTATATGTATCTATGTATGTATGTATGTATGTATGTCTGTATCCAATGATGTATATAGTAGGGTCCGCAGTGCTTACCTACAGATGCAGCAGAGTTAACAGTCACAGTCATAGCGTGTTAACTAGGTGTGATAACTCGCTCCAAGCGTGACTATTAACATGCCATCTGTACATGCCATCTACATCAAAGTGATGGTGTGGGATAATTACAGCTGTTAATCCCATTCACTTGAATAGGACGAGAAGCTGTAATTACACAGCAATACCACTACTCTGTAGACAGTGCACAGCATTTGGCCAATTACTGCAGCCTCTTCAAGCAGATGACTGTCAAAGGTGCTGGTAGGCAGACCCCCACTGGTCTGATATTGATGACAGGTCATCAATATCATGAAACTGGACAACACCTTTAAGTTCTAGGTGTGTGTGTGTGTGTGCACAAGGTGGTAGTGGTGCCACACTGAATATATGTCAGCTCTGCAGCTCTACAGATATTCCCCTGTTATATCTCCTAAAACATTTTTGATAGGTTGACAACAGTTGAGGGTATATCTTTATAGTCTGAGACAGTCCAATCAGTGCCATCACTGTCAGATAATGTAGGGAACTACCCATTTGCAAGATGAGTTGCAGCACCCAGTTATTATTATTATTATTTTCTAGAAGAAATAATGAAGGAATAACACAATGTAAAGCTCAAATAGGAAAACAGACATGTCAAGAGATCTGACGGGTCCTTTCTTAAGACTCTGTTTTCACTGGTGTCATGGCTTTGCATAATTATGAAGCTATTAGAGCTAAAATTCATCTGCAAATGAATACTGACAAATACTAAAATAGCCCCTTTAATCTATAATGAGATGCATCAGGTTTCCCATCTGGACATGTACACGTTCTTCATATGTAGGGTAAATTTGGTACCTCAGAATAATTTCCTCTAGCGATTACTGTATCTCAAGTAAAATTATGTAATAATAATAATATAATAATATATTCAGGAAATCTAAACAATTGAGTAATGTTGAGTGGACTTTGATCCAAATTTCAGGAAAAATTAGATTTGCCGCAGAGCCGAATTTCCCTGTGATTTGTGGTAGCAAATCGATTTTACCTGAAATAGTGTGAAAAACCTTAAAAAAATAACCTACTTACCTACCATCTTGCTTGAAGACCATGCACAAAATTCCCTGTGCAGTGTTGTATGATGTCACCACAGGCTGCGAGAGATTTTGCGCCAGATCTTGAGTCAAAATGGCAGCAGCCGGCCTATCGCGAGCAAATTGATGAGGCATGTTTTTTTATTTCATTTTATATTCTATGTCTATCAGATGCTGTGATCAGCTATGAACGCGGCATCTGAGGGGTACAGTGACGGGGAGTGGTGCTATCACCACTCCCTGTCATTGCACCCACTACTTACAAAGAAATGCACTTCCGATGAGCATTTTGGGTAAAATTTGGTGAAGCAGCCAAATCAAATTTTCCCTATAATGGATTACTGCCAATGTTGAGCTTAATGGGGTATTCTGAACACCTGTAGTCTCCAGCAGTCCCATACAGATGAATGGAGTGGAAGCAATGGGCATGCTCACCCTGCCACTCCATTTATTTAGTGGGGACCTTCAAAGCATGAGCATCGGGTTCGAGGGATCAATGAGGATTCTGTGGGAAGGGGATAACTTGAAATTAATGGAATAACCCTTAAATCTGGCAGTAAATGGACAGTCAGTCCGAACTCTCCATAGGACAATTTGACAACTGGTGTGGTTAAAAAAATAAAAAAATACTTACCTAGTCCACATGTCTGTGAAGGTTCTCATGTATCCATATCATGGCATATCAGTAGTAATAAGTCAGAGCAACTGGACTTCTCATATATTTTTTTAAGACATTCTTCAGTCATGGAGACTGAAATATGAGTCGCTGGTATTTAAAGTAGGAGCTTTTTTGTACAAGTCATTCTTATTGAGAAATTCAGTCTTCAAGAAAGCAAAAGTCTTCACAAAAAAAAAAATGCAAGTCCAATTACTGTGACTTATTATTACTAATACTTAGGGCTCATCCGCATGAACATTTTTTTAATCCGTGTCCGTTCTGTATTTTTGTGGACCGTATGCAGAACCATTCAATTCAATAATAATAATGTTGCTGCACCTTTAGATGCTTCTGGTACCGCCATACCTTATTCTGTTGACAGAGGACAATACTGTACATCAGTGCTAGTAATACACGTGTATTGTCAGGAATATATTGGGAAATATGTATTGATACCGTAACCATATGATGTGACAGCAGATGTCAATTTAGCATTGTCCAAGTAATCTGATACAATACTGGATATAAATATAATAATAATTCAGATGATATAAGTCATATTCCAGAAAAAAATACTTCAATGGAGAGGCACATGGGAGATCAGACTATATGTAAATGATAAGACTGTATACAGTACAGTAATTGGATCGTCTAGTCTCTGTCTTGGAAGAACATGATTACAGGCGGGTGACACGTGTTATATCCATCGTTATCCTGGTGACACATAGATCTACACATTTAATGAGATCTATTCCTATGTTATTTTTTCCATAAACGTGACTTGTAGTTCAGTGTTGCATGCTGTAATGCCCTAAGTATCCCTTGTGCTCTCGGTTTGGAATTATCCAAGAAAACTTCTAATTTCATACGCACGCTACCTCCATGTACAGCTGTCTGCTTGTGCAAACTACTTATTTAACATTTGCTCCTTGAGTGGAATGAAAGAACTTTTTTTTTTTTCTGCAGTTGAATTGAGACAAGTCTCTGATTACAGCTTTGAAACCATAAATCTAGCTCTATAATGCCAATTGTATTGCTTGGATTTGAATTCTGGTAATTTCTTCTACAATATTAATGGATCATTCTGACAGGAGTAGAATTGGAATTGAAACCTGTCAAGTATTCATTTGTCACATTTAATTGGAATCTAGGTAATCTGCAGTGTTTTGCTTGGCTAGGTTTTAATCAGGACTTGCATTGGATTCTCATTTTACTTCCCCATAGCAAGAAGACTTTGGAAAATATCCGGCTTCTTAATTGCGATTGTCTTAAATGTTTGCCCCCTTTTATTAAACAAACGGAAACAATAAGCTTTTCCCTAATTGTTTTCACAGTTCTTTTATAATATTTGCAGAGGAAATATTTTGTGAAATGCAATAGTAACCTATTAGGCATCTGGAATAGAAAGGTAATTGAGCCAGTTGTCATGGTTCAGCAAGCAAAAATGGGCCAGGGTAGCCAAATCAAACACAGGCAATAAAAAGTGATAGCTAGCTTTGCGGCTGAAAATGAAAATGTGGCTGTTCAGTGCATTGAGGAGATAGGGCCTATTGTAAAGGTGACCATACAAATTCAACAGCTGTTGGCCAAACATGTGGCAGGGCTGTGCATTGTGGAGATTAGGACCTGTTGTAAAGGTGATCATACAAATTCAACAGCTGTTGGCCAAACATGTGGCAGGGCTGTGCATTGTGGAGTTGGGACCTGTTGTAAAGGTGACCATGCACATTCAACAGCTGTTGGCCAAACATGTGGCAGGGCTGTGCATTGTGGAGATAGTACCTATTATAAAGGTGACCATGCACATTCAACAGCTGTTGGCCAAACATGTGGCAGGGCTGTGCATTGTGGAGATAGGACCTATTATAAAGGTGACCATGCACATTCAACAGCTGTTGGCCAAACATGTGGCAGGGCTGTGCATTGTGGAGATGGGACCTGTTGTAAAGGTGACCATACAAATTCAACAGCTGTTGGCCAAACATGTGGCAGGTCTGTGCATTGTGGAGTTGGGACCTGTTGTAAAGGTGACCATGCACATTCAACAGCTGTTGGCCAAACATGTGGCAGGGCTGTGCATTGTGGAGATAGGACCTATTATAAAGGTGACCATGCACATTCAACAGCTGTTGGCCAAACATGTGGCAGGGCTGTGCATTGTGGAGATAGTACCTATTATAAAGGTGACCATGCACATTCAACAGCTGTTGGCCAAACATGTGGCAGGTCTGTGCATTGTGGAGATGGGACCTGTTGTAAAGGTGACCATACAAATTCAACAGCCGTTGGCCAAACATGTGGCAGGGCTGTGCATTGTGGAGATAGGGCCTATTGTAAAGGTGACCATGCACATTCAACAGCTGTTGGCCGAACATGTGGCAGGGCTGTGCATTGTGGAGATAGGACCTGTTGTAAAGATGACCATGCACATTCAACAGCTGTTGGACGAACGATTGTTTGGCCGACAGTTACGGTATATCTCCCGGCTCTTCCATACATATATATGTTCGGCTAAGCCACACATGTATGGCAACAGCGGAGAAATATATTCTGGTGGTGGAGAATATTCATTTGGCCTGATCCTTCTCTCCCCTGACATCTTTTTTTGGGAGAGAGTCGGGAGCTGCCCACACATTAAACTGTTGGCTGAACCTGCCACTAATGTAAATGGGGGGTCTTCAAAAATTAAAGCAAGACCCCCCTTTGTGCTGGGTGTGTTTGGGGCAATGAGAACACTATAACCAGAGATGAAATACCACATGTGCAACTTTTGTAGCCGCACATAGGCCCAATAACTCAGATGTCTGACTGTTTCCCCATCACCTTCCTACTATCTATTTAATTTCATATAAGAGACTAAGCTAACAAATTTGCTTGCTGGTAGATAGTTGAGTGATATAACGGGGGTGCTCTGGAAAGCAATCAACTCATATACGGGCCCTTTGCTGTCTCTGTTCTTCACTGAACATAACACACTAAATACTATTGATTGTATTCATAATACTAAATAATAATATACCACCTTAAAAACTATGCTACATCCTGCAATGCCAGGAAGTTTGGTACTGCCCCCCATCTGGCATGACCTTAAGTAAGTTCACCTTGTCTATATGTCACATAGTAGCCTCATGGCCATGTTGCAGAGGAGGCAACTGATTTCCTTACCATAAGGTGGAATTTTCCACCTTTAAATATTCAAATGTATAATATTTATCCTACAAAGATCAATACGCATATTAATTATACATTCATTTGCTCCTATTTTGCTTATTTTTATCCATAAAATTAACTCCTGAGCTTCCGCACTCAGAAAGCAATTTTTTCCCCCATCCCATTTGCTTATGTTGTCAAAATGGGTTACGAGATGACATTCAGATTTATGCAAGGAAAATTTATTGCAACACATTAAAATGCAAATACCGCCATTCGTAAACAGCTTTGGTTACGTGCTTGCAATGTATACGTCCAGATTTCAGAGATTTCACTTTGGAATGGAATAAAATATGACAGACTGTTTTTACTTTTTGTGTGCCTGTGTAACTGGATCCCTCCAGCCTATCATTGAGAAACATATTTGCTTTTTGCATTTAATACGATACTCAACACTTTAATGAAATGGTGAAGACAGGAAAGACGGATGAACTGCACAATTACCTTTCTGGTGGATGTCTAACTTGTTGAACATGGGGATTATTTGCTGTATGTGTTGTTTATCCTATTTTGGGGGTTGGTGAGCAATGATGTATTATGTTACCCTGTGAATACATGAAATGGGTGCAGGGAAGGAACGATTTGGAAGACAGAGATGGGAGATGGAGAATTTATTATGAAATGTCATGCTAAAGAATTGATAGATCAGATTTATTGATTGAAATTTTACTGAAATCAACTACTGTGATTGATATGCTCTGTGTCTGCAAAAGAACAAAAAACTACTAGGACAAAAATGGACAAAGAATGGTTTGGGTACGGTTAAATGATCATAGACAAATTCATGAATGAGCTGATTGGGTTCATCTGCTTGTTCTGCTCCTTCAAGTGGTATCTCCATCTTCCAAAGTGATGACATAGGATTACTTCTGACCTCTCAAAATCCCACCCAGCCTAAGAATGAAAGTGCTATAAGTGAATGGAGCCTTTCTGGATACCATGGCACCACCCTATTATCTTGGATATAGCACTGATTCAGCCCTGCAGCCCCATTATTCTCAGGACTGGTGAGTGGAGGTCAGACCCCACTGATTATAAAGTGATGGTGTGCCATCATTTTATGAAATGGGAATACTCCGCTAAAGGGGTTGCCCATGACTTTGCTATTAATGGCCTATCTTCAGGAAGTGGTTGGAGCTGATTACTGTAGCGCTGGTCCCACTGAGATGAATGAGAGTAGCGCTCTAGGTGCCAGCTTTATCCACCACTGCAGATTGGGGAGAGCGGAGTGTCAGACTCCTGTCAATAAGATATTGATGGTCATCATTGATAAAATCCTGAAATACCCCTGAGGATAAGTCATCATTATGAAAACCCTTTAAAACGAGTTTTCAGGATTTGAAAGGGGTTTTCTCACTTCATCAAGTGACATTTATCAAGTAGACAGAAATAACACAAATCACTTACTAATGTATTATCTATATTGCCTCCTTTGATGGCTGGGTTCATTTTTTCATCGCCTTGTTTTCACACTAAGAAAGTCGTCTTTTTCCTACAATGTGACCATCCTCGCACACTATTGGAAAAAGCATCAGCCTATGCGCACTCCCATGGTCCTGGTCACCAGAGAGGCTAGCGCTTCTTATAGTGTGCAATGACAGTGACCACTGCTGGATTGCCATGGAAATAAGAAGTGTATAATGTGATGGAAGAATGAATCAAGCAAGCAAAGGAGGCAATATGGACAATCACAATACATTCGTGAGTGACTTGTATTCACTTTCTCTACATGATTTGCTGAAGTGAGACAACCCCTTTAAGTTGATCGATGGACAATACTTAGGATAGACTATAAATGCGTGACTCATAGGGATGGTACAACTAAAAATCCCACCAATCAATAGAACAAGGGAAAAGAGGGACTTGCTGAGGTGCTGTGCCCCTTTATTCAAGTACCTGTATCCCATGTGCCTGGTAATCCTGGGGTCTAACCACTGAGGGTCATACACTAATGGTTTACATTAAGAACAGGCAAAAATACAAAGGCTTAGAAAGTCATCTTTTCAGTATAATCCTAACTAGCATTAAATATCAAAAGAAGGATAGAGTTGGTCTTTAACCCCAGACAAGTAAGAATTTTGCAGTTCAGGAAGTCAAGGATGACCCAGTCAAATAAATGTCAATTTTTAACTGCAGTTATACTTTAACAAGGCAATACTGCTATGTAGTAGCAGTGAATTGGTGAGGTTTCGCTATTTTATTGTATTGTAAGCTGTTTGTAAAGAAGGTAATTTGCATGGAGACCCCCTTTAATAGGATAATGGCGAATCCAGTTTATCTGTTCAAAGTGGTCATAATCTCAGCATGGATTACGGTTAACAAGAATTTTACCATGATTTGATGATGGATAGTAGAAGTCATGGAGATTGGATGCAGAACAGGGGCATAACTACCATAGTAGTAGACTATGCAGCTTCTATGGGGCCCAGGGCAAGAGGGGGCCCTTTCTTAGTTGGGATTATCTCTTCTACTGAAGGAGAAAATTTGGTCAGGGGTCAGGATTATACCCTCTAAAGGAACAACTTTTAGGAAATGAGGCAGTGGAAAAATGGCCCATGGATTATTGAAAAGGGTTTAGGCAGAAACCCTTCTGTCCTGTGTTGGGGGCCTGGTTTGATTCTTGCTATGGGGCCCTTAATTGTCTATATACACCATTGATGCAGAAGTTTTCTTTTACTATATATTTCATGGCACTGTGTCCTTAACCTGCTTCTTTTGCTTTGAAAGGCAATCTGTGAGTCAGCATCATACATCATAATAGATATTGAACTTTTGAACACTGCCGTCCTCTCATTATTATTTGACGCCATTAAATATTTATTGACCAAATATTTTTGTGAGAAGGTGTAGAAAGCGCTTGAAGGTAACATGCATTAATCTCCTTCAATGATATGATTTCTTCCTTTCATAAATGCTGAATGTTCAAACATGTCATTCTTGGCAAAACTGAGGGTAAGGTCTCTGTAATATCTGTATTTTAATTTATTTGAACTTATTTTGGAATTTATCCCAGAGCAAGAACTAAATTATATTTCACCTCTATAATTTCCTAGCATAAATAGATATGTAGAATGTAACCTTTAGAAAAATATTTTGTTTTCATTTTTAGGGCCCAATTAATGTACATTCCACACTCACCCTAATTTGGACTTCCAAGTGTTATTTTACAAATCCTATATGCATCCAACTGATTATCGGAACTCCATATGGTATGCCCATAATTGATCATATTTATGTTAACCCGGTAGAAAAGACCACAAGTTTGCTTAGCTCCAGAATCTCAATATATGCCAGTATGGGGACAATGCTGCATCAAAGTCAACACTGGATATCAGCATTTATGTACATTTGCAATGCTAGTACAACTGTATTGCTTATGCTCAACTATTTATTAAATTATACAATTATAATTTATTATTATCCACAGTTCTTGCAGAATTGAGCATCATTGTGTCATCATACACATGAGCCAGTGCCCCTATAAGGGCTCATAGTGTAATTCCCCTTACACAGTTGTACTTTTCTATTTCAATTTTTCTTGGTCACCCGGAGCCGGGCAGCTGGGTAAAATAATATTAGTTCCTACTGTCTAGATCATATCTCAGAGACTTTGCTCCTTCCTTGCCACATCTCTTAATCATTAGTGGTGGAATAATACAGTGGTGAGGGATTTTATGAGAAGCCAAGAATGAGGTGGTCTATGGCTAGAAACCAAATGTCTCCATCTGATAGACAGTGCACCAGTCCACTACCTGTATAGTATTCAATCAGGTCTTAAAGGGGCTGGCCACTTTCTGGCTACTGTGGACCAATGTGTTTGTAAGATGACTTTATGGCACTTACTAATATAGCCTTTGTTGAATTTATGTGCCATTTTATGTGCCCACATTGAATATCAAAAGATTCCGAATGCAAGTTTTGGAGAAATTTCAGACAAATTTGATTCATTTTGATTTGATTCCTTCATCTCTAGTTGCAATATTTTTGAGAACTTGCAGTATATTGACATTTATATTTTGTAAAAGTTGGTCTTGCCTTTCATTATGAAAGTATTCTCTTTATACCTTATTGTTATGGGACATTTTTTGCACTTTTTCAAAGTCATCCTCCAGTCATCCTACTTGAGGGCAGTTGATCTTAATAAGTATCTCTGGTCTCATGGCTTGATGACTTGTTGGACACCACTCAGTTTGTATAGAATGTGTTAAAAGCATTAATTACCTTCTGAAAAACATGACTAATTTGATGCTGAAGTCACACATTTATCTATAACAATTATTTGCAGCACTAAGCCTGAGCATTTCTAGCTTGAACGTGATAACGTGTTATTTAACTAATTTTTTGCCATTGTTAAAGTGACATTCTTATCAAGAGGAACGCAGTGTTTTTGCAAATTAATGTATTGCTTTGATGCTGCGTTTTATATTATAGGGAAAAAACACTTTCTTATAACCTTGCTCTTAACCAGCAGTGCCAAATAAATGATTTCTAAATAATGCACCACAGAAATCCGGCACACATATCATTTGCTTTCCCTGATGATTTATTACTGTGAATTTGTTCTTCACAAACTATAGGTTTAGTGGAGAAATAAGCACGTCCCTGCATAGTTCAGAACTGAAACCTCCCTATACACTGACTAGTAATATCGGGAAACATGCAAAGCACTAATCTTCGTAGTTTGTCTCTGTGATTTCAAAATGCTGCATTAATTAACATATTGACATATTGACAAGTGTAAATGTCTTCTTCAGAAAGGAAATAAAAATAACAGAGACCTCATCAAGAGGTTGTAGAGTCAAAGCTTAAGCCCTACGTTACTGTAGCAGATTCCTATCCACTTATAGTTTTTTCTCTTTACGAACAATGTACTGTACATATGGACACAGATCATTTACACACGGCTGTGATAGGTCTCATTACTGCAATAGTAGTTTTCAGCAAGGATCTGAAGTGGGCTTCTATCCAAATTTCAGGAAAAATCTGATTCACCGGAGAGACGAATTTCCTCATGCTTCATGGTAATGAATCTATTTTTCCTGAAATGGCGGTAATAAAACCTGAAAACATGCTCACCTCTTTCATTTGAGGTGAAGAGGGAAGAGGCGATCGTGGCCATGTTAATTGCAGAAAACCCGTGAAATCTTGTGCAGAGTGATGTGTGTGTCACCACACTGGCTGGGCTGCATTTTATATCAATGATTACGTCACCGACCGGTGTGATGATGTTAATCATGTCGCCAATCAAGATTTTGTGCGGTGTCTTCAATCAAGATGGCCACGCTGGCCTCTGCGTCATCAAATGGAGAAGGTGAGTATGATGTTTATTTTTTAACCAAATTAGCACCTGAAAGGCTTTAATTTTAAACTGAGATGCCACGATCAGCGATGAATACAGCAGCTGAGAGGCTGAATGATGGTGGCGGTGCAATTGCTGTTCCCTGTCATTGTGCCTGCTACATACAAAGGAATGCGCTTGCTTTTTGATCAAATTTCTTTGTAAAATTCGGCAAACCAGCTTAATCAACATTTTCATAACTTCGCTCATCTCTAATAGGGTAATAATGATTTGTCCTTTCAGTCCCCAAAGTGGTAAGAAAAATTACTTTTTTACTCCCATTAGTCACTGAGGTTCAGATTGCCTTCATTCATTTAATGATGGTTTAATCACCAATATACCTTCTAGGCATATCCCTGTTATGGACATGTGGACAGAGCTAGATTTGATGTTCTGGACCAAAGCATAAGTTTAAAAACCAAGAAGAAACCAAGGACCTAGGGCTGTACAAAACCTATAAACCCAGTATATATAAGCATGAGCATCCACATCCTAGACCTGCACATTCTACTGAGAGCATGCAGGAAATTACCACATGGTTACAATGTTTCCTTGGAAATTGCTCGAGCCTACTAATGGACAGTTTGATTCATTTCACCTTCCAGTTGCCATATTATGGTCATGCGTAGTAGAAGTAGTCAGACTCTGAACTTACCCATCAATAATGAGATTTATTTGCCCATACCTTGCCTTGGCCAAAGAGATTAGCAGTGCCAGCCATGTTTTCCTTATTGAACCATATCCTTATTGAACCATGTTATGATCATGATCAACTGTTCTATTGAGAAGATTTGGAAAACTAAGGGGGGGGGGCAGGTCTTTACATTATAAAAAAAACAGGGCAGAACTGCTAATGACAGTATATTAGTAAGACAGCATTCACATTGAATTTTAGCCCTCTGTAGGGCTTTCCAAGAAGGGTACACAATCTGAATATCTGAAAACAGTATTCAAACATAATGGAACATTGACTTTAAAGGATTCATCTTTGGCCTCCATTTGGCCTGTTTTCCTTTAATTAATGGCTTTTGTGATGGACAGAACAACTCAGTCTACCATGCTACTGTATTCCATCCGGCAAACAGACTGGAAATGACAGTCTGCAAATGGAGTTTAAAGATAAATCTTTTGAACGGCATCTGATCAATTACGATCATTGTACCTGTTGCAGTATGTGTTTGAATATTGTTTTCAGGTGTATACCCCAATGGAAAGCCCTGGAGAGGATTAAAATGCAATCTAAATTTGACATTACTGAGATGTAGCCCTCTTTCCCCCAAATTAGTTAAGATTGTCTATGGATTGGCCAACCCCTTTAAATATCAGGCAGAAAAAAAACTTCAGACAAGCAGTTCTTGTTATAGGCCCATTCAGATTTACTTCTTTCTTCCATCCGATGTCCACTGTGGATCTGCACAGGACTCCACCTTGAAGTAAAGTTATGCGTGATCACCATCTTTGTATACAAGGTTTGTATTCTCATAGTGAAGGTAATCTTACCAGTGACTGTAGTTGTGAACTATCAACTCTCTCTGGTCCTCAGCTGTGTTATTTGATGGACACTATGACTCTCCAGATGACACAACTTCTTCTGTGTGGACAGAAAGCCACTTTCTCATTTCGCTCCTATGGGAGTTTTAATGTCAGTCTCACATAAATGAATAGAGAAAGTGACTTCCTGTCCATGCATACGACCATGTTGCAGCTGGAGAGTTCATTGTGTTGGTCACGTGACACAGCTGAGGATCAGAAGAAAATGTATAACTCACAACTACAGTGGCTGGTAACATGATGACCTAATTAGCTGAGAATGAAGAATGTCTTTAATAAGTACAATCAGTCCACCTATCTTATTTGTGGAGGTAGTTGATAAACCCAGTATAATAGCTACAGATCTATGAAGCTGTCTAAAAGAAAAGTTGTTTGTTGCCCATATCAACCATTCACTGCATATCTTTCACTGTTCAAGTGCACTCTAAGATATGAAAGCTGTGCTGTGATTGGTTGCTATGAGCAACAAAGACAGTTTTTCTTTAAGACAATTTCTAAAATCTCCCCCAATGCCTTGAAAAGGAGGCTACTGCATGTCAAACAATAAAAGGTGGATATTTACAAATATATATATATATATATATATATATATATATATTATATATCAAAAACATTGGTAAATTGGTAGTGTTACCCATTTACAGTGTATATACTTTATTCATGGGAATGATGGATAGCTGCCATTAACCACAAGTACAAGGATAACATATCCATAGCTAAGTGATATCATAAAACATAACTAACAATGAGGAAACTGGAGACCCAGCGGAAGACGGTGAAATGTACATTATTAGCCTTGTCTACTATTACCATCTTCTTATTTAGAATACAGAAATCAATAAAACATTCCACATTCTTCAAATATCGCTTCATTCAGGCTTCTTTGATCTCCGGTCTACCTTAAAGTCTTACATAAAGTCTCTGAAAGCGTAAGGTCTAAAGTAGTGTACGAAAATAAGTTCTAAAACTACGATGAGGAAGTTATGCTTTATCAACTCACTGATCTCTTGGGAGGAAAAAAATCCTTTCCGGGCTGCAGAAAATCACCGTCAAATTTATTAGATGCCGCCTAAAAGAGTCAGGATATCAATAGAATTGACAATAATATAACCTAATGCACTGGTTTACCACAGACTAACCGAAATGAATGACTCTCTCAATAATGCATAAAGTTTCACAAACAGCCGTCCATACTTATAAAGAAACTGTGCTCCAGTTATTTGGATATTTATTTGCATTTTTGAAATATATGAGATGTTAATGAACACAATGGCTGACTCAATTCCCTTCTTTTAATACCTACTAATTAAACTTGGAGTAATTAAACAAAGTTTCTGTTCACAGTTTGTGTTATTAGCTTTGTTGTCTTCAATCAGTTTCATGGGGTGATTAAGAATGAGACAGTTAAATGCATCAGATTTTACTTTGAGCGTGCAAAGACTAATGCTATAATGAGCCAAGTAGTGTTTATGTAGCTGATTTTCCATCCAGCAATATTTTGCTGCATGCATAATGTAGTGCTTTAAAATGTTCCTTTGTACAAAACTTTAACAAGACAGCATTTACTGCATAATTTGTGCGCTTATTCCGAGTAAGCTTGAAAGGCATAAAACAGAAATAGAAAATTATTGCAGATAAATCTGGTCAGAAATGTTACATTGATTAGAAGGTAGGCTTAATTATCCTGCATATCATTAGACATGGAGATGGAGAAAAGCATTTCTTAAGTAACTCTTTAGGTGAAACCTCACTCTGGTATGAAGTGGAGGATTTATATGTTTCCTGGATGAGTCTTATAACTGAATAATAAAGCAGAGCACACTCTTTCAGGCGTGAGTTCAAGGATACAGACAGTCTGAAGACATACAACTAGGACTCGATCACTGACCACCATGGATGCCCTGTGGTCATGTTTTTTACAACTCAACCAAAAATACGTTGTAACGATATTTTATGCATATTTATTATTTAATTTGTGTCAAATTTCACGTGATGTAAAAATTAGTGTTGAGTGACATGTTGCTTGAAGATCTCGCATGAAATCCCATGCCCGGTGACGTATGATGTCACCACGTCAGCCGGTGTAATTACATCATCACGTGCTGCACAAGATTTCGAGCCAGATCTTCAAGCAAGATGGCGGTGGCCGGCCCATTGCGAGGAAATGGGTCAGGTGAGTAGGATTGTTTTCTTTTTTAATTTTACACTGTGTTACTTAAATCAGATGCCACAATCATGTATGAAAGCGTCACCTGATGGGTAAAATGATGAGGGGAAGAGGGCTATCATTGCAGCCACTACTCCCTGTCATTGTACCCACTACTTACAAAGAAATGAGCTTTGTCACAAAGCAAATTTTTTTGTAAGATTTGATGACGAAGACAAATTGAATTTTTGAATAGATAGATGGATATGGGATAGATAGATAGTTAGATAGATAGATATTTATGAGATAGATAGATAGATAGATAGATAGATAGATAGATAGATAGATAGATAGATAGATAGATAGATAGATATTTAGGAGATAGATGGATAGATAGATAGATAGATAGATAGATAGATAGATAATAGGGAGGGACAACCCTTTTAAGACCAGAGGAAAGATACTACTTATACTTATGAGTATGTTTTCCTGCTTTGCTTACCACAGTGCGCCCATTTGCCAGTCAGCAGTCCTGAGACAGAAGGGACTTCTTACCTAATTTTTTTCACTCTACCAGCAAGGTCTTCACAATATACAGTTCTTAACACATATAGCATGCTCTATTTCATTCTTTCATGAGCATGCTAGCAGACAGAGAGTTTTTCGTAGGCAAATGCACTCATTTTTTGAACATTTCTAGGTAATCTTCCAGATATCTTTCCTGGAAACTGGTTCTAATTAATAATACATCAAATATAATGTTAATCAGCAAAGTAATTGATAAGTTTCACTATTTTTGACCATTGAGCTTTATTTGTCTTGTATTTTCACATTACTCTTCGATCATGTAGTCATTTTGCATGTCTATATGTCCAGCCATGGAACTTCTACCACACCCGCTCCGTTTTCCTTTATTTCTCACACTTTAATTCATAGTCACACCCAAGGCCTCCTTCCAGGGTTTACTGTTCTGTAATCAAAAATTAGCATTGTTGTGAAAGCTAGCAGATGTGCACTTGGCCAACTCCACCGCCTATTCCCCAGAGATCCCCTTCTTCTGAGTTTTTCTCTTGATTCGTATTTAATGCTCTACTCTTGATCAGGGAGAACATCTCATGTTCTACAAGAAGGAGTACAATTTAGTATTTCATACAAGTAGCATTCCCATATTTTATATTATGGGCCTCTATTACATGCCACTGATGTAACAGCACCTGCTTCTTACAGTTTAGTCTAACATAGCTTGCTCTTTGGGAAAAAAAGTGTAAATGAAAGGTACAACAAGGCAACACAATATCCCAGAACAGCAGGATCATTTTGCACCAACATAAAGCTCAAGGGAATAGACATTTCGCTAGATTTCAGATCGTTGTGATTGTGTATTCTCTGCAAGATGCCGCAGCCACATAGAAGAAAATATTAAGACTCAGTGTCCTTGTGAAATATCGCTGCCTTGTAATTCATTATTCACAGTTAGATAAATTAGCAGCTGAATCTAAACAGAGGATGAAATAAAACTTTAGTTGTTAAATGAATGTTGTATGGATCAGAAATGTCCATGGCCGACCCCGCCAACTCCAGTGGGACTTACTAAAAGAGATAAGCAAATCAGTTCTAAGCTAATTGGATTCAACAGAAATTTTTTAAAAAGTTTAGGTGGATCTGATTCAGAAGTTTTAATCTATTTTTGGACAATTTGCTCATCTCTTTTGACTAACCATTTAAAGTGCTTTTGGATTTCAACATGCTCAGTTCTTTTGGTCTCAGAGAGATCAGCTGTCATTAAAGATGTCTGGCCTCAGCCCTTTCCCCTCCCCGATACAGAACACATGTAAGCTTAACAGAACTGATTTGGCACGTGTAAGTCTTTAGCCAACAGGTATCTAATGTGTATGGTTGATCTTACTCTGAAGCTAATCCAGTAAAATTAGTAAAAAAAAAAAAAAAAAACATGTCTACTCCTAAGAGACTTCTGAATATGGTCAACTTTGTGTTGTCACTCCAGCAAATTACCACCACTACTGAATAAAAAAAATGGAAATATTTCTGTAAGTAAAACAATTAGAAAACAACTCTGACGTCTGATGTACTAATGGATGGTCTATGTTATACTTTTTGTGTCATTGTAATTATCCCTGTGATGATAATGAGATGACTGCTAGAAACTAGTCTGCACTGACCAGGAAGTGACACCGACTTTTAGGCTTAGTGGCCAGTGTGAAAACTGCAGGATTTTAGGATTTAAGTATGGTGACCTGAAAGAAGTGCCACACATTTTGTAAAAATATGTTTAACATAAAAAACTTGATTAACATAATTGGCCATTTTCTGATGACACATTCTCTTTCATCTTAAAGAGGTTGGCCCATCAGGGACTTTTTTTTAATGGCATATGATTAGTATATGCAATAAATGTCAGATATATGTGGGTTCCACCTCTTAAACCTTCTCCTATCTTCCTAATGGGACCCTCAAAATGAAGGAGAGTGTATCGTACATGCGTGACATGCTCTCCATTCATTGCTCTGTAAGTTCTGAAAATAGCTGAGTGAGAACGCTAGGCTATTATTGGAAGTCCCATGGCTGGTAATGGAAAGTGAGCACAGCCACCTCTCCATTCACCGCTATGGGACTGCCGGAAATTGCCGAGCCAGTGCTCGACCATTTTTAGGGTTCCCATAGTAGTGAACGGTGTGTGGTCATGGATGCATGGCTGCTCTTTGTTCATTTTAGGGCCCCATTCTGGAGATAGGAGCGGGACTCAGAAGCGAGACCTTCACCTATCTGACATTGATGGCAAATCCTATGGGCATATCTGATATGGGAATACCCCTTTAAACAAAGGACAGTAATCTTGATCCCACTTAATGTCTTCAATTACTGCTCCAGAACTTTCTCCTTGCTGGTTAAATTAGAAAATTCCCGGATTAAAACATATTAAAGCTTTTTGATAGAGGCTGGACCATCATTGTATTTTACTTTCCATTATAACAGTAAATTGCTGTTTCTCTACCAGATAAAGATCCTGTGGTCCTGGAGTCCTGTAGGAGAGGATAACCATATGTTGTGTGCTTATTTTTTTATTTTTTTTCCAAAACACCAAAAAGACATTTGCAGAGGTTATTAGTTCAAGGGTACATTGCATCAGGAACCGAGAATGTGTTTTGTAATCACTGCGCTGACATGGAAAACTCATGACTAAGTAATATTATTATCAAACATCCTGAGGACATGGATGACTGCAGGCAAAGTGAGCGTCTACCTTCCCATGGCCCAGAGGAAGATTCTGTAGAAACACGCAGCAAGTAAATACAAGTATATTCCACCCAACTAGATTTTATCAGGTTACCTGATAACTTTCAGTTTTGTATAAAAAAAAATTACAAAAAGGAGCAAAACAAACCATCCATGAACACTATCTGCATTCTCTCATTTGATGGCCCTGTTAAAATTTTAGTGAGGTGAGATAAAAATATCCTAAGAGCCTGCCATTATAAATAATGCAGCAAGAGTCATCTTATAGTAGAATATATCCATATTGTCACAGCACATTTATAGCAACCGGTAGGAAACTTCAACAGGCCAGAGACACTTGACTAAGTCATGTCAAACCAAGAAATCTTCTAACAGGAAGTCTACATCTTGCATGATACTCTTTTCATCTTACTATAGCAAATACTAAAAATAGTCTATTTCAACAGACTTCTGCAGATGGAAGCCATACATTATTGCATTTTGTTCCTGATTGAATTTTCTTTCTGGGTAGATGATGTAGCTCTTTGTTTCTGCAGCATCCTTGCTTGTGAATAGAATGTCAGCACTACGTTAAAGACTGACACTCCTACAGGCATCACAGTAGATGTAACGTTGAATAACAGTGTCTATTTATATGTAATTCAGAATTTGTGTGAGGTTACTTGTACACAAAGTATTAAAGAGGTTACTCACCCCTGGGGACCTTTTCTGCAGACCCCTCTGCATGGCCAGTACCACGGGGGGAAAGCATACTTAATCTGAGCCCCTGAGTTCTGGCTCGTTCACTCTCCCAGCTCCACTGCAGTCCCTGGGTCTTTCTGTGGTCACGTTGTTTCTGCTGCCAATGACTACTGGCTGCAGTAGGGACGTGTCACCCATGCATGGGTTTACTGAGTCACATTACACATGGGTGACATGTCATTGCTGTGGCCAGTCATTGGGTTCATATCTAACCTGTGTAAATGTCCAGGAGAACCAAGAGCTGCAGCGGAAGCCAGGAGCAGGGGTCAGGTATGTATAATTCCTATAGGGGTCTAGCTGTGCTGGAGGGTCCGCAGAAAAGGTCACAGGAGTGAACAACCTCTTTAAGGATTTATGTTGCAATAATTGTTGTACAATAGGGTGCCTATAGAAAGCTATGGGCACATATTGTCCCTATGGCCTCAGGTATTGGCCATAGAGGCATTTTTTCCAAGAAGAGTACAGTGTGCGTAGAGCTGTACAAGTTGCGGACACACAATTTTCCTCATATATGAGGTCTTCGAGTAAATCTCTCAACTTTATCAACATGTCTTTATGTCCGAGTTTCTGTGCAATGGAACTGGATTTAAAAAGATAATACGATGGTCCTGTCAACACCGCTAGAGGGAGTTTAGGAGCTTGCTGCATTCTGTGCAATTATTGAGCTTCATGTGTACAATAACCTCCTAAGTTCCCCCTAGTGGTGGCTGCAGTCAAAGTTAAAATATTATTTTTGAAACCCATCTTTATGTAAAAGATTTGGAGCTCTGTATAAAAAAAGAAAACAATAGAAATTAAAACATGATTTTTAATATATTTTAATTTTAAAAAAGTATGACCACAGTTATAGTTTCATGTGGTCATCAACTGTGTTCAGTAGGTGATTAAAATACCATTGCAATAGCTGAACCCAGGAATTGCTCTTCCTATTTCAAGTGTGAATGCATTGTAATCCTTCAGCCTGTGGTCTGATAATGCTGTTTGTTACTAGCCATCAGTGTGTAAATGTTTATGCATTTCCTTTAATAACCTGAAGCATTTGAGGTTCTCAGTGATTGTGCAGATAAACACTGGCTAATAATATCTCCGCAGCAAGCAGTTGAGCTTGTTCTGCCTTGTTTCTTTCTCGTCGTCTTGTGTAGAAATGATTCATTACATCTGAGTAAGGTAATTACAGCGATCATGGTTTGCTTGAGATCAGGAGTTTTGGTTTGGCATAGATTCAGTTCTTCTGCTGCACTGTACACCAGACTTTCCTTTAATCCAGCTTCTAGATAATTAGAAGCCGCCTGCAAAGGTCATGAACCCAGTAAAACCTGCTTTCGCTGCGAACGGCAGGGTGAGATTCATTGAAACAGCTGACAATGCCATTTGTTGCCGGGGTACAGAAGACCGTAGGATGAGATCAGCTTCTCCTCTCTAATACAATGCCAGTTCAATTCCATCAGTTAAAGCATCTTTCATGGAAGATATGTCCCACTCTCTCTTATCAGTTATGTTTCTTATTGGAGGAATTTTCATTCTTTCTATAAAATGGTTCTTTGTAACACTTACTGCTATTATAGTTAAAGGGGTTATCCAGAAATTTGATATTCACGGCCTATCCTTAGGTCAGGCTATCAATAGCAGATTGGCCGGGGTGCCGGGAGCTGTTTGAGGAGGATGCACTCACTGTACATCCGTTAAGCACTGTGGTCTCTTCACAGCCTAGCAATTACAGCACCGTATAGTGGTTGTGCTTGGTATTGCAGACCAGCCCCATTAACTTATTTGGTGCTGAGACGCACCTAGGTCATGTGACCATTACATCAATGGCCTAGGAAGAGGCTTAAGAGCTTACGCTTTTTGAACAGTTGATCAGTGGGGGTCCTGAGAGTCCCCGCTGATCTGATATGGATGATCTATCCTGAGGATAAGGTATCAATATCAAATTCCCGGATGACCCCTTTAATACTGAAAATAAAAGTATATTCCTAAATAAAAGATTTAAATTGCTCCTCCACCCAGAAAGTGGAGCATTTACATGTCTGAAGCAATACCCTATAAAGTAGTATGCCTCTGTGTATTTTCACATATAACACCAGACTAAGCAGGCACCAAAAAGGTGGAGTGTTTTTGCCTTGTTTTGTCAATGTAGACCTTACATGCTTTACATTTAGCAAAAGGGCGGGCATATGTTGGATGGAGCAAAATTTTTTGCCAGATTTATAATTGCAACTTTTTCTAAGAAGTCACAAGTGTACTCCAGTCCCCATGGTGGTGTACAAACTAAGCCTTTGCAATAAATGAGACAATGGCTTATGCAATTTTAGCAAATAGAGTTTGGTGCTAGAATCTGAAAGCTACACCAGCTAGGAGAATGCCGGCAAAGTAATGGTAACTGCCTCAGGCCACTTAGGCCACACACTCTCCCAACTACAGTATGTCCCACCCGTGTATTAACAAAGGTGCTGAGTGTGGCGATGGAGGGAGTTAAAGTGGCAAATTTGTTGAGCAAAGCAGGGTTTAATGGCGGAAGGTAAATCTGCTGCCTCTTTAGACTGTCTAGTCTAAGTTTACACCCCCTAATAGTTGGCTTTGTTGACTTAGTGTTTCTCCAAAAAAATTCCAGTATATTGATGTCCTTTTGGAGTATGGAGGAATATTTAAGCAATGCCCTTTACAATAAGCCATGCCCCCTTGTTAGATGTGCCGTAAAAAATTTGAAAAGTGTCTATCACACTTGATTAATGCAGCGCTTGGCTACACATTCTCATAGAGGTGAATGAAGGGTTGCTGTATATCTGCACCTGCTCTACCTTTACTTTAAAGGCCCTGTTTTGAAGATAGGAGTTGGTCCCAAAGGTTATACCCACACCTATCTGACACTGATGGCATATCCTAACGATATGCCAACAGTGTCCCAGATGGGAATTCCCCTTTAATGGAAAGGTAAGAATAGACCAGGGATGGGCAAACTGGGCTCTCCAGCTGTTGCAAGACTACAACTCTCAGCATACAAAGACTGCTTACAGCTATCAGCCTACAGCAGGGCATGGGGTAAATTGTAGTTTTACAACAGCTGGAGAGCCGCAGTTTGCCCATCCCTGAGATAGACTATCTGTAGTCCTAGTTCTTTCTATTTACAGCTTCTGACTGCACCCACAGGGCAGGTCACCTATTATTCCAATATTCCGGAACACCAAATCTACTTAACCATGTAATGATTAGTCTCTTTTTGAGCTATGGCTACATTGTGGCGCTGTTTCTCATTCTTGGGCGATTCTTCTTTGCATGTTTATCACCCAATAAAATGGTGAAGAAGAATACCATGTCAGAGACTTATTTATGTGTTTTTTTTTATTGGGCAGAGAAGGGGAATGTTTCGTCAGACTCGCCTACTTCATTTCTCAATGTCTTTGTAATAGTACTCTGTGACATGGGTGTGCTATAATGACGGTTTGTTGGAGTTGTAAATTAGGGCCTGATGAAGCTTCTGTTCTATAGTTATAATGACATAATGACTATGTAGCAATGAGAGTTCTCTTCATTTGGCTTCCTGTTTGGATCAAGTAGAAGCGTGAACAACGTTAATTATTTTCTTAGTGAACAGATATTATGGTGGACATTGTAGCAGAGCACAGAAGTGACAGATGTACAATTAGACATACAATGTCTGTGCAGACACTATACAATATAGAGATGGTGCTATACAATGTAATATGGTGGATATTATGGTGGACATTGTAGCAGAGCACAGAAATGTCAGATGTAGGATCAGACACATACAATGTCTGCACAGACACTATACAATGTAGAGATGTAGAGATGCGCTTTCTGTTCAGACACCATAGAATATCAAGTAGCAGTTTCCTGGCCTTTATTTTCAAGGTGAATTGACTTGTCATAGTAAAAACGAGGAATCTGATACCAGAAGAACATACAGCAGATGAATACATCTAGACTGACTTATCTCTTTTTTAATCTGTGATATTTTACTGGTACAATGCTGTAATTTATTTTATCAAATTAATTTTAACTATAAACAGTGTCATGTGCAAATTTCTCAGTATGATGCTGCCACCAGGGGAAGCTATCTAAAGATTGACTTTAGTGAGAGCTAAATAAACTGTTGTTCAGTTTACTACCTCTAGTGTTAGTATTTTGCTGCAGAAACCTATTTAGTTAATCTGCCCAGAGAGAGATTAGTGATGAGCGGCATAGGCAATATTCATTTTCACAATATTTTATGAATTTCTCGCGTAATATTCACATTTAATTTGCAAATTCTAGAATTTGAACCTTTTACAATTTTTTCTTCTTTTGTGAGAAACTGCTGTTAATTATAGCTCAAAAACAGCTCATAACTGCTGAAGGTTTTACTGAAGCACAGGTTGCAAGGAGATGTACTAAATTTCTTAAAGGGGTTGTACAGTGCAAAGATATAGATGACCTATTCTCGGAATAGGTCATCATATCAGACCGGCATTGGTCCTACTCCCGATACCCTCTGTCAATGAGATGTTTGAAAAGGTGACGGCACGCATGCAACCAATGCTACAGCATCAAAATGACCTGTGCTCCTTTTCATATGGTGCGGCCTCGCAGTGTAATTACAACTGCTCACCTCATTCACTTCCATGGGAGGAGCAGTTGTAATTACACTGCGCCACCGCTACAAAGGAAATTACATGCAGTAAACTGTGAATGGCATGCACTGCTCGAACAAGAGCTGCTACCTCTTCAAACAGCTGATCATTGGAGGTGCCCCTCTGATCTGATATTGATTACCTAATGTGAAGATAGCTCATTTATATATTTGCACTGTGCAAACCCTATAAAAGGGATCTACATTTCCTGCTTGAATGTAATGTAATAATAGTAATGTTTCAATAGATGTTTTAGAACTTAGTCCTTTGAAAGGACTTTCACTATTTTGGGCAAGCAAGGTTGAACTTACCATATCTGCAACCTGATCAGCTATACAAGCAATTGTAACACCATGTTCACATAAGCACTGTGAACTCCGGCAGTCTGTTCCAGAGGAGGAACAATCTGACAAAGTTCCTTGTATCCGGCATAGCCAGATACCATCATGCGCCACTGGATCTCCATTCACTGTAATGGTATCCAACTGGAATCTGTCCGCTTTCCGACATATATGGCAGCATTCGGACAGACAAAAAATTCTATGTGTAGTATTTTTTGCCTCGCTGAAAGCTGAAATATATGCCAGATACAGTGACTGGATCAGAGTGCCGGAGTTCACAACACAGACGTGAACCCGGCACTAGAGGACACATTGCCTACTGGAAGCATCAGCTTCCTGCTCCATAATAGATTGCATGGCTGATGGCTATGCAAAAAAAAAGGGCTCATGTACTGTGGCATACCTTCCATATAGGAAGACCACCCACTGCTCTAGGGCCCAGCGGAGGGTGAGCCCAACATTAAACTCTTTCTGTTCCTGACCTGATTTTCATACAGCTGCCACTAGGAGAGTCTGGTTCAAACAGATTTTTATACACTAAGCTCCCCCTAGTGGTGGTTTCAGCCAGACAATTTTAAAATAGACTGTATGAGGGCATCCCAGACATAGAGCTGCATGGGGACATAAGAAAGGGAGTATGGCTAGTGCGCCCAGCACAGTTATCTTCATTTAAGCCCGTTTTATGGTGTAAATAAAGACTAAAATCTACTGTAGCCTGGACTGATGAAGGATGTGCCTAAGCTATGACTATGTCCCATCATAAATTTGGTTGATCCTCCAGCAGTACAGGGGATATTAAAAAAGACATTAAAAAGATTTCTGGTCTTAATTATTCTCCCCATTAATTAGGCAAGATCTTCAATATGTGACAAAGCTGGAAAAAGATACATTGGCTGCCCAAAATATTGCAAGTTCTTTAAAGGTACTTAAAGTCTCCATTGAATAGATGTTTTTCACTTGTCTATCATCGGTTGCCGGACTGATGAGTTGCTGAGCATGGATATGACAAGGGTAGAACTTATAATCATCTTGTGTTTCATGAATTGATCAATAGTTTCTTCCTCATGAATAAGAGACAAGATATTATGACATTCAAATGAGACTGAGATAGCTGTATTGTACTTAATATGCTTGAAGAAATCCATAAATGAAAAAGACACCCAGCTATTGAGGATTGTCTCACGCCTCTCTGAATAATGGACATGGAATAGATGATAAAATACTTAACATTTTTACTCCAGGCAAATAAATAATGAAAGCCTCTAGAAAACCAATAAGTCTATGACAGAAAGATTAGGACCATCAGATGGTTTCTAGAACTGTATCATGGGTTCTAGAAAGCTACGGAGATGTAAACCTCTTCGTCAGGACCTTAAGAAGCCATCTGAAAAACAGCAATGGTTCTATCCTCTATAGTTTTAAGTTCATTTCAAAAGGGCCAACAAATAGGAATTGTTTGCCAGAGTATTACCTAACTTGAGTTAAATAGAAAACTCACATGAGCCATTTTAGGCATAATAATCGGCGTTGTCCACATTTAAAAAATATTGCCTAAGAGCAGAAAATATGATAAAATAAAAAGCAAAATAAATAAATAAACAATTATCTGTTAAATCCTGTGCTGTGCAAACTTGCCTCCCTATTGGTCCTCAACACTTTTTGTTTATTGTACTGTAGTGATGATATGAAATTCACCCAGGTGACCACTGCAGCTATTCATTGGTATCAGCAGTGATGCCTGCATGGCAGGAATGGCACAGGACTGCTAAGGCCAGTGATTGGCTGCAGTGGTCATAAAGGGGTACTGAACAACACAGCTGCAAAGTAAACAGAGGATATCAGTGACCATTGGAGCCATTGAGCTAAAGAAGCAGTGGATTTAACCAGCGATTAACTGTTTTTTATATGTTTATTTATCAACTTCTCTTAGACAAACCCTTTAAATTGTTCATTGTATGACATGGTCAATTTTTAATCTTTCAATATGTAGGTCAAACATAGATGTTATAAAATATCTTTGCCAAGTGGTGAAATGTAACTTTTTTTTTTTTTTTATTGTAATGTCTTGTTCTTTCATGTGATTTTAACATTATCATTATGTTATTTCTATAACTGACTTTTTTCAGAGCACTTTTGGTCTCCATATATTAATTATTCAGGGTTTGTGCTGCTCATGGCGGGGAACTGGTGTGTCCTGTTGTGGATGTTTCTTAATTGTTTTTAATGATTGTCTGCTTGTTTTTTCTTTGCATCCTTAATAAACTATTGTGATTTGGTATATATTTTTGGTGTGTTTTTAGTAACTGTGTACTTTGACTTTTGTGTCGATCCTGAGATGTTTGCCACAAGATTACCAGATTTTTTTGTGATACTGTGTCATGAGATTTCTGCTCTATATGTGTCTAATTGCAGGCACCCAGTGGTTGTGATGTGAGTGTGTGTCAAAGATTTTTACAGCACATCTCAATATTGTCTGATGAAATAAGTGATTGAATAAATACATGATTGGCGGGGGTCCTACTGCTTTTCTACCTAGTTTTGATGTTGCACATGAGTGTTGCTGCTCCATTCAGCTTTATGGGCTGTCAGAGATAGCCGACTAGCCAGAGTAACCCCTGCTGCTGAATGGTAGAGCAGATATTTATGTGTGAGAGAGAGAGAAAGGGAATTAAAGTACTTTCGATTCTGTACCCAAATCAAATTTCTTAACTGAATCGGACCCAAAATGAATTTTTGGAAATTCACTAATCTCTAGTATGGCCACATCACCCTAGCTGATCACCAGGGTACTCTGAAAATGAACCCATGGTGGTCAACCAAATCAGGCTGGATTCAATTTGAAAAGGGGATGTCTTTTGGGGATTTTTTTTGTACAGTATTGCTGAATATGAATTAATTCAAACATTACCTACAGTATTAAAATTAATACTCCAAAATTAAAGGGGCTAAATGCTCACAGTTTACAGAGAAACTGTATCCCGCCTGTAGCCTTGATGCTCAGCGTCACATAGGTAGAGTAATGTAATTATCCCCTCCAATGTGGGATGGCAGAAGAGATTATATCTCTGTATAAACAGAATGTAGACATGAACTCTAAAAATTGTCAATTTATTTGAAAGACGTGGGTCTTTATCTTGAATGCAGGGTAAGATAACACCACAGCATGCATTCTTTCTGGCTGATGTCTTGTAAGGAGAAAAAAAAACAGGTTTCTAGGTTGACATATTTGCCTTCTGTAACATCTTGGCTGAGATGACTACGCACTGGGAGAGATGACATAACACTGGGAGCAAACGATATTGTGTTGATAGAATAAGGGCTAATAGAACAGTCGGACATAGCAGTTATGTGCTGCAGGGTACGTACTGCAAACCGAGCAAGGTCTTCTTTGATATGTGACATAGATACAGCTGGTTTGTGCAGAAGCTATAAATCTATACTGTGTTGTTGGTAGGATGTGGTGAGATGATAGAAAATGGCCATGTGAATTCTTGTGAATCTTATAAACTTTAATATAAGCAATAAATGTTGTTAAACTGTTGGGAGGATTGAAAGATCTCTAAAAAAAATCCAACATATTAAAATCTAAGATTGTACTAATATTTCTTTTTGCCCAACTAGCAATGCTATCATTATAATCAATAGGGATCCAGCGGTGTGTAGCGGTATCTAGCTATGACAGATACAGTACCACCGGTAGTCTGTTCAATCTTAGATTTTTTTTTAGCGCAGATGTAGTTCTACACTTTTTCCTCATAAGCGGTTCGGCCTACTAAAGACTAAGCAATTGTTTTGGACTGATGGGTAGTCCATTTTTAAAGAGTGGATTTTCAAAAAAATTAGCAAATAACATTTTCACCATTCTACAGTTTAGTTTTCCACTTTTACAAGTAACAAAAGCTGTTGATGTCTCATGAATATCAATGTGTGGTGGGTTATCTTCGCAAGTCAGTCATTCCAGTTTTATTACAATGTAAAAAGTTTATAAAAATATTTGAAACTATAAAAATCCTATTGTAAGGGGGGTCTAAGCATTCAATTTTCTTGTCCTTGCCGTAATATGGTGGTGGTACATTTGTTGACTTGCTTTGCCAAGCAACTTTGAAATCAGCTTTCCTTCACTACTGTACAAATTACCAGACTTACTATTGCTTCATTTTCTTAAACCCCTGATCAGTATCTAGACACAATTTATATTATACAAAAGAACCCATCTCTTTGGATCTACATGGTGACATAGCTTTTCAGTAAAGTAGAAGCTGTTTAAAAAAAAGGAATAGATCTAGAGCTCTAGTGCAGAATTTAATGCAGGAGGTTGAGCATTCCGAAGCTAGATATGTAGAATGTTCTCAGGAGGCATATAGAATACCTTGGAAGGAGTCGCAGCAAAAGCTGACGGAAAGATTACTTATTAATGCAAAACGCAAAAAAAAATTCCAGCGGCAAAGATACTTTGAGGAGGGTGAGAAAACGGGGCGTTTGCTGGCACAAATATCTAAGGTGCAGCAGCCGTCTGGATATATAGCTGCTCTGAGGGATAGTGGGGGGGCAGCTGTGCACAGACCCTGAACAAGTACTGGATGCTATGCTTAAGTTCTACGCCTCTTTGTATCAGTCTAGACTAGTAGCTACCGATGAAGAGATATGAGACTTTCTTGACTCCTTGGAGTTACCTGCCCTAAGCGATGAACAGCGACAATTTCTGGATTCCCCTATTACCACAGAGGAATTGGAAAAGTCCCTGTCTGGTATGTCCAATAACAAATCCCCTGGCAGTGACGGTCTACCGTCGGAGATCTATAAGACACTTGCAGATGTCCTACTCCCCTAGATGGTGGAGGTCTTTAAGGAGGCCCTTACACGGGGCGAATTGCCACCCAGTATGAATGAAGCAACGATAGTGGTTATTCCGAAGCCTGGAAAAGACCTATTGCAAGCTGGATCATGCAGATACTTGCCAAACTACTGGCAAATCGACTACATTCAGTCATATCGCACCTCATTCATACTGATCAGGCAGGTTTTATGCCTAATATGTCCACAGCTGTCAATGTCCGCCGACTATTCCTCAACATTCAGGCATGCCAGGTTCACACCTCGGATGCGGCGGTCGCATCTCTTGATGCGGCCAAAGCATTTGACAGTGTGGAATGGTGTTACCTGTGGACAGTGTTGAAGAAAATGGGGTTCGGGCCGCTATACATTAGATACAGCTCCTATACAAATGCCCCTCTGCTCGGGTAAGAGTAAATGGAAACTTGTCTGAGCGCTTCTTTCTACACAGAGGGACGAGACAGGGTTGCCCCTTGTCCCCTCTGCTGTTCGCTATAGCGATGGAACCGCTGGCGATGGCACACAGGGCAGTGGGTGAGATAAAAGGATTTACGTATGGGGAGTTGGTTGAAAAAGTTGCTCTCTATGCAGACGACCTGTTATTATTTCTTGATGACTGGACAAGATCTCTTCCAAAAGCTATAGACATGATTGACAAATTTGGCAGGCTCTCTGGGTTAAGAATTAACTGGTCTAAGTCTGTACTGATGGTGCTGACTAGGAATAGGGGCTCGACTCCAACACATACAGAAGGATTGCAGGTGGTCTCAACCTTTAAATATTTAGGCATTCATGTGTCACAAAACGCACAAGACTATAAACAATTAAATTTGATGCCTCTTCTTCACAAATTTAGGCAAAAGGTGCAGATTTGGTCTAAATTGCCATTATCTATCATAGGGCGTATAAATATAATTAAAATGGTTTTGATTTTTTGATTCCTCAACTGCTGTATCTGCTGCACAATGCCCCAGTTTGGGTGCCTGTTAGATTTTTCCACACAGTGAATGCGATATTTAGGGACCTTATATGGAAAAAGAAAACTCCCCGGATTAAATTTACTACACTGTGCAGATTGAAGACGGATGGAGGTTTAGGGGTCCCCGACCCTAGGATTTACTATCTGGCAGCACAGTTGCAGCATATCAGAGGTTGGGGCAATGACAGCAGCCTTAATACTGCGGGAAAATTGGTAAAGTACTTAATTGGACATAGGAACTTACTTTCAGCATTGGAAGATGGCACTTTGAATACTAAGGGGGTGGATGTTCAGATACTACGCACCATATATAATGTGTGGTGGAAAGCTAAGGCAATTGTAGGTCTGCAGGGCTACACTACATTTACCCCTATCTGGCCTAATGTAATGTACGAGAAACTACACAAAGTCCAGTCCGTTCAGGCATGGGAAGAACATGAGCTGAGGCGCATGCACCAATTATTTTAAAGTGGGACACTAAATGAATACTCAGCACTACATCAATAATTTGGGTTACCTAAATCTGAATTCTACATATATTTACAGTTGAGGCATGCAATTAAGGTGCAAGAAAAGGTGTCAAAAATAGGTCCAGCCCAGAAAAATTCAATGCTGGAACTCAACAGGTCTCAAGGGTCAACTAGTGGGGTTATATCTCTGCACTACTTGACCCTTATGGATGCTCAGATTAAGCGACAACCCCTACAGTTGTATGATGAATGGAAGACAGATGTACCAGGTCTCAGCTATTGTTTATTCATAGAGTCTATAAGACTCCGGTATTGCTTAAGAAAATGGGATATAGACCAGATGACTTGTGCCCCAGGTGTGATGTCCCTAATGCTGACTTAATCCACCTCATGTGGAACTATCCTAAATTAAGAAGGTACTGGGAGAAGGTTGTGAACACTATAAATAGTGTTTTTGGTATAAACCTAGATGTAGATGTGTTGAAATGTCTACTGGGATGTGTGGAACAACTTGAGTTGACAACAGACACTAGACTGGCAGTTGTTTGTGTACTATATCAGGCCAGAAAAGTCCTAGCGCTTCACTGGATTGATCGGTAACCACCGCATTGTAAGGAATTAGTAGACAGAGTTTGTTTTTGTTTCTTGTATTGTGTGAAAAAATTCAGAAAATCTTTCAATAAAAATTATCTGATTTAAAAAAAAAAAAGTAGAAGCTGTTTTGCCTCTTCTGTGTTGAATTTTCTTGAACCCTCCTCCCTTCCTCTCGAGAAAATCCTGCATATGCCCCTGGCCCAAATACCTCTATGTTTCCTAAAAGCCTTTGTTGAGTGGGTCCTAAGCGCTTCATAAGTGGAAAACTTCATAAATTTTTCTTTGAGAGAAGAGAATCAACAGATCAATCACCCTTTTAGGATTATCAGATGGGTTTCACCTTCATTATTCTTTCTGTACACAGCCTCATTCTTTGTAATAAAGTCATAGGGGCCTATTTATTAAGACCAGCCTCTATATAACTTCGGCAGATACTCTGCCATTTCTTAATGTAAAACAGCTTACTTGCTGTTTTAGATTTAAACCAGTTTCTACGCCTAATACAGGCATAGAAAATGGTAAATGAGATGAGTTTGCCGCCCCATCCCCTTCCCCACCACGCCCCCTTTTTTATACCTGGTGTGGGCAGGGAGAAGTCCCAGATTGCGGCACAAAGGACCTTTGCCTCACAATCTGCACCAGAAATGTTTATAATTTAGACATATTTCTCATTGATAAATGATTGCCTTAATGTTTCAGATGAAAGGGGCTTAAAACTTTAGTTCTAAAACCATTCAAAATTTTAAAAAGTCATTGGTGGTATTCAAAAATTACAATAACATGTAATAAAAATTATCTCAAACCACACAGTTCTTTTCTAGTGCAGCAGGTCTTTTAGTGAGGTAGGTCCGGTTTAACTTTTATAAAGTTTCTAAAAGGAAGACCGCGCAGCTTTCACTCATTCCCGGGGATTAAAAGTCAAGTGGGATCCAGAAATAGCATCTTTAAATGCATCCGATCACTGAATCTCTGGTCACTTTCATGTATCACCTCCTAGATCTTAGATGGGAGGGCTTAACATAGTGAAGTACCGCCACTATTAGCCTTATAAAAAGTATTTTTTTATACTCACAAAAGGTATAAAATTTCCCTGCATATAAAATTAACTCTGAGTGCTCGCCCGACCCGGGTTTCGCCTGCACTTGCTTCGTCAGGGGCTGCTCTGGAAACCACTTGTTCTTCCCTCCTGTTTATACTCAGGTGGGTATTTAATTACCACATTAAATCCAAGAACTCTTTTCCTGCTTAAAATAATTCTTCACTTTTCGATTTATCTCTCATGGTATTGGTGGTATTGGCTGACCTTCTAGTGTGTATAGTAGGCTCCTGATATTCCCCAGTGACTGATGTTAAGGGAGATAAGGATCGGGCATGTTGGGTTCAATAGTTAAATTCATTTATTAGTGGAAAGATAAGATGATGCTCCTTAGCTTTCTCCACTCTACCCTTTCATTGCATGCACAGGCTCAGCCAAGCCCAGCATGCATATACATGAGAGGATCAGAAGAGATCAGCCAATAGGTATCTCATGTGTATGGCCGGGATGATAGAACCACCAGTTTGAAAGAGTTGCACCATTTGGAGTATTTACAGATATTTTCGTATTGGTGACCATCTGATAGATGTTGTGGAAACTACATATAGGTCCATGTAGAGCTGCTGAGAAATGTGGTAATGCATGTCTCTGATGTTATAGACCTTCTTTATGAAAAGTCTGTACCAATCAACCCCTTTACTTTAGAAAAAATGAGGTTCTGCAGCAGCAGTGATGTGTCCCATAAGAAACAAAGTGCTCCTACTATAAATATTAAAGACTATAAGAAACCACCATAGAGTTTCATGATTTGTACATTTGTACTTGCACATAGCCTGCAACATTTGTGTTGATGTGGTCAAAAACTCCTTGGTATATTCTTATATTCTTATCATTTACACAATTGAGGGGGGATGATTACATGTATACAGTAATTTTTATTTTTTATTTTTAATGTGCAAAAAAAGATAAAATAAAATGAGTCATTTTTATTTATTTATTGTCTATGTTAGGTTGAGTTAATTAATGCATATTTAGGACACATCATAATTTCAGAATTTTGCTCCTATGGCCTTTTCGATAGGAAATTTGTTTGCTTGAGTCATTACAAAGAAATGTTACTGGTTGAAAGTGAAATTCTGTCTAGCTGCTTTACAATCCAAAACCTTTTTTTTTTTTTTTTCCGTTATCTAAGGAAGCTTGAAGACATTATTTTCAAGCCTCGAGGGTGCTTTTGGGTGGATCTTGCCTTACATAAGTACTGATCTGTATCAGCAATTCTAGAAACATCTACATTTTGTGTGGTAGCTGAATAAGCATGGTGTCACCTTAATTACTATTGTCCAGATGACCTCTTTATGTTTCTGACTTGCAGCTGTGTCAGGAGCAACCCAGATTATTCTTTGAATTGCCTCTTGTTTTAAATTGTTCCAAGTATGCAATTTAAATTGAAAAGAAAGAAAATATGTATGAACATTAAGTATAACTATGTGTGACATTATAATAAAGGAATGGAGCATTTCTACACAGCAACACAAGTCACTTCCATCAAGTCAGTTGGGGGATGGTTCCTCTGATTTGCTTTATGTGAGCAACTCTAAGCTTGACAAAATAATTATTTTGAAATATCATGTTAACGACATATTTTGCTAAAGTATTAAAGGGGCTGACTGCTTTATACAACCTTAGTGCTCATGCCTTATTAGAGTTTGTTGAGTTAACAAGCCAAGAATGATGACCAGTGAGGCTCTCAGCACAGGAGGCAGGGTGGATTGACTTTAATGGGCACCCTATTATGCTCTGTTTTCCCTTCTGTATTAATGCAGAGAGAATGAGCTTTTACAGTGAGGTTCCTTCATAGAAAACAGCTTATCAAGATTGATCCCAACTGTGTTAGCCCTATGAGGAGGTCCTACAGTCTGAAAAAGAGTTGCCCAAATTGGATAATCAATTTAAACCCCATCATGTGAAGATCAAAATTAAACAGTCTTCTTTCATGTAACCTAATATATTACTGATAATTTAACTTGTTTTAAGAATTTACCATTATGTTTAAGCAGGTATTTTGTAAAATGTTTTATCTACATTTATATCACCATTTAGTTGTCATAGTTTATTCCAAAAATGCGCCAAAAATGTGGACACATTTTTGTTCATGCCATCACATTTAAGCCACACACCTTCACACAGTCATACCCCTTTCTACTAAGTCATACCTCCTAGCAGAGCCACATGTCCTAGAAGGATGAGGCACAAATGTGCTTACAACATGTAATAAATACAGTGAAAAGCATATATACCACTTTAAGGTGCAAATTGCAACAAAAACTGGCACATTCTTATAACAACATGGTCCAAAAGTGATCATATTTTATTATTCAAGTCACAGTCAATCTGGACTACAACCTTGATAATGATACTCCTATTTGGTTGTTTTGTCCTTTAAAGGGAACCTGTCATCATGAAAATGTGAAGTAGGGATCCAGGGATTTGAAGTAAAAAAGGCGGTCCCATCAGTGATTGACAACCTTTACTCTATGACTGTAGATACAAAGATAGCTATCTATCACCGATAGGATCGCCTCCTGGATTTCAAAGCCCAGAATTAGCAGGAATTTAAATGAATGAACTACAAATTATACTCAATCTTTTACCATAAAACTATATACCAATCTGCTCAGATTCTCCTGCTCTATAACATGCTGCCTTTAGAGCAGACATCATGTTGAACATGACAGACTACCTTTAACTTAACACTAATCGGTGAGCAACCTACATTTTTTATCATAACACAAATGATATAGATGGAAACCTTTTTTCAGAACTTCACTTGGTTACATGTATGTTTAAATCTTTGAGCTCATTGTTGTCTTTTAAAGTGAGGAAAGAAAGGTAACAACTGGTCTGATTATATTGGTGAATCAAAAAAGTTGGGTGACTTTTTTATTCCATTCAGCAGATAATCTGACAAATCCACCTGAATGCCTACTATAGTACTACAGCTTATGAGCAGATCTGAATGGGTAGAGGAATGGGTAGAGTATTTCCTCTTACTATTGTAACCATTATTATTCACAATGTATTTTATAGATAAACAGAGGAACTATCAAGTGGCATTTTCTTATTTTGAAGACAAAGTCTTGCTTATTTGCTACATCACTTCAAAATAACCATTTTAACTAAATTGCCACGGAATTGCAGATATGACTTTTACATCTTTTCATAGGAGTTTTGGTGCGACTGGCTGGCATGCCGCAGTTCTATTTTTGTCCATGGATGACGCTTACATGATTTTATCTCATAAGTAGGTTAACATCAGAACTGCTTAGTGGAAATGTTTGTCTTGAACGAGGAATGTAAGGTATGCAAAAGTCTAAATGGAATCATATTTATTCACAAATTGGAGAATATTATTTAGCTATTAATAGATGAAGTATTTGCAGCTGCAGGTTTTGAAACTGTAATAAAATACCTCAGTCCTAAAAATACCTCAGTCCTCAATACCTCAGTTAGGTTGCCATTGGTTGCAGCCTCCATTGAGGCTTGGATCTCCGTTGGAACCTAAATGCCCATCTGCTCCATAGGAGACAGTAGTAATATAAATGGCACATCATATATGTGGGTTGATTCTTCATTAGGACTCAGCAGCTTCAAGTTATAGATCAGGTCTTAGCTCCTTTTTCCTTTGTCCATTGTATGGAGTATTTTGCATGAAGCTTTAAGATGTTGACAGTTAGCAAATTAAACTTGATTAAGTGAGCTACTCATGCAAATGGTAAAAAAAATTAGAATAATGGCAACCTAAACAGTAGGGTTCAATGTATTGCAGCTAGGGGAGAAGCTGGGACATGTGCCTCATGTACTGGCTGCGAGATAGAGAACCAACAAGTGACTGTACCTTGACCAGAATCTAAAGGAAAAGAGCTGGGGCAGAAACCGGGATCTTTGTCCCTGAAGTGATGGAAATGTTTCACTACAGTTATAGTTTCTTGTATCAAGTCTGAACTTGGTATTTGATTGCTAAGTTTAAGAAATTGAAATAAAACAAAAATAAAAGAAATAAAAGGATTAAAAAAGTATTAGCTAGCTTTCTTTAACAACCCTGCCCCCCTGGAGCTGATTGATACAATGCAAATGTTTACTCTATCATTTGAAATAAAATTCATTGTCTAGAAGCTGATCCCCTACAGAGTTTTGCCCATTGATTTGATCATACATTTTGCTTGCTTGACAGCATAAAGTTCATCAAGTCAGCCTTATCTCTAGTTAATAGCTAAATTGCATGAATATAGGTAGGAGAGAAATATTAAAACGAGAGGGACGAGTCACTGCCGGTTCCTTTCCGCTCCTCTCATTTTCTGCTGATCATTATTATTATTATCTTATATTGAAATTTTCATTAAGAAAGATCCTATTCATTCGTCCAAATCCTGGGATGCTTTTTATTTGCAGTAGAATAGAACTTGAAAATGATTAAGCTCTGTCTTTTTGTTCCTAATAAAAGACACATGCCTTTGCTTGCCTCAAAGGAACTTTTGTAATGGTTCCATTTGTACAGCTAATGTACGGTCTTGGACAACAATTGTGAACACTTCCCCTGATACAATGGAGATGTCTTCAAATCTCGCTATTGCTCGGAAGATACAGCTTGATATGCACGATATTTGATTTTTTTTTCCTCTTCTTTATTGGCTTGTGTTATACGTCCTTGGCTCAATTTCTAAATTGTGTAACTGATTTCATCTTTAAAATGTAACTGAATGTAACTGGAGAGTATTTTCTGGTTGGCGTTCTTGCAGTTTTCCGATACCAAAGGAATATTTGATGTTACTGGGAATTTGTCCAATCTGCTTTGCTTGCTGTTCACTGTGCGAATATGTTGACTCAACTAATGACTAAGTGTCTGGTTTCTTGGACGTTTCATACTGTAGACAGGAATGTCTCACATGTTCTGACATACAATTGTGTCTCATCTTGCAAATTACCGTATTCATGTTCTTATCAAGATGAATGTTTTTTTTGTTTTTATATATTTATTTTTGGATAAATCATTGCACCACATTCAGGAACCAGAGATAAGACAAGGAATTTCTGTTTCAACACCACATTACTTATTTATTTTCCTACTAGAGCAATTTATCAGATATAAAATTAATTGCATCTCTGTCTCTTCCCACATAGCCAATTCATTCTGCAAACAACCATGAAATAAAACTAGAAGCCAACACTACATGCCTGTAGCATAAGGAACCAATGGTGATAAACAGATGATTAGACGGCTTTTGTGGGAAAAGCCAAGACTTCTTTAATGATTTATCCAGTAAGGTGCTTTAATGTCCTACAGGGTAATTTCTAGACAAACATATGCGCGTCAGTGTTGTGCAGCAGCGAATGCTGATTTTCAGTGGCTTGCAAAGATATTTCTTTGTTTAATTTGTAGTGTAATTTTTTTTAAAGCAGTATGATGTGTAATTAGCATGTGGCTGCAGAGGAAAGGATATCTATTAGCCGAGCCTGTAATTACTGCAATGATGAATCACCAATATATGACAGATACTTTGTTTTCTACGAGAATCTAGACATATAGTTTATTATGGAGCCAAGAAAGTCTTTTCAATTGTAAAAATGTGTTTTGTATTTCTGCATTAAAGTTTTAAAAAGACAATTAAATGCTCATGTAATGATCAACAACTGGCACTAAAAAAAACGCATAATCAGAACCGGTGATGATATACTTGAAGAGAAAGTAGGCATGTTAACACCAAGTGTAATGCTGGTCCCTCATCAACTCCTAAATTACATGTAGGAAAAAAAAATCTGCTTAACCTGACAACCCCTGATCTAGTAATATCTCCCCTTCCATCCACCAAATGGAAGAACACATGTATATATATATATATATATATATATATATATATATATATAATCTCTATAAGGAGACATTTAGGGGTGTTTTATACTCTGGTCTTAATAAACCCCTAAGCTGGCAGTGGATCCGCCTGAGTTATATAGAGGCGCCCCCTTCTAAATGTAACAAAGCTTCCTAGCTGTCTTACATTTAGACCTTTTTCTACTCCTGAAACAGGTGTAGAAAATGGCAAATCAGATGAGCCTGCAAGCCCGTGCACTTCCCCACCCACTCCACAACCACTTTTTTAGACCTGGCTTGGAAAATTTGCAGATTTCAGCATCATAAATGAATCCCTTAGTCTCTCTAAGACCCCATTCAAACCTCTTATGCACAAATAGACATATAACATGAGCCATATTGATTTCAGATAAGAAGCAGAGACAATCAGAATGCCTATATTTCTGTAGTACAGATCATTACAGTACTAACTTAGTAGCCCAGAAATTTTGCATACGTTGTAAATCTATACAAACTAATGTAAAGGGGTTTTCCAAGACTGTAATATTGACGATGAATTCTTAGGAGAGATCATCAATCCCTACCGTTTTTCTAAGTCATAATAGACGACTAAAAGGCAAAGAAGAAAAAATAAAACCTTTTTTTTCACCCTGTTCATATTGGCAAACAGTTTTATAAAAATGGCATAACAACATCTGTTCTGCCACATAAAATGGAAAAAAATTATATGAATAATCTAGTGATTAAACCAACATGTACTAAAAAATGCTCAACAGCACAGTCCCAGGGGCTGCCTATGTTGTAAAAAAAATTACCACCCTTATGCTCAACTGCTGTTTTGATGGTGCTGAGGTTCCCACTGTGTTTGCAATAAGAACGGCAGTGGCTTGTAAGATGGTAGAGTTGCATTGTAGTTGCAGTGTAGGTTATTTGTAATGTGACATGGGATATTGACTAATATGGTTGTGACTAGATGTGTACACTGTATAGAAGGGCTTGGAAGGCCTAGACTAAAATATTTGTGTCATGCTAGTAACCACATGGGGCAGGGGTGAATGAGCACAGTTGAGGACGTGGAAGCAACCAATTGGAGGAAGGGCGATGAGCGTTAACAGAGAAACAGGGAGAGAAAATGGACAGTTAGTAAATAGAGAGAGACAGTTAAAAAGATTACAGTCAGAAGGGTTGACTGTAATATAGGGACAAACATATAGAAGAAAGATGGATAAGTTGTCTAGAGAAAAGGAGACATGGACAATGCAAGTAAAACAGAGGAAAAGAAGAGAAGTCCTTGCGTATCTGAGTTCACCTGTAAGAAGTGTATGTATATGCAGCTTCCAGTACACTGCAACTGTGATTAAAAATGTACTTTTGTGTGGTATATGCATTTCCTGTATTAATGGTATGCAAGGTGTTAGTAGTATTTATATCCACCACTAAATGGGGCTGGTGTCATCCTCCCTATATAGAAACTAGGAACATTTCACATCTTATCAGACTAGTCTAGACCAGTCCTCTGTCAGTTCAGAGAGGACAGATCATATTTTTAATGAAAAAGCTGAAAGCTGACCAAGAGCATGAGAGCAAGGCCCAAGAAGAACTTAGCATATTCAAAAAGCAGGTCAGATATTAAAGAGGAGGTATAGAGAGAATTTCTGTGGAGAATTGATGTCAGAAAAGAGCCACTAAGTCTATATTTCCACCTGTCGAGGAATTTAAGGTCTAATGGTGCCTGGACACATCTTGGGAGCAGATTGATGACTTGTATAAAAGAAAACATCCATATCCCGCAGAGGACATTGTGTAAGCGTACATTGTAAAGCAATATTTCCCAAAATCGTTAGGGTCAGCTCTGAGGTTGCATTGCTACAAGTGAAGTGTTAGATCTCATGTCTGAATGCTTGTGCAAGATTTAGCCGGTGAAGTACAGTGTGAGGAAATTGTTTAAAAGAGACACCTTGGTCTATTAACCACCTTTGCATCCATGAAACCTATAACCTAGAAAGTTATTTTTTGTTTCAGCTGCCAGTCCATGCATGCTGAGAGCTGAACTGATGTGCTTGATTAGAATCTTCAGTAAACAACTGTTTGCTGTAAACCTCGATTCATAATTTCCTACATTGCTTCACTGTACCGACATCCACAGCTATATCAACAGACTTTGCCTTGCACCTCATAAATAATCACCATTAAGGACACCCTGAACCAACACCAGGCAGGAGAACCCCAAGAGAAATATTCAAGTGTCTCCCAATAGTGTAATTATCATATAATTCTTCCCAGCATCAGCCTGCCTTGTGCTGCAATACCCCTTTAATAGATACAAATTGTCCACAACTATTTGATTACACTTGTCCTCTACAGGCTGATAGTGTTTTAAGTCCTATTCCAAACTTAATTCATTTAGCATCATCTGGCGTGCATTTGTATAGACATGACGCATTGCCTGAATTCACAAAATATGTAGTCATCCCTACATGGCTATTGCCAAATTTGTTTTTTTTCCTTATTTCTGAGAAAATATGAGAAGAGCTACAACAACTGATCTCTACCACAACAATAATAAAAATGAATCAAAAATGGACTAAATAATCACAAATGTCAAATGCTGGTCTGCTGTGTGAGAACTATTAGATATAAATGATTGAAACCATCTTTCGCCATGCCATTTACTTAATTATACTGATAAAATGACTGAATCTGAAAAGAACTTTCTTCAATTACATCTATTATGTGATAAACTGTAGTTCAATGTATTAAATGGACATTTTTCATATGATTTAATCGGGCAGAACATTCCTCCTGCGCTTGTTTTTCCTCCATGCCCAAAAGTCCAGCCTTTTAAATCGTTCATCTGTTACATAGAATTAAATTAGGCATTTATTTAAATAGATCAAAATTGGACTATAAGATGATGCATAGCAATAATAGAAGACGTAATAAACAACAGGACATGAATGATTGCACAGTTAGAAAGACTTCGAATTTCATCATGGATGAAATAATTGGCCCGGCATGCCGGAGAAAGAAGCCTGCGTTTCCTGTCTCCAGCCTAGGCATTGTACCATTTGTGCAATTTGTTCAAGAGGTTTGTTTATTAAACTTAAGTATAGCAGTACAAGTTAGATTACTGGCTGATTCATTGCTTTTTTTATATACCGGTATAAGTAAATGTCATGGCGACCTCCCGAAAGTAAGTAGCTAGAAATGCTTCGTAACAAATAATTATTTGAATTGTTGTAGATATACACTGTTATTTAAAGAAAAGTCTCGGTATCAGTATAAATTGTACCTAGTCTTTCCTTCACCCAGGTCAAGGATGATAAAGTTTGCAAATATAAGCCTGTACCAAAATACTTTGGCCAAGGCAGGGTGACTTGTTTCCACCCTTCTATGAACTTAGCATCAAGGACAAATGGCTGGCCAATTGATCCTCCCTTCAGGCACGGCCCCAAAGTAGCAGACATTAGATAAAACATTACAGACAAAGTCTACAGACAAGTATGATATGGGTAGACCTGGCACATATTTTATTTCTTCAGGACTGCACCAGTTTGGTCTTTGTTGTGGGATTGATATCCTCAATTTATCATTAAACCTCTTTCAGCTATTTCATTCTTAGATGTAAAGGAAAATTGAATTACATGCCACTCTCTCTTTGCCCTTTAGCAGTGGCCTTGTTCTCTGAGATAGAACGTATATTAACATATATACTCACTTAAAGAATTATTAGGAACACCTGTTCTATTTCTCATTAATGCAATTATCTAGTCAACCAATCACATGGCAGTTGCTTCAATGCATTTAGGGTTGTGGTTATGGCCAAGACAATCTCCTGAACTCCAAACTGAACGTCAGAATGGGAAAGAAAGGTGATTTAAGCAATTTTGAGTGTGGCATAGTTGTTGGTGCCATACGGGCCGGTCTGAGTATTTCACAATCGGCTTAGTTACTGGGATTTCCACGCATAACCATTTCTAGGGTTTACAAAGAATGGTGTGAAAAGGGAAAAACATCCAGTATGCGGCAGTCCTGTGGGCGAAAATGCCTTGTTGATGCTAGAGGTCAGAGGAGAATGGGCTGACTGATTCAAGCTGATAGAAGAGCAACGTTGACTGAAATAACCACTCGTTACAACCGAGGTATGCAGCAAAACATTTGTGAAGTCACAGCACGCACAACCTTGAGGAGGATGGGCTACAACAACAGAAGACCCCATTGGGTACCACTCATCTCCACTACAAATAGGAAAAAGAGTCTACAATTTGCACGAGCCCACCAAAATTGGACTTTTGAAGACTGGAAAAATGTTGCCTGGTCTGATGAGTCTCGATTTCTGTTGATACATTCAAATGGTAGAGTCCGAATTTGGCGTAAACAGAATGAGAACATATATCCATCATGCCTTGTTGCCCACTGTGCAGGCTGGTAGTGGTGGTGTAATGGTGTGGGGGATGTTTTCTGGGCACACTTTACGCCCCAAAGTGCCAATTGGGCATTGTTTAAATGCCACAGACTACCTGAGCATTGTTTATTACCATGTCCATCCCTTCATGACCACCATGTACCCATCCTCTGATGGCTACTTCCAGCAGGATAATGCACCATGTCACAAAGCTCGAATCATTTCAAATTGGTTTCTTGAATATGACAATGAGTTCACTGTACTAAAATGGCCCCCACAGTCACCAGATCTCAACCCAATAGAGCATCTTTGGGATGTGGTGGAACGGGAGCTTCGTGCCCTGGATGTGCATCCCTCAAATCTCCATCAACTGCCAGATGCTATCCTATCAATATGGGCCAACATTTCTAAAGAATGCTATCAGCACCTTGTGGAATCAATGCCACGTAGAATTAAGGCAGTTCTGAAGGCAAAAGGGGGTCCAACACTATATTAGTATGGTGTTCCTAATAATTCTTTAGGTGAGTGTATCTGCTTGAGGTTATGTGTGGTCATAAACCTGATCATTGTTAACGGTCTACTTTTAATCGAGCAATACTACAGCTATTTTACCTAGACTTGCCGATAGTGAAGGTTACCATCTTTATTTCCGTCCAGGAGAATTGAGGAAGCATTTCTAGATAAGCCCCACCCCAGCTGAAGTCTTGAGCATGAACAATACTTAGGAGACATGATGATAAATTCCCAGTTAAGACTCACCCCAGCAGAAGTATCAAGGCTCATTACTTTAAAGGGGTCTTCTTGGAGTACAATATTAATGACCTATTCCCAGTATAAGTAATCATAATCAGATCAGTGGTGAGAAGGGTACTTTCAGACTTGTCGGAACTGCCTGCCAGATCCAGAAATCAGTATGCAAATGGATAGCATTTGTTTACGAATACGGATGTGGATCCATCTAACAAATGCATTGCAATACCGGATCCGTCTCTCCGGTGTCATCCGGAAAACCGGATTTGGTATTTGTTTTTTTCATAGATTTAAAGGTCTGTGCATGCGCAGATTGGGTAATCGGATCTGTTTTTCAGGAACACTTGGTACCGGATCCGGCATTAATACATTTCAATAGAAATTAATGCCGGATCCGGCATTCCGGCAAGAGGTCCGGAATTTTGGCCGGAGAAAATGCCAAAGCATGCTGCGGTATTTTCTCCGGCCAAATACTGTAAGAGGGACTGAACTAAAGACATCCTGATGTATACTGAACAGAATGTTTTTCATTCAGAATGCATTAGGATGAAACTGAAGCATTTTTTTCCGGTATTGAGCCCCTAGGACAGAACTCAATACTGGAAAACTTTAACGCTAGTGTGAAAGTAGCCTAAGAAAAATGTGTGTACCACATTGCTCAATACCAAATTGACTAACAGCTAACATCTCAATCTGCCAAAAAATGCAATTAAAAAAATGGTAAAACCGGAAAAAGTCTGTAAAAACAGACTTGAATAAAAAAAAATAAAAAAATAAAAATGGGTTTGGTAGTGGATGTCTATAGGGTGATGTACAAGTAGTGTCTGCCACTTTTCTGGCATATAAAAGTCACACATTTTGTCACAAATGTCATTTTGCATCAAGATTTGTTACTTTTATCTTTTTCTGTCTCCTTTGCCGCTTTTACAAAAAGTGGGAAGGATTTGGACCATGGACGGTCACTCGTAACCTGACATATTTATGAAGATGTGCTCGTGAAAACTGCCACAAGTTATGACTGTAATCCACCTCTGCTGGTACACAAAACTGCTGAAAATGTGCCAGAATTAATAATTCTGGCCCATCATACTCCAGCGGAATTTTTGTTCAGACTAGCATAAGAAATGCCAGCCGTAATACATGACCCCCTATGTGACCACTACTATTGGCACTGTAATGGCATTAGTGGTTGTCATGCAGCATTTAGGAGTCTCAAAAGACCTTCAACAATGACTTTAGAAAATAATTTAAAAATTTGTTCTCATTGAAGGAAACTCAAGAATTTATTTTTTTTTTAAGAAGAAATGCTGTGTTAACATAACATTGCTGCTTGTTATAATTATATATAGGAACAGTACAAAACATATTAAACCTGAAATAAGTAATAAAGCTGAAATAGAGAGTCTATATGTATATGGAAAAACAAGATGCTTTGAAAGACATGTCTAGGTTTGAAAAATTGACAAAAATGAAAGGTGACAGAGTAGTAAAGTGTATCCTGGACAGCCCTGCCCTGCACTTACCATTCTTCAGGCAAAATGGACTTGTAAGAAAGCAATTTATGTAATAAAGAAGACCCACTGAAATCAATAAGAAATACCACAATTCAATATAATGAAAAAGAGGTCCTTTCCTAATAAAGGGCTGGCTTTGTGATATGAGTCATGAGTAATCCAGGGGGACTCAATATCAGTCATGTTATTGATCCCTACATCTTCTTATTAAATAATTATTGACCGTTTTCCCCTGTAAATAAATCCATCCATGGTGGGCGTTGTAATGTAAGCCATATACTCTAGATACTGTACACACCATGATTCCAATCCAGAAAAAAATGCACTTTATGTAGAGTGGCCGTGATTTTTTTTTCGCTGAGTATAAAAATGTAGCAAAACTGGTGTAATGGAACAAAATTTATCATTACTTAGGACTGCAAGTAATTTCACTAACTTAAAGGCTATAAACACCTTCGGAGTAATTTATTGATGATTACATTTTATTCCTTTTGGGATAAATATTGTTCTCTCAATCTGTCTTTATTAAAATTGTTCAACAGTTTTTGTCCTACAGGTTTACAATTCAGCTAAGATGAAAAATATCTCTTAGTTTCACACAAAGCCATCATGTTGTTGGCTTTCTAAGGGCTAGATAGTCCTTATCTCTGAACTCGTGACAGCTCATAAACACTCATTTAACCCATATTCTTATCAGTTAGATTAGAATTAAATTACAATGAGTGTTTAAGAGCTGTCAGGAATTCAGAAATCAGGACTGCACATAACCTTCAGAAGAGCAGCAGGATGAGACTAAGGCTACATGCACACGACAGTATGTGTTTTGCGGTCCGCAAACTACGGATCCGCAAAACACGGAAGCTGCTCCGCGTTCCATTCCGCATTTTGAGGAATGGAATGTGGCCCATTGTAGAAATGCCTATTCTTGTCAGCAAAACGGACAAAAAAAGGACATGCTCTATTTTTTTTGGCGGGGCCACGGAACGGAGCAACAGATGCGAACAGCACACGGAGTGCTGTCCGCATCTTTTGTTGCCCCATTGAAGTGAATGGGTCTGTGACCGAGTCACTAAATATGCGGCTGGGACGTGGATCAAAACAACGGCCATGTGTATGAAGCCTAAAGCCAAGATACTTTGCGGCTAGGCTGAAATTTGACCTTGTGGGGCAAAAAGTGCCAATTTTTTTACCTGCACCTTTATTGGCCGCATAAAACCCGCAAAAGGTGCGGGGCGGAGACTCGAGCATTGCGCTCGAGCACATGCGGTACTCGGTCGAGTAAGGCCATGTGCAATGCTCGAGCCCAACAGATATTTGGCTGAGCATGCTCGCTCATCACTAAGTATAATGCTATAAAATAATAATAATAATAAAAAAAAAAAGTGTAAAACCAACTCACCTATCCCCTGACACTTTCCAGGCTCCTCATCAGTTTCTGATCACTCAGCTCCAACAATGACATGTCAGCACACCATTTTACCAGTGGCTTCTACAGGAGTGACAAAGGTCACATGTGTATGTTGTCCATGGTCAGGATTTAGAGAATCACAAAGGACTTGGGCAGCATTGGCCCTGGATTGGTATGAGATTGGGGAATGTGACTCCTTTTGTTATTTTATATTGAACGTTCTTTGTAAAAAAACAAAAAAAAATGTTGGGCTGGGCAACTATTCATGTACATAGCACCTCCAAGTTGATACTTAGCTACAACACTCATAGACCTCTATGGGACTCTACTGTACTTCTGTATGGCTATAATTCCATGAGTGAGATTATCCATTGGTTTCCATAGTACACAGTCATTCTCCTTGTTGCACTGATTTTAGGGGGGAATTAGCTGATAAAATTGCTATGTGATGATACAATGGAACATGGAATGTCTTCAAAGCCATAGAAGGGAGCCTCAGGAAACTTATATGCTTCTATAAGACCAAAGACTTACTCTCTAAGCTATCAAAATACAGAAAAGAACTTACCTGACTCACTCAACAACAACTCAGCTTTGCCATGTCCAACAAACAACCCCCTTTGAATCCAGATGTAAAAACATCACACCCAGTGACGTACATAGATAATTAAGGGCCCCATAGCAAGGATCAAACCAGGCCCCCCACACAGGGCAGAAGGGTTTCCCGCCTAAACCCTTTTCAATAAAGAAGGGACCAGTCGGCACTTCCTCCTCGATACACGTTGCGCCGGAAGGAGCAGCCTCCAAGTACACAGTAAGATGAAATCTCTCAGCAAACGTGTATATTTAAACTTGCTTCTTTATTATCTTCACAATAGGAAGTATTCCCCAGACGCGTTGCGGCACTCAGCCTTCATCAGCCATCTGGGGAATAATTCCTATTGTGAAGATAATAAAGAAGCAAGTTTAAATATACACGTTTGCTGGGAGATTTCATCTTAAACCCTTTTCAATGACCCCTGTGACATTTTTCCACTGCCTCGTTTGCTAAAAGTTGTTTCTTTAGAGGGTAGAGTCCTGACCAAGTTTTCACCCCCAGTAGAAGCGGAGATGATCCGAACTGGACCCCCTCATTTCCTGGGCCCCATAGCAGTCGCATGGTCTGCCGCTATGGTAGTTACGCCCCTGATCACACCAAACATTCAAATATGGCAATAATCTCTGTGCATTGTAGTTTCGTTATAGGTACATGATCAATGATTATCCATCATACAGGTTACATATCGTGCTATTTTATGTTGTTGGATCATTCTGTCCAGTTCCCAAATCTTTTACTGTCAATTTGCAGAAGGTTTGGAATAAAAATTGAGCAATTCAGGACACAAAATTAATAGAATACTTTTTCACAATTTCTCCTGGGCAGAAAAAGAGAAGATTGCACCAATTCAACAGCAATACATCTATTTGAAACCACTGATGTAGTTTGAAACTTCTGACTTCATAATATAGGTTTTCTCCTTACTTTAATGCCTGTGAGTTGCTATACTCAAAAATAAACTTTAATACTGAAAATATAAATTTAAGTAACAAACATTTAAGTTAATGAAAACACCTTTATTTAAACCATTTTTTTAAACTATTTTGATTGTATTGGACATTATTCATGTTATATGGACTTCTGCAGTGTACATCTAGTAGGTGCATGGAAATTCTGGAGAGCACAGTATATGTTCCTATTAGGGAGTCAAAATGCCTGCATAATGTGCTGCTCCCCATCATTGTACCCCTCACATGCCGCGTTCATAGCTGATCGCGGCATCTGACAGCAATATTACACTAGTTTAAACAATGAATAAAATCATATTTAACCTCATCCTTTTAAACATGAAGAGTCGGCCACTGCCATCTTGATTGAAGATCTAGCGCAAAATCTTGCACGGCCTGTGATGACATCATCACGTCATCTGGCACGGGGACATCATATATCATGGACCTAGAAAACATCTAGAAGGAATAATGAAGGAATATAACAACACAGAGTTATAAGAATAGATGCTCCAGAATTGTTTGCATAGGGAATGAAAGTATATATTAAAACAAACATGTCAAGAAAGATTACAACTCTATATAATAATTATCACTTTTACCATAGGTATGTATCGTGTAGGTAGTCTAAGTATCGGGTAGTAAAGTCTTGGGGTGAGATTTTATCATATGCAAGCAATTTTGTGTACTGCAGGTAAAGTGGCTGTAGATTTAGGAGAACCTGAATAATTATTAGTTTGCTTTGTGTATATGTTTAGTAATGATTGGAGGAGATAAACATCCTCCGAGCAGATTCTTTCAGGCTGATTAAACTGTACGCAAATTCATCCTGTGTTCCTAATGTCATACAATTGCATAATTTCTTGCATAAGGCTGCATCATAATTGCCTCTGGTTCCCACTTGTTTGTGCTCAGCAGGATCTAACATGCTATAATTCTGATATATACTATAGATATGTGAATTGCAAAAGAGTACATGTAGCTATAGGTAGCACCATGCGTTTAATCTCTACTAGTTGGAAATGGGGAATATATATTGCGTCATATCAAGTGTTCTCTTCCTAGAAGATGTGGACTTGATTGTGAAATTATTTCTGAGGAAATGAATCATGCGTGAAGCTACAGGCACAAATATCATACATTGCAATCAAGTTTCATAAATATGTTTCATTTTTTTTTTTACCATGCCATAATCTACATACAGTACACAAGATTTTGGTGAAAACGTATAGGCCTACTCACAACACCAAGGTGTACGAGTGGGTATTTGTAGTGCAGCACCAAATGGCAACCAACGCCTCTACAACATCGAAAAGCGATGCGACCCAGCTGTCCAACAGCACCCCAAGTGTCAGGCAAAGCCCCTTGCCACTCAGCCACGCTGATCCACAGGCACATCTACAACAGCAACCACGTAAACAGATGTCAAAAGCTCATCTTTCCATGTGGAACAACAAACTGAGACTAAACATGAGTTTATAAACCCCTTATGCAGTTTCCTGCTAGGCATTAGTTACATTTTGATCAAAATGCATAGGCCCACGTGCCACATCATGGTTGCCTCTATGAGTACTTTTGGAGTTGGCTTTTACTCTTCAATGGAATCTGTCACCAGAGAGACCCTTTTAACTCCTATGAATCACATTAAAATTGGAAAAACCCTCCCAAAAAAGTCACTTTTTTAACTGTAGATCTTAAATTTTGATCTGAAGGAAATCTAGTTGGTAACAACTCAAGTAACTGAAGTGCATTTAACCCCTTATTGACACAACTAATTTTAGCATTAAGGACCAGTAACATTTTTTCTCCTCTGTTTCCCAGTGATCCACTTTTTAATTTTTTCTTCAATTTAGACCTTGAATTTTGCAGGACTAGTTGTACTTTTCTTTTAAACCATTATTCTGATAATACCTGCACAATGAAAACACTCATTTTTACAATATAATCAGTTTTTGTGTTGCTGTATTTTAAGACCCAGAACATTTTTATTGTTCTGACAACATAACCATGAGAGAGCTAACATATTATATTCCTCTCTTATGATAATATGTATTGTCTCTTTTTTTCTCTTATGATAATAGTTATCCCTGTTATTGTAGCATGTAACGGGTATCACTATAAAATCAGACTGCTTATTATGTAATAAAAAAGGATATGAATAGGGGAGACCGTGTAAAATGGAAACATTACTGATGTTTGGGTGTGTGGGGTGCAAGCGTTTGGGGGGGGGGGGACTTATTTAATGCCATGATCCAGGCGTTGGAAAGCATCTGGGTCAGGGTATCAATACATGGCCTAATTTGGTGCAGATAGGTGATTAGATGGGCAAATGATCCTCCTCTCACTCCTTTACTGGATAAAAAGACCCCTGTATGTGACAATCAGAGATAAAGTATGATTTATAATTGATGGGGGAGAGGGGGATGGTTAGCAGGCACTGAACTCATGTTTCTTTCCACCTGGGGTCATGAGAGAGGATGTTTTATAACTCCATATATTTATTTCTGTTTTATTCATTGGCTGGATTGCTCTATGAAAACATGAATGCTATCTTACAATATGTAGATGTGTCCACTCTTACCTTCCTATGGCTTGAATTTTCGATAGGACTCCAATTTCTCATGGAACCAATGCAATATAATAGTGTAACATACATGCAGAACCCTTGACATACTGCAACACACAACTGTCATGACCATGGGCATGGTCGTGACTCATTGCACCGCATGCAGTTGCCAGCGGCGTGGTTTGGTTGTTTACTGCATGTGAGGGCTGTTTCGTGGAAGCCTCACGTGCGGTTGCCATTGGCAACATGGTTTGGTTATGCCTGCATGTCTGGTTTCCCCGTTAGTGTGCACTTCCCCTGTTTGGTGTGCACGGGGTTAAGGTGTGTTTGTCAGGTGTGGTGGGTGTGACCTTAGGCCTCCTTATATGTTGGTGTGGTGTAGCCTGAGGTCAGTATGGTTTTGCCTGTTTGTGTAGGAGCTCTGCTCCCTGGCAGAATGTTATGTCTGTGTCAGCCACCCTTATTTGTTATATTGTTCATTCGTATTGCTTGTTGTATATGATTTCCCCTCCTGTGTGCATCTGCTTGCCCTTCCCCCACTTGGTGTATGTTTTGGTGAGGGTTTGCGTGGAGGTATGTGTTTCAGTGTGTGCTCCGGAAGGGGCTTGCTTACCTGCTGTCCTGCCAGGATCTTCCCCATGCATCTGGTGTCTGCATCGGGGTCCAGGAGGTCCTGGTTCGGCTTCTCCAATGTGGCAGGTAAGTGTGGGCTTTGTGTATGTGGTTTGCTCTGTTGCTTACCTTTTGTGCGGGCGTACACTGTCTGGTTCCCGGCTGCTGTGGGGCCTCTGGAGACTCCTGCTCATCAGTTGTCCTGGATGAGCAGGTGGTCTCTGCTCTCATTCCATCTTAGGGAGAGACAGGGATGTCAGGGCCCCAGGTTCGTGGGCATGAGCCTCCTTACCTTCTGAGGTGGCTCATGCAGTAGGAGACCAGGACCAGTAGAGGGACGCTTTAGGAGGTGACTTGCTCCCTCATCCCCGCATTCCAGCCCAGCGGCCACGGACATTACACGGTGGGGGGTTTCCCCCACTCCCCACCGTGACAACAACATAACCACTGGGTGGTTGCACACAGAGGATAGACATCTCATGGCAAACTACTGTAACATCATCTCTTTAAAAAAAAAAGATCTGGTCATCGCAAGCCATGCATCTAGGGATATGTTGACCCAAGATAAAAAGTACGGAGGGACACATCTGCATTTAGATGAATTAACTATAAGGTAGTTGTATACATATGAAATGTACTAGACAATCCCAAATATGAAGTCTGAAAATATCCAGACTCACAGCACATTACAGTTGATTGGTGTCAAAGACTCTGGCTGTTCTAGTGCAGCTCAATAACAATGTCCCGCTACTTCATAGCTTACTTCTGCTCTTTTATAATTTTAGGGATTGTAGTTTCTTAACTCATTAAACCTATCTAAGATGGTGCTGTTTTCATATCTTCTGTTTAATATCTAATTCGCAGGATTTGTTTCTCCTCTTCTGAGCTTCATAGTAATCCAACTGTATGGAGTGTTTTATCCCAAGCTTTTGGTTTAAATCTTGCATCTTTTATATTTTTTCACCCATCAGCTCAAGAAGGCAAATCTGCAAGTGTTTGCTTCTTTATCTCCAGTTCTACACAGACATTTTTCATATTTAATCTTGAGTCAAGGACTTTTTAATGCAAAAACTTTATTTAAAGAAGAGATTTACCAATTGCACTGTGACTTTCAATTCATAAATCCAGTATTATTCCTCGTAAACAAGTTTTCAAAGTGCAGTGAAACTTTTAAAACATTTTTTCTTTAGAAATTTTCTGTTATTAGAAGAAAGACATACTGACTTTTGTGCAGACGGAAAAATATTAGAGGCAGTTTTAGATAATTGCTACCTTCAAAAATATACAGATTAGTTAGCTAGCTTCTCATGGACATTGTAGTCCAAGAGGATGTTAAAGGGATTGTCCAAGCATACTCTCCTGCCCGGGCTGACATTCGGTGAGAAGAGATTTAACTACATGCTGGGTGGTTGGGTCGCAACCATTCAGCGTCCAGCGACTATCAAGCAAAGGTCCTATTCTCTTTGAAAGGACTCATACATGTTAGTCTTTGGCTGTTGGACAACTGCCTCAGCAACACACACGCCCAGCATGGCATTGCACCTCTTTTAGCCCAAAATCAAATCAGTTTAGAGAGTATACCCTAAAGGGAATGTGTCACCTATATATTTTATTCTTCCAATTAAAACTAGATAGTTACACATATTATTTTTGTAATCTAGTTTTCAATATTGTAAAGCACCTTTCAAGGGGATGCCACGTGAAAAATATTCTACATTTTTCAAGCCAGCACCTAGATCTAAATGCTTTTGTAATTGCCTGCCTTTGTGAAGTTTAGTATACCCACTGAGTTATTTAATTAAATATATCTATATAGTACCAAGTGGTCTTTCTTATTTTCCCTATTTTTCTGTCCACCTCATTGCTGAGGTGGATGCACATGCTCAGTTCCCTCCCTCATCTCCAACGACCTGTATCTACTGTTAGAACCTCTGAAAGTTACATGCAGTAAGTGGAAAAGGACCTGCTCACTGAGAAAAGAAATTAAAACTAAAAAATACACATTCCAAGAACTGTAACAGGAAGAAAGCTGCACCAGAAAGGACACACTACCTGAAAATGGAGACACCCCCCCCCTGAGAAAGGAGATGCCACCTTAGCTGCCAACTTGAAATAAATCTAACAGAGCAATTGAAGCAATAAATGAGGAGATATCTGGATCCATATGAGGTACATGGCTGGATCTAGCTTGGTTAAAAAGAGATTGTCACGTGTATACGATGTCTGATTTTCATTATCTTAAATTATTCATGGGTTAAACCCTTTAATCTCACCAGACAGGATCCAATTCTGTCCATGGCTCTATATACAGTTCCTGCACAGAGCCATAAAATGCTCATGGAAACCCGGTAATACCGTGAAACTTTCAACAACGCCAACCTATGATGAAATCCAATTTGCTGTTCTTTTCTACTTTTCTACTTTTTTTTCTTGAATTTCCTAATCACCATGTGAACTCCAGCATACAATTTTTTGTTCCCAGTCGGGATTTTGTGGTTCTTGCTAATCTCACGAACGTGCATTTGTAAATAATGACACCCCAGAGGGATATATTACAGGTCTAAGAATGAAGGGTGGAACCTTCTTCACTATGTGAAAGACAAAACATTTCAAGAACTTCTAAAGCTTATTTCACATGGAGGCCCTGAGTCATCCGGTCGGGTAATGTTATATAGTGAGGACGGGCCTGCACTGAATGCTCCTATCAAGGGTTTTTGGCATCTTCTCATTGATGGAAAATGCAGGTGCAGTTAATCAGATTTGAGGTCTTTCAGGACAAGTTATACAGGTATATAATTTAGTTCCTGGAAGTCTTCAAGTCAGTAAATGATAAGAACAATACCTCACTGATGCAAGGCATGCTCAAAGAAAAGCCGCTAGTCATTCTCTTGAAGCGTAAATGCATTTTCCCTGTAATGAGAGCCATTATTGTCTAATAGGTTGTCCTTTTTGTTTGTGCATACGATATTGAAAATATTCGGTTGGTAATAAACGTTGTATCACGCAAATGACAGCCGTAAGACACAGAGACTGAATAAGCCCAGAAGTGTATTTGCTAAAAGGGATAATATATTTGAAATGTGGATTTTTTTTTTGTCAAAACTCATCTAACGCTGACAAGGCTTCTCTCCCACAGGTAATGGAATTTTAGTGCTGTGAACTATTTTGTATATGCAGTGGCGTACAAATTATTTAATATATTAATGAAAAAGCTTCACTCAACGTGAAACTCCACTTTAAAGCCAGCGTAGGAGGAGAGTGCTCCAAGTTTATTTATCTAGCACTGACGATTATAGCCATTGTCACCACTGTGTCCCACTGGGCAATTTAGATTCCCTATCGGTGGGTCTTTGGGAGGAAACCCATAAGAACACAGGGAGAACATACAAACTCCATGCGGATGTTGCACTTAGTTGGATTTGAAATAGAATTGCTCTTTTGTGAGCAAGACCTGTTGAACAGTGTTGAGACAATCAATGTCCTCGATTCGCAGCAAAGCCGAATTTCCCTGTGCTTCGTGGTAGTGAATCGATTTAGCCTGAAATAATGCAAAAAGCAAAAAATAAAATTCATACTTACCTGTTCCATTTGCTTGCAAGGGGCTGACCGCCACCATCTTTCTTGAAGATCTTGGCTGAAATCCAATGCTCAGTGATGTATGAAGTCATCTCACGCCATGCCAGATTTTGCGCCAAATTTTCAAGCAAGATGGAGGCGGCCGGCTCGTTGCAAGTAAATTGATCAGGTAAGTATTATTATATTTTTTTTTTACACTGGATTATTGCTATCAGATGACATGATCATGTATGAATGTGGCATCTGAGAAGTACAATGACGGGCTGTGGCACAATTGCCGCTCTCTGTCATTGCACCCACTGCTTACAAAGAAATGTGCTTCGTGACAAAGTAAAGGTACTTTTTGCCTTAGTTTTCTGATACTAGATTTTTTTTTATATTACAGGTGAAATTCGAAAAATTACAATATCGTGCAAAATTCATTTATTTCAGTAATGCAACTTAAAAGGTGAAACTAATATATGAGATAGACTCATTACATGCAAAGCGAGATGTTTCATGCCTTTATTTGTTATATTTTGGATGATTATGGCTTACAGCTTATGAAAACCCCAAAGTCACAATCTCAGGTACCCTTTGCTCATGGGGTATGGATGAATTAGCTGACTAGAGTGTGACACTTTGAGCCTAGAATATTGAACCTTTTTTTACAAAATTTAATTTTAAGTAACATTACTGAAATAAATTAACTTTTGCACGATATTCTAATTTTTCAGGTTTCACCTGTATTATTATTACGCTGATATTCAATTTTTATTTAATTTAGACAGTTAGGATGCAGCTTCCACTCTGCTATTTACCATCATGAGAGGCAAGCTTAGTAACATACAAGTTATTTTTTTGCAATTAGCTGTATTTTTATTGGACAGAATTTGGAAAAAGTCAAATGACTGATACAAAGCTGAAAGCCAGCACGTTTCTAATATATAGACATTTTTTCACTTACATACTGTAGGGACTGGATAAATGTAAAAGGAATGCGGATCATTTAATAAGCCTTGTGAAGAAACACAAGCTTCCCCCTGCTGAAACTGAAGGCTATGAGCTCTTGGCACTAGATCAGTGAATTAAAATAATCTCTAAATAAATATACTTTATTCTTCAAGTTATAATAATGGTGACCGAGTCTCTCAATCTCCTATCTTACTGTGTGGTGATTTCATTTATATTAAGATTAAGCAAAGAGCCAGCAAATGTATAATCATTAAGGAAATAAGAAAGTAGCATTAAAAAAAAAAAAAAAAAAGCTTTCTCAGAAATGTTAATTCTAGCATGCTATAGCCATTAAAAAAAAAACAAAAAAAAACATGAGACATTTTTTTCTTGGTGGCTTTTTTTATGTGGTTTTCGCAACTACTATAATGGCATCTGAACATGAAAGAAACAACTTAAAGTCTATGTACACCTTCGCAGGTAATTTTTTATGATTGGACTTTACTCATTTTTAGCTAAAAATAATTTTTTCAATTGGCCTTTATTAAAAATATGTAACAAATATGTAACTGTGACTGGTTCTTTCACTTTCACTTTGTGCCGGTGTTCTGCCAGATTTCTATACCGCAGCAGAACGCTATACCGGAAGTGATGCAGCCGCACCGGAAGTGACGTGGTCGCACACGAATCAGCTGGAAGAGGGTGTGTGCAGCGTACATCCACTGGATTAGCAAAAAGTCATTGCAGCGCCACGGGATAAGGACTTCATGCGCATGCGTGAAACCACACACCGCACGTTCATTTTTACCGCAGAGCTGAGTGCAGAATATCGAGGTCACCACATAGCAGAGCTGAGTGCTGGATATTGTGGGACACCCCTGTATGGTGACCCCAATATCCCGCACAGCACTGCTATGTGGTGACCTCGATATTCTGCTTTTCAGTAAGGATGAACTGCTCCTGATTATTTGTGCGCGCATGTGCACTTAGGGGTAGGGAGATCTGAAGGAACATTTTGCGCTTGGAAAATCTTCCTACTCCTAAGTGTGCATGCACATAAAGTCCTTCTCCCGCCACACTGCAATGATTTTCTGCTAATCCAGTGGATATGCACGTGCACCGCACACACCCTCCTCCAGCTGATTCGTATACGGCCACGTTTCTGGTACGGCCACGTCACTTCCGGTATAGCGTTCTGCCGAGGTATAGAAATCTGGCAGAACACCGGTCATCTAATAAAACTTATCTCTAAACTACCTAAAGGTCATAAACACTTATTTAAACCACTTTCTTCACACCAGTAAGACAAAAACTGAGCTATAATGAGTGTTTAGGAGGTCAGAGAGCAGAGATAAGGAGTCTGTCAGCTCCTGGTCCGATGGAAAAGACAGAAAATCCAAAGGGTGCTACTAGAGCATCTCAGCTCTGTACAGAGAAAAGGGCTCCAAATTTTTTAATAAAGACCAATTTTAATTTTGTTTTTAGCTCAAAATGTGTACAATGCAATAATAAAAAAATGCCCCCAAAGGTGTGCATAACCTATAAATTACGAGGCAAAAAACTAAAACTAAAATACAGTACATCTTATGATAATCGTAAGGTTAATATTTCCTATGCAATAGTTCATGAATTTTACTTATAATACCATGCCTATCCACAGGGTGTGCTATTAAGAGACTATATAGATAGAGAATATTTAGTGCTTCACATTTTCATTTAGGCACTTACCTTAAATCACCAACTAGTGGTAGAAATTTGTACTGTAAGCTTTTGTTTTAGCGTTTTTAGCATTCAGGTTCACATATGAGGACATGATATTTTTTTTAACCGTTGAAAGGAGCAGTCAATTTTCAGCATGCAGTTAATGTTTTCTTCACTGCGTTCCACAGCCATAACATTTTTTGCCTTCTTTAATAGCTTTGGGTCTTGTTTTTTTCCTTGGTGAGTGGTATTTTTAGGGTACAATTTTAGCTATGTATTTAATTTGTTTCCATGTTTGCGGGGCATGATGTACATATTGCAAATCAATATTGATCTTGATTTCTAATGGTTAGGATCTGAGTTTTCACTTGTTCTGGCTGAATCACAGTGCTGTATTACATAAGAAATTGCTTAGTCTACAATCATTTCTATGCTAAAGGTAATCCGATATTTCTTTCTGGCAGAGGAACAGACTACTGTCAAAGCCAGATGCCACTAAACACTGTCAGGCTCGGCCAGATCTCCAATGAGTCTTTCATGCATAAATCCAGGGTTCTGGAGGCTTTCTGGCAGAAATACCAGATTTTGGACAGAAAAATACTGTGTGTCTGGCTGAAAGCCAGCATTTATGCTAAAAAGCCTACTGATCACCGTTGGATCCCATTATAGTCAATGGAGATCCGGTAGTGATCCTCCTGGTTCTTCCCACACTTCAAAAAGACTTACTGAGAATGAACTTAGATTGTAAGAGTTGGAGACAGCAATGATAATGTCTAGAATTTTACAAAAACATTTGCTTTGTGACAAATGACTTTGTCACAAAGCACATTTCTTTCTAAGTAGTAGGTACAATGGCAGGGAGTGGAGATTGCACCGCCCCCATCACCCCTCAGATGCTGCGTTCATAGCTGATCGTGGCATCTGAAAGCAATAACACAGAGTAAAATTTTAAAAATAAATAAATTACATCCTACTTACCGGGCCGGCCACCGCTATCTTGATTGAAGATCTAGTATGAAATCTCCCATGGCCCATGATAACGTCATCACTTCAGACAACATGGTGATATCGTACGTCACCACGCATGGGTTTTCGTGTGAGATCTTCGATCAAGATGGCGGCGACCAGCCTGTCGTGAGCAACTAGATGAGGGAAGTATAATTTTTTTTTTTTTTTACATTATTTCAGGGAAAATCGATTTGCTTCCACGAAACACAAGGAAATTCAGCTTTGCTGAGAATCGAATTTTCCCTGAAATTTGGATCCACTTTGTGGACTTCGAGTCGCTCAGCACTAATATTGTCTGCGTAATATGTCAGCAACTCAGCGCTATACAAGTGAGTAAAACGTTAATAGTACAGTGTGAGAATGGGTTAGTCATAAAGTAAATTCCCTCTGGGAAACTATCACTATTTATGCGTTCAAATCGTTATATGTTCACATGGGCAGTATAATAATTCTAATAATTGTAGTGGTTGCATTCTTTAGCTACAGTAGATTCTCTAAAAATGTGCTGGTTCTAAAGAAACATTATTTCCTATACAATTATCACAAAAATGTGCGCGACTGTGTGTAGACACTTTCTGGTGTTTAGTATCTGAGTCATTTCCATAGAGCTTTTGACAACTCAGCAGGGTTCCCAGTGACGGATATTAGGGGGCATGCAGAGTTTATGGTGGCCAATAATTATTCCTGCTGAGAGATGCCTTAATTGAAAGTATCTTATCCTTTTATGTGTTATTCACATAGCTACGTGTTTCAGCAAAAAAAAAAAAACTGCATATAAATAAAGCCGGTTAAGTTACTGTAGCATTTCTGCAGAGAGAGCGGCGGTCTAGATTATGCGGTACATGAAATGCTTCTAAATTATAATGTTGCTGATCAAACAATAATCAGAATGAAATGAGTCACCATTTCCTTTGGCAAAGAGCCGACATACAGTCAGCGAAGACTAAGACCTGTCAGAGCTGAACACAATGCCAGATGTTGACGACTCATGTGCTGTGCGAATAGGCAGTCATCAGAGATCTCCAGTTCCTGTAGAAAGAAGACAACTTACGTTGTTTCAGCCAACTTACAAGTAGAGAACATTTTTTTTTCTCTACAATATGCCTTTGTCATTTGCAGTTGGTTTCTATTCTTTGTAAAGAAAGCTTTTAGCATCCATATTCAAGGTCGATTTAAATCATCGAAGGTAGAATTTGATGTCTCAACCAACTGCGCCTTCAAAATGTAATCCAGGAAAAATGGAATTTGAAGAAACTAAATGTCTCCTTCTAGGCCTTGACCCAAGGCAGTAATATGCAGATGAAATAGTTTACAAAGCGAGGTTTTCTTAGCACTTGTGTGCAGTGTGCATATCAACTTCAAATTTTTCTAGTCATTTGCAGAACTGAGCATGTGCAGCAAAAAGATTAATTCTCATTTCACTCTCAGCGCTGCCACCTAGTGTTCATATTGAGAATATCACTAGAATTGTGCTTTCAGCTAAAGTGCCTTTGCCTTTGTGAGAAAGAGCAGAATATATTGGAGAAAGAATGTCATTTTTGTACCTTTCTTTTAGGGCAAAGGGTTATTTTTCTCAATTCTGTCTACGTTCTTGTTTGAAATTGCAAGAGATACAACACTATCATTTCCAATAAAGAGAACTAAATATGTGATGAATCCACAGAGGATGTTTAGTGCCAATGCCCATGGTAGCTGTCTCGTGGAAATGAAACAGTCCATTGTTGTTTATCTTTCAGTTTATCCTCTTTTCTGTTACAATGTATCAGTCTACATTGCCCTGCACATAGCAGCAGCATACATAGCTTTAACTTACACTGATATGTTGTAGCACACTTCAGCAGGGGCTTACATAAACATAGAAGCCATGAGCCCCATAGCAAAACTCCCTTTCCCTACATCCAAATGGTTCTCATTGCCCTGTTACTATTAGTGCAAACCATTAAGTCATACACGGAATCTCCGTCCCCCGTAGACATATGCTTCAAGTTCGGAGGGACCAGCCTATTACTAATAGGACAATGAAAGGTAGGGGCTGGACCCTCCTCAGAGCCTGAAGCTTATGTCCATTTGGGGGAGAAGGCAGCTTTGCCGTTGCAGTAAGAGTAGGTGATCACAGCCATACAGGTACCCCCCCCCCCCCCAAACCCCCAGTATAACTGAGTGACTATTACTCTAGCAGTCATTCACACACAATGTGCTGTTCTATAGCTTCTCCTCATCACTTAGGTGACCAGTTAGGATGTGCAGTGGTAGCATTTGCAAGACAAAGGACAGTGGTGGGAATCATTTCACTACATCACCGGCTTGCCAAAATAGACAATATATAATGATCAGGAAGGCCATTTAGCCCTTGAATATACTGTGCAGATCTCCCTTGCCTTCTCTTTCAGCTTGACATGCTGTTTCCAGAAATGAATAGCATGGGATGACCAGCTTTAAAAAAATAACATGATATTGTGATACTCTGTTGAGAGTTGTTTATGCCATACCTGTGTTGCCACCCAGTGGATGTTCTGCAAATTGCAGGAGGACTTGATCAGGAAGGCTATTTAACCCTTTAATACACAGCTTTATATTCTGAAACTCTGTCGAGAGTTGTTTATGCTATATGTGTCTATCTGTTGCCAACCACTGGATGTTCTGTAAATTTCAGCAGGTCTTGATCAGGAAGGCTATTCAACCCTTGAATATACAGAATGGTCCTTCCTTACTTTTCTTCTCAGCTTGAGATACTGTATTCTGAAATGAGTGGAGTGAGATGATCAACTTTGAAAGAAAAAAATTGCTTGATATCCTGATACTCTGACCAGTTGTTTATGCTATATGTGTCTATGTGTTGCCACTCAGTGGATGTGATGTATAATGCTGCCTATGGAGGGTTTTGCTAGCAAAATTGTATTGGCTTGCATAAAAAACTTAACTGAACCTCTTGTTAGGAAATGTATTATGAACTATAAGAACGAGGACAGAATACTACAGAATTATATATATGGCAATAATGTTGAGTGCATGTTGGCAAGAATCGGAAGAAGAATGGAAGAAAGCATGACTGAAGGTCCAAAATACACAGCAGCAGGAAAATCAACATCCTGCATAGGAACTGTATACACAAAATGCTAATGACTGAGGCTACTTAGAAAGTAACTTCATTTTTATTTAAGATTAAATAATTTGAAGTGTTACAAAAGTGGACATACCCTTTAATTCTACGGGAGTAGGATATGAGTTAGTAGACTGTCAAGCTGCTTGAAATAAACAAGCAGGGGGTCAGACTGCCCCCATAATAAAAGATTGTCATATCCCACCAAAATCAGTGCCATCTACCTACAGGTGTTGGTGGGCTTGATTAGGGACCTAGTAATTACCCATGCCATATCTGAAGTTCCCACAACTGCTGGGATCGGCTACACACTAATAACATCATTGATGCCTTCTTGTTAGGCCAGTGTTTCCCAACCAGTGTGCCTCCAGCTGTTGCAAACTACAACTCCCAGCATGCCTGAACAGCCAAAGGCTGACCGGGTATGCTGGGAGTTGTAGTTTTGCAACATCTGGAGGCACACTGGTTGGGAAACACTGTGTTAGGCTACTTTCACACTAGCGTTTTTACTGGATCCTGCAGGGTTCAGCAAAAACTCTTCCGTTACTGATAATACAACCATCTGCATCTGTTATGAACGGATCCGGTTATATTATTTTTAACACAGCCAAAACGGATCCGTCATACATTCCATAGAAAGTCAATGGGGGACGGATCTGTTTTCTATTATGTCAGATTGTGTCCGAAAGAACGGATTCGTCCCCATTGACTTTCATTGTGGGTCATGACGGATCCGTCTTGCTCCGCATCTCAGGACATAAAGCAAACCGCAGAATGCTGTGGTTTGCTCTCCGATACGAGAACGAAACGGAATACACTTTGGAGCATTCCGTTCTGTTCAGTTACGTTTTGTCCCCATTCACAATGAATGGGGACAATATGGAAGCCGGAAAATATTAACGCTAGTATGAAAGTAGCCTTACATATTCTATAGAAATATCTTAGTGAATGGAAACCTCCAACAATCTTCTCCCAGCACCTGTTCTGATCAAGAATAAATGGGACATGCCATATATTTTCCCAAAGATAATAGTACTCCGTAAATTTGACCCTGATTAAAGCATAAAAGAATGATGTCATATTATAGTTAGGTAATGTCACGGCAATTTGAAAGCATTATGAATGGATTTTCAAAGTGCGCTATTTTCACATGAAGTTTCATTAATCACTTCATTAACCTTTTGGTCCTGGGTAGCCAGCTAATCTCACTGAATGTCATCCGAGCCAAAATCCACGTAGCCCATGTGTTCAGCGAGGAAATATAAAGCAGGAATGTAATGATCACATAAATATGGTCATGTCACTCAGCTTCATGTCCTGGCAATCTAATAGTCAGCTGTAGTTTACAGTGTAAAAAATAGCTGAAAAGAGCAGAAATAGGTTGTAAATCTTAGAAGCATAATAATCTGGGAATATCAGGAGATACACATAGATAGATAGATAGATAGATAGATAGATAGATAGATAGATAGATAGATATGCAGTTCCGTCTTTAATATTCATTGGACCCTGGGTGAGAATTTACTTGGGCCCCCTGGATCCCGCCTTCCCAAACCCTAGCATGCAATCACGCCCTCCACCACTATCTATAATATAGCTTACAGTGAATGACTGTAAATCCTTACAGTTCTGAAGACTCCAGCAGGCTCAGGATCAGTGCTCTGTGCAGCTGGGCTCAGGGCTGGAAGTGGGCACCGCTCTGCAGGAAGGAGACCAGGGGTTGGCTCCCCCTAGCATTACAGTGCACCCCAGCACCCCACAGTATGCAGCATAGCACCCTATAGTATTCAGCAACCCACAGTATGCAGTATAGCATCCTATAGTATATAGCACCCCACAGTATGCAGTATAGCACCCCACGCTATACAGTACCCCACAGTATGCAGTATAGCATCCTATAGTATATAGCACCCCACAGTATGCAATATATAGTATATCACCCCACAGTATGCAGTATAGCATCCTATAGCATACAGTATAGCACCCCACAGTATACAGCACCTCACATTATACAGTAGAGCAGTATAGCACCCAGTATACAGCACCCCACAATATACAGCACCACACAGTATACAGTAGAGCAATATATCACCACACAGTAGACAGTATAGCAGTATAGCACTCCACAATATACAGCACCCCACAGTATACAGTAGAGCAGTATAGCACCACACAGTATACAGCATCCCCAGTACATAATCTCATACAGCAGTCCCCCAGTATATAATCTCATACAGCAGCCCCCCCAGTATATAATCTCATACAGCAGCCCCCCAGTATATAATTTCACACAGCAGCCCCCCAGTATACAATCTCACACAGCAGCCCCCCAGTATATAATCTCACACAGCAGCCCCCCAGTATAAAATTTCATACAGCAGCCCCCAGTATATAATCTCATACAGCAGCCCCCCCAGTATATAATCTCATACAGCAGCCCCCCCGTATATAATCACACACAGCAGCCCCCCGTATATAATCTCATACAGCAGCCCCCAGTATATAATCTCATACAGCAGCCCCCAGTATATAATCTCATACAGCAGCCCCCAGTATATAATCTCATACAGCAGCCCCCAGTATACAATCTCATACAGCAGCCCCCCAGTATATAATCTCACACAGCAGCCCCCAGTATATAATCTCACACAGCAGCCCCCAGTATAGAATCTCACACAGCAGCCCCCCAGTATACAATCTCACACAGCAGCCCCCAGTATACAATCTCACACAGCAGCCCCCCAGTGTACAATCTCACATAGCAGCCCCCCAGTATACAATCTCATACAGCAGCCCCCCATATATAATCTCATACAGCAGCCCCCGAGTATATAATCTCATACAGCAGCCCCCCCCAGTATATGATACCACACAGCCTCCCCCAGTATATGATACCACACAGCCTCCCCCAGCATACAATCCTCAGACTCTCCCCAGTAGTCACATCCACCTCTCCAGCGCTGACAGACTCTCTCCCCTCTACAGACACCGCTGAGTAGCCATCCCTGATCTTCCTAGATAGATAGATAGATAGATAGATAGATAGATAGATGCAAAGGCTGTGTGAGAGCCGAAACGTAGCACTCTTTTGTATCCACATTTTTTCATGTGAGCAGTTCCCAAAATAAAGGGATTTCATCCGGACATGCTGCCTCCGACATCTCTCTTTGCACTATATACTCAGGAGCCTCTGTGGATGTAGGGCTCCAGGCTGGCTGTTGCATTCCGGAAGACCGCAAGATCTGGCGAGTGCTATTCCACATCGATATACTACACTTTCTCCCCTCTACAGACACTGCTGAGTAGCCATCCCTGATCGTCCTACTCTGCAGACAGTCGGCCAGTGCCTGTGATAGCAGAGCGCTGCCGACCCACCTGACCTACCCTTCTCCTGCAGGCTGCAGCAACACTGAGTCCTGGAAGAAAGAGAGGACCTTTGATTACCTCATAGCCATGTGACCAGTAATATCGCTATGTTACTGGTAGACAGGTATACAGACGGACAGACAGATAGATATGAGATAGATAGATAGATAAATAGATAGATAGACAGGTAGATAGACGGACGGACAGATAGATATGAGATAGACAGATAGATAGATAGATAGATAGATAGACAGGTAGACAGGCGGACGGACAGATAGATATAAGATAGATAGATAGATCTACATTTTATCTTCTAATTCGTCAGAAGAACAGAAAAAAACAAAAACAAAATAAGATCCCGTAAAAAAAAAAAAAAAACACTCCTGTACATCAGTTATACACAGGATTTTTTTCATTTTTTTTTTTTACTGACTCCTGTTTTTTTTCTCTTCTTCTGAAGGATCAGAAGAATGTAAAATAAAACAGAGATATGGGCTCTCCCTATTCTGACTTGATGTTGGTACATTGTGCTTTGCCCACACAGGCATGTCATGCTCTTTGCCTCCCTATGTCAGGTGCCACCATGGAGTGGGTGAACACAATTTACCTACATGGACTGCACATCTTTATTGCACTGAGTATTCTTTCCAAACTGTGCTTGAATTGCAACCTACAAATTGTAACCGCTCTCTATAGATAGAATGTGGCGAGAGGTGAGAAGGGCAATCAAGAGGAAAGTCCAACAATCATATCTTTCATCTCAATGAAATGTTCTCCATGTAATCTTCCTTCAGTAAATGTCCTGTACGTGTGCACACGGTCACAGCAGTACTGTATGCTACTTTATATTGTCAATAAGCCATTAAACAGGTTTATCTGCAGTCCTATGTAAAACCTCACAAAGCACATTGAGCCATCCCTAACAAGAAGATTTATCAGATAGCAATTCTACCTTCCTGCTTTCGGGAAATCTCATATATCTGTTGTATTTTCTATTAGTAAATATGTTTCCACCCTGTACTTTCTATGAATTTTGCTAAGAACTCAAATTTCTCACATGACAAATTCAATACATATAGTGACACGCTAGGAAAACCCTGGAACAGTTGCAATTCACATGACAGCCACTGGGTGGCCACAAATACACATATAGCAAAAACATTCCCAGACAGAGTACTGTCAAATCATATATTTTTTTCTTTTTCAAGCTGGTCATCTTCTTTCACGCTTTCACATTTCAGGATATGTTGACCCAAGAGGAAAGGCAAGGAAGGTCATATCTATTTCAAGCAGTATAAAACAGTTGAATAGTAACATTTTACAGACTGAAGTCACCACTAGGTGGAGCTTGCTACCTACTTTAACTTATATGCGCACCATGACATACAGTTACGCTGTGGTCAGGTGTAAGAAGTATAGGGCGGGCTCATGCGTGGCACACCCTTATGCGACAGGAGTCAGCTGTATAATACAGTCAACACCTGCCAACAATAACTGGGATCAGCAATGATGCTGTTCCCCGTCATTTAACCCTTCATACGCCATGGTCAGTAGCAGGGGTTCATATGTTGGCGTTAAGCATTGCCGTGTCTAAAAAATGTCTGAACTACATGGAAATGGTGCCATTAAAAACTACAGCTCACCTCACAGAAAACCATCACTCACATAGCTCTGTAGACAAAAATATAAAAAATCTCTGACTTTTATAATATGGCAATGTAAAGAATATAATATGGCAATGTAAAGAAAAGCAGTAAAACATAATAAAAACTAACCCTACTGACCCGCCGAATGTCATTTTTAGCGTACAGTGTAGGGCGTAAAAATAAAACTTAAAAAGCCTTGGTGGAATTGTCATATTTTTCAATTCCACCATACAAAGAATTTATTTTCCCATTCCCCAGCACAAGCAATGGTAAAATAAACAGTGCCATTAAAAAAAAATACTACTTTTCCTGCAAAAAACAAGTGCTTGCACGGCTATGTGAACAGAAAATGATTTTATATATATATATATATATATATATATATAGCTTTTGGACCGAAAAATGAGAATGAAATAATCAAAGTGTTAAGTTGAACAATAAAAAAGTACACAATAATCTCCAGAGCGCCCTCTAGCGGCAGATAAATGCAATGGAAATATTTGCATTCAACTCTATGGCGGAGATATAGAGCTCTTTATCAGATGACGCGGTGTTAAAAGAAAACTTTTAGGTTAAATATGATTGGTCTCTGGGGGCTACAGCAGTTTTTAATTTAACGTGCCTTCTATATCCAGATGACACTTTTCATCAGGTTCCCCAGCGTCATAGGTGAGATCTTGGTACAGCTCAGGTACTGCAACAGTTAAAGTTTTAACATCACCATGAAAACACTGCATCAATTTGATTTACAAGTCTTAACACAAGTTGTGCCATCAGACTATCCACCGGAGGATTGAAACTTCCCGAAAGCTGCCGGTAAGACCATGTAAACCAGGTCTCTGTGGTACCGCAATAATAATGAGGGCATCTGGTGAAACACAGTCTAGCAATCACAAACTGTTTGCTGGTTGGATTAGATAAGCTTTCATAATTTTCCTGTCAATATTAGTCATTTCTTAATGTTTAAATAGAATTTTAACAGTGTATAAAAGCTCAGTATTTGCTTACGCTACATGGAGAATTTTAAAATGAACCACAGCACACGGCAATTATCAAGACAATTGCTCCGCACAGTCTTCTGTCTGCCTCACATCTATGTGCTAGGTTGCCTTCTACAGAAAATGTGAGATTATTAATTATTGCATTTACCGACACAAAGTGATCCTTGGTGCCAGGCAGAATGCAGTTCTGGCACTATGATCTTAATGGGAAGCAGAATGTATGAAGGTCTTACTTTTAGGTGGTCTAATCATGGTCTCCATATGCTCTTCCCTACCAGTCCCTAATTAAGTTCAGCTCTGAACCTGGCCCTATCCCCATTTTCACACCTCCAGCCCCCTTGACATGAGCATCGGAGCATTTCATGCTTTTTTGTTTATATTATTACATTGCTAGGCAGGGGCTTCAGCCTAGCAGTGTCCCTGGTGACCTCACAAGCTCTGATGGGTGGGCTTTAGCCATTTTGCAGGTTAGGAAGGCTGAGTAGGGGTAGAAGGGGATAAGTCCAGCGTCAGCTCTGAACCTGGACAACCCATTTAAGGGCTCATTCAGATGACCGTATGTTTGTGTCCGCATCCATTCTGCAATTTTGCGGAAGGGATGTGGACCCTTTCATTTCAATAGGGCTGCAAAATATGTGGACAGCACGCTGTGTGCTGTCCATATTCGTACTTCCTGCAAAAAAGACAGAACATTCCTATTCTGGTCAGCAAATGAGGACAAGATTAGGCATTTCTATCATAGGGGTAGCCATTCCGTTCCAAAAAATATGGAATGCACACGACCGGTATCCGCGTTTTGTGAATATGCAATTTGTGGAACGCAAAAACAGATTATGTCATCTAAATGAGCCCCAACATAGAGATTTTGTCTGAAGACAAATGACCTAATAAAAGGGAGAGTTAGTGGTGGGAGTTTATATAATGACTAGCACTAGCACCCCACATCATTAATTTAACAGTCACGGGGGTAGGTCACATGGACTTTGTGCCTAATATCTGCCCAAGGAAATCCTTCTTCTCTTTACTTGGTTGCACGAAGCAGCACAACGTTCAATGTCCCAAGTGCATCACAAAAGGGTCAGATATCTACCGGTAGACTTCTCTGCCACAGCAATACGTCCTCATTCACAGGTCAGTGTCCGGTCATATATTTACATATATATAAAATAGTTTTTTGCCTAAATAAAAGAACTCAGAGCTATGGGGAAAGTATACTGCGGACGTGCTAGCGACGATCTAGCAGCACATGTCCGCAGCTCTATAGGCAAAATCCAGATGACAGGTTCCCTTTAACCCTGTCCATACTACCTCTTGTGCATAGTGTACCCATTAATAACCCCAGTGCAGCCTCAGCACGACCTGTGGCAGACATCTGAGGGAGTATGCTGCATTTCCTGCCAAAGTAAGCTTGTTTCCCATTGACAATTATATGGTTAGTGCCGCCTCAATCCAACAATTTGGAAATGATTAAATTGTTAGTGGCTATTGAATAAGCAGCTGTTTTTTTTTTCCTTATAAAAAGCCTCTTGCCGCAATTAATGTTATTAACCTCTTAATAACCCTGAATTATCTTTCCTTTTTCTATAGTAGATTTGATTTTCATTTCTTTCTCTCACGCCATAAGCAACGGGCCTGCTTCAGACATCTGGCTTTTTTTTTTTTTTTTCATTTACAGGAAAAGTCAAGAAAGAATAAGTATTCGAGGAAGTCTTTCCTGATAAAATAAATAAAATGTCGTCTCCTCTTGCTAAAAGCGTGTCTAGCAGGAGATTATAGCCTAGATCCAAAAACAATTTACAGTATTAGGCAAATTTTTCCAACTGCCGCAAAAAAAAATAATATAAAAATCCTTCCTGATTGGTTTCACCGTGGTCCAACAGCCATCTGTCAAATCTCTCATATTCTGTCATCTACTTGGAACATATTCCTATTATCCTTTAAGAAATTATAGCACAAGGAAATGATCCCAGTTCCATCAATTTGTCCGCATTGTTAAAAATCTCAATTCCCTTGATTAGTGTGTTGCTGTCTGGTGAAACCTTTCCGATGTAGACAGATGAGTTCCCCCCCACCATTTGATTTTAACTATAAGATTTCAAACTGAGCAAATTATCATGAATACTATAAGAGCCGTTAACTATTCACTGGAGTCTTCCGAGGAAATAAAGCAAAACGTGTTTAACTTTCTTTTGTTAACTTCAAACATCTGTGCGCTCGGAATTGAACTTTTTTCTCCAAAATACAATTTACTTTAACGGAGATGATAGCAATAATTACCTGCTTGTAGCCCAGTGTGGGGGCTTGTCAGGGAGATGGTCACAATTTACCTTATTTTTTGGGGGGGTGATTAGCTCAATATACATCAGCAAACATGGAGCGAAGATGGGCACACAGAATGGGAAGCAATGTAGTGACAGGCATATAAATGAACATGGAAATCGCTCTTTATTAACATGAATAATGTTTGCTTGATAAGCTGGAGTTTGCTAGAAATACCCTGAGAATTGAGAAAAGTCTCACCGAATTGTCACATGCTTCGAGACTGGAGCGATACAGGAGCTGTTTGATCTGCTGCTTCGTGCTGAGTTGAAATTATTTAACACCTCATGGTCCATTAAAATCACGGATAATTTCTCCTAAGGGTCTATGGTGGATTTGTATCAGGTGTTTAGGAGTAAAGTGTTGTAGATGTGGGATCCAAAATCATACATGTCACTTAAAAGGGGCCTACAGTTCAAGAACAAAGCATTTATATTGAGGGGAACATACAAAATACTTACCTGGTACTTTCCTTTTCCTTTTTCAGCTGCAGATCTGCATATCACAGGTTCCTCTTTTGCCATCCAGGATGACTGCACCGATTTATACTACCTGATACACACTATGCATCAGGAGTCCAAGAAACGTCCAGGTTGTCCAGCCCTACTTTTGGATTGGCCTTCACTCATGTCAGCACTGCCGGCCAATGCAAGGCAGCAGGAAGTGTCTTGGACTACAAAAAGCATGAGAAGCCTGAGAAGAGGTGAAGCCATCATGGATGGCAGAAGAGGAGCCTGTGATGTGGCAGGCTGAACTGGATAGACATGTCTTTTTTCAGCCTTATAAATAGGCTTGAGAGAATTGAGCTTCAGATCATAGATCCAAAGTCGATTCGTTAAAAACTCCCTTGTTAGGTCTGTTTTCGTCCATCATTAAAATATATAGGCTCCACGTTGCCAAACTTTGTCTTGGCAAAAGTTGCGCGAAACTTTATTGAATGAGTATAATATCCCTACCTGTGTATTTAAAAACATTTTAAAATAGGAATCCATAGTGGTCTCTAGTACTGGCTTTTACCTTGGTACCAAAGCCCACTTCGGATTGATGTATATGAGCACATTGATATATAGATTTGTGCGAAAAGGCTCAATAAAACTTGTATTTTATTCATTTGAATTCCTGCTCATTCTGGGCTTTGATGTCCAGGAGGCGGTCCTATCAGTGATTGACAGCTATAGCTGTATGCACTGTCATAGAGAGAAGGCTGTCAATCACTGATAGGACAACCCCCTGGACTTCAAAACCCAGAATGAGCAGGAATTTAAGTTGATGTATTGAAGGTTTACCTGATCATTTTCCCACAAAACTAAATATCAATCTGCTCAGCTCCTCCTGCTCTAAAATCTGCTGACTGTAGCTTGCAATGCTTTTTCATGGTGACAATATCCCTTCATATATTCTGTTTTCAGCTGTTCCTCCATGACTGTGTATACAGAGATAGCTGTCAATTACTGATAAGACCTCCTTCTGGACTTCAAAGCCCAGAATGAGCAGGAATTTAAATGAATAACATACAAGTTATACTGGATCTTTTCCCCAAAAACTATATATCAATCTGCTCAGCTCTTCCTGCACTATAACATGCTGCCTCCAGATCAGACAGCATATAAATTTGTTTGTAACCATGGAAATTGAACTTTGATTATGTTGGTTATTTTAGTAATATGCAGTGCACACAGAACATTTTCTGTTACTATCATATCCTGAACATTATTGAAGAAACCTGAATGTGGATGGTTTAACTAAACCTATTTTTAGATGTTACTGTGGCATATGTGGATGTCAAGCAATGTAATATGATCTTCATTATGATCTGGCTTGATAATCAGCATGGGACTAAATTTGATACCAGATACACACTCACACTCTTTAGTGGGCCATTACGAAGAGCAGTAGGCAATCAGCTAGATGAGTAAAAACCTGGCAGTGAATCTCACATCTGATTCTGATTAACTGTCAGATCATCTTATTACTTAGTAGGGCTTGCGTGAGGCAGAGGAACATCTCTTTAAAAACACCTGCTCTACATTTCCCCTTCTGATGGGTTTGACCTCCTGTATGTCCTGTGTAACATCCTCTAGAGTTGTTAGGACAAGGAGCAGATGCTTAGTTACATTAAGGATAAACTGACCATGCACCCTACACACATGCAGTGTCCCACTCGTGATCGTGGGCACCACAAACTGGTTTAATTATGTTTTATTGCCATATATTATGTCTGAATGCCGTACTATATCTCATGTCATATTCTCCCATGTGATTCTATGTAACATCCTTTCATACAGGCCAATTAGATTGCACTACACTAGTCTTACCACTAGATGGGGACAGTGTGAAAGAGAAGTTTAGTCAGTGTGCAGCTAAGATGTAGCTGCTTGCTAGAGGGAGGCCTCATGCCTCTCTGCTCTCTCCCTGGTGGCTCCACGGCCCAGGGTTAAAGCCTACAAGATTTAGCCTAGAGGTGAGAAATCTACTTCTATAGCTTGCCTCTCAGGGGTAACCAGTGACAAGCTACAAACAGCAAGTTTTAAGTATATTTATTCAAGTCAAAGGATAGCAAACTGCCATACTAGAGTGCTTCCCAGGCACCTTTGCAATTAGGTGTAGGACACAGCTTCCAGCATCCACACCTCCAGTTTAAATCCTAAGGACAGTCAGGCCAACTGTCATAAAAGCACTAGAAATAGAGGTTCAAGGTTTCTGAAAACCACCTTTAATCGAGGTTGGAATAAGGTGAGAGTTAATACCAGCCTAAGACTTTTTATACTTCAAAAGCCTAGTCTGAAGCAGTAGCTTTCATATATATATATATATATATATATATATATATAAGACAAAGAGCCTGTTTTTCCCTGAGGACTTACATTTTCCCTAACTTTGTATGCATAAGAGACAGTATTTCATATCTGGATGTACTATAGGCTGTTTTATACTTGAATGTAACTGTTACCAGGAGCAACGTTTAGTAAAAGTCATAAGTTGGATTCCACTGATGTCTCAGTTTCCAATTCCTCAGTTAACACTACAGTAAATGGTTGTACCACCATAAAAGGTACTGGTGTCACGACAATCAGGGACCTTGCCATAGGCACAATAATGCAGACCACCAAGGGAACCTCGAACCACCATCTGGCCTGTGTCCCTTACCAGAGCGTGCCCCAGAGAATCGTTGTGCCGTTCTCCTTATCACTTATGCAAGCCTGCCCAGGGACAACATAACCGTGAGTAACCAGAACTGTACTTACCTCGGACCACTTAATACTCACACCGTGACCTCACATATAATTCCCCTGTCGGTCTGGCACACTGCACACACAATTATACACACCTTGTCTAATACTATAACCAGGGGCAATTCAGTAGGACCCAAAGTAGAAGAACATATTCCTAAGAATGGATATTTCCTTAATGTTATAGATAGGAAGACAGGAAATGGCTCCAAATACAATAAACGTCCCTAATGCTTTAGATCAAGAACTATGTTTAGTGAAATAGTGTAGGTGATAAACGTGGATCTAATGTCCAAGGAAATAATCCTGGTTGTATTTGTTTCAGTGGTGCCTCCTGTTTTATATAGTGGTCTACTGTGAAATTCTGTAGTTATTAGAGATTATGGACGTTGCATGGCCATGTACATGGAACCTGTGCAGAAGCACAAGGAGTCTTTATAGATCCATACTCCAAGCTAGGATTCCATCTGGCACTTTAATATAGGTATGTTTTCCTCTAGAAGACATGTTTCTTTTGGAGAATATCTACTTCCTATTGCACCCAATTAATCATCTTTCAAAAATATCTACAGATATAGAAGTTTCTATCTTGAATCTGATAACTTGATGCAGTGTACTATCACAAAAGCCATTCCAATAGTCAAGTTTTTTTCAACTGTTAGTTAACTTATAATGGCAATTTGAATCCCCAGTGTTTTTTATGGTGTGCCTCAGTCAGCTCCACCTAGTGCTATTGTTATATAATGATGTCCAGTTCATGTTAAACTCACGCAACGTTACCTTGCAATGGATTGCTGTTACCAGCTAGTCCCGATCATGTGATGCACGGCCGCGCCCATGACCGTTGCGTCACTATGACGGCGGGACATGCTATGTATGCCGGCCTTCCCTTGGGAGCCACCGCTGGTGCGTTCACATCACTAAAAAGTTTTGGGTCATGTGACCTTGGCCAGTCAGGTGACTACCGCGTCATTGGATTGTATAAGCTGCTGAACATTTCGGACAGTGGGCCAACCACTTTGTGGGCGTATTAGCTGACGTATTTTTCATCAGACATGTTCTTATTGGTCTTTTAATCTCAATACACACCAGGCATTGGTTACTGCATTAGGTAGGGCATTATAAAAAGAGGAGGATGTCACTTTCTTACTCATCCCCGGAAGAAGCCAGTTTACTGGCGAAACGGTGTTGGGAGGATGCGGCTGAAGGATCAACAAACAGCTGTGGGTACTTATGCTTACTGAATTTCCACATTTTATCACTTCTTTTCTGCTTACTGCTTTGTCCGGGTGCTACATTTGTACTTGGAGGTGGTAATGTGGATTTTCTTGGATATGTTATGCCCTTTGTGTGCTGGCCCTTCAGCCTCCTCTTAGTTTTTTTTGTCTCTCACCCATGCTATGATTGCTGCTATTCATTTCATGTGTTATGTTTTGATATTCTTTTTATGGATTTGTATCAATAAAATATATATTCTTATATGAAGGTGTGGTGTTACAATTCAGTTTGGGGTATTGTTTGGATTTTTCGCAGCCCGCCTCAATATTATGGCCACTACTAACCCGGTAATTCATTTGGTGTTGTTAGTTAACCTGTTAAAGGGGTTGTCCGGGTTCAGATCTGAACCTGGACATACCCATATGTTCACCCAGGCAGCCCCTCTGAGGTTAGCATCAGAGCATGTCATGTTCATATGCGCTGCCTTGCCTTGTGCTGGATCAGAAGGGCAAGGGCTTTTTTTATTTACAATAATACGCTGCTGAGCGGAGGCTTTAAAGGCTAGGGTAGCGCTAAAGCCCCCCTATCGGTGACCCTCCACCAGGCAGCCCTAAGGAAGGCCCGGTTCGTCAACGGAACTCCTGGAAATGTCTTTGCAGGAGAGCAGGGGAGCATGAAATACTCTGATGCTCATGTCAGGGGGACTGCCTGGGGGAAAAATGGGTATGTCCAGGTTCAGCTCTGAACCTGGACAACCCCTTTAAGGGCCATCTGTCAGCAGATTTGTGCCTATGAAACTGGGTGACCTGTTACATTTGCAATTGGCAGATGAAGGCACCTGTGTTGGCCTCATGGTCAAATGTGCCCACATTGCTGACAAAATGTGGGCTCTGCTGCACCCTCTACAGTTTGTTTGAAGGACCAGGCAGTGAAAATGTCATCACGCCTGGTCCTGTCAATCATTGTGGAGAGGGTGCAGCAGTTGCAGGAGAAGCAGAACCTCTAGTTGTAATAGCAGCGCTCCCGTTTCTCTTAGACATTGGCATGTATAAAAACATAATTTTTCTCAGCAATGAGGACACATATTAACATGGGCCCGGACAAACACAGATGCCTTCAGCTACCAAGCGCACATGCAACAGATTAACCAAAGGGAACAAATCTGCTGACAGATGCCTTTTAAGACTCAAGATATGGTTGATGCTTCCGTGTGAAACTGGAGACAGAGTACAATCCTACAGGCGTCTATGGATCCTGTATTTCTGCTTTGCACAGAGCCTCAGTATGGCCTTGTGCATGATCCATAGCTCATACCCACTTTTCCAATAAACAAAAGCAGCAGCATCCCCTCATATAAATGATTTATAGAAAGAAGCTGTGTGCCATGCGATAAGACGTCTTTGTTCGACAGACCATAGATGCAAAATATGGAACAGGTCGTAGCACTCCACACAAAACAGTAATCCTTTATTCATATGAAAATACATGGGGATATTTTGACTAGAGATGAGAGAATCGAAGCTGACAAAGTGGAATTAGATCCGAATTTCAGGAAAAATTTGATTCACACTTAAATGGCTTCTGCACGTATGAGGACATGGAGCAAGGAACCCTGGGAAGGCGGGTTCACCCATAATGCCATGCATGCAGCCAATCAGCAGCCAGACAGCCCTATAAATAGCCTCAGCCATCTTGGATTCTGTCATTTTCCAGTGTACTTAGTGCAGAGAGAGACGTCAGCAGGCGCTAGGGATAGTGCTAGAAAAAACTTAATTGTGCTAAAAAACGATTTACAAGTGCAGGAAAAGATTATTCAAGGTGAAGGGAAAGGATAGGGAGCAATCATTCCACAGTATTGAAGCAGAACAGGGTTCAGTAGGGGAGGTTACAGCCTGAGTAATAGGAACAATCCTATTACACCTTGCTCCACTGACTGGGGATCCAAATTGCCATTATACAGCTCTGTAATTCCAGCAAACCCTTCTTGTTATTCAGGTGCAAGTGCTGTTTGATACAGCCATTAACAGGGTTTATTACAAGGAAATATTTTTATATCTTATTTGCCCTTGTGCGGTGGTTGGCTTGTATTAGTGGGAAAAAAGGGCTTATTAGCCGTTGTGTGGTGAAGTGCAAAAATAAAAGCCCTTTTTGTCGTGCATTAGTGACAAAAGTAAAATGTATTTGCCATTCAGCAGTGCAGTTATATGTTCTAAAGTCCTTTTTAGGGTGTTTTAATTTCCTTTTTTTTATTTATTTGATTTAACAGTATGTCACACAGAGAAGTGCCAGGCCCTGCAAATGTTTTTAGGCGCAGGCAGAGGTCGCATCAGAGTAAAGGGCCGTGGCAGCAGGGGTCACTTCGAGAGGCCTGATCTAACAGTGTCAGCTATCAGTCGTGTCTGTACTAGCAACCCAGCGGTTCTTGAATGGTTGACTCGACCATCTCTGTTTTGGATCCACTCCTGTTTTTTTTGGGCATTAGAAATACTGATGGATTACTGACCAAATACTGACCAAGTGAATGTGGATGCTCAACAGACAGGATCCGTTTTTTGAGGGTTGTTGTTCTGATGGAACAGAGGAAGGGCAAACTAATCAGTGATGTCAACACAAACTTATTGCTGACACCCTCTCCAGTCTGTCGGGGGCTCTACTTGTATAAGCGTTCAATAGAATAGGTTCTGTAGACATCTATGTGGCATCAGCTGACCAGGGTGGAAAAGGAGTGCGCTTCTTCTTGACGCTAACATTGACCTGTAAGGCTGAGTTCATACTTGAGTTATTTGGTCAATTTTGGCCCCGTGACTGTCCAAATAAGTGATGTGTGCAGTGATTCTAAGAGCGACACCTGTCATCTGCCTGTCATACTGACTCACAGTATTATTTCACTACTAAAGCACACTCCCTATGCGTGTTACTGCAAGGCACAGGGTTCTACACCCCTATAAAGGCTCTCTGCAGCCAGGAAATAGCCGTTTTTTAACGTGCTTTGCTGCAAATAAATTCAGATCAAACCATATTTTTTCAGACAATTCAGCTAACCGGCCAAATCAAATTTTTTTTAAAATGTGCTCATCGCTAGTTTTGACCCTCCAAAGTTTCTTAGGCTTAAAAAACACCTAGATAGGTTGAGACATCTCTGTTCACAATCATGTGAATAAAGGATTACTTTTTGATTGCTGCAGTCTATTCCTTATGTTTTGGTACAACCTTTAGTAAAAACTACCTTCACAAGTAAACAGGACCCTTATAAAACATAACTTTTACTCAATACATACGATAAAATACACCGCAAAAAATCGCCAGTTCGATACCAAATCACCAATAATAAGATAGCCACGTAATGGCAGAATTTAGACATCAAAATGTAACCAAGGGTAAGGGATGTTCCGAGCGACCAGGGTGGGAGTTCTTTCCCTAATCCACCCTGACTATTCCTAAGCCCAGGGACAGACCCTGATGGTGGGAATGCCCTGTCCCCGTACCTGGCTTGTAGCACCCTACACTCATTCTATTTTGGTCACACACAGCTGCCTATGAAGAATGGGCATATAAGATATGTCCCACAGGTCTGCAGTAAAAATCCCCAGATTGGGGGACAATTAAGTAAAAGTTATGTTTTATAAGGGTCCAGTTTACTTGTGAAGGTGATTTTTGATGAAAGGATACCTCTTTATCAATACTGTAATCTCTGAACTTGATGTATTTTGTTTAGTAAAAACTAGACTATAATATAAATTCAATTTATTTTAGCCTTTTATTAGATATTTTCATATATTTTTTTTTACTTTTTTAATTAGTTAATATGTTCAGGGATCATCTCAGTGTTTGTAGCATCATAGCAATTAAAGTTGTTACATTTTTAACCACCTTTATCATACGTATAAAATATAGCAGATTCAATTCTGTAAGGAACAGAGTACGCTGAAAACATGAACAGATACTAAGGCTCACAATCTAATCTGCAGCGTCTGAGGCAATGTCTGAGGCATTGCAAGAAGAAGTGACTCACCTAGGGTCATGCAGGGATCCAATGCCGGATTCCATCCAGACTTCCCAATTACACGCTCAGTCTTTTAGTTTACAGAACTTTTACCAGAAGCATAGCTCTTTATCCTTAAATGTTCCTGCCTTTCATTTACAAGCACATTTTTTTTTCCTCAAAAACCAGACTTAAGCTTGTACTTGTTTGCATTGTGTTACTGAAAATTCACAGCTGGCTAGCTCCATATCACTCTGCTTCCTTACCTTATGCGATATGCTGAAGATAGTTATTTAATTAGCTGAGAAAATGCAGCTCGTACATGTATGGAACCATACAATAGGTCAAATAAAGTAAAAGTGTAAATCAAGAATAGCTATATGGGTAGAAAATATACAGAGATAAGCAAATTTCCTAAAATTTATTTTGCTCTGAATCAGCCAAGAAATTTGATTTGGCTAGGAATCAATTCTACCCTATAATTAAAAGTGCATTAAAGGGGTTGTGTCACTTCAGCAAATAGCATTTATCATGTAGAGAACGTTAGTACAAGACACTTACTAATGTATTGTTATTATCCATATTGCTTCCTTTGCTGGCTGGATTCATTTTCCATCACAATATACACTGCTCGTTTCCAGGGGTTATGGCCACCCTACAATTCATCAGTGATGGTCGTGCTTACACATAATAGGAATAAGCTCCAACCTCTCTGGTGGCCAGTACCATGCAACCGTGCATAGGCACATATGCACAGCAGCTTGCCTATAGTAGGCATATTACAGGCGCAAAGGTTCTTTACGCTGCAATCTGTGACTTTTCCCTGCTCATGCCAGGTCTAAAAAAGTGGGTGTGTTGTGGGCGGGAAATTGGAAGGGTCGGTAGACCCGTCTCATTCATAGTTTTTTATGGTGAAGAAAATGGTGTAAATGTAAGAGAGCAAGGATGCGCCAAAATGATGTAGAGGCCGGTACCACCATATATAGGGGTTATTAAGACTAGCGTCTTAAACACTGGTCTTAAGGCGCCCAAAGTCTGTGTCTTTTTAATTTGTATTTCTACTGTGATTATAAGAATGTAATCATTTTTCATCTGATTTTTCTCTCTGCCCTCATGTATGAATAATAGAGCTGCAGGTCCATATTTTCCTGTGTTTAATGTTATGAGATATAAGGAATAGCAGAGCTGAGTATAATATTTAACACAAAGAAGAGTTAGGATCTATTCCCAAGCAAGCAGATTGATTGCAGAAAATTTTGCAACTGAAAATCTGTTTTAAACATTTGTTTTGTTTTATTTCTGCAGCTTTCACATAGATTCGAGCAGGTCCCTTTAAAGGGCTCTGTCTTGTCAGCTTTCATTGGCAGTGCATGCCTTTTCAAGCCTGTGGAGCACGGATCCATAAGAAGAATATGGCATCTGTACTCTGCACACTTGAACAGCCCTGCAAAGCCAATGAAAGCTGAAGGGGCAGAGCACTCTGAACTGCACTGTTTTTCACAAGGTTGAATTACTATTTAACATCAATAGGACTGCCACAAAAATGTATTGCAAAAACTCTTCTTCATGTGAACATACTCCAAGGAATTGTCTAGTTCAAAACAATTATTAGAAAACAGCCAAACCCCCATCTAGTTACTAGATTTCTCAGATCTCCTAAGTGCAGCCAGCGGGTCACCACTTCAGTCAGAGATTGGCTGTAGCAGTCATATATTTGTATCAAGGAGCAGGAAGTAGCTACTGGTGGGTGTGGCTAAAGCACCTGAATTAGATCGGTAAGTGTCCCCATGTTGTAGGTGTGTCCAAATTGACAGAAAGCAGGGGCAACACAAGTAGGCAGGGCCAAAACAAGCCACAAGTAGGCATGGACAACACAAGTAGGCAGGCCAGCAATACCATAGTGCAGCATAAAATACTGCCCCAGACGAACCAACTACCAGAGTGCAGCAGAAAATACTGCCGCTCCTGCTCTAGTATTTAACTGTATCTCTGTCCTGAGGATGGCAATACAGTTGAATTCAGGAAAGCTCCTACCACCGTGGGTCAGATGCATAAGTACCTGATGCTCTAGCATTAATTATTGCTGAGCACATCACATTCCTATGTACCTAGCTAGCAGCAATGAGTAGAACATTAGCCCACTATGACCAGTCCACCCCTACGGCAGTAATCACACGTTGTAGACATGACTTCACTGCTGCAGACAGTGGTGCAGTATCCATCAGGTAAGTAATCATCTGGTCTTCATTTCAGGTCAGTCCCTGGGGTTTTCTGGTTTCTTCTTGAAACTAGACAACCCCTTTAAGAGGCACATTGTTGTGTTACTTAATCCATACCTATCACCGATTTGTTTATGCCTCCAATAAATCTAAATGGGCTTTTTATAGGGTGTATTCTGCCTGTTGTTCTCATTTACAGAGCACATAAATATGTCATTTCAGTGTCTACACTGCCCTCTTCCCAGTAAATAAGATTTCTTCTTGTGTTCCGCAAACAGTATTTGTGGTTATAGATATTTGCTTTAATATAGACTAAGAGGCAAAATAGATCAGGCTGACCTTTCCAAGCTTTCCGGGTCCTTATCACATTTGGCATTTTCCAGCGTATTATTATATCTCCTTCTCTACAGTCTTTTATTAGAGTGAATGGAATATAGCTGAGGGAGTTCTCACTTTCTTCCAAAATAAGGGATGTGTTCATCTCCGAGTGTCTTGTCTTACTCCCTATCAAATCGCTGTACACCAGAGAATAACAGAGGGAAAACTATTAGCATGGTAGCAATTGCTCATGGTTATACTGACATGAAGGCACTCAAGCATGGTCATCAAAATCCTCTGCGGAAAACAGGATTTTCTCTGACAGATTTCCCTCCATAAATGTATTAATAACATAAAAAGAGAGCAAAAATTGATGACCTTGCACATTCCTCATAAAAAAAAAAAATATCTAAATTCATGGTATCTGTCAGCAGACAAGATAAGACCGTATGTTTTATGATTTTCCCATACATGCTCCTATCTCTGTTACTGGCAGAAGTTACTTTCGAAGATCTCCAGAACCTCTGGTAGGAGGGAAATCATTCTATTTATAATGAGAAGTTCTGTGATGAGATGAAGTGCTTGTAATCAGTATTCTTCCCGTGTGGAGCTGTTACTTTTACTGACATTTGCAGCTATTTAATTGCATATTACAAAGTGCTCGCGAATATGTCTTTCCTTAAAAAAAAAAAAATTCCCTGGAACCAATTAATGCGATTTCATTTATCAAACAAGGCAGGGTTGTTCTAAATACTAATAATAACTTTGTAACAATATATTTCCGTTTGCCTGTCAATGCCGAATCCTGTTACACACTGCGGATCAGCCAAGGGAAAGGATTTAATTATGAATTTCAAAGTACTGCTAAGAATGGGATTTTTTTTTTACTCCTTTCTATGCTGCTTTTGCTATATTTTAGAGACTCCCTGCATTTTTTTTTGTATTGACGTCTTTGTATAAGCAGCCAGGGGATATCAGTTTTCAATGTTCCTTAAGTCGGTAGTGAAGGTGCAATATTGTGACATATTATGTGTCTGCAGCGCTGCCATATCAAATAGCATCCTGTACGCCATTGTCACACTATTTGTCATTTTCGAAATCAATACAACTGTACAGCAGTTAGTATTTTTCAATCAGCTGTATTTTTCCCATCTCCAGGGTGACTTACTTTATTCTTTTTTTTTTTTTTTATAATGTTGAAATAATAAGCAAAGGAATACGAGGCAATGGGATCATTCATTATTTGAAAAGAACAATCCTATAGTGTAATAAGAAGAATGACTTTTACATATACCTTGGAAGTAGTAGGTTTGTGGGGAGGAGATATCATATCACTCACTATAACTGTTACATTATTTATACTTTTTATATATAATTTTATATAATTGTATTTTTTTGTAGAAAAACATAAAATAAAACACATATATTTAGGATGTATATATCCAACCGTCAATAAAGCAGCATTATGGCTCAGTGGTTTGCAAAGGTGCCTTGCAGCGCTGGGGTCCTAGATTTGAATCTGACCAAGAAAAACATCTGTATGGAGTTTGCATGTTCTCCCCATGCTTGCGTGAGTTTTCCCTGAGTTCTCATCTTTTTATCAAACACTCAGGCAGTGTAATGAATCTCCTTAAAGTGACCAGCCCTGTATAGAGGCTTACTGGAAGTACTCCATGATATGGCAATGCTTCATGGGGGACAAATAGGCAAGTAGGTATCTTCCAAGGAAGAGAACCATCTTGCTAGCTCCACCACTTGGAAGTGGCTCCCAATGAACCAAAATTAGACTTGCCAACAAGCCTTGGGATTTCACAAGGGTCTATAGCCAAGCCAGATATCCATCTGTAAACGACTGTTTTGGGGTGCTTTCCTCTAGTCAGTACGGAGTGGGATGCTGGCTGGGTGAGTGCGATGCCTTAAATGATTTTTTTAAATTATCATTTTTCTTTTGCAATATTGTTCATCACTACACCACATCACTACACTGACTGCTTCAACCATAACGTGGCAGTTTAAAAAAAAACTTTACTATAAATTGTACTATGAAATTTAGTATGAATATCATTCCTGTTTTAGCATAAAATCTACTGGTGTAAGATGCACCAAAATTAGTAATAGGCAAACACCTCTTAAAAATGTCGATACATTGTGGTGGGTCCATGAATCAGAAGCTGAAGTCTATCCCAGCTCAGGTTTAACTTACACCACTTTTCTGGCACAAGTAATCTTAAATCTATCTGGATACTTAGGCCAAGCCTACCATGCCCAATTCTTCCTGCACGCATCCCATCCACTTTTTTTTTTGAAAATTATAGCATAGCGTAAAAAGGGTAATGTGATTCACTTTTATGCAAAACTTGACTTCCAGTTCTGGCATAGAAACATTAATACATCCCTCCTATTGTGCCTTATGTGCAAAGAGGAAAGATCTTGATTATGTGTCAGTCATATGTCAAGCCATGATTCTCTAAAACAGTACATGTGGTTTGGCATGGTATTACAAGCACCATTTTTGAATGTTTTTAATTACTTGAAAAATTACCATGCTTTTAAATTGACAAAAAGCTACAGAAACCTTACTTATATTAACACTCAGTCTAATGTAATATATGCATATATGTGTGTACCTACATCATAACATTGTAAAATAATGCGTTCCTTTTGTCCTCCTCTTATTTCACAAGATTTATAAAAGCCACTCATTGGGGTCTTGCTTCTTGCGCCACTCATGTTTCTTTTGCATTAAATGCACTACTTATTTTGATGTGCTTACTGGACCTTTCATTATTATTCTGTCTATATGGTCTGTAGTTTCATTTGTTTTAGTTTTGCCTCTGCTCCAAAGATCTGTATTCACAAGGATGCTGGGTGAAGTGACCCACCTCAAGGGCAAATGTATCTCTACAAAACAGTGAATGCTATTAGTTTTCTGACTTGCTGACAATGATGGCAAAAGCACTCACAGTAACTCCATTCCACACATTGTTATTTTTATGTGAAATAGGAAAAATAACCCTCTGAATTCACTTTTACTTTAGATGGAAAATAATAAATAATGTACATATCTTTGTGAACTAGATGTCTTGGCATAAACCTCTAACAATATGCAATTATATAATAGTACTCTATATAATATTATATTAGTTATAAATAATTTTATTGTGACCCAATAGCAAATAAAATAAAGGTTTCTTTTCCTGCTAACCCACTGTCCAGCATAGGAGCGTGGTCGACATCATCTTGGTTGTAGATGGGATCAGAATTGCTGTAGGAGCTTATAATCATCCATATTGAACTTCAACGTTACATCTTTATAAAGGTATGCAGATCCTGTGTTTGGCAAAGTCCATTGTTGCTAAGCAGCATCTTGACAATAGCCAGGGTGCCACTTCATCAAGTACTGAAGAAGAGAACCAAATAAGCTATTACAATGGGAACCACTATTTTGTTTTAAAGAGATTCTTCCACAACAAAGTTTAGCGCCTATCCACCATTAGAACGTCTGCAATCACTAAAATGAGGTCTCAAGACCTGTTCTTCCTCGCTGCAAGACCACATTTAGGAGGAATTGATGTAGAAGTGGTCAAGTATGTGTCCCGCCACTCTATTCCACGTTGTGTTGGGAGGAGGAGCATGGACTACCATTTGAATGACTAGTGTGGCTCCCCAAAAGTGGGGCCCCAGCAATCATAAATTTATCACCTATCCTGTGGATTGGTGTACATGCTTTTTTTGGACATTTTACCTTGTGGAGGACTTTGTCACTGGGGTAACTAGAGATGGGGGGTACCACAGTAAATAATAAACTTAGGCCATTTTCAGATGATGCTTACCACCACATGTCTAACGAACAGGAGGTCTAGTATCTTCATTGCTGACATTATATAACCTATGGAGAATACATCCCTGTATAGGTTCTCAACTAACTTTGAAAATTACCAAAAAGACTAACCTGGAATGGTCCCTGTTTCTCCAGGGGATCTATGGTGTATCGTCAACATTGGTATATGTCTCCTCAATACAAGGACATCTAAAAGTATTATATACACAAATATTAAAAGGTAGATGTGGACGTATGGACCTTTTTTGTATTTTGCTTGGCCCTTTTCATGCAGATTTTTTTTTTACTGGATTACTGTTTTAATCTTTACTAATTTATATTAGAAACTTAATATAATATTAATCTAAACAACATGAATATTGATTCACTCATCTTTAGAACTACCATTTTGACTCCACCTATTTCATTTCCAATTCATTAATTTCTAGACAGAATTTAAAACCATACAGATGAAAGTCTATGGGAGACATAAAAAGTCTTTAGTTAAGAAGATTTTATATTACATACAGGCAGCCCATGCAAGTGATATGTGGTATCTGGAAAGTGATGACCCATTCAAGGTTGGTTGCATCCTTTTTGATATTAGGTTTTAAAAAGCTGTCAATCACTCTTTTTTCTTTAAGCACTGTAGTGTTATCAAACAAAAGACAGGGGAATTAGCATTACAATCATAGAAAAGTAGTGAGGAAGGCATCAAGCACCATGTCATTACGTCTTTCGTTGGCATTTCCTAGCTCCACCATGTGGGGACGCATTTTTACCTCTAATGTGAGCCACATTTTTTCTATGTCTGTAAGAGTAACATTTTTAATTCTATATTTAGAAGCTCTGAAATGACATGTTTCCTAATGTATTCATTATGAAATCATATTTCAGGATTTAATCTCATGAACAGACTCTGTTTAAAGGTGATAGTTAAACTCCAATACAGATGAGATAGTACATGTGTCATTCTATTTGCAGTGAAACACGAAATTAATTATTTCAACCTTCCGCTGCCTAATTGGTCTTGAAAGATTATATCTAATAGTATTAAGCAGCCAATATAGTACAATTTGTTGTAAGAATTGACTTGACAGGGCAGGTCATAGTTACAGTAGGTCTTATAAAGCATAACGATAATGATATCAATAGGTTAGATATTGAATTGGCAGATTAGAATCATTGGAAGGCTCCAGCTCATCATCTATAGCATGTGCTGCTTATTAAGTCTCAATGTCTTAGCTGTTGGTTCTCATCTTCAAGAAAACAGAAAGATTAGACACGTTACTGCAATGTAAAAGTTTTTTTTTTTCTGTCTCCCGAGGAGCTCTTATTTTTAGCTTATTTGGATGGCATGTAAGTGTGAGTGTTTTTGTTTTGTACTAAAGCAAAAAATAGAACTTTGAAAGGAACAGATGTAAAGTCTGCATTTTCCTTCAGATCACTCAGTTGCAATGAACAGTATATATATTGGCAAGGCTGTTGCAAAGTGCCACTCTTTTTATGGGACAATAAGGGCCTTTGTGATGTGTTTCTATCTCCATAGTCTATATCTACAGAATAATATAGTATAAATAAGCAACAGAAGTGACACTTACTAAACCAATCTCCCACCACTTCCTTTTAACTCTTCTAGTGTTCTCATTATTTTCTACTTCCTGGTCCCTCTTGACAAACAGGAAATGACCACTCTACCAATAAGTGGCTGAGGTGGGTCATCTCTGTAGGCAGTAACTGAGTGAGTGGTCATTTCCTGTCATGAGAGGAAACAGAAAGAGCGGTGGTCTTCCTCTAACCACATTGCATGGCAATACGTTTGGAGCTAAGTGACCTTCCCTTCTTTGTCAGTGGTATGCACATGGATTAACTACTATTTTGTGGTGTTTTGTTAGGATTGAGTTACTTTCATACTAACCAGACACACTGCCTTGTAGGACTAGCTATTGAATGTAATCATACCTTTCAGTTAGTGGTCTGTTGCTTCATTATGCTGTAAAAGTATTTTTAATTCATATTCAAATTATAAACTAAGTCCTCTGCCATCTCCTTCCTCCTCTTCTTGATTGGCAGGACCAGGTTCCTGCATAGTTATGAAGCCTGACCCTGTCAATAAAGGAGATAAAAGGGCTGACAGAGGAAGCACGGGGAGCAAGGGTGCACAGAGTGGCATAGACCCACCCTCAGTGCCCTTTACTGATCATTTGAATCTGGAATTAAAAGTAAGGCCCCTTTCACACCTGCGTTCTTCTTTTCCGGCATAGAGATCCGTCGTCGGGTCTCTATGCCGGAAAAATCCTGATCAGGATCATCCCCATGCATTCTGAATGGAGAGAAATCCGTTCAGGATGCATCAGGATGACTTCAGTTCAGGACCGGAACGTTTTTTGGACGCAGCAAATACCGCAGCATGCTGCGCTTTTTGTTCCGTCCAAAAATCCGGAACACTTGCCGCAAGGCCGGATCGGAATTAATGCCCATTGAAAGGCATTAATCGGATCCGACCTAAGCTAAGCGTCGTTTCGGCGCATTGCGGATCCGACATTTAGCTTTTCCGACTGGTTACCATGGCAGCCAGGACGCTAAAGTCCTGGTTGCCATGGTAAAATGTAGCAGGGAGCGGGGAGCGGCATACTTACATTCCGTGCGGCTCCGGGACGCTCAGGATGACGTCAGGGCGCCCCAGTGCATGAATCACGTGATCGCATGGATCACGTGATCCATGCGCATGGGGCGCTCTGGCGTCATTCAGGAGCGCCCGGGAGCACCGCGAATGTGCATGCCGCTCCCCGCTCACGCTCTACTATGGCAACCAGGGCGCTAGTAGCGTCCTGGCTGCCATAGTAACCTGAAAGCAATTCGAAGACTGATCAGGATCCTGATCAGTCTTCTAATGCTTCAGGTGACTTGCGTTCTGACGGATCCGGCAGGACGGAAGTGCCTGCCGGATCCTCAGAACGCAAGTGTGAACGGACCCTAAGTTGTCTTTAGAATGAAACAATGGATCGGTAAGTGAGCTGTATCATTACATTCAGCTGAACTAGCCCTACTAAACATCATGCCTGGTTTAATGTCCCATAAGTCAGCAAGGGGTTACAAAGTACAGTAATGTACAGTAATTTAACAGTAAGAGGTGGATATGATAATAACAGTTATTCATGAACTTTGTTGTTTTTACATTTTTGTTTTGCTTTTATTTTGTTTTGTTTTTGTCAGTTGTTGGTTTTGGTTGCGCATAAACTACTAAAACCTAATAAACGTTCCCAATAAAGATACTATGTGATTAAACATAGAATTTCTATTTATATGAATGAGGCTTGCAGAAATCCATATGTATTACCTCAAACCTGGGGGTACTGCAATTATAAATAGTTTTATATTATAATGTTGTGTATTTTATTGTATGCTCCTGTCCGCAGTTACCAGCAAGGACTGGTTGGCAAAGGTTGATAGGAACAGGTTAACCACTCTGTTCCTCCCCTCTTGGTAGAAGTGAGCTGGTCCTGCTTTCTGCCAGAAGGAGGAGTTCCTGTCCAGAGACAGTGTGGAGAGGAAGCACAATTCAGAGCTCCTGCTCCTGTTCCCAATTCTCTGAAAAGAACTACTTAAACCTGCCTCAAGTGAAGTTTTGAGACACTAGAATGAAGAGTGAACAGCTACAAACAGCATTAAAGATACTTCTTCAAGGTGAGGGACTACAGCCAATACATCTATCACCTAGAACATTACTAGACCAGTACCACCTAAGTGCTAGATAGCCATCATCCAATCTGCTTCCATAATCCTTACTGGGGCCAGAGAAGTTTTGCACATGAAAGTTGTTAATAAAAAAAAGACTTTGTTACATTTATCTCTGGCCTCATTCTTCAATACTACATTTCCTGGACCAATACCCGGGTAGCAACAGCCTTTGGGAGTACACTGTGGCACAATACTTCATCAGGACCACTGCAACTATCAACCTCTGCACTGACTTCTCCGGGGCTCACTGCACATGCCCTTGCAACCCCATTCAAATGAATGGAACTGATCATCAATCATGGAGAATTCCGCTGCAAAATTTGCTGTATGTGAAGGTGCCCTAAAGAAAACAAACACAGAAAAACTTGGAGCAATATTGAGATGCTACTCTCTTAAATGCTTTCCTGGGATATTATGAATGTTAGCCATGTCATACTGGATATTATTCTCATTCTTGTAAGCAGATATTTGGCTGTACTGTAGGTTAAACTACAGAGTACAAAGGTCTGAAATTCCACTGTTGAATTGTTCTATTATTAGATGCCTAAGAGCGACTATCACAGGATGTCATTAGGTTTTTGCAGGTTCAGCATAAACTGCAAGTAGCACATCATTTCACTGTTAGATGATATCTGGCCAGCTTGACGCCCTTCCTGTATGCTGTGAAAAACTCATTTATAGGATGATGCATTACAAATTGAGGAAATGTGAGTAATATATATATATATATATATATATATATATATATATATTGCACATTTCCTGAACTTGTATACAGTATATAGAGTATTCTACTAGTATGCTGGAGAGTTTATTTTTATGTAGAGCTATCCTAAACTTGCAGCACGGGCTTGAGATGTAATTTACCATCACTATTAAAATAATATCACCATAATTAACACAACAAATTCAGACCCACTGTGATATAGCAAATCTGAGTTTCACATTTGACTCAATTTTATATGTCCATATGACTTTCTATGACTTTATGACCTTGGTGGCCTATAATCATTGTTCAAAGTCATAGTTCAATAAAGGCCTCTTTAAAAAGGGATGTCAAGCCTTTTGGACTGCTCCCCGACAATCTACTCCAGCTCCATTCGGTGTTTTTCTGGTCTCCATCCTGTAAACTTCCGGAAGGATGAGATCACGTGCGCTACTGATGCCAATGAATAGCCTAAGTGGGGATTGTCTCTATGAGGCATGGGATCCAGTAATGATGAGCAGCTTGTGGACACGTTGCCACTGAGGCCAGTGATTGGCTGCAGAAATGAACATGACCCCATTTGTCTAAAAGTTTACAGGATGGGGACCAGAAGACCACTGAATGGAATCAGGGAGCCATAACTGAGTAGCAAGGACCACATTCAACTTGCTGCTGTGTTCATTCTGAAAGGGGCCCCATGGGTATGAAATTTCTGATCTCGTGATCGGTAAAGATCCCAGTGATGGGACCCCCCCCACTAATCTAAAAATTATCCCCCATCTTATGGATAGGGGATAGCTTACTACAACCAGAATTCCCTTTTAACGTGGCTATACACCTTAGATAGCTGTCAATAGAACATTTGAGCTATTTTTTAACTCAAGCATGGACGTTCCTACAGGGAAATACCTATAAACATGGGCTTGTGTGCCAGTCCTGCTGATATTGGAGGTATGGCCACCATTCATCTAATGTTTATTACCATTTGTATTCTATAGAATCACCTATTCTCCATGTTCACTGTTTTTTTAGCCTAATAATAATGGAATAATGTGCTTTACTTATATCTGCTTAGTCTTAAACCATCATTATTCAGGCCTATCAAGTCATAAAAAATGTTGAGCCAGTAATCCACACTGTGAGCAAAATCACACTACATTATAACAGTCTAATGTGTTCAGAATGTGTTATAAGTGCTAACTAAATTTTATTGGCTATTTGCAATCTTATCATAGCCTTACGTTCCTCTGACCACATTGGTTTGACTGATATTAAATGACAAGTACAGTAGTATTCATTAATAAATATCGGTATATCATTTAAGTAATAAAAAATAAATCAATTTCTAATTTTTGCAGTTTTCACATTCTGTTAATGAACTTTTCACACATGTGCCCCAACCTTAAATGAATTCATCACCAGATATTATCACTTCATTACTAACGTCTTATGCAGAGGTGCCAACTATTACACAACATGGGATAAGAAATGATAGAGATAATATACCCTTAAACAATAAAATAAATGATAATTCCATTATTATGGAAATGTTTTGATAAGTTTGTATTCATGTTTATTACACTAATGTGATGAAATGAACTTTAACAGGAGTCACACTGAATAATTTGTATTATGGGCTTTTATTGTATGGAGTAGGTGGTTGTCAAAATGACCTGAGTAATTTTAACCACTTTCAATAGGACCATGGCAAGGTCTTGTACTAAATAAGCAACAAATGTGTAGTGTTTTATGCCATATAAATACTAATGAACTGATGTTGCCATGAACACTAATGGACTGTATACTGCAATTACTTAATTTTCCTGAAAATGTGTTATAAGCAATTGATAGGAATTAATGTGGAAACCAAGTGAAGTTCTAAAAATGGTTTTCCAGATCTGCAGAGAAAATAATCAGGGGAACTGTCCACTAAGAGCTCCTGTAGATGACGTTACTAACATTGGAAGCTGGCAATTACTCTAATGACACTTCTTGTTGGAGAGGAAACAAGTACAGAACATTGTGAATCATCCTGCCCTCAAAGCCTTCTGTAGGGTTTTCCCTTTTAGTGTTGCTGTTGTTGATACTCTACTTAAAGGTCATCCTTTTGTCCACAAAAGCAGTTGTGTGGGAAAATTTTCAAAGGAATACTTGAATGTGCCTCCAAGATCCTTCACGGCATTCAATGCATTGCAGATTAATTGATAGTATTCTATGTAATTGACGTGTTACCATTTAAAGAATCACTCTTTTAAGGACTATTTTAATTAAGATGGAATACTAGAGGAAAAGGTAGATATAACAAAGAGGCATCCTTAACTTTCTATGAATTGCATTAAAGTGGTTATCCGGGAAAGACCTATTCTCAAGATAGATCCTCAATATCAACTACTGACATGTCCACCAAACAGTTGTTCAGAGCCCGCAGAACTCTATGAGTGCTTAGGCCTCTTCCTAGGTCAGTGACATCACCATACATTGGTCACATGGCCTAGATACAGCGCTGTGCTTGGTAAGCTGCGATGAGGCCACAATGCTCACTAGAACTCCAGTGAATGCAGAATCCTCTTCAAACAACTAATCGGCGGGCGAGTCTGGAGTTGGACCCCCAATGATCTGACATTGAATACCCATCCTGAAGATAGGCCATCAATATCAAACTCTCCAAGAACTCCAATTTATCATGACACAAATTCAATACATTATTGCAACATACTAGCAAAGCTCAGAGCATCACCAAATCATGTTTTTTTCTCAAAGCTGGTAGCCTTATTCCACCGACTTGGGATAGATTGATCCAAGAGGAAAGGTAGGGAAGAGCACATCTATATGTTATCAAACAAGTAAATGTGAAATATACAGTACTAGAGTCAAGAACATGAGATAAAGGCTCTAAGACTGTGTTGTGGGAGGTTAGGAGTGCTATATGTCAAGCAGAACATGAATGGGGCATTATTTTTATATTTGCAAAGGGACCCAGTGCCCTCTCTATACTGTAGTGATGAGCAATATTTTGCGAATATGTGGAGAATATTCATCATTTATATGGAAATATTCGTATTTGAGATTATTCTCTTGATTGCGAAAAATCGGCAATGTAAAAATTGCATAATGCGAATTTGTAACGCGATATACAGGCGTAGGTCCCATTGGCTACATTTTTCAAGCTGCTAGAAGTTTCCTGAGTTTATCCTGAGACTGGAGAAAATGGTTGACATGGCAGAACATTACAATAGCTTTATATGCAGATAGAGTGCTCCGATATATTTGGAATTGCGCAAATTAGAATATTTTTTTCACACTACGTGCAACTTCACATTTTAGCAGGTCTGACTACATATTACTGATTGGTGCACTAAGTATTGTTGTGAACTTGACATTGCTGCCTTCTCATTTGCCCACAAGCAAGAAGCAGGAAGGAATCATGTGTTCAGATGGAAATAAAAAGAAGAATATTTGAAATTCCGAATATATAGCACTATATTCTAAGTATTCGTGAATTCTCAAAGTTGCGATATTTGCGATAAAAATTTGCTATTCAAATATTCACGCTCAACACTAATATACTGTACCCTTGGAGGTCAGGAACACAACTCTTCTTTTTTTAAACAAGCTTTGTAATATGAGTTAGATGAATGTGATGGCAATGTTGTCTTGGCATCACTGATAACAGTGTTCTGTTGTAATATTCTGTTTTTCTGCACTTATTTGGGGAGCTTATCTTGTGACATCCCATTGAGACATGATTATGCACTTTTCTCTGCCCATACTTAAATAGGTTGCTAAGTATTTTTTATTTATTTTTTTTAAAGATAGGTAAGAAATGTCAAAAAATGATTTTCTGTTGTTCGACCATTTTTAGTTGTGTCAAGGGATGTTTGTACTCTGATCACTCTGGTTTAATAAAAAAAGACGTGTATACTGTATATTGTACATATACCTATCAACATTTATGCTAGATTACATTTATGAAGTTCTTGAACATGAAAATATTTTTGCTGCAAGTATAAATAAGAGAATCACAATGATGTAACCGTAGCAACCAGAATGCCACCATCTGTAGTTTACAGTGAACTAGAAAATGATGCATTGGGAATAAGGCTCAGATTACAAAGTTACATCTTTTTATTTAGTACCATAGGACTATTTTGTTGACATCATATCTATTACTAACTACAAATGGTGGATAACAATAGAAAGCCAAGAATTAAAATTTGCAATTGCTGTCATATAAATCATGGTTGAATCCACTACTCTTTGCAAAGACTTGTATCTGACTCAGTGATGCTATGCTAAAATGAATTAATTTTATTACAGATGAATCCAAACATATAAATATATACCTGCATTCTTGTTCATAGCACTTTGTAACCCCTTGCTGACCATCCGTTGACTATATATGTTGGTGGTCGCCATATATCTTTGCATGGACATTCTAAAACGTCCGTGCAGAGCCCCCAGCTGTATGCTGATTGCGCCGCTGCGGGAATGGGGAGAAGGCTGACGGTGACAGTAGGAATCCCCATAGAGAAAGCAGGGATGGTTTTTCACCGTTCTTGCATTCCACATTGCTCTACTCACAGTATTGAATAAGTGCTATGTGTGGAGATCCGGAAGCAGCTATTCAGCTTGGTCCCAGTGGTCATGTTATAATCAGTTGTTTGGTGTCTGCATAAGCTGCTGGGTCTTAGCAGAGCCAGACCAGCTCTGCACTGAGGCTGAACAGTAATATACAACATCTCTGTGGGCTCTGTCCTCCCTGTAACTGGAAAACAGCAACAAATAAAATGTAAAATGTAATGTTAAATGTCCCCCAAAGGTCTTTTATGAGCATATGGGTGGACAAAATCATATATATATATATATATATATATATATATATATATGAAAAATTATATATTAATATATGCAAATGAGTCTCTAGGAGCAACTGGGGCGTTACTGTTACTCCTAGAGTCTCTGCTCTTTCTGCTACTGATGCACGCTCTCTACTTTTATTGACAGGATCAGGCAGTGAAAAAAATCACGCCTGGCTCTGTCAGTCAAAGTGCGGAGGGCACAGCAGTTGCAGAGAAATCAAACCCTCTAGGAGTAATGGACATGCTCCTATCGCTCCTAGAGTCTTATTTGCATTTATTGAAACTTTTCTCAGCAATGTGGGCCCATATAAACATGGGATGGACACAGATGCCTTCAGCTGCCAAGTGCACATGTAACAGGTCAGGCAGTGTCATCGGTACAAATCTGCTGACAGATGCCCTTTATGAGCTCCAATTCATTATGAAACCAATTCAATACAATATTGCAGTATGCTAGTTAACCCATTGACAGGCAGTATATCACAACAAAACCACTGGGTGGCCGCACTTCAACACATATTGGATGAATATATTAGGACACAATCGTGAAATCATGTTGTTTTCAAGGGACCCAATATATATTGTGCAAAAACTCACATCCACACATGCATTTTTGCATGCATGCTACAGTATACCATGCAGATGGTTTTAGTTAATCATCACATGTGGAACATGCTATATGTTTCTACTTTTCCCTGCACATTGCATAAGACTATTGAAGGCCACAGGGTGACCAGAGCGTGGACAACTTAACTTCATATCTGAGTTACAATTGTAGGGAGAAACTATGACTGCTAACTGCTTGTAACAGGAGGATGGCAATATTAATGTACTGTAAATGAGTTCTGTTTTTCATAAGGAGCTGCCTGGAGGTTCAGCAATCATGAGAGTCAAAACAGGTTGTAATTGACAGGGTTTCATTCTGCTCATTAAGCCTATCCTCACAGGGCATATTAAAACACACTTTTCTTAGATGATCTCCTACATTTAGACAAGGGTTAGGAATCGAAAACAATTATTAATATTTTAAGACTATAAATAAGGAGGTTTTCCAAGATCAGAAGAAAGAGTCTGTTATCTTCAGTGGCCCTTTTGTGCACGGGCCTTGGCTGGTATTGGAGCTCAGTCCCATTGAATGGACAAGAGCTGTACTGTTGTTGAACAATCTCATTTTAGGGTATCAGGTTTCTGAATCCAGTTTCAGAAGCCAAAAGCAGGAGTGGATCATAAAAGGAGAGAAAGTATGAAGGACGGGTACAACTTTTTTTTACATTCACTTATGGTTTTGGCTTCCAAAACTGCATGCAGAAACCTGACCCTTAATGTCCCCACATTTCAATACCTATGTACATAAAACAACATTGGATGTAAAACACAGGATTTTGACTAATGATACATGGTGTGATAAAGTTTAGGAGAGCAGCATGAGTATTAAGTCGTAGATAAGTTGGAATATGCCCCATGTTCTCTGAGTGATGTGAGAGAACATGATCAGACTTTACTCTTCGTGAGTCAGTACCATGTCAAAAAACTCAGTAGAGATCTATGTTCCCTTCCATTCTAATATGTGGGAGATTTTGCAGTTACACACCTTAGTCAGGGATCATGTTGGCTGTGAAAAGGTTGCCATCTGCTCTGATTTTGCCCTTGAGAAATATTCCCTCTTCTGCACTTCTCATCGTGTGTCTATGGGAGTTTCACCTTTGTTGATCTTCCCCTGAAGGAGCTCTTTTTGCCTGTTGCAACATGACCAGCCACCATTAAATTGCTAACCTTTACCCACGAGACAAATCTTGACGTGAGTGTCATCATACTTGTCTAGTCAGGCTTAAGTAAGTGTTCCATGAAGCCTTGCAGATGATATCACAAATAATAGTTTTTTTTTTTTTTAACAATAGCTAGTTAAGCTATAGTAAGGCAATAAGCAATTTAGTATTGCAGTACTTATGAAGGCAGATCGGCACTATAGGTAACTGTTACTGGCTTCATTGTACTAGAAAGGAAATATTAGAAAAGCTCTTCCTGGGATTGCTAGTTTCAGTCTTGTTCACAGAGTGCAGTTTTGTTGCAGTTTTAGGTCACATTACCATTTTTCAACAGTACTGCAGGTATTGGGGAAAAAAAATGATTGTGATAGTTCAGTCAACCAATTTCCACTTACATCTGTGGCAGAATAGAGAGACGGCCACACACTTTAGATAGCTGTCAAACATGCATTCAGTCGATGGCTATACCACGCAATACCCCCATACATATTCAGCTCAAATAAAATGTAATGTCTGCATATGGTGGGATTGTGTGGGCTGTACATGACACTTTTATTATATCACTATGCACTAGTATTATGTTGGCTGTATTTTAAGTATTAAGAGGCGTTTTATGGAGGTATTAGAACATTTTGTAGCAGTATTAATTGGGCACTAAATAGATGTGTTTAGTGCGGGCATTTTGTGGAAGTATTATTTGAAATGCTGTGTTACTATTCCCAATTAATCACATTAAAACCACCTGCCTAATATTTTTTTGGTCCTCCTCATGCCACCAAACAGCTGTGACTTTTCCAGTCATGGACGCCATAAGACCTCTGAAACTGTTTTGGCACTAAGATGTCAGCAGCAAATTCTTTATGTTGTGGTAGGTGTGAGGTGTGGCCTCCAAGAGAGGACTGGCTATATACCTTTCAGGGAAAGTTCTTGGTGGGTTGATGCTCAGATGGCCTTCCAAGCCCTCGTCACGGCTGCTGACCGGGAACATAACAATCTGATGCTGTAAGCATTAATTAATGCTAGAAACATCAGGTACTTATACAGCTGATCCGCAGCCAGATGTGCCCTCCTGAATTAAGCTGTATCATATTCAACAAACATGATACACTGTGTGTTCTGAGGCTTACGGGCAGCAAGGAGGTGGCTTGGTGGTTAATACCAGTGCCTTACATTTCTAGTGACTTCAATTCAAATAACACCATGGACAACATCTGCATAGAGTTTGTATGTTCTTCCCATGTCAATGTGGGGTTCCCTGGGTACTATAGTTTCCTCCTATGCTCCAAAGACATAGTGATAGGGAATATATATATATATATATATATATATGTATTAGACATTAAGCCTGTTACAATAAAGGGCACTAGAACAGTAGTGCATAAACAATAGTGGGAACAGTCTATATTAAATGGCAAGGGAACTTGACCACACTGACTGGCGGCTGTGGTCAAAACTGGCGGCTGTAGCTGAGACTGCAGGCTGTGGCTAGTGGCTGAGACTGGCAGCTGTGGCTGAGACTGGCAGCTGTGGCTGGTGGCCCATACTGGTGGCTGTGGCTCAGGCTGGTGGCTAAGACCGGTGGCTATGACTGCTGGCCATGGCCGAGACTGGTGGCTGTGGCTAGTGGCCGAGACTGGTGGCTATGGCTGAGATTGCTGGCTGTGGCTTGTGGCTGAGACTGCTGGCACTGACAGTTGGCTGTGGCTGAGACTGCTGGCTGCGGCTTGTGGCTAATACTGCTGGCACTGAGTGTTGGCTGTGGCTGAGACTGCTGGCTGCGGCTGTGGCTGAGACTGCTGGCACTGATTCATGGCTGAGACCTGGTGGCACTGACTGATGGTTGAGATGGCTGGCACTGACTGGTGGCTGTGGCTATACGACTGACACTGACTGCTGGTAGCGACTGGTAGGTCAGACTGCTGACAGGGGCTCCCCTCTATATGGCTGATAGAGTTGTGACTGACGAACAGAAATGGTAGCACTCTGACCTGCTTGCCGGCGTGCAGGTGTGGGCGGTGCAGGCAGCATGTAGAGAGCCGTTTCCGGAATGGTCAGCATGCTGGTGTGAGTGGTGCGGGGTGAGTGTTATTATTAGGGTTATTCCTACAGTATAGAAATCTTTTGCTAGAGGTAGTTGGGCGTTGTGTGTGTGCGTATATATATTACTCTTTTTATGAGGCAAGGTAACCAGAAAATGGCTGTTCTGGCACAGTTTTTATTATTTGTTTTTTTACAATGTTCACCTGACCTAATGTGATATTTTTATAGAGCAGGTCGTAACAAAGCGGCAATACCTAATAAGTCTATATTTTTTTATTTTATTTAGGATTTGCACAATAAAATATTTTTTGAAAAAAATCATGTTTTTGTTTTTCCATTTTCTGAAAGCCATATTTTATTTTATTTTATTTTTTTGAGCGATTGTCTTAGGTAGAGTCTGATTTTTTTGCTGGAAGAGATGATGGTTTGATTGGTAAATAATAGGTGATAAACAAAATGGCTTTTTTGGCACATTTTTTATTTTATTTTTTTACAGCGTTCACCATACTATTTTTATAGAGCAGGTTGTTACATACATAGCAATGCCTAATATGTGCATTTTTTTTATTTTATTTTACACAATAAAAGCATTTAAAAAAAAAAAACATGTTTTTGTGTTTCCATTTTCTGAAAGCCATATATTTTTTTTTTGAGAGATTGTCTTAGGTAGGGTCACATTTTTTGCGGGATGAGATGACGGTTTGATTGGTACCATTATGGAGCACATATGACTTTTTGATAGCTTGGTATTACACTTTTTGTGATATAACTTTTTTTTTATTTTTTATTATGGTGTTCACCAGATGGGTTGGATCACATGCTATTTTTTTAGAGTAGGTCGTTACGGACATGACGATACCTAATATGTGCATTTTCTTTACTTAATTTTATTCAAGAAAAGCATGTTTGAAAAAAAAATCATGTTTTTGTGTTCCCATTTTCTGAAAACCATATTTGTTTTATTTTTTAAACAATTGGCTTATGTATATGGGATGAGGCCACGGTTTTATTGGTGCTAATTTTTGATAAATATGACTTTTTTGATCACTTTTTATTCCATTTTTTGGGAAGGGCAGTGGGCAAAATTGCAATTCCATCATAGTGTTTCATTTTTATTGGTGTTCACCATGCGGAAAAAGTAACACAAACCTTTTCTTTCAATTTTTGGACCCAGACCCACTTGGTTCTTGAAGATCCAGTGGGTCTGATGGCTTACAATACACTACAGTACACTATGTAGTGTACTGCAGTGTATTGAACTTAGGGCTAGGCGATATGGGCCTAAAATCTATATTGCAATATCATTTTAAGTGCAATAACAATATAAATAGCAATTAATTATTTTTTATATAGGGGGGTTGGTTGAACTTTTTTTTTACTTTTTATTAACTATTAGCCCCCTTAGGGGCTAGACCCTTGTCCTATTCACTCTAATAGCGATCCATTAGGGTGAATAAAACCTCACACTGTCCCTGCTGCCCTGGTAATTGATCAGAGCCCCAGGATTACACTGCTGGGGCTCCGATCACAACTGCCACCAATGGGTGAGGAGGGGGGACTCTTGGGCCACTGCCACCAATGATTTAATACTGTGGGGGGGGGAGCACACTGAAGGGGGGTGCGGGGGAGCAGGGACACAATTTATACTGAGAAGAGGGGGAGTAGAAGGGAGGGACTGTGGCCACTGAGCCACCAATGAATATAGTTAATGCTTGAATACAAATGTAGCCTGTGTGTGCCTGCCATATCCCATATCCGGCCTCTATATGTGCTGCGATCCGCCGCAATTAACCCCTCAGGTCTTGAGGGGTTAATTGCGGCAGATCGCAGTGCGCAGTCATAGAGACCGGGGGTCGGGTATGCAATATGCATGCAGGCTACTCACTTGTGGCGAAGTGGCCATAGTCTCTCCCTTCTACTCCTCAGCAGCCACACACAGTGGGGAAGGAGGGACTCCCTCCTTCTCCATTGACTTTGCCGGCTCATAACATGGTGAGCATCCTGGTAAGGCCTCTTTCACACTTGCATTGTTATGATCCGGCGTACACTTCCGTCGCCGGAAATGTCAGCCGGATCCGTAACAACGCAAGTGACCTGAAAGCATTTGAAGACTGATCAGTCTTCAAAATGCTTTCAGTGTTACTATGGCAGCCAGGACGCTATTAAAGTCCTGGTTGCCATAGTAGTAGTGGGGAGCGGGAGAGCAGTATACTAACAGTCCGTGCGGCTCCCGGGGCGCTCCAGAAAGATGTCAGAGTGCCCCATGCACATGGATCACGTCGGACGGTAAGTATACTGCTCCCCCACTCCCCACTACACTTTACCATGGCAAACCAGGACTTTAGCGTCCTGGCTGCCATGGTAACCATTTAGAAAAAGCTAAATGTCGGATCCGGCGATGCGCCGAAACGACGTTTAGCTTAAGGCCGGATCCGGATTAATGCCTTTCAATGGGCATTAATTCCGGATCCAGCCTTGCGGCAAGTGTTTAGGATTTTTGGCCGGAGCAAAAAGTGCAGCATGCTGCGGTATTTTCTCCGGCCAAAAAACGTTCCGGTCCTGAACTGAAGACATCCTGATACATCCTGAACGGATTTCTCTCCATTCAGAATGCATGGGGATAAAACTGATCAGGATTTTTCGGGCATAGAGACCCGACGACGGAACTCTATGCCGGAAAAGAAATATGCAAGTGTGAAAGAGCCCTAAGGGGCTGGGGTGGGGGTGAGGATGGAGGGTTGCTGCGCGCTATGCCATCTTGTCTTGAAAGGGCGGTGCGGGGTGCTGCAGGGGGGGGGGATAGGCATTAACCAATCAACCATAAGGCCGCTGCCAGGGCAGCTATAATGCTATAGAACTTCCAAAAATAACTGAACCAGAAAGCTGCTCACCTCCCAAGGAGGGAACAACACCAATCCAACATTTTTGACATGTCAACATTTCAGAAATGTCCTGATGGGACAACTACTTTAAAATTTTCAGCAATTTATGCTACAAGCCAGTGGCGTGTCTAGAATTGACTAGGCACCACAGCAAAATTTTGAACGGGGACCCTCTTAGCAACTTCTTTGCCACCCCCTACTATGCAACCCTCTCTCCTGTCGCTAGTCAAAATCACTCTCTCTGATAAGGTCCTGCAGCCGCTCCATCTGTATCCTACAGTGTCACTGTATATAATGTCATGGCATAATACTGTTGAGGGGGCTCTGACAATAAAATATTTTAGTCCACCTCATGGGAGGGCCCCTTCTGAGATGGGGCCTCAAAGCGACCACTTTCCCTGCTTCCCCTATAGCCATGCCCTTGCTACAAGCAGCTCCACATCTGCTAGAAACACCCCACAAGACCTGAAATTCTGCAAACGTTTTTACTCTGTCATCTAGGTATCACAATTTGGCCCTTGTCACAGTCTCTCTCTTACCCTTGACCATTTTTTCTGCTTCCAAAACATCAACTTCAATGGTCTAATAGATCCTAGCCCTTTACAGGCAGCACTGTAACAGTGTAGTTAATGTTATGGCTGATGTGTCCATGTAAGGCATAAATGTATGTGTGGGTAAAGCTTCGGAAATTGTCAGAAAGTAATTTCTAAACGAACAGTTGGGGTCCCTGCTTTGCTTGCTGTCCTGGGCCCCATTTTCTATGGCTCTGGCACTGACCGCACACATTAACCACATCAGCCCCCCTAGCTTAAACACCCTTAATGACCAGGCCACTTTTTACAATTCCGCACTACACTACTTTCACCGTTTATTGCTCCGTCATACAACTTACCACCCAAATGAATTTTACCTCCTTTTCTTCTTACTAATAGAGCTTTCATTTGGTGGTATTTCATTGCTGCTGACATTTTTACTTTTTTTGCTATTAATCAAAAATTACCGAAATTTTTGCAAAAAATGACATTTTCACTTTCTGTTGTAAAATTTTCAAAAAAACTACATTTCTATATAAATTTTCTCTAAATTTATTGTTCTACATGTCTTTGATAAAAAAAAATCCAATAAGTGTATATTTATTGGTTTGGGTAAAAGTTATAAGCGTTTACAAACTATGGTGCAAAAAAGTGAATTTCGGCATTTTGAAGCAGCTCTGACTTTCTGAGCACCTGTCATGTTTCTTCAGGTGCTAGAATGCCAGGATAGTATAAATACCCCCAAATGACACCATTTTAGAAAGAAGACACCCCAAAGTATTCGCGGAGGGGCTTGGTGAGTTCATGTATCATTTCATTTTTTTCACAAGTTAGCGGAAAATGACACTTTCTGAGAAAAAAAAAAAAAAAAAGTTTCAATTTCTGATAACTTCTGGCAAAAAAAAAAATCTCAGACGGACTCACTATGCCCCTCAGTGAATACCTTGGGGTGTCTACTTTCCGAAATGGGGTCATTTGTGGGGTGTGTTTACTGTTCTGGCATTTTGGGCGGGGCTAAATTGTGAGCCGCCATGTAAAACCTAAAGGTACTCGTTGGAATTTGGGCCCTTTGCGCACCCAGGCTGCAAAAAGTGTCACTCATGTGGTATCGCCGTACTCAGGAGAAGTAGGGCAATGTGTTTTGGGGTGTATTTTACATACACCCATGCTGGAGTGAGAGAAATATCTCTGTAAATTGTCAACTTTGTATAAAAAATTTTAAAAGTTGTCGTTTACAGAGATATTTTTCACACAAAGTATGGGTATATATAAAAATACACCCCAAAACACATTGCCCTACTTCTCCTGAGTACGGCGATACCCATGTGTGCCACTTTTGCAGCTTGAGTGCGCAAAGGCCCTAAAACCAATGAGTACCTTTAGGATTTCACAGGGCATTTTTACGCATTTGGATTCCAGACTTCTTCTCACGCTTTAGGGGCCCCTAAAATGCCAGGGCAGTATAAATACCCCACATGTGACCCCATTTTGGAAAGAAGACACCCCAAGGTATTCTGTGAGGGTATGGTGAGTTCATGTAAAATTTTATTTTTGTCACAAGTTAGTGGAATATGAGACTTTGTAAAAAACAAAATTAAAAAAACAAAAAAAACAATTTCCGCTGACTTGTGCCAAAAAATAAAAATTCTGTGGACTCACCATGCCCCTCACAGAATACCTAGGGGTGTCTTCTTTCCAAAATGGGGTCACATGTGGGGTATTTATACTCACCTGGCATTTTAGGGGCCCCTAAAGTGTGAGAATCCAAATGCATAAAAATGGCCTGTGAAATCCTAAAGGTACTCATTGGTTTTAGGGCCCCTTTGCGCATCTTGGCTGCAAAAAGTGTCACTCATGTGGTATCTCCGTACTCAGGAGAAGTAGGGCAATGTGTTTTGGGGTGTATTTTTACATATACCCATACTTTGTGTGAGAAATATCGCTGTAAGCGACAACTTTTTAAATTTTTTATTCAAAGTTGTCAATTTACAGAGATATTTCTCTCACCCAGTATGGGTATATGTAAAATACACCCCAAACACATTGCCCTACTTCTCCTGAGTACGGCGATACCACATGTGTGACACTTTTTGCAGCCAAGATGCGCAAAGGCCCTAATTCAATGAGTACCTTTAGGAAGGGCATTTTTACGCATTTTTCTTCTCACGCTTTAGGGCCCCTAAAATGCCAGGGCAGTATAAATACCCCACATGTGACCCCATTTTGGAAAGAAGACACCCAAGGTAATCCGTGAGGGGCATGGTGAGTTCATAGAAGATTTTTTTGGCACAAGTTAGTGGAAATTGATTTTTCATTGTTTTTCTCACAAAGTCTCCCTTTCCGCTAACTTTTGACAAAAGTTTAATTTTTCATGGACTCATTATGCCCCTCAGCGAATACCTTGAGGTGTCTTCTTTCCAAAATGGGGTCACATGTGGGGTATTTATACTGTCCTGGCATTTTAGGGCCCTAAAGCGTGAGAAGAAAAATGCGTAAAAATGCCCTCCTAAAAGGTACTCATTGGTTTTAGGGCCCTTTGCGCATCTTGGCTGCAAAAAGTGTCACTCATGTGGTATCGCCGTACTCAGGACAAGTAGGGCAATGTGTTTTGGGGTGTATTTTACATATACCCATACTGGGTGAGAGAAATATCTCTGTAAATTGACAACTTTGAATAAAAAAATTAAAAAGTTGTCGTTTACAGCGATATTTCTCACACAAAGTATGGGTATATGTAAAATACACCTCAAGCACATTGCCCTACTTCTCCTGAGTGCGGCGATACCACATGAGTGACACTTTTGCAGCCAAATGCGCAAAGGCCCTAAACCAATAAGTACCTTTAGGATTTCACAGGACATTTTTACGCATTTGGATTCTCACGCTTTAGGACCCTAAAATGCCAGGGCAGTATAAATACCCCACAAGTGACCCCATTGTGGAAAGAAGACACCCCAAGGTATTCCGTGAGGGGCATGGCGAGTTTACAGAAAAAAAAATTTGGCACAAGTTAGCGGAAATGGTATTTTTTTTTTTTTTTTTACAGTCTCACATTCCACTAACTTGTGACAAAAATAAAATTTTACATGAACTCACCATACCCCTCACAGAATACCTTGGGGTGTCTTCTTTCTAAAATGGGGTCACATGTGGGGTATTTATACTGCCCTGGCATTTTAGGGGTCTCCATAATCATTACACGTATGGCCAGAATTAGGAGTTTTGCGATTCTCCTTATATTGACCATACGGGTAATGAGAATTTTTCCGTTCAGCCTCTGCGCTGAAAGAAAAAAATGAGCGGCACAGATTTTTCCATTCACATTGATCAATGTGGATGAAAAAATCTCTAAAAATGTGCAAAAAAAAGAGGGAAAAGCTATAAAGCTGCGATCGCTAAGGGACCCTAAGGCCTCATTCAAGCGTCCGCAATTCTGTTCCGCAAAATTTTGCGGAACAGGGTAGTGGATACATTCAATTCTATGGGGACAGACTTTGTCCCGCTCGGATCCATAATTGCGGATCCATAATTGGAGATCCGCAAAAGTATAGAACATGTCCTATTCTTGTCCGCAGTTGCGGATAAGAAAAGGCATTTTCTATATAGTTCTGGCAATGTGCGGATCCGCAAAATGCGGAAAGCACATTGCTGGTGTCCGTGTTTTGCGGATCCGCGGATTTGCGGATCCGTGGATCCGCAAAACACATGCGGACATCTGAATGAGCCTTACAGGGGTGATCAGTGACAGGGGGTGACAGGGGGTGATCAGGGGGTGACATGGGAGATCAGGGGTTAATCAGTGACAGTGGGGGTGGTGGGTGGGTGGGGGCGGTGGGGGAGGGGGTTGTGTGGTGATTGGTGCACTTTGATATTTTTCTCTGGTGGTCCCAAGCAAAGGGACCACCAGAGAAGCGTGCAGCAAGCAGATCAGACGCTGTTCACAGAACAACGTCTGATCTGCGATTTTTTCTGCCATATACAGCCTGCCAGCGCACGATCGGCGCTGGCAGGCTGTAGTATAACTACATGCGAGCTCGCCGATGGCGCGCATTGCGCATGTGCGGGCGCGTGCTCGCGTCATCTCGCGTCTCGCGAGATGATGCCTAGATGCGTCGGATCAGAAGAGCCCGGCCGCCGCGAGAACGCGATCCTGCGTGCGGCGGTCCGGGAGTGGTTAATACGATGAACATCACAATGCTGTACACATGTTAGCTGTGGAGCACAGATGTTGGCAGATTAGAACTGTTCCATCGAGGCAATTTACTCATCCATTGTCATTAGATTTGTGGTTTACACTGAAATAAATCAAACACAAACATCAGTAATCGGGAACATTGTTTCTTCGACTTCCCATTCGTGTGACAAGCTTTAAAGGGAGAGTTATCTCTCTCTTTCCCTCAATAGACCCCGATTTTCACACTTTTGTGACACTTTGTAACTTCACGTTTGCATCTGCATCTTGAAGGAACAGTTGTACTTGCATCTTTCATTAGACGTTTCGGAATACAAAATTTATTTTTATTTTTATCTTCTTATCTGCTTAAGAAACAAAAGCGCTGGAGTGAAAATCATTTGTCCATGCCTACTGTTTGCTTCATGGAAATACATAGGGTTAAGTTTTCCTATTGATCAATGAAATCATAGTATACAGCTATTCAACAGATCATACTAATCAACTGCTGTCTAAGGGTGTTATGACACGTGCAGCCGAGTATGGTCACCACATGCATCATTACCTGTAACTGGAAACCATGGCAAGAACAGTAATCTGTAAGCAGTTACCATGGTTCGGCCGCAAATACATACTGCCACCCTACGGGGCTACTGAAGTCAATAATACACATTTCAGAGTATTCTGATCTTAGAACATGTCAATTATATAGCCCCTTGGTCCAGTGGCATAACTAGAAATGACTGGGCCACACAGCAAATTTTTGAATTCGCCCTCCACCCTAGCCACTTCTTCGCAATCCCCTCCTCCCCTGCAACCCCATCCTGTGGCTAGTCAGGATCGCTCTCTCAGACAAGGCCCAGAAGCCGCTCTGTCCTTTTCCTATAGTGTCACCATATATAATGTCATTTTGTTAAACTGTTGAGGAGCCCTTGACAATAAAATCTTTTAGTCCTCGATCTGGGCGGGCCCCTTCTGAGGTGGGGCCCCAAAGCAGCGGCTTCCCCTGCTTCGCCTTTAGCTACACCCCTTCTTCCTTGGTCAGCATAAATGTAGGTAATGTTTGATGTTTGCATCACTTTATTACAGCAGTGGGATAAAAAAGATAGAACATATTGTATGAGTCCATCTGCAATGGACTTCTATACGCCAACCCTGTATGTGTCCCTATCTCAGCCCAATTATTTTCCAATTGCTTTGACAATGCTGATGTGTATTTGGTCCTGCCAATAAAGCTTCTTTGAATTTGAATTAGATAGATACAGAAAGATAGATAGATAAATAGATGGATAGATAGATAGATAGATAGATAGATAGATAGATAGATAGATAGATAGAAGAGATAGATAGATAGATAGATAGATAGATAGATAGATAGATAGATAAGATAGATAGATAGATAGATAGATAGGTGAGGTTTTTCAGTCAAGTTCCTTTGGGCTGGGATCTTATATTTCTTACTTTTTCTGGTCTGCTAATTTTTGCATTTTAGATAGAAACATAGAAGATCGATAAACAGATATATAATATCTACCATAGACTGTATTACTAATGCTACGTTTGTTAAAATAAAGATATCTGCTCTTTATCCTTCCTTGCTGTTTCTTCCGAATTTCTTTCCAGTGCCGGCTAATGAAGCAGAATACATTCACTTGTAATAGGTAAAACACCGGCACTGTTTTTAAATGAGCTCCTTTAAAGACTGATCTTTGATAATATTTTATACATCTTTGCAAACCGCTTTCAGGTTATCACGCTGCTACCATAACAGCGTATTCCAGCCATGCATACTAATGCTCCGGAAAACGGCCACAGCTCTGATTTTTTATTTTTTTTTCTGTAAAACTGTGCGTGGGGAAATGAACAATACATTAAATTGTTACAGAAAATGCACAAAGGAAATAAAAACTATATGGCGGAGCACTAGGAAGCAAAGCTTTAACTCATTTTCCGATTTTTGCAGGAAGTTGCATACAAAAGCCTCTGCGTTGCAATTTTGGTTTGCCTGTTAATATACATTTTTTATGTGTTTTTTACCTCATCTTTATAAAGCTTCACTGACTCCCTTACACCCCTGTCATTAATTCACGTGTCTTGCCTTAGTAAAAGTGAATCAAAAATTGCTGCTTCCCTTAAATTTTGTTTGTTGGCAATTTTCTACCTTTTTCTTTTTTGACAAATGTAAATTGGCTTCAAAGCACCTAGCAAAAAGCATAGCATAAAAAGCTGTTTTCGTAGCAATTCAAAAACATTTTGTGCTTGTATTTCAAAGGCATTCTTTTAAGCTCTTCCTTTTCCTCTTCCATACAGATTGAATGCTCCAGTTTATCCAACACACAATGAATTTCAATGTCTTCCCTTCTTTTTTTTTCACGCCCTGTACAGTTATCATCTGAGCTTTTGAAACAGAGAAAATATCGTCTTATTATAAGTCCTTTTCATAGAGTTAAAGTGTACTGGAATCTCTGGGGAACAAGCTCTTTTGTAAGAGAATGGAGCATGCACGCTCAGTGAACAATGCCCAGTAAAACACCTATGCTTCGGAGATTTTAACACACATATTTATAGTCATCAGAGCTGTGTAATTTACCGGGAGCATCATTATATGTTTGTATAGGCTATAATGTCACGTCTTTTTGATAATTATATTTCAGTCATCTTGGTTAAAGTTCTTTTCGCTTTCATGGTAGTGATTAAGAGTGGAACCTACTGTTAGTTGATTCTCTGTTACAGGTAGGAGGCATACCCCCCGTAGTGATGATATGACAGCTTTCGACTTCCATACACAACTATCATAAGACTTTTGGGAGTTGCAGTTTGAGGTTTTGAGACTGAAATAACACAATGGAAAATTGGTAACATAATTCTGCTTCTTAAAAAAAAAAAAAAAATATATATATATAGTATAGATCCGAACAATCGCACTTCCAGCATGGGTGAATAAACATTTCGATGTTTTAACGTTTTTTATGTGAGTGTGCTGCCTTATATATATACATACCTCAATACTTACCTCTTCTGTACTATATAATGGTTTACACTGGATCTCAGCATTCATAACAGAGTGATGAAGAAGGTCAATGGTTATTCTGTTGGTTAAACACTTTCAGATGCAGTGATTTTCTTTCTTTTTTTTTTTCACTTTTGTTTTTTACTCCCTGCCTTCTCAGAGCCATAATTTTTTCCTTCACATAGCCATATGAGGGCTTGTTTTTTGTGGGGCATATTGTAACTTTCTAATGGTGCTAGTTAAATTGCATATGATGTAGTAGTAGCAATTCCATCATAGTTTTACAGTGTCATCTGTATATAAACTAGCAGTCATTTGCCAACAAAAAGCGAAACATTTTAAGAACTTTTTCTTAGACATAAAAATCTTGCAGAGCTGTTTTTAAAGAAGCTGTTTGATACCACCAGTGGTTGTTTGTTTAACCATAGCCATGTATGTTTAAGACTAGTAATGATGGTCTGGTGTAAATGACCTTGAAATGAGTTGCATACAGTCCTAGGACACCCCAGAGTGTCATTCATAATATTTCAGGGCAACAGAAGCACGGGGGGTTATTAGTGACTGATAGCCTTCTTTGTGTAAGTGTGTATACATAGATAGCTGTCAGTCACTGAAAGTTGTACATGGGGGAGGTGTTATCAGTGATTTATAGCATTCTCTGTGTAAGTGTGCATACAGATATAACTGTCAGTCACTGATACTGGCACAGGGGGAGGTCTTATTAGTGATTTATAGCATTTTCTGTGTAAGTGTGTATACAGAGATAGCTTTCAGTCACTGATAGTTGTACACAGGTAGGTGTTATCAGTGATTGATAGCATTTTCTGTGTAAGTGTGTGTACAGAGATAGCTGTCAATAACTGATAGTTGTGCATGAGGGAGGTGTTATCAGTGATTGGTAACATTCTCTGTGTAAGTGTGTATACAGCGATAGTTGTCAGTCACTGATAGCTGTACACACGGAGGTGTTATCAGTAATTGATAACATTCTCGGTGTAAGTGTGTATACAGAGATAGCTGTCAGTCACTGATTGTTGTACACGGGGGAGGTGTTATCAGTAATTGATAGCATTCTCTGTGTAAGTGTGTATATAGCGATAGCTGTCAGTCACTGATAGCTGTACACAGGGGAGGTGTTATCGGTGATTGATAGCATTCTCTGTGTAAGTGTGTATATAGCGATAGTTGTCGTCAATGATAGCTGTACACAGGGAGGTGTTATCAGTGATTGATAGCATTCTGTGTAAGTGTGTATACAGAGACAACTTTCAGTCACTGATAGCTGTAAACAGAGAGGTGGTATCAGTGATTGATAGCATTGTGTGTAAGTGTGTATACATAGATAGATGTCAGTTACTGATAACACCTCCTCCATGTAGAACTCATAAAGAGTAAAAACCTAAATTAATAAATTACAAGTTTTATTGAATCTTTTACCAAAAAACTGTATATCAATCTGCTCAGTTTATCCTGTTCTATATCATGCTGCCTGCATTCTGTAGTGACATATACTCTTTAAAAACAAAGATCCCAGATCAGTGTCTCACTGTGCAAATGGTTGTACCACTTGATGAGTAGAATATGAGCCCTGATATAATTATAAAGGTTGAGGAGGATGTTTAACTTAGTGGTGGTTTATAGACACTATTAGGAAATTGTGTACACAGGATTTTGTGTTACAATATCAGCACATTGGCATACACTTGTAGCTAGTGATGTCTGAAAGGATTAAAAAGTGAAACAAAAGCTTCCCACCAGCCTGTAAATGGATTATAGAGGAGAGCTTACAGGTATGTTTCATTTCATACCTTTCAGTGAGTAGGGTTGAGGTAGTCTGGTGCTTGATTCCAGTCCCCACAGTTTTTTTTTTTTTTTTTCAATCTCTGGGTCAGTGTTCCTTAACCTGTGGTTCTTCAGTTGTTTAATACCCACAACTTCCAACATGTCTTTGGCTGTCAGAGCATCATGAGTGTTCAGGTTTTCAAATCTCTAGAGTCACAAATTGGAGACAACTAGTCTAGAGAAAGATTAAAGGAATAAAGAGACATATATCTCCTTCTTTGGTACTATGCTGCATGGAGGAAGCTTACCTGTTGTGGTCAATCACCCCAGCATGTCTTTATTTTAATTTGAAGTCTGTGGACATGGCCAAACACAATTAATTGAAGATGTTTGAACCTGTTGATATTGGTGGGACTAGTCAACCATCCAATGTGTATAGGGGTCTGCCAGCTCTTCTCCTACAACAGAATGTTGAATTGCATTTTTGTTCTCACAGAAGGTAAGCTGCTTCCAGAGTTATGTGGTAGTGGCTTAATTCTCTATCTCCAACCGCTAAACACACTTTTTTATAGGGGGTCGCAGGAATATCTGTTGGCTGAGCAACCATTCTGCTAACCGCTATCTTATATGTATGGCCACTTTTTGTCTCATTTGAAGCATGTCAGGGTGCTGGTCCCTCTTTGCCTCTCTTCTCCTATATCTTTTACACCGAAGCACAATTTGTTCAGTTTGGCAGTATGTATGAGTACAAACCACCAGGAATTTACCAGGGAGTCAGTGCATAGAGATGATTTCCATGATAAAATAAGAAAAAGGAAGAATATCAGATAACTGCAACAAACATAGGAACAATCCTAGCAATATCCTTTAAATTCCAAAATGTATTGTGCAGCTTATGGCATTTTTTGAGAGTATTGCTTGTATACATAAAGGTGAAGGAGTTACCGATGTTTTGGGCATTTATAATTCAGCTTCTGTTAATCTCCTCTCACACCATCTCCTCAAAAGGCCGTGAAATGTCTAGAACAGACATTGGGAAACTCACATGTCCATCCAACAGTTGCTTATCTGAGGATTAGCTGCACCACTCGTGATCAAGTACTAAAGGCAAACTTATTGTGTCTGCATTGCCTTGGGCTTGAGCCACACAGCTGTCTCCATGTAAAGAACCAGATATGATATCAAAGTATGAACTTCACAGGGATCATGCGGCTGCAGAATTAGATAGCAGCTGTGGAAGAGAAGATAGGACTTTCAATATCTAGTAGCTATCCAATCATTAGTAGCATAGTTACTAATATATAAGCACTATTTCCAGGGACATATTGCTTTTAGTTAGCTGCCTTTTGTCAATCAGAGGTGTCTACTGGATAGATTATAGCACAATGTTACCAAATGTTAGTCAATAATTTGCAATTCCCATTGTAAGAATAGATATTGGTAGTTTTGCTTATGAATAAATGTGGAAGAATTATGCCTAGTCATACAAAACACATACCATGTAATACTGCTGATTGATGATAGCAATACTCCTATCTACTTTTATGTCCTCCCATGTTCCCACTGAATACTAAAGTATTCATCCAGTGTCAAGGATTCAAGATTGGGATACTTAAACCATAATGAAGTAAGGCCCTGGCAGTACACTAGAGAGGGGGAGTGGAGAACGGGGAACTTAATATTTAATAATGTTTATGTCACAGACTATGGAAAAGTGGGTAGAAAGTCCCATTGGAACTATGACCGTGGTTAGTAGTGGATTCCATGCACCCTGTGTAGTATTAAAATGATCATCACAATTAAGACAGATAATGTAGAGTAATAGGGTGCATAATAGGGTCATTTTTACAGCAGCAAATTTTGTCATAAGTGCCGTTTGTGCCTCCTCCAGAATTTGTGTCTTTTTAACGTTTTTGTACATCCACCTCACAAAGTGGGTGGGGTGTAGGCGGTGGGAAGTGGGTGGGGTCTAGGCTGTGGGAGGTGGGAAGTGGGTGGGGCGTAGGCTGTGGGAGGTGGGATGCAGGTGAGAGTTTCACAGTCTGACTCATTAAACAACATGTGGACCAGAAAACTGGAGCATAGTACAACAGAAATTTACTCCAGCTCCTGGCTCAAGTAGATTTCCGTTCTGGTGCATGGACAGCAGAAGATGTGACAAATTTATTAAGAGGCATTAGCCTCTTCAACAATTTTTCAGATTTTTGTCAAGTGGGGTAATTGCTAAGACTGGTGTGTGAAATTCTGGTCTTTCCAAATGACCAATATTGGGTGCATAAAATACTACAGAGATTATGGAAGTTTAGTATATCAGTCATACGTTTTGAAAGGTCTTCACTAGTGTAGTCTTATTCACAAAATAGCATGAGGAAGGTTCTGCTCCATATTTGGCATAATAAATCAGAATACACTTGGTATATCGCATTTATCTTACCATAGGCTTCAGAGGTCAGCCATAAATACACTCCACACTACTATAGCTAGATATTGATCCTAAAGCAAACAATGGATACCTTCCCATTCATTAAAAACTTTACTTACCACCAAGAACAAATGGGGAAAAAATAAGTCTATGAAATGAGTCTACAACTTGCATGAAGAATGGCTGGACGTTATTTGCACCTATAGACACTAATTGAACCAATTACCCAGTTGCACTAGAGGACATGAACAGTCCAAATGGGGCTCATGGGCTGAGTGGTTTTGAAATTTTCCTTTTGTTTTAGATTTCTTTTTCCTTTATTCCTAACCAACAAAATTATGAAGGGTGACTACTACTGCATTAGCAAAGTGTCTAAAATAAGAGTTTGCATGGCAGATGTTCTTAATTTAAAAATACTTCTTAATTATGTGTCTTTCAGGACCAGGTGCAAATCAATCCTCCGTAAAAACATAAGAATGTCAATAAGGTCATAAATGAACCGTGTCTTACAGTATGTTCAATATTATAACACAGGCACCATGCTGTGCTTAGAGTAATATGAGGAGATGTGCTTATAATAAACTATGTCATAAGCAGAGTACATATATATATATATATATATATATATATATATATATATATATATAGTTAATGGTTAATAAAGTAGGCAGCACTCTAAAATAATGAAAAACGTGATCCTTTATTCCACCTCTGCAATATTTCAGCTGACTCATTAAACACTGCTTTATTAACCATTTATCAAAGTTCCTGTCCAGGAATCATAGGAATTGCACCCATACATCATCTTTTTGATGTGCTGCTATCTGAACTTTTTTTTCTCAGTATATATATATATATATATATATATATATATACATACACACACATACATGCACGCACACACAATTAAGTCACATTATTATTATCACCAGCTAGTATCCCGAATAACCTCCATGTGCAGCATTGAAAGCAGCTAGATGGGCTGGGAATGACTCTATAAGGTCCTGGTAGGTTTTCACAGGTATCTGGAGCCATATTGACTGCAGTGCATCCCACAGCTGCTGGAGGGTGCATGAAAGAGAATCCATAGAGCAAACACTGAGGTGGTCCCACAGATGCTCAATTGGGTTCAAGTCTGGATAATTACTGAGCCAGGATAGTACTCAGAAGTCTTGGTCATGCTCTTTCAACCAATGTCAGACATTTCCAGCTGTGTGACCTTTCACATTGTGTTGCTGGAAGATTCTATCCGTCCCAGGGAAGTGATCAGCAAGGATGGATTTATACCCAAATGATCTGCAAGGATGGATTCATACCCAATCTATGTAGGAATCAGTCGGCACTCCGATGCTCGGTGGCGTGGTGCTCGCGTCCCGGAGAAACTCCACATGAATATAGGACAAAAGGACCGGCACTCACCAAGTTCAGATAACTTGCTTTTATTGGTCACATAGAGCAAGATAATGTGATGCGGCATTTCGGCTCAATGTAGCTTAATGTAGGCTCACTACATTGAGCCGAAATGCCGCGTCACATTATCTTGCTCTGTGTGACCAATAAAAGCAAGTTATCTGAACTTGGTGAGTGCCGGTCCTTTTGTCCTGGATTCATACCCAAGTCGCTTGAGATTGCCTTCCACATGGATTAGTGGGTCCAGAGAACGCCACAAAAACATATCCCATACCATAACGTTGTCACCACCAGTTTCTGTTCTTCCAGTTGGTTGCAGGGTGTTTCTTCTCTTATGTTTCTCATTTGACATGCCAACATCCATCCATTCGATGAAACAGAAACCGTGACTCATTGGAGAAGGCAACCTTTTGCCAATCAAGAGAGGTCCAATTCCAAGTACTGCCAAGAAAATTGAAGAGTTTTTTGCCAATGCAACTTTGTTAGCAGAAGTGCAGTGACCATCTGTCTTCTTTGAAGCAAAATACACAGTAAGGTTCACTGAATTGTTGTTTTAGACAAACATCTGGTAGCCTCCTGATTCATTTTGGTGATTAGCTGCTCCACTGTAGTGTTAGTCCACCTTGTGCACATTCATAGCTAGTGTTCACCTCTCACATAATGTGGAGCTTCATAGTTTCCATATCCCTTATTTGAAATAGTGCCATTTGTCCACTCACAATACAATTCCACCACAGCTGCACACGAACAGTTCACAAACTGAACAGTTTCATAAATACTGCCACCCTTGGCCTGAAAGCCAATGATCATCCCTTTTTGCAAATCGCCCCTTTTACCCATGACATCAACAAGGGAACTTCCCTACGAGCTATGCTTCCAACATCGAAAGTAGCAAGTGGTCATAATAATGTGACTCGACTATGTAGTGTATAAAGCAATAGTTGTTGCCATAGAAACTGAATATTGTTAAGCAATGCATCTTGAATGAAAATATGCCATTGGAATGAATAACTGGCATCACTGATGCCCACTGGCAGCAATACTTGTTTAGCTGAGGCCAATTTGTAGCACTAACAGATAATTTCGAAGCAATCTTATGTGATGTTCAAGTGCAGCCAACCTACCAGCTGTGACTAAAGAGTGGGCTGGTTACATAATAAGTGGCTATGGGACTCATATTGATGTGAAGTGGAGACATTATTAACAACCATAAGTCTGACCGTAATCATTTGTTAAGTATGTTTTTTAAAAATACACTAATTTCACTATGTATATTCATCTAGGAAACAATTTGCAGGAACCCGCTGTGTGCATGAGGTCAAAATGAAATGTCCACTTTGATGTTTTTTTGTTCAAAGGATCCCTTAAAGACACCCAGCAATCAAGTGTGTTCTATGGAGTAACCCATCAGCAAATATGAAACTTCCTTGCAGTGACACTACAGCAGGGGTCCCCAACTCCAGTCATTAGAGCCTACCTGCCGGTCATGTTTTCAGGATTTCCTTAATATTGAGCAGCTAATATAATTAGTGTCCATCCATCAGGACTTACCACAGGTATCCATTATGTGGGATATTCCCAAATCCTGACCAGTAGGTGGGCACTGAGGACTGGAGTTGGGGAAACCTGCACTATGATAAATAAAGCATGGTGCCCAATGAAGTTAATAAACTGAATAAAGCAAGGATGCGCCAGTGGGAGAATACTCTGTGCAGCCATTGGTTCATAGATGAGGATCCTAAACAAGAGAACTTCTCTAATAAAAGGCTTGTCCAGTGGTATTTTTTATACATGGCTCACAATGGGTGGGAAAAAAAAGTAAGAAAAAAAAAACATACACAGTTATCGATCCATTGGTGTTCTGACAATTACCAGTCCTTAATGCTCTCCTTTTCCTGGTCCTATCTTGACATGCCTTCTGAGCCATCACTTTCCACAGTTGTGGCCCACATTAGCCAGTGATTGGCTATTCATATTTTTTCTTTACCAGGAAGTGGATAGCAATGAAGACCAGGTAAGCATTGTAATGGCAGCAGCAGGGGGACAGTAAGATTGAGAATGGCTTCATTTTTAAATGTTTAACCTTTTGTGAACCATACAGTATATGAAAATTTTGTACCATTGGATAACTCCTTTAACTTGGGATTCATTAATAGTATATTAAAAAATGGGCTTTCTAAAGCAGGCAACTTATTTAAAGAGGTATCCTTAACTTTGATATTCATTGTCTATCCATAAGATAGATCATCAAGATCAGATCAGTGGAGGTCTGACATATGGCACCCCTTTAATTATCTGTTTAAGGCAGCTGAGAGTGTTTGAAACTGTACAGTGGACGGTACCAAAAGAATAAGGTTCTGCTTACTGTGTAGTTGCTGTGCTGTGGTATTGCAGCTGACCTCCCATCCAAGTGAATTGAAGCTGAACAGCGTTTCCACATTGCTGGAAATGACATAATAGACAGGTTATCAGACCCCCATTGACCTATCCTAAACTATTGTGATTACTAGAAGAAGATGAAAATGATACTTTCATTCTCAAATGTTCAACATTGTGACTGTTCTCTATTGTACATCAACTTTAATTTGTGACAGACTCAAGCATAGTGCCTGACATTTGTATTCTTGTTTGTGTTTTTTAATGCTATAATTACAATATTCTGGATAAAAAGCATGATTATCAGCAGCATTATCAGCAACCGCAACAAAACCCTCTCAAATATCCTAGCAAATATTAGCAAAAACTGCTCGTGTGTGTTGGTGCGCATCTGTTTCTACAAAGCACACCGAAAAAGTAATAATTACTGCACATTAAATACAATAGACAATATCAGGGTAATACGGGGAATATTTCCAATTTTAACTAAGCATATTAAATTTAAATGGAGAACTATGGCAGCTCCTTCTTGAGTGTAATGGCATTAAATTAAAAATCATCCATCTTGAAAAGTTTTGCTTTAAAAATGTATTAAAATTCTTTTAGTCAGACTGGTGAGAAAAAAAAAAAAAAAAAACATCAGAGTTCATTCCATTTCCATTGATTGAGAGCTCTCCCAGCAGATGTTTTACTAGAAAAAAGAATTATAGTATGCTATAGCAGAAGACCAAGGTGTGGGAAGAATGTCAAGGTCAATTATCACTCAATGGAAGTTTAAAATCAAAGAGAATTTTACTGATTTTGTGTTATGTTAAAAATATGCTTTCAAATGTAGTTCCCCTTTTAAGTCAAGACTCGATGTTAAACTGCAGATGACAATTTAATGGTTTGGTGTGCATCTTGTGGGAGGTTAGCCACCTTCTTTTCATGGAACATGGCTAAGTTCTAATTGATCACAAGAAGCCATTTATTTTCTAATACAGAAAAATAACAGGAGAAGTTTCACAAAAAATGTCCTGGGTAATCTTTGATGTACATTTCAAATTCTTCTTGACTCTTTTTTATGTCAGTTCCTACTTGAAAATTGATGCCTTAGCAGTCTTGGAAAAGTACTTATTATAGAATAAAAGTAAGAGAGCAGAATTAATACTTGAAAAAATGATGAGGCAAATTTAGTTCTTATGATAAGACATGTTTTTGACTTGTCTACAAAGCCAGTTCTAGGAGGGAAAGGTAAATATTAGCACTTGTGCCTAGGTACTGATTCCCCAATTAGTAGCATATTATAGATTGTAATAAAAAAAAATCCATTACATTTAAGATTAATATATATTGAAAATTCTGCTTGTCCTCGAACATTTACAACTGTAACATTTTCTGCTTAGCCAATGCAGTTTCATCCAGCAGTTGTAATATTTCTTTTTTTTATTTTTTTCTTAACCCAAAGTTATTTGACTTCTTAGCATTTTATGGCAAATTTTTTAGGTATAGTTTTTGGTACTTACCATTTAACTTTTCATTCTTTATTTTTCTAAACATGATGTGGATGCAAACAGTCAAAAAAGAAAAATGTGTTAATCAATGGAGTCAATTTAGTCAATGCCAACAACGAGGGGTAATCATTTGGGGGCAACAGCTGTGCCCCGCGATCATAACACCATAAGTTAGGTATAAGCTCTCAGTGCCTTACATGTAGAGTACATAAGCCAGGAGTTAAAGAGAAGCTATAAATATGATAGTACCCTTTAGATTTCAGTATTTATCACTTATATAGAGCCAACATATTCCATAATACTTTACAAAATTATCTCTTACTGTTCCCAGTAGAGCTGACAATCACATTTTTCTAAATATTAGCATAACACTCATATTAAATATAATATGGCATAGGGTATACTTATGTGACATGGGGCCAAAGGGCTCAAGCGAACTATGACAGATTATCAGAGTTGTATTGGTGGGTACAAATACTACCTCTAATTAGCACATCAAATTCCCAATGAAATTTGTAAAGAAAATACTTATTTGTTAATGGGTGTCAAATAATTTATCATGTGACCACTTTAACCCCATCAATAGTTCTAAAATAAAGGGTTATGTATGTAGATATACATTTCAGGACTCCACTGAAACAAGAGTAACAAAGGAAATCACATGATACTTTTGAGCTTCTATTTTGTTGAGATAGATAAGACCACCAATCATATGACACCCTACAACCAGAAGGAGCATTTTTTATAGCCCACCTGTTGGTAATTTAGTGAGTGTAATTATACCCTATAGCCTTACTCTATTATCATCCTTTTTTTATTGATTTGCTATAATTACAGCTAGTCTGGGGCTACACGGGGGCTAAGTGGTTACAACTGGTGTCTTTCAGCTCTGGAGTCCGAGGTTAGTATTCAACCAATGACAACATCTGCATGGAATTTGTAATTTCTGTTTGAGTACTCCTACACTCCAAAGACATACTGATAGAGAACTTAGATTAGGAGCTCTATCGGGAATAGCTGTGAAGTAATTATCATTTCCATGTGCTATAAAGATTAAGATGTCACACTGCGAGAATCCCCAAAAATGCAACACTGTAGGATTTTTGGTTGCAAGTAACACAAAATGTTACCACCATGAGCCACAAAGCAAATTGTCTGTGACTGTGATTTGGCTGTTTTTGTACAAGTAACTTACAGTTCTAAAATAGTCATGTTACAGCACATTTCAAATGAGTCACACAAGTGTTTTTGGTGCCAAAACTTGCTATCACTCAACTTATGTTGCATTGTAGCCCCCGCCTTAAAGGAGTTTCTCACATTTGCCAACTTTTTCTACAGAGCCCACATCAAGGGCAGACCTGTGGTGGTCATCATACTTACCTGATCAATGCCACTGGGTTCTGGACAACATGAGTTCCCTTCTGCTTCGCAGGTCCCGGGTTTCCGTATGTCCTCTTCCAGCTTGACACTGGGTCACATGACCACTGCAGCCAATAAGTGGTTGCAACGGTCACTTGTCACCCATTCATTCATTGTGGTCAGTCATTGGATGCAGCAGCCAGTTACACAGGATGTTCATATTGGAGATTGGGGATGTGCAGAGTTAGTGACACAGTCATGGTGCCGGAAGACAGCGGCATCGACCAGGCAAGTGCGATTACCACCACGGGTTCAGCCATGCTTTGGGGTGTCTAGAAAAGGTCTGCCAACATGAAAAACATATTTTTAAAGAAATTGCTGAAATGGCCCGAAATTAGTATGCAAGATTTTAGTAAACTCAAATTCCCTGCAAGTTCCGTGCTTTATCACCATAATGGTCCAGAAGCTATAGTCAATAATTTCTTGAATATCACTGTAAAGCTTTTGTTTCTACATTTTCACTAAATTTAATTTAAATATCTTAAATGTCAAGTCCAAGAAAAGAGAATTATACTTGTCTTAAAAGACTGTACTTACTTGAAAGGCCGTACTTATAGGAAGCATCTACGCCATCAAATAGTTAAACCATTTTAGGTTAGGAAGGTCAAACTATTCTGGGAATACCAGGACACATCAGGATCTTAATCAATACAAATATAATTTATCAACAAGTGAGGTGTTAAAGATTGCTCATTCCTTGGTGTAGGTGGGTAATTAGATGCTTGAATTATTCTCGATAGAGACTTCCAGCTGGAGGATGTGTAGATGTATTCCTCTGGTATAGATTAATTCATCTATTATTAAAATAATCAATGCATTTGTTAATTACCATGTATCTGGAGAGCTCCCCACTGCAGCATTTCAGTTAAAGATATGTTTAAAGGTAAAGCAAATTAAAGAAGCCTGTGCAACTTTGGCATGATTAGAGTTGAGGATAATGAATGCTTCTTCTAATACCATGCGGTAACAAATATAGAAATCTGTGACTATACTAACATTTTAATCTTCATGTCAGCATTATACCACCAATCAGCCATAATATTAAAACCTCCTAAACTAAAATTTTGCCTAGTTCTGTCTCATCAAAGCTTTATCAAGGCAACTCTTCTGTCAAAACAGTTCATGTCCTGGGTATATGGCACCAATACATTAGCGGCATATCCTTTAAGTCCTGTAACTTGTGAGATGATACCTCTATGGCATCAGACTTATTTTTCCAGTACATCTCACAGGTCCTTGAGATCTGAGATGCTTGTGATTGAGATCTGGGGAATCGGGCGGATAAGTCATCAGCTTGAACTCTGTCATGTTCCTCAAACTATTCCTGAACAATATTAATTTTGTAAAAGGGTACATTATCCTCATGATTGGGGCCACTGATATCAAGGGCTACCGTTGCCATGGAAGATGTTCTTGTTATGTACAATGTTTAGGTAAGTAGTCCATGTAAACGTATTTACATAGTGCACTGTTCTAATAGTATGTCTGGCACTTAACAGGGTTGTGCATCAGTTACATATTGATAATGTATTATCAGAATAGGTCATCATTATCAAATTGGAAGGGGTCCAACACAGGGCACCCCCACAGATCAGCTGGGGCAAGCACTGCTATTTCTTCTACATTACGCTAGATTACAACTGCTCATTTCATTTCAAGCAAGACGACAAGCAGTATAATCTTAAAGAGGAAGCAGCACTCTCATAATGTCCCATCCTCTTCTAACAGCTGATCTGCAGGGGTGTCAGGTGTGGGGTTCCTGCCAATTTGATATTGATGGCCCACCCTGAGGATAGGTCATCAATTTGTAACTGCTGCACAACCCTTTCAACATAATATCACACTGTTGATACAGATGTTCATTGCTACATCTGTATATTACACCTCGACTGGTGCCATTGTAACAAGATAATGTTAGCCACTTTACTGTCCAGTGGTTTTAATGTCATTTCCAATTGGTGTATGTCTATATGCAATGAATGTCTGTAAGAAGACTATTCAACCTCTGGTGTGGTCACTTTTTAGAGGAATTGGTGTCTTGTGATACCTGCCTTGTCAAGTAAGATGAATAGCAATGAATGCATCAAGTCCTAACTTGAATGGCAAAATCACATCTCCACCTATACATTTGACAAAAAACAGTCTAGTAAACTTCTTAAGACTTGAATGGAGACAGTCTCGGCCTGGACGTAGCTACTGTTGGCCAACTCACTTGCAAAAGCAGGCATTAATGAAACTCTTCTCTCCTGATGGGAGAGATTCACAGAGATATTGCTTTAAATATTTACAATGATAGAGAAGGTCTAAAATATGCAATCTACTGTAGAAGAAAATAAAACCTCTTAAATAATGCTTCTTATGACTTTTTTCAAATTGAGAATTATTTGTGTTTCAGATAAATACTTTAGATAGAACAATAGAATCATCACCACCATATATTTAAAAACATAATATAATTCATCCAACTGCTAAGTTACAATTAGCAACCAAATATATGGATATTCCCATTGTATATCATTAGAGCATATTGCTAATATATGCCATAATATTATGATTAGTGATGATCCAAGCTCCAAGCACATACTAAAAATATATAAATATAAGTAGTTGTCCAGGATGTTACAATTAATAGTGTATCCTCAGAATAGGCCATCAAGTCTGTTCAACAAGGGTCTAACATCCCCCACACCCCAGATCACCTGTTTCAGAGTAGCTCCAGGGTAGTAGGCAAGCAAAGTAGGCATAAGAACTACACAATTATTGTATTGTGGACAGAGCTGGTTGCTGCAGCATTGTTCCCATTCATTTTAATGTGAGCAGTGCTGAAGTAACCAGCTCTGTCCACTGTTCACAAAGAGCTGGTGGAGCACTGCACAACTGACCATCCAGGATGTACAGTATAAGACTTCAATAGATCAGATATTGATGGCATATCCTAAGGGTCTATTCAGATTTTTCTCTGTGTTTTTCTCATTTACTATGTAAGATTCCCACATTCATGCCATTCTTAAGATCTGGAGCACGATTGATCTGAAAATTATGGAATAAAAGGTGTTTATTGGAAGGAGCCAGGAAAAATGTCTATATTTTTCTCACTGAGAGATTAAGAAATATCTGTAGCTTTCTATGTTCTACTCTATTCTGTGACTAGTTCTATACATGGGCACTTTGAGAAGAAAGCCATGTCAATGAATAGACATGTTGTATGCATAAATTAAACTTTTCAAAGAAAATTATTTTACATGTGTAACTATTAAAAATTGCCTTGGATACATTATGATGTTTAAAGTATACAAGTACCTTTGTAGTCACAAGTGGAGAAAAAACATAAGAAAGCCTCTAGGAATGATCAAAAGAAGGTGTGGGTGGTGAAAATTAATGCTGTACCCAGTTATTGTTAAGGCTTTTTTCATTAAATCATTTCTTTCTTAATGAGATTTAACCCTATGTCACTAAAACAACAGTACACAAAATGTTCATGAATGAATAGATGAGAACTTCCTACATTGTGTTTTTAAATATTCGGAATCCACTTTGTCATTATCAAAAGAATGGCTTTAGTCATATGAGATAATGCCCTGACTTCTTGGATAATCATGCTTTACAATTAAAGAGGCATAACATTTTTTTTATTTGAACTCTTACTATTTTGTACTTAAAATTCAGTTTGCATACCTTTCTATATCAGTGCAGTGGACCCATATCTGCACAGTAGTCAATGTCCTACCATTTACACATTGAGGGGTAGGACATCAATATAATTCTATTCATACTATGCACAAGTGCTAAAGAAAAAATCTGGGGTTGTACTAGGCAGAGAAAGTAAGCATACTGGGCTGGTCTTAAAGCTGCTTGGAGACAACCTGGGAAAGGTAGGTCACAGCTCAGTGCACAAGCTCTGACATGTCTTTTAACCAGATATAGAGGAATTGTCAGCTCCTAACAACCTCTTTCAATATAATTAGAGATGAGCGAATCGAAGCTGACGAAGTGGAATTCGATAAGAATTTCAGGAAAAATTTGATTTGTACCGAAGCCAAATTTCCTCGCGCTTTGTGGTAACGAATCACATTTTTTCCTAAAATGGCTGCTACATGTATGAGGACATGAGGCAAGGAACTCTGGGAAGGGGGACCACCCATCCTGATATGCATGCAGCCAATCAGCATCCAGCAAGCCCTGTGATGTCACAGCCCTATAGATACGGCGGCAATCTTAGATTCTGCCATTCACCAGAGTGCTTAGTGGTGGGAGAGACATGTCCGCGGACGCTAGGGACAGTGATAGAAAAGACTTGATTGTGGTGAAAAAAAAAAGATTTACAAGTGCAGGGAAAGATTACTCAAGGTGTAGGGAAAAATGTAGGTAGGAATTATTCCACCAGCATTTGTGTAGAACAGGGTTCAGTCGGGGAGGTGACAGCCTGGGTAATAGGAACAATCCGATTACACCTTGCTGCACTGACTGGGGATCCAAATTGCCATTGTACAGCTCTGTAATTCCAGAAAACTTGTCTTATTAGGGTGCAAGTGCTGTTCCATACAGGCATTAACAGGGTTTATTGCAAATAAAAGTATTTCTAAGTTTTATTTGACCTTGTGCCATGCAGTTAAATGTTCTAAAGCATTTTTTGGCTTGTATTACAGGGTGGTGAAGGGCGAAAATTGCAGCCCTTTTTGTCGTGTATTACTGGCAAAAGTAAAATATATTTGCCGCTCAGCGGTGCAGTTATCTGTTTTAAAGCCCTTTTTCCCTGTGTATTACTGGAAAAGGAAAAAATATCTTTGCCGCTCAGCGGTGCAGTGATATATTCAGAAGCTCTGTATGCCGTGTATTAGTAGTGAAAAAAAATATATTCGCCATCCAGCGTTGCATATATTTGTTGAAAAGCCTTTTGCGTAAAAGTGGGAAAAATTAGGGCCTAATTGTCTCTTAGCAGTGCAGTGATATATTCGGAAGCCCAGTTTGCCATGTATTAGTGAAAGAAAAATAATTATATTCGTCGTTTATTGTTGCATTTATCTGTTGATAAGCCTTGTGTACTGTAAAAGGTTAAAAAAATGAAGGCCTATTTGTCCTTCAGCCTTGCAGTTATATGTGGTAAAGGCCTTTTTGTGATGAATTTTTTTCTGTGAAGTGGGCTATTTTTGGCAAATTTCATGGGTGCCTGTACACCTCCTTTTGCTGTATGGACCGAATCACGGAGTGGTTAAATTTGTTATATGAAACGGGCTTTTTTTCTTTAAATTAATGGGTGACTTTACACCCACTTTTTCGGTACGGGCTGAATTACGTAGTATTGAAATGTGTAATATGAAACAGGCTTTTTTTTTGTCAAATTCATGGGTGACTGTACATCTCCTTTTGCGGTATGGGCCAAAAAACGTAGTGGTGAAATTTGGTATATAAAATGGGCTTTTTTTCGTCACATTTATGGGTGATTGTACACCTCCTTTTGCGTATGGGCCAAATTACTTAGTGGTGAAATTTGCTATATGAAACTGGCTTTTTCTGGGAAAATTGATGGATGACTGTACACCACCTTTTGGTGTATGGGCCGAATTACGCAGTGGCAACAATTTCAAAGCAAACTCTGCTGCTCTGTATCTCTTGTAAGGTCAATGTCTCCAACTATGCCCCTCGCGTGATTTACACCAAATACATTATTTTCATGTAGAGATCCAAGAATTATATTGGAGGCATGTACTGTATGCAAGCCATGTGCAACCACTCTCATCACTCTCACAGTGTTCTGCCACTGGTTTGCCTGGACGAATGGAGTCACACAGGGGAGGAACTGCTCTGTGTCCTTCATCAAGAAATCAAATCCTGGCTTTCTCCGCGACAACTGAAAATCAAAACCTTGTTAACCGACAAAGGGAAGAACAAGGTGTCGGCTGTGCATCAAGGAGGGCTGAGCCATGCGTCCTGCATGGCGCACATATTCAAACTAGTTGTCAAGTGGTTTCTGAAGTATTCCACACATCTGCAAGACATCCTAAAAATGGGCAGGAAACTTTGCATGGACTTCAGCCCTTCGTACACCGCAAAGCACACCCTCTTTGAGGTGCAGCGGCAGAACGGCGTCCCCCAACATCGTCTGATATGCAATGTTTCCACCCGTTGGTATTCCACCCTCCTTATGTTGGAGCGACTATACGAACAGAGTAAGGCCATCAATGATTTCTTGATGATTCAAGTGGACAGAAGTACTCCCCTGTGTAACTTCGATGTCAGCCAGTGGCAGCTCATGTGTGACACCTGCCGTTTGCTTAGGCCTTTTGAGGAGGCCATGTTATTTGTCAGTCGCCAGGACTATGGGATGAATGATGTAATTCCACTGCTTCATGTCCTGGAAGAGATGCTGGTAAATCTGGTTGGTTAGGGGACTGAAGACGTGCTGTCTAGAAAGATGGCGGCAGAGTTTGATACATTTGTCTGTCAAGATCTCTGTTTACAGTCAGTGAACAGGAACATCATTTATCGTAAGGGCATACAAACACCAACCAATGGGGTGTTAACCCCCAGAAGTAGGTCATCAGCATGAAGGAGCAGTCATTTTCATAGTCCGAGGTATTCTCCCAGAAGCTTGACCTCTGCACGTCGACGGTCTGCATTGCAAAGCTTGTCTAAAACAAAAATCCCGCAGTGCACCCTGGAGGAAACTCTTGATCCGGTACAGGCTGCTTTGCTCCTTCAAAAACAGCGTGACACCCATGTAAAATTTCTCATACACCAGACTGAAAGAGTATTCCAAGCACCTGTCTGCCTACACAGCTGCCGAGAAGCAGAAGGGTCTTGCCATTGAACTGGGCTCAGAGCTGACCCTAAAAGTTAAATTTTCCTGTTTACCGAGACTCAAAGGAAAGGACATTCACTGACTGTGCTCATACAGATTTCATCCAATCCTCCACTCACCAAGGCAAGCACAGAGGACCGTATTGTGTGGACAGGTTGGTTCTGCGGGACGTACAGAGAGGACGATGTATTGGAGGTGTTACCAAAGACATTTATTTGCCTCCCGCTCTTCCTGCATAACGGCTCCGAGGCGCTCACGGCTATCATACAGACGTGGTTCCAAAGAAACTTTGACTGTTGTTTCGGTAAGCTGGTGATCAGTTCTCAGGACCTTACTTGGCTAGCAGCGATGTGGACCAGGCATGACGTGTCTGGATCAGTGTCGGCCACAGAGCTTGTTTTCTCTGTGCCCTTCAAACCTCACATGGACATTTCTTATGCCATCCACGCAGAGGACTTCAAGACTTTATGGAAGTCCCCCTGGACGTCTTACATGTCTTAGACATGATCCCTGCAGTGCATACTACATGTTATACTGCTTCTTACCATTCTCTTACAGAGGATTTGAGACCTGCACATACTAAGGCTTATTTAAGAAGATTTTCGGGTGTTGTCTGTACAGACCAGTTACCTTCCAACGACGGTGATTGTGTAGCATGTACTGTAGGAATGAGCTGGAGTCGGCTTGTTTGCTGGACTGTCCTCCAGTTATCGGCCATAACCCCATACATTTTCTGATCAATATGCATTACCATCATGGTCACCCCAAAACTGGTCGTCAATCCATTCTTGTTGATGTCGCCATAGACAGGTTCCTTTTTTGGGGGGTTATTTTTCTGGCGGATCAGTGGAAGGGCAAAATAATCAGTGACGTAAACACAAACTTACTGTTGACACCCTCTCCACTCTGTCGGGGGCTCTACTTGTATAAGCGTTTAATAGAACAGTTTCTGTTTACATCTATGTGGAATCAGCAGACAAGGGTGTAAAAGGAGTGCACTTCTTCTTGATGGAAACATTGACCTGTAAGGCTGAGTTCATAGTTATTTGGTCAGTTTTGGCCCCGTGACAGCCCAAATAAGTGAAATATGCAGTGATTCTAAGAGTGACGCCTGTCATCTGCATGTCATGCGGACTCACAGTAATATTTCACTACTAAAGCAGACTCCCTATGCGTGTTACCGCCAGGCACAGTGTTCTACACCACTATAAAGGCTCTCAGCAGCCAGGTCATAGCAGTTTTTTAACGTAATTCGCCACAAATATATTTGGATCGAACCAAAATTTTCCCAAAAAATTCAGCGAAACGGTGAATAGAATTTTTGAAAAATTCGCTCATTTCTAATTATAATGTGTTCTTTTTTAAATAATATATTCTAATTAGTAATTAAAGTGTATCAAACTAGATGTATAGAAACTAGATTTTGTTTTTCAGTGACAAATATGGTTGTGGAATCTAGATTACTGCTTCAAGCCATCTATGCAAATAACAACTGTAGTAGCTACAAGGCATTTTCTTGCAAGTATTTGGTGAGGGCGATCTTTTGTTTGCACAGTAAATTTTCCTGCTTGCAGATTATCTTTTGGGAACCATCTTTTATGTGCCCTGCAGTTAAAGATAAAATGTTAATTGATTCTTTATAAGGAAAAAGTGAATTTTTTTCATAAATCTTGCTTAAACTGTAACAGTTATAAGGACCTTATGCAAATCGCATCCACAGTGAAAAATTCAGCGATTTGAAATATGGATGGGTTTGTAAAAATTGAATTGGGGATTTCAATAACAAAGACATCTCAAAAAGAATGCATTGTGCTTTAGCCAATACTAATTAGCTTTTACGCATCACTCAGACACATTTTCCTTAGAACACATTTTCTTTCAACTATCATAGTGTTTTTTCTTATGCCGTTTTTGTATGTTTTTGTAGTCTTTATTGCTTTTTTATTTTAATTTTTTTGAAGTTTTCTAGCTTATTGTGATCACAGAGCAATCAATCCAGTCTTACATTGTCTGGTAAAGTGCTGCTTTGTTGAAGAGGTGTCCGTGTATGGTGGGTGGTTAATTAATCCTTTTGAGGATTAAACCTAAAATTATGTACATTTAATGTATTCACATTTGCATAGGTAATGATTATTTTGATTCTCATTTCTACACCATTAAGGATTGCAGGAACAACATTAAGAATAAGACCTTAATCATCAAAAAATACTCACGAACCATACATAATCTTGCAACATTAATACACGTTCTGAAATTGGCGTGCACAAGTATGTAAAAGGCCAGGGTAAATATATAATTGGTTAAAACATTAATAGTAATAAATAGCTTATACAGGGAGTATGCTCTCTGGAGCACCATTGTATTGTTTTAGTAAACTAGACTTTTACCAACACAGGTGTCCTTAAGACACAAACCAACAGTCTAAGGTGCCCCATTCATGCTACCATATTTTTGGTCCGCACATGATCTGCATTTTTTGCAGATTAGATAAGGACACATTCATTTCAATGGGTTCTCATAAAATGCGTACAGCACACTGTGTGCTGTCCATATCCGTATGTTTATTCTACAGTCCTGCAAAAAAGATAGAATGCAGACCTCAAATACATACAGTAGTGTGAATACACTCGTAGGGGAAATCAGAATTGAGAATTATGTCACAAGTGGAAAGATTTATTAGAATAAAAATTCCCAAATTTTGGTGCATTCAGTTTTGTGTAAAAGTGTGCAACTTTTTGTGATTTTACTCCAACAATTTTAAAAAGTGACTGTGGTGTGGTTAGCTATATTAAGTGAATATCACAAAAAGGAAGAAATTTCAAAAATTCTTCTTGGAGTGATTTGTCCAGACCAACAAAAAAAAATTTGATTTGCGTACAAATCCATTCTACCATAAACAAAGGTACTTTGACTAGCTGAATTTTTTTTTTTTCTATCCCTCTTTTCCTGGGGAAGTTTTGATTCTGATGAATCAGAATTTTTGGAAAAATTGTGATTCTAATAAATCTATTCTCACATCTCTACTACCTATCTTACTCTCTTAGTGGGGGGTGGTATAAAAAAAAAACTACATCAACATCTTTAGACAAAAATGTTTTTTGTAATGGTGCACCAAAATTACGTCACAATGTTTGATAAATGCGGTGCAAATTGCAACCATACAGACTCATAAAAAAACTGACATTTTCATGATTAATTTCCTCCTTAAAGGGGTGGTCTGAGTTATATAAATAACCTATATAATAATAATACTTTTATGAATTACTCGCTTTATCTATAATATCTTGTTTCTTATGTGCTGATGCGAGTCACATGACCCGTTGCATCATCCAGCAAGCTCCCTGTGCTGGTGTTTCATGTATAGGTTTATTCCTGCCTTAGGGAGTGGCCCGGCTCTGAACACGTAACGTCAGAGCCTTGTGTGCCCGCCCCCCTCCATCTGAGTTTGGCTGTCGGATGCCTCCTGTGAGGGATCGAGTGCTGGCAGCCTTGTGAAAACAGAAGCGCCCTCACCAGTGGCTTGCTAAGGGTGGCTGGGGGTGCAGTCCACCCCTGTTGCCGACTCTCAAGGGGGTGCCAGAAGTGCTGCAGAGCGATATGTGCCTGAAGGGAAGAGAGGTATGTGAGCATCAGGAATGGGACAAGGTGAGTAGGTACTGTTTTTTATTTTTTTTTTATTTTTTTAATACAGAGGGGGCATAGGGGCTTTATTACTATGGAGGGGGCACAGAGGGCTTTATTACTCTGGAGGGGGCACAGAGGACTTTATTACTATGGATGGGGCACAGAGGTCTTTATTACTATGGAGGTGGCACAGAGGTCTTTTCTTTATTACTATGGAGGGGGGCACAGAGGTCTTTATTACTATGGAGGGGGCACAGAGGTCTTTATTACTATGGAGGGGGCCCAGAGGTCTTCATTACTATTGAGGGGGCACAGAGGACTTTATTACTATGGAGGGGACACAGAGGGCATTTCAAATATGGAGGGGGCACAATGGGTATTACTACAATGAAGAGGGCACATAGGGCATTATTACTGTAAAGTGGCATAGTGGGCATTATTACTCTCAAGGGGGCACAATGAGAATTTCTACTATGGAGGGGGAACAGAGGGCATTACTAGCACAGTGAGCATTACCACTTTTAAGGGGGCACAATGGGCATTATTACTATGGAGGGGGCACGATGGGGATTATTACTGTGAAGGGGGCACAAAGAGGGCATTACAACTGTGAAAGAGGCACAATGTCAACATAAATACTGTGAGAGAGGCACAATGTGGGCATAAGTATTGGGGGGGGGGTTCCAGAGAAAGGACCTGTCTGGGTGCCAAACACCCTAGGCACACCTCTGGCCCTCAGTGCATGCATGCACAGTTTCCTGGACACTATTAACAGCTCTTCAGTAAAAGACTTCAGGAACCGTTTGACAACGAGATGGACAATGTGGACCATGCAGTATACATGGGTCAGCCCTCCCTGATGCAACACAGACAAAATATTCTTCTCATTATCAGTAGTGTTGATCACAAATTTTCGAATTGCGAATTTTAATCGCAAATATCGGCACTTCGAGAATTCACAAATATTTAGAATATCACAAAATATATTCGCAATCGTGAATATTCGTTTTTTTTAAATACCAGTTTATGCGAATTTTTATGTGAATATTTATGCATATTTTTTATATGAAAATTTTGCTCTATCAAAAAAATAAAAAAAAATTGCATATAAAAATTAGCATAACATTTGCATAAAAATTCGCATAAACTGGTATTTAAAAGACACGTTATGATGTAGCTTTTAAATACCAGTTTATGCACATTTTTATGCACATTTTATACCAATTTTTGTATGCAAATTTTCCCAATCAAGAAAATAATGACTGGAGATTACGAATTTGCGTATTTTAAAATATATGGTGAATATTCGCCCAAATACTCACGAAATATCACAAATTCAAATATTGCCCCTGCCGCTCATCACTAATTATCAGTAACCATGGTTTCTATCTCCAGTTGGCGAGGAAACAGTCAGTATTTGATTTCTTTATTGATGATGCAGAGCAGTTTCTCCCTGCTGTGGCTCAGTTTGCCCAGTCTGACAAGGTGCAGAACCACGTGACAATGCCAAGCTTTGCATAGGTGATATTATGGAGGACCGCTGTGAACTGTGCTTAAAGGGGAGGGTGACAACAAGGTGGATGATGAGTAGGCAGAGGAAGACATTGGTGCAGAAATCCCATGATTACAATACAGAGGTGGCATTGCCATCAACTGGGCAAGTTTCTGTCCTTGACCATATTTAAAACTCCATACATCAGCACTAGCCAGTCCACTGCCAGTGTGTTCCGCGCAGGTAGTCTCCAGGGTAGCAGACGGTGTACCCCTCCCGTGTTTGGCTCCAGATCTCCCGCTGCTTCCACCCTGCTGTCTCACTGGCACGCTGCCACCCTCGCCCCTGATGATGATTATGCCCCCCTCTTCAACCTGCTCTCACGTGCATTACATTCAACCTGCTCTCACGTGCATTTACATATGTTTGTGAGTCAGATATGTCACCCTCACCTGTCTCTTGTGCCCGTCCATGATCTCTTGCAACATTTGGTCCCACCCGACTGTCATCATTGGTAGTTGCAGTCCTAAAGAAGTCCGCAGCAGACCTTCTCTCCAAGTTGGTGCTGGCCTGTAACTGCTAACTGTTTTCAAAAAGGTCATTGTCACTGTAAAGCGTAGCAGAGCCGGCAACTACCATTACTTGGCTAACAGACGGAGCAGCAAATGGCAGGTTAAGGACAGTTGAGAGAATAGAAGCAGTTCCTGGGCCATTCAAACTAAGCGTGGTGTTAGAGGAATCCACCTATTCCTGGCTGTGTGTATCTGTTGTAAATTGAGATGATTGTGAAGAGCAAGTCAAACATTCCATTACTGCTAGATTGTTGGTCGAAACAAAACCACTAAATGCAGGAACTTGTTAAAAATTTACAGAGGGATGGCTAGCACGGAGGGATGGCTGCCTGTGGATTGGTTGGCTGTGATCTCGCATTCCCGGGCTTGTCTCCTCTATATTTACTTTCACTTTCTAAAAAATAGGGGAACTGCAAAAATGCAGAAATCAAGTTGTATAATGGGCAAATAGTGTGTTAATCATCATGTACAGGTGTTTGGCAACTAAAAAAAAAAAAAAAACCTAAATGGATTGGTAGTCTTTAATGATGGGTATACGAACTTTAATATTTAATGTAAGTGCACACTGAATATGAACCAACCTCCACTGATGCGTGCACACAGCAAACATTGTCATAAGATTTATGAAAGCAGATACTATGAATATATTGGTAAATTAATGAATAATGCATTTTTATGTGGTACAGACATTAGAGCATAAGGACTTTGGCTTATAGCTTTGGAAGCAATCTAACTTCATCCCAGTTATTTAATTGCAAGTAAGTACCACTAAGGCACATTCCTTAATTGTTTCAGTTAGGATCTGAAACAGCCAATGTCAATAGAGCTGGTATTTAAACCTTTTTAAAAAGTATTAACTAATTTCTTAATCAATTCACCTTTGAAACTGCCTGTGTCTAAACAAATAAGACTTAGATTTGCTAAAATGTTGAATTAACCAGATCAGAAAATGCCTACTTATATAGTGCTGTACTAGAGGGTTATAGTAACAAGTCTTTAAAATGTATCAAACCATGCATCAAAAGAGTGGCATAATTCTATGTATTTACCGGTAGCATTTTTAGATAATTATAACAAAAATGAAATAATATTGAGTGGATCATGCTGTACATCTTTATAGCTATTTCATAAAATTAATAATGAATACCATAATGGAGTTCCATATACTGCAGTCAGAAATTGAAGATATCCATTACAGACATCTGTGACCATTGTGTGTGTGTTCACAGACAGGATTCGTACTAAAGTTATTAAATTCTATAACTTCCTGAGCAGCTTTTAAGCCATTTAGAGAACTTTATCCTAGTACACAGTATACCCTGTATCACAATGACTTGTATTACATAGTATCTTTATAATTCTTAATTCATATGTGTCTTTGTATTAATACATGATGCAGACATAGCATAGTGTCTTGCAGCATTGATAACAATTCTACAAAATGAATTCCATTTTATAACATTTGTTTACCTTGCATGATACTTTACTTTCATCATTTCATTTGATAATTTAAGTCAGGAATGAGATGAGAGTAATGATCTGTCTGTACATCATCTGAGAAGTTGACATTTACCTTGGACCATTACTAATTCCCAGAATAAAGGATTCCATAGGGCATATCTGAAACTCCATAGAAAGTTCTGGTACTAGAAATCAGGCACGGAGGGGACCCCTGTGATTAGGGGTGGTTTGAGACTTCATCAATAATCTCATACATTTTTTATGACATTTTACAATAGTAGACCATTTTGACTGGATTTTCTCTTTCAATGGGTTGTTCCAAATTGACAACAGAATAAGTGTCTGATCAATGTGGTCCTGTCTAATTAACATATGCTCCATTTCAGTAGGACAGAGGTTGAGAACATTCACTGCTACATCATTCAAATTCTATGGGACTGCCAAAGATAGCCACAGCTGCCTGAAACTGTTTATCGGTAGAGGTGCTGGGTGTCAGACCCTCCACTGATCTGTTTATGATGACCTATGCTAAGGATAGGTCAATATCTGATGCCTGGACTGTCCCTTTAAAAGGACTGTGTCATCAGAAAATGGCGTGCTGTTTAAATCACTGTTTTATGTCTAACATATGTTCAAATCATTTTTGATAGTGTTAGTTTTAATATATAAGCTAAAACCGAAAATCCTGCAATTTTTGCACTGGCCACTATATTTAATAATTGCCACCACTTCTTGGTTTGATTAATTTCCTGCAATTAACTCATTCTAATCCTGTAATGATATTATCTCTGTGTATAGATAAGACTGAATCCACCATTCACAATAGGTGATTGTCAAAGCTTATCTATAGAGATGTTGCGAACATAAAATTTTCCGTTTGCGAACGGCGAACGCGAATTTCCGCGAATGTTCGCGAACGTGCGAACAGGGTGAACCGCCATAGACTTCAATAGATAGGCGAATTTTAAAACCCAAAGGGACTCCATCTGGCCACAATAGTGATGGAAAAGTTGTTTCAAGGGGACTAACACCTGGACTGTGGCATGCCGGAGGGGGATCTATGGCAAAACTCCCATGGAAAATTACGTAGTTGACGCAGAGTGTGGCAAGGTGAATTCGCAATGCGATTAATATAACTTGCATTAATCGCATTGCGAATTCAACTTAGAGGTGAGTTCCTAATGGTTGTATTGCTAGAATATAACGAAGATTAAATTCTCAATCTTCGTTATATTCTAGCAATACAACCATTAGGAACTCAGCTCTAAGTTGTAATCGCAATGCGAATAATCCAGGTTATATTAATCGCATTGCAAATCCAACTTCTATAATGCACTATTCATAGATATAGCACTGTATTCGTTACTTCCTACTATCCCACCATTAGCAAACTCGCAAAAATTGTAATCTCAATTTCTCAAAGCGATAATACTTACAATTATTAATCGCTTTGCGAATCAATTGGATTCCTCTATTTGATTGTATATGACGGTTGACTACCACCAACTTTCTACTGCCTCCGAGGCAAGATATCTGAACCCCCCCAGGGGCCATTTGGGCGTTTTTGATAGAAAACGCATCAAAAATGCATCTGCGTTTTTATAATTTTTTTATTTTTTATTTTATTTTTTTTGTGTATTTTGCCACATTTGGTTGCATATTTACATTTGGTATAGGCAAATATGGTAGTCTAGATCATTACTCTGCCAAAATCTATATTCAGCTACATGGCTTAGAAAATATGCTGTCAAACAATGATCCTAGGTTTTGGTATAGACACTTGATCTAGACTACCATATTTGCCTATACCAAAAATAAATATGGACTGGAGTGGACACTGAATACACAGGACTGGAGTAGACACTGAATACACTAGCCTAGCTATCGATTTCCCTATTAAATCAGCAGCAGCTACACTGTCCCTCCTCTCACTAAGACTGCAGCTTACGAATTAATCTAAAATGGATGCTGTCCAGGAGATGGGAGGGTCTGGGAGGAAGGGTATGCTGCTGATTGGCTGGAATGTGTCTGCTGACTGTGGGGTACAGGGTCAAAGTTTGCTCAATGATAAAGTATAGGGGCGAACGCGAACATCGCATATGTTCGCCCGCCGCGGCAAACGCGAACAAGCTATGTTCGCCGGGAACCGTTCGCTGGCGAATAGTTCGGGACATCTCTACTCATCTATTCTTCCATTGTACAAAGATCTCTGCCCAGGTCACAGAAAACTCTCCCATAGTCAATAGGGTCCCCTCCTGTATATTCTGTCTATGGACCATGGGACCGCCATAAATAATTTTTTTAATGCTTTGTAAATGCTGTTAAGAACAGCTCAGGCAAGATTCTAGCCCCCATAATCATCTTCAGGAAATTTTAATAAAATATCAGAAAATGAAAACAGGTGAGTAGATATAATTTTTGATGACACATTTCCTTTAATATTTGTAGTACACATAAGTATTAGCTTAGTCAGTCAGCTCAATGTAACCAAACCCCAATAAGTTAATTGAGCTTAGATCAATTTAGTATGTGACAAATATTTCTACCTTCTTCCTAATAATAAACTATGAATCTTTTAGAATGAAATGACCTATTGACCCATTTAAAAAATAAACATAATTTACCTAAATTTTATCTCATTTTAGAGCAGTAGCATCTTCACGAAGCAAACCCCATTTTGACCCTTTAGTGTTTTTTTTAATGAATATGGTATACCTCATATGACACTTTTGCACAATGGCAATTTGGCCATCACATAAGCCCTGTCTCATAATCATAGTTCAGCAGGCCTTCAGACATTCACTTCACACTTCTGTGTAGTATTTCAAAAGCATCTTATCATTGAGGGGCTCTTTATGCTTGAAAATTAATTGGCATTGTAATTTGGGATAATGGTGAGAATAGTAGAAAAAAAAAAAAAAAAAAGTTAATTAAGTGGTGGTCCCTGTGGTTCCAGCCACTACCACCAGATAATTGCCTGTCAACTGTAGTTAGAGTTAAGTCAAAGGAAACACATTTAATGCAGGTCAAGGGCAACTGTGATCAGTACAGCCCATTACTAGGAAGATTATTATTATTAGGTAGGGAAAGCTTTTAAAAAAAATCATGAAACCACAGAAAAGTTATTTGCTCCCATTTTAAACTGTTTCTATGGAAACTAACAATTTCTGTTGTTCCATTGGGACACGGCTGTGATATAAAAACTAATGAAAGTTTCGGCTGATTGGCAGTTAGTAATAGTCTATTTTTTCCAACCAGGAGAAAAGGAAGTTTTGAGAATGGATGTAATTATGAGAAATCATATTTATCATTATAATTATCCAATATTGTCCATGTTGAAAAGAAGTGAAGTTCTTTAAAAACATGAAGTTCAACCAGGCTGAATAAATGGCTTGCCAGCTGTCCTTGGCAAAACTTCCTTCTTCACTCTAAAAAGTTTGGATGTTGATTGAAAAATATATATATATTTTTTATTTTAATTACCTCCCAGGAAAAACGCAAGCAAAATCCAAAATGGGGCATCTGTGAAGACATGACAAGGAAATGGTTATCTCTTTTCTATATGCTTTCCTTTCCTCCTACCAGTCTTTACAATGCATTTCATGCTATTCAGACTCCATAATGAAAGCTCCATCAGTTGTCATTACTCAGATGTTCAGGATGTCAGCATCACAGGAAACATATTAAGTCTCATTTCTTCATCTGCACAGCTTGTTACAGTTCCTGTATTTCCACAATAACCTTAATGATACCAAATATTCATTTTGCTTTATGCATGCTTCATAAAATGTAATCCTCAATAGCAGCATAAATGCTGTCTGGATCGTGTGTCATTTTAAAGTTCTCTTCACTATTTTCAGATCTTCTCCTTCTTGACCATCTTCTGTTCAATTATATTAAAACCATTGAGTTGTATTCTTCTCTTACATATTCAAACCCATTCCATATCAAAGCCAATTTCTCAGGTTTCTAAGCTAATAGCAGGCCATTTTTTTTACCATACATCTAACTACATAGACACAAAGGTAAACTATGTTGAGAGTTACCAGTTTTCTTATAATATGCTTGAAAATATTTCCCTTTCTTGAAAACCTTTAAAGGGCTTTTCTGAGACTCCAGTATTAATGGACTCAGGGTAGGTCATCAATATCAGATGATTGGAGTCTGACTAATGGCAAACCCTTCCAATCAGCTGTCGGAAGTGATGTCTTGTTCATTGGTCAAGTGACCTAGGGCATCTAAGTCCCATAAATGTCTACAGTCACAGAGATGGTTTTGTAACCTTTTCTAGTCTGATGTTCATCAACAACTCTTCTTCAGAGGTCATCGGCAATTTCCTTTGTTTATGCCATGATATACTTCTACAAACATGTTGGGAAGATCAGGCTTTGATAGATCCCTGCTCCTTAAATAAAGCAGGTCACCTACTCACACCTGATTGTCATCTTATTAATTGAAAATACCTATCTTTAATTTCACCTTTTAAAATATCTGCTAATTCTAAAGGTTTCCATATTTTTTTCACTTACAGGCATATGATAATGGATCATATTCTTCAGTAAATAAATGAGCAAGTGTAATGTTTGTTTGATTTTGTTATCTTTATCTATTTTTAGGACTTGTGTGAAAATCTGATGTAGTTTTAGGTCAAATGCAAAAATATTGAAAATTCTGAATGGTTCACAAACTTTTAGGCACCAATGTAAGTCCAAAGTCATGTGTTTTTTCCATTGATCAGACATCTTTGAATCATGACTCTTTCTGTTTCTGAGTCTTGTCGGTAGGTACACTTGAAACTTTTGGCCTTTTGGCCAGGACTTGGCTGTTTGGTAAATGCAGTTGTGATTTTGTATCTTGATCTTAGAGTTGACAAGTCCCAATAGATTCTGAATTAAAGACTCAGTTTATTTTCCACATAGTTTTCAGAGAGATCGATTTTATATCTTATGTACACTTTGACTCTCACTTAAAGCACACCATTGAGTTTCTATTTAGTTTTATGTTGATTTTATTTTATGGCTTTATTTTTCTTATTCTGTAATCGTTATTTACATGCACACACTAAATAACAATGTTTGTGACTTTGATGTGACTATACCACCATCCATTGCTTCATCATTGGGATTCAATAACCTAATCGGTATGGGTCGACCTGATTGTCCCCTGAAATATTGCTTTGTAATAAATAAGGATCAACATGGGGGGGGGTGGGTCAATTTAAATTATACTAGCTTACTTGACTCCTGGGTTGTGCTGCTCCTGTAAATTAATATTCTGTCACATGACCCCCTCCATAGCCCTTTGTGTGTCCTCCAGTGATGTTACCTCTGCTAGCTTGCCTCTGCATCTTCCAGTTTCTTTTTGGTTGTGGCTACATCAACACCTACCTAATTTACTTTGTTTGGGGAATACGTGGCATTCACAGATCTTCTTCATTCTCTGGTGCATTTGCCTGTGCAGAAGATCTGATGATGCCACCTACTCCCCTCTTATGTAAAATAGATGGGTGGGAAGGTAAACAGTACTAAGAGGAAACTAACGCCACTAGATGTGACATCATTGGAATAAGCAGAGAGGGCTATGGGCAGAGTCAGTTGACTGTAATCCAAATCTAAAGGTAAGGGCCATACAAGTAATGGAATTGTATTAGGGAGTGATTGTAGGACATGTATGAGAAACTACTCCCTCATGAGGTGAGAAAATGTCAAATAATCTTGTGGGTTAAGCGACCCTCAAAATTTGTGCAGACATTGGCCAATGTGTATCACTACCCTAAGTGACTATATTTTCTGCTTAGGTGATTCACTGTTTTCCATAACGATCTGAATTAACTGTCAGTAACAAAAGCCTTCTGGTGTACTCTTAGCATTGTTAATGATATGTAGTACAAAAAGGTTCAATATCTTCAGGATTAAGCTTTAGAACTTTTAAACCTGAAAAGCAACTAAGAAACATGGCAACCATCTAAAATAATATTTCCGGCATTCCTAGAAAACAAGTATACCCTGGTATTTAACTCTATTGATGATTATCAGTCCCCAATTTTGTGCAGAAATCAAATGCTGTTTGTTTCATTTTACCATGAAGTAGTGGGAGGTTGAACAGATGTACGGAAAATTGAACAAATTCCTGTGTCACCTGCTTTACTGTCTCTGTGGTGAGATCCAAGGCTGTTCTGTCTCTTGTGGATTTAATTCACTTTGATGACTGTTACTTCCCAGAACAGTTAATTAGAGAGGCTGGCAGAGATTTGGTACCCTGCCACAGGTGCTGAACATTTCCACAGGATCATATCATGCTGCTGTTGTATCAGTTAACCATTTGTGCACTTCTAGTAGGTTTGACTGTTCTCTAATACACCTCACCTGTCCCTCCAAACAGTCATACATGGCGGGTTCTGGGCATCCTCCAACATGACTTCGGGGCCAGACTGCTTGCCTGATTTGCAAGGGGGTGAGGTGAAAGACAGATGCCCATGAGCTGCAGGTGCCAACTCTGTGCTTTCAGCAGAGGACCAGGTGAGAGACAATGTGAAGGAACCGGAGGCACTGTCAGCCGTACAATCTACTACCACCTCTACTTGTTCTGGACTCACCATTTGTACACCGGTATTCGGGCCTCCAAAAAAAAATCTGAACATTCTGTCGCCTAGATGCACCCGAGGAACATGTTTAATTTTGGCATGTAGTTGGCACAGATCAAACACGTCCTCTCCCTGCAACAGGAGCTCCAACAACACCAGCAGCACCATGACCAGGGCCACATCCCTTATTTGATGCTCTCATCATTCTTTAAGGTCACTCACTGAACTAACAGACAGATTAACTATATCAATTTTCCTGTCAAATATGCAGTACAGGTGTACCTTACACCAAAAATGGGTTTATGTCACCCACCAATCTAACAGATGGACTAACTATATTAATTTCCCTGTCATGGATGCAGTGCAGGTGTACCTCACACAAAAAATGGGTATATGTCACCCACCGATCTGACAGATGGATTTACTATATTAATTTCCCTGTCATGAATGCAGTGCAGATGTACAAAAAAAAAAAAATGGGTATATGTCACCCACCGATCTAACAGACGGATTAACTATATTAATTGCCCTGTGACGGATGCAGTGCAGGTGTACCTCACACAAAAAATGGGGCTAAGTCACCACTTGATCTAACAGATGGATTTACTATATTAATTTACCTGTCATGCATGCAGTGCAGGTGTACCACACACAAAAAATGGGTATATGTCACCCACCAATCTAACAGATAGATTTATTATATTAATTTCCCTGTCATGAATGCATGGCAGGTGTACCTCACACAAAAAATGGGTATATGTCACCCACCGATCTAACAGACAGATTTATTATACAAATTTCCCTGTCATAAATGCAGTGCAGGTGTACATCACACAAAAAATGGGTATATGTCACCCACCAAACTAACAGACGGATTAACTATATTTATTCTCCCTGTCATGGATGCAGTGCAGGTGTACCTCAGGCAAAAAATGTGTATATATCACCCAGCTATCTAACAGACGGATTAACTATATTAATTTCACTGTCACGGATGCAGTGCAGGTGTACCTCACACAAAAAATGTATATATGTCACCCACCAAACTAACAGACAGATTAACTATTATATTTTTGTGTCAGGGGTACAAAGAGTACATTGCACCCACAAAAAAATAACTACAGGTCACCCACAGAATTAACAGCCAGATAAATTATTATATTTCTTTCTCAGGGGTGCAAAGCCGGTCTATTGCACCCCCAAAAAAATCAAGATAGTTCACCCACAGAATAAATAGCCAGATGAGATTCTTAACACTCTCCCTCACTTCAGATGCCTGCTTCCTGTCCCTGCACTACAGAGTGGATGGGCAGTGCAACAAGTGATCCAGCTTATATAGAGGCTGGGTCACATGATGCACTGGCCAATCACAGCCATGCAAGTGCCCATAGCTTAAAAGCTTGTTTATTGGGTGCCCTGCAGCCTTTCAACAAGTTTTATTAAATGCCCGAACACTGAACTCGAACCCGAACTTTTGCTGCAAAGTTCAGGTCTGGGAACCTCGAACTCGCAAAGTTTGGTACGGACACGAACTTTGCAGTTCAGGTCGCTCAACACTAATTAAAAGCTTTTCCACAAAGGATCTTGCAGCAGCACAAAATCATTACAAGTTGGCATAGCACAGATGTCTATAGCATAAGTGATGATCGCATTTGTTCTGCATGCCTGGAAGGTTCTAGCCATCAATAATGTATCATGCCCAATAACACCATTGTATCTCATCAACTCTTTTGATCTTTTTGATCTTCGGAAAAAATGATTTTACCTCCTAAAACAGATGTAACAAACAAATTCAAATGTCAATATTTTTTGCCTTCTTGTTTTATTACTTTGAATAATAATGAATCAGTCCTATGAATTTTTGAGCTGTGCACAAGCTAGGAATGCAGCCTTTGCAAAAAATAAAGAATGGTAAATATATTTGAAGCTCTGTTAGCTTCTTATCTCGGTAATTATTTCCACTGAAAGAAGCAACATAAAAACTATGTCTGGATAAGGCTTAATGGGATGAATGTGTCTACAATTATTAATTATAGCATATTATATTTTATTACACATTCCTATAAAGGAGTATCTTTAGAAACTTTACATTGTATAAACAGCAGTTCACATATGTGGATCACTGATTACACTGGCTAGAAAATATGATTCTGACTATTAGACAATAGCTGTTGTGTAATATTCTATAATAATCCTTTTTGGACTTTTTATCCATCAACCCCAGCCTGCTATACTGTTGAAAAAAGCATACTCACCTGCCCCTGTTGCTCGATTCTGGCTCCCAGGCCCGTTCTGCAATCTTTTGGTCCCCAGCCTTTAAACTTCTGGATGGATGGGTTACAAGTAGCCTTGAGTGAATACAGCTTCGGAAAATAGATGTGAAGTCAAGTTGTTCAAAAACTTCAGCATTTCTATGTGCGTATTGAAAAACATTTTAAAATAGGAGTCCACAGTAAACTTTGCTACTGTTGTACCAGCTGGTACCAAAGCCGGCTTTGGATTCCTATTTTAAAATGTTTTTCAATATGCACATAGGAATACCAAAGTAATTCACCTAAGTCATTTTAATGCTGTATGGAAACTAAACAAAGTTTTTTAACAAATCGATTTGCTAAAGACTAATCACAAGTGCCTCTGCAGCTAATGATTTTTAACACACATAACACTGGGAGACATGTAGCCGCTGAGACTAGTCACAAGACCTCATCCATTTGGAAGTTTATAGAACGGGACCAGAAGACTGTTGAAGGTGGCTTGGATTAAGAGAGACAAAAAGGAACACAGGGATCAGGTGAGTAAGATTTTCTCAACGGGTACAGCAAGCTAAGTTTGACAGTTGAAAAAGTAAGTAAGACGGCTCCACCTTAGCTTAGCTGTAGGGGATATAGCAGGACTCATACTATCATATCCAAAACACGCATGAATACAAGACCGATACGAAGTCAAAAAGTGCCGGAAGAAAAAAGCGCGCGAACGGGAACCACGAGGACGCCGAGATCAAGCTGCAAAGGAAGAAGCCACATACAGGAAGATTGGAACCCCACGAGGACGCCGAAGACCGCGATCAACTACACCACAGAAGGAAGCACCGGCCGGTAATTGAGCTCTGCGCCATAGACAGTGTGGGACGCCGCACCGAGGCGCAGTACAACGTCTTCCTTCTCCAGACTACAGTTAATAGAGACATATCTCAGCTGCCCCAGCGGACTCTGACTAAAAAGGACTAAGCTTTTTTACTCTGGCCATTTTACCTTATATGACTAACAACAACTTTACACTAATTATAGTCTATACCCATCATTCAATATTAACCCATTCCTTTCTTACGTTACTGTACCAGATGTATCTCTGAATACCAAGACACAATTGTCCTTTTAACATTACCTTTTAACTCTTTATGTAATATTATCCCTTTTTATCTTCTATTTTAATCGATTCAATAAAACCTTATAATTTTATCCCAGATAAGAGTGTGCCAACTGCTCCTCTTTTCAAGTTTGACAGTTAAAAGAGTCCAAAAAGCTGGACAAGCCCTTTAAGACAAGGCAACCTACGTAAAGGTCACCAATCATGGTATGGTTACAGAAAAATTTTACTTTCACATTTTTATAACTTTGTTCAATGTGTTCTTTGATATCATTGTCAAATTTCAACATCGCTGCAATTAGGACTGGGACCAGAAATCTAATATTTATTGCTAGAGATGAGCAAACTTTTCAAAAACTTGATTTGGATGCTTCGACGAATTGTTCCAAATTCACTATTAGTCATGAAGCACATTAAATCAGCTATATTCCAGCCTGAAGGAAGAGTGTATCTCTGTGTACATCACTGTGCATTGCAGCAACATGTATACCTAGTGCTTTCTGGTAGTGAAACAGTCACTGTGACAGGCAGGTGGATCCACAAATAACAGTAGAATTGGACAGTAGTGTTGAGCGAACCTGAACTGTAAAGTTCGGGTCCGTACCGAACTTTGCGAGTTCGGGTACCCGGACCCGAACCCGAGCTTTGTTGGAAAGGTTTAGATTCGAGTTCGGTGTTCGGGCATTTAATAAAGCTTTTAAAAGGCTGCAGGGCAGCCAATCAACAATTAAGCTGTGAGTACTTAGAAGCCATCACAGCCATGCCTAGTAATGGCATGGCTGTGATTGGCCGGTGCATCATGTGCCCCAGCCTCTATACAAGCTGGATCATGTGTAGCACTGCCCATCAGCTCTGAGTAGTGCAGGGACAGGAAGCAGGCAGCTGAAGCGAGGGAGAGTGTTAGGAATCTGGCTATTTGTTTTGGGGGTGACCTGTAATGATTTTTTTTGGGTGCAATACACCAGCTTTGCACCCCTGACACAGAAACACAATAATAAATCTGGCTGTTAATTATGTGGGTGACCTATAGCGATTTTTTGTTGATGCAATGCTCCATCTTTGTACCGCTGACACAGAAATATAATAGTTCATCTGTCTGTTAGTTCGGTGGGTGACATATTCCCAATTTTAGTGTGAGATACACGTGCACTGCATATGTGACAGGGAAATTAATATAGTTAATCCGTCTGTTAGTTCAGTGGGTGACATATACCCATTTTTGGTGTGAGGTACACCTGCACTGCATATGTGACAGGAAAATGAATATAGTTAATCCGTCTGTTAGTTTGGTGGGTGACATATTTCCATTTTTTGTGTGAGGTACACCTGTACTGCATACGTTACAGGGAAATTAATATAGTTAATCAGTCTGTTAGTTCAGTGGGGGACCTCAAAGAATGAGGAGAACATGAAAAAGGGAAGTGGCCCTGGTCATGGTTGGGGTCTGCAGCCCATGAGCATCTGTCTTTCACCTCACCCCCTTGCAAATCAGCCAAGCGGTTGACCCCAAAGTTATGTTGGAGAATGCTCAGAACCTGCACGTTGTAATGTATGACTGTTTGGAAGGACAGGTGAGGTGTATGGGAGAACAGTCGAGCCTACCAGAAGTGCACAAATAGTTTACTGATACAACAGCAGAATGATAGGATCCTGTGGACCACCGCAGCATGTCTCTGTTGAAGATGATTATGAAATACAGGTGCAAAATGCTGCACCTTTCTGCTGTCTGCAGACCGGCAAGGAGTGCAGGGGTGAAGAGTGGGTGGAAGATGATGTGGAGGATCATGAGGTCCTAGACCCTACATGGAATCAAGGTCATGCGAGTGACATGTGCAGTTCGGTAGAAAAGAAGTTGGTCACACAGCACCAGCCACACAGCAGAAGAGGGAGCAGGGTGCAAAAGCAGAGTGGCCATCCCCTAGCCAGTATGCCTGCTACTGCCGACCGCACGCAGGGACTGAGTACACCAAAGCCAGCTCCAAGGAGTTCCCTGGCATGGCAGTTGTTCAGACAATGTGCTGACGACAAGACGCGAGTGCTTTGCAAGCTGTGCAATCAGAGCCTGAAGCGAGGCATAAATGTTCTAAACCACCAACCAGCACCACCTGTATGACCAGGCATCTAAATGCAAAGCACGAGCTGCAGTGGAGTACACAGCTGAAAAACCACAAAAGATCTCAGGCTCCTCTTGCTCTCTGTTCTGCTGCGGTCTCGGCCTTGTCCTCCCAATCTGGAGTGACAGTGGCAACTGCCACCTTGCAAACAGTGGATGTGGCAGCAATATCTCCACCGCCAACACTGTCAACCAGCATGTCCCCACTGTTCCATGGAAGCTTTCAGCTGTCCATTCCCCAAACACTGGAGAGAAAGAGGAAGTAAACCCCTACCAACCCGAGATCCCTGGCCCTGGTCTTATTCATTAATCGTGACTTTCAAGTAGGTACGTTGCCATATGGAAACGGATGAGATCATTACATTGTTTAGGCTTTTCCTGTGCAGGCAATATGCATTTCTTCATTTTACAACTTCCAGAAGGGAAAACCAAAATGACACAATTAGGGGTGATTATACCATTTCTTTCTCCTCATAGTTAAGACTGTCCACATGACTACAGGTTTCTTTTGTAATTTCCCGGTATTCAGGAAATGGTTCTTCAAGGGAAAATGCTATCTTTGTATTATAGAAGTGGTTGTCTCCCCAAATATATTAAATGGTGAGATGACCCCAGAGTAAACAATGTGATATGTATTATTTTTTTTAAATATACTTGTTGACCTGGTCATTGGCTCTTATGTTGTGTCAACAAGCTCTTTGTAGGAGTGCTGCCTTCTCTTCAAACAGCTGATCGGCAGAGGTGCCAGGAGTTGGACCCCCTCTGCTCTGATTTAACACTGATGAGCTATCCCGAGGATAGGTCATTCATATGGGGAACTCAGAAAACTGCAAATAGTCATCTAACTCTGCTTATTGCAAAAGAGATGGTTGCATGGCTATTGCTTTGCCACAAATGCTGTCCCATCTGAGGTCCGGTGTTGCCCAGAGACTAACCAATGGAAACAACAGATGTATTTCAGTGTTTACATAACCCACACAGCCGATTCTACACTAATTGTACTTCACTTTATATGTATTTGAGTTTTATTTTACATTATACGTTCTGAAGAAATGATCTGTGTTTTGTGGTTATTCACTGGAATAAGGTGAGAAAGGCATTGTTTTAAGAGCTGACAAGTCCTTATTGGTGTGGAGGATTTAATACTACAGAATTGGTTTGTTTATGAGCCTTACTAAGGTATTAGGTTGCTTTTTTTTAGCGGATTAAATGTCTCATTGTAAATCACTTACACTGATTTTCTCAGTGTTTGCCTGCCATGACTGTCATTTAAGAGTTACGACCTGGACTTTATGATGTTTTAAAAGCTTTGTAATGCCGAGCTTGTTTTTTCTCTTAAATAAGTCTTCCGAATTTTAGTTCACTTTAATATAATTTGGGACATCTAAAATATGTAATGTTTTGCAGCAATACCTCAAAAATATGTAACAGCTAATAGTAGAACAGTAGAAATTATGGTGGTTCTAGTTGTACCTTTACTTGAAAGGACTAAAAGTTTTTCCATAACATAAAAGAGCCATTGTGCCATATACAGGAAGATCATTGTTGGATTGAAATATGTTCATTGTGCCTTAATATAATTATAATAAAACAAATTTGCCTTATGTAATACTTCATTGAATACTGTCATAATGTAGGTTGGCAAATAACAGCATAGATAGATAAATGGTGGTCCTATGTTACATCTTCTGTCAGAGTCTTAGAAACATTTTGGTGTATTTTCTGGTCAAAAACTATATTAGTTCCAAGATAGTCTAAACTGTGGAGTATATACTTTAGATATTACAAAGTATATGTTTTGCATTGTGTTGCTAATAGGCATCTTATGGCGCATTGTATGACATCCTTCCCCACCAGCACCACCACTTTGGGGAAAAAAATTAATTTCATAGTGACATTCAAAAAGTTTTGATGAGTGGTGGTCCAAGCGCTAAGACCCCCTGCCTATCAATGGAACGCGATAAGAGAGAAATGCTCACATACCGTGCTCTCTCTTCTTATAACAGAGGAGGTAAGTGATGAAAGCAATAGAAATGTGATGAGCCCCTCCTGATTCTGTGTCCTGCATTAAGAAGAGAAAACACAATATGTCAGCCCTTCCCCCTCTATGTTCTAGTAATTCACGGGGGTCTCACCGCTCAGAAACAATCCATTGAAACGTGAAGTTCTCAAAACTTTGATTCAGCTTCTTCTCCGAATTTCACTAATAAAATTTGCTTTGTGATTAATTACTTTGTCACAAAGTGCATTTCTTTGTGAGTCGCTGCCCCTTGTCAATGAACCCCTCAGATGCTGCATTCATTGCTGATTGTCGCATCTGAGATGACCATTAAGGACTGTCAGGGGTTAATCTGTTTAAAAATATATAATTAAAAATACTCACCTTATCCATTTGATTATGAAGAGCCCACTGTGACTATCGTGCTTGAAGATCCAGTGCAAAATCTCGCACGGTGCGTGATGACGTCATCATGCTGGCCTGCCTAGTGACATCATACGTCACCATGTATGATTCGTGCGGGATGTTCAATCAAGATGGCAGCGGAGGACTCTTCACCTGTAAATGTATGAGACGAGTATGATTTTATTTTGTTTTCCCACAAAGCACAAAGGAATTTGGCTTTGCAGCAAATCAATTTTTTCCTGAAATTCGAATCAAGGTCCACTTTGTGAACTTTGATTTGCTCCACACTAGTCACTATGACATTTCAGGTTTTCACAAAGTACAGGGACACTTTAAGTCAAAATCACAGTGAGTGGCTCACTATTCTTAGTGTGCTTCTGGCATGAAAATTGTTATGTTTTGGTGCAAATCCTGTGACATTTCTCACCCTATGCCATGCTTCGCCACATTTCAAAGTGGTGTATTTTTAAAGGTAAATTTAGTGTCTTTTTAGTGTTTAAATCTCTTTTATGGCACATTTGCTATGTGCAACTTTTGAAAAAGTCTCAAAAAAGTCACATCTCCACAACAGGCAACCTCTTGTACTTTCACTGACAGTGGCAAAAACCACATCACACCACATCATAAATTTTATGAAACCGAGCGTCATTTCATAAATTTGGTGCAAACTCAAGACAGACTTAAAACTGACACCAAAAAACACTACAAATTATAAATACCCCCCCCCCCCCAAAGCTTTAGACACATTTAACAAATACTTACTGGTCTGCCCCATTGTTTTATACTGTATTATTAACACTCTGCTCAACATAGTCATGTTCTGTAGGATTGTAAATATATATTCTTATATTTGAGAGGGAAAGGCAGCTCATCACACTGTTGGGCTCATCTACTGGCGTAGGTATTCGGTTTTCACCTTTGACAAGATGCAAATTGAAAAGTCAGTGTCAGTATCAAGTGCATAAACACCATAACCCATTGATCTGATGTTGTAGATCTTGTAATACCACACTGACAGATTATTCTTCCCAGTTTTTACCTGCTACTATAACAGATACCTCAGCTTGAAATATACTGCATTTTTCTCGCTTTTTACAGTGACATTTAGTTGCCATAGTAGCAGTTGTCATGCCAGGAAGTTTTCTGTGCGTGCCACCTGGAACTTGATGGCTATAAACAGAACATTGTCAGCGGTGGTGACCTGTCGGTCAGTCAGTACAAAGTAACTATATTATTAAATGTTAGTTTACTAAGAAGGGCTAATTTTCTGTAAACTGCCCAACAAAATGGTCTTATTTAGGATCCAGAGTTTGAACAAACCTTTTTCTGTGAGGTCCAATTCTTGTTTTTTTAACTTAAAGGGCATCTGTCAGCAGTTTTGTACCTATCAATCTGGCTGACACAGATGCCTTCAGCTGCCAGGCACACATGCAACAGGTCAGCCAGTTTCATAGGTAAAAACCTGCCCTTTAATATTATGTAGCCCAGTTGTAGATTAATCATTAGAAAAATTGCTTTGTTAAGGGGTGACACTTTTTGGCCCAGATTTACTAAAACGTTTCTGAGTCTAGACTAAAAAGTGTTGCAGATTGGTGCTATTTTGTGTAATCAAGGTGTCTACAACTTTTTCTGACTTATGGCAGGCTTAGTGAGTAGGAATGGGGCTTTACTGGAAAGGCGGGGGGGGGGGAGTTTGTGCACCAAAATTGTGTCAAAATTTTGTCACAAAGTAAACCAACCAATAGTTGGTTTAGAGTCAGAGAAAAGTGTTTATTATCTAGTCTGAGCCCCTATGATAAATCTGGTGAAGGTGTAGACAGCTTATCTAAGCTTACACCATCTTTATGATTAGTAAACCTGGGCTATTGTCCTGAGACATGGATGTAGCTAAAGGCTCATGGATTCTGGTGCAAGAGTTCAGCTTGGTCCCCCTTTCCTCAGTGCTTTGTGGCCAGGGGCAGAGAAGCACCTGCCAAAGGCAAAAATTGAAATGGCCTTGACCTAACCCCTTACCTCTAACCAGAGGTGTAACTTAATCAGCATGCACTTTCTATAATACCAGTGCTGCCTCTGCACCCCCTATAGCTATGCCCCTGTTCTGAGACCAATACTATTCCATTAATAGACTTGATAGTGGGAAGATTGCCTGTTTACTGCAGGCTGTCCCATAACCCACACTCTCAGACTAATGTTCACATGCTAAACAAAAAAAGAAAAAAAAATCTCCTTGTGTTACATTTGCATAACATTGGTGGGCAAGATTTGGCTGTGACATGTGTAAAAAATTTGCTGTGACTTTATCTCACAGAAAATTATTCAGTGAACCTGTGTTAATTTCATATGCATATTGGTGGGTGCAATTACCATCTATGTTTATATGCTGCATTTCTGTATTTTAATATTGTAGACATTTGTGCTCCAAATTCTTCAAAAAATCTGAATTTGTTAGAACCAAAATTTCTTGAGATTTAATTTGAGAGAATTTTTCTTTGAGACGAGAGACAGAGAGAGATAGACTTTTCTAGGCATTCAAAGCACTTTCTATTATGGTAGAACTGATTCATACCCGAACTGAAATGCATGTTCAATTCGGACGAGTCTGAACTGAAACAAATTGTAATAAATATGCTCATCCCTAGTGGGTATCCCAGAACTTTGACCCCCACCTATCATAGATCACCAATCACAGATCATTGATCCTAATAATATGCCATCACTTTATAAAATGAGAACATCCATTTAAAAATCAATCTGCATCCTGTATTATATACAAAGTATGTAATAAATACTGTATTTTTGCTTACTTTTGTAACTTTGACCCAGCTGTCTAAATGTCATGCACATAATGGAGGCATGTAGAATAAAGGCCTATCCATGCCATGCACAATCCGTATAGATGATAAAATAAACAAAATTACAAAAAAAGAGGATAATTAACGCTCAAAACATTTTCCCAACTGGAGGGAGGACAATGTTAACTGTAACTTAATCTTATGTTTCTGGTTTCTGGTTGTCAGTGAAACTGTCTAAATTATTCCTGTAAATCGTAGAAAGAATAGTGTCGTAAAGTCTCAGCTAAACTGTAACCCAGGTACACTCATTTTCCTTGATTAAAAGCTCCTGCGGCTTCACATCACACTGAGAAAAATACATACACTTTATGGTGAAGGAAACTTTTGAAAATGGCTTCATGGGCCACACCTTAGAGGGTCTAAACAGCAGATGCAGAATCAAGGAGCATAGTAAATGCTATTGGAGAGTCGTAAAGCAATCAGCACAGCAGACAGAAGAAGCTTCCCTAGATTTGCCTGAGGCTGAAGAACCTTATGAAATCAGTTTGTATGTGACAATTCTATATTTCTCTGTGAAGTACAACCTCAAGCTGGGAATACACGCCAAGCAAGGACATACAAAATGTGCTGTGATTATAATTTTATATGTTTATCTGCTGTGGCAAAACAGTAACTTTCACATTCAGCATTTTTGGAAATTTTACAATAGCAATTAAAGAAGGGGAAAAAATAGTTCATTTATGGTGAACAAATAATTGAAAGAGAAATAAGTATAGAAAATAATCACTCTGGTTTCTTTTTTTTTTTTAACACTTTTTCTGCTTTATCCTTCACACTCTTATGGCAGAAATATATATATTTTAGCATTTTCCAACCCACACGTGGATCTAAAAAATTGTTTTAGCTACTGAGTCTCTCTGTCTTGCTGGGGGGGTTATAGATGTTCAGTTCCATACTTTAACTACCACCATGAATGGGGAGATCTCTGGATACATGTGATGTACAGGGATGGTTTTAGCTTTGTTAGACAGAGCTTGTCATGTACTATGATATATGATTTTCACTTTTTACACCCTGGATAGCCACTTTAAAGAATTTACTTAAAAAAATAAAAATACTTATGGATGCATCCCGGGAACATAACTCTGGACTTTTAACCTTTCAGGTGCCATAGTACAGAAATATACAGCTCCATCCTCTGTGCAGTGGTCAGAAATGGTTACAGTAGCACTTCTCCTATTGAAGTGAATGGGCGGAAGTGCAGGGTGTCAGACCCCCCGGTAATCAGATTTTGATAACCAACCTGTAGAAATAGGCCGCCATATCTTAAATTGTGGTGAAAGCTTTTTAAAGCCTCATATATATTTCTTGCAATTGGCTGTAACTAGGGACTGTGGATGTGGAAGTGTAACGGGAATTTTAAACATGCACCATTTGATATTACACACTAATGTCAAAAAATGATCAAAGTATGACCAAAACATATATATATATATATATATATATATATTTATATAGATATATATATATATATAGATATATATATATATATATATATATATATATATATATATATATATATATATATACACAGATATATGCAATTATCATAATATATGATATTATATGCAATTATCATAATATATCTTTTTAACAGTTATTCATCAAAACACTACCTTCCAAGTCATGCCTACTTTCCCAAATCATCTTGGAAAAATGGGAATTTGTGGCCTAGTTTGTTTGTTAGAATGAATGTCCTGTATTTTTTATTTTTCTTTGTTATTTTTTCATTTTCCTGAAATTCCTAATGTGTAATATTCTTTTTAATTTCTCTGAACAATGACTAAACTTAAGCGAAAATGAAATAGCAGAGAACACTAAGAATAACCACGCCAGTCTTTGCAGGAAAAAATCTATACATTTAGTAGATATTGATGTTAATTTGTTATTATTGAGCTGACCTATTTAATGCTGTCTTGGAACGTTAAAGCAAATTGCTTAGACATCTGATGTCAGAATAGCAGAAAACACTGTTGACTGATTATTGGAACTTCACTCACCCTAACTCCATAATTAAATGATTTTTAATTAGTTCACCCAAGATATCTGCCGAATCTTTGTGCTGGTGGAAGCAGTATGGTGGATTGAAATATTGTTATTCAAAGGACAATAATTAGTTGAAGGTATGTCTAAGTGTAGAGAGCATAAGAACTCTTGGCTAAAAGCTTAAATATAATCAGGGTAATGGTGGTAGGAATAGCAATTTAGATCATTCCAGAGCATTGTTAAGGTACCAGTTCATGAGTATAATAGCTATTATTGAAAGAGGATATACAGTATGTGCAGCCTATGAATTAGGGGCCCCTTATGTCAATGAGTCCACCACTGTTTACTAGATCACATGCAAGGGGCTCTTAATAATTCCCTCAGCTGACAATTCTTAGTGGATTGAAAATTGTTGTGTCAAATGATTTTTACCAAGGAAAAAATTAGTGGGAGATATGATATCTAAAGGTGGAGATCTGAAGATGTCTAGGCTAAAAGCTAACACTGTACTTATAGTACAATTTTGACATGTTATAAGGACATATCAAAAGTTTAGATTGTGGGGGTTTGAGTGCTGAGAACCCCACCAGAACAAGAGTAAAACAGTCCATTCTTAGTGCATTCTCTTTCTTTGCTACTCAAGACAAAAGCAAGAGTGACCCATAGACTTTCTACTGAGTCTGAATTGCTTACTGTACTGCATTGAGGAGAGAAAGCATGTGATGATAGGAAAAACTATTTAGAATGATCATTCTAGAGCATAGTTAGAGTTCCAGCTCATGAGCAGAATTGCTATGATGAGAGGAGGACATACAATATATTCAGACTATGAAGTTGGGCCACTCAAAGGTCATGGGTTTCACTAATTATTCCACTGATCATTTGTGGCAGACTGAAATATCCCAGATAAATTATCACACTAGTGCCAGATTTTTAGTGAAGATTATATGATATTACGTCTTCTCATATTACACTACTAACAAAACGTTAGGGATTTTTGGCTTTCGGGTGAAATGTATGATAAACGTAAAAAGGTCACACTATAGTGATATTATATCATGAAAGTTGGGCATTCAAGTAGAAGCATGAAATGGGGATTTCCTTATCTCAAACAATTTATTGAAACAGAAGTCAACAGCAGTGGTGGGTATACCCCCTCAAAAACGTCAATGTCTCAAAAATTTGTCATGTGGCCTTGAACATCAATTACAGCTTGGCAACGGTGTCTTATGCTTTCACAAATTGACTTATTGTCTGCTGAGGCATGGTATCCTACTCTTCAGAGTTATGAGCCTCTACATACTGACTCAGCTGATCCCATAGGTTTTCAATGGGATTCAGGTCTGGATAAAATGCAGTCCACTCCATTTGAGGTACCCCAGTCTCCAGCAGCCATTCCCTACACCACCAACACCAAAGGTTCTTCTGGTAACAACAGTAGCTGATGCATAGCGTTCCCCTTGATGTCAGCATCAGCATCAATCAACTTTCATCAGTGAACTGCACTGATGACCACTGGTCCATCGCCCAGCGTAGATGCTCCTTTGCCAATGCAAGACAATGATCTCTGTGCCTGGGAGTGTGATCAGGTATCCTTGCAGGTCCTCTAGCACACAGACAATGCTGATGTAAACAGTTTTGAATGGTCTGATGTTACTCTTGGGTGCCTCTCACTTCACTTAAATGTGCCTTGAGTTGTGTGGCATTTACCATCCGGTCCTGCAGGGCATTGTTCACAATGAAGTGGTCATTGGTGTGGGATGTGGCCAAAAGACTTCCACTTCTATGGCTTTCTGTGACTCTTCCAGTCTCTCTGTATCTCTGTTACAACCTGCTGATGACACTCTGTAACACTCTAAGCTCAGAGGCTACTTCTGTCTGAAAACAACCTGCTTGAAGCCTCGCAATGGTGAGGTATTGTTGATTAATTGTTAGGTGGCATCTTGGTCTGATGGTGTCAAAATGTGAACAGCATGATGAGGAGGACTGTTTAAATAACTATTCTAATTGAACCAGGGAGTTTTTTGGCCGATTCATGGATCAAACACCAGAATTTTGCCATTAAGCTCCTTGTTAGAGAACAGCAAGTTGTGCAAAAATACTGAAGCATTAAACAGTTGAACATGTGCATTCAAAAGTTTAGAGAAGGTCACATTAAGTACGTTCATCTGTAAAGGTTAGAGTGTATTTTAGGTTAATTCCGGAATTTCACCCACAAGATAAATATCCCTAACCTTTTGTGAGTAGTGTACAATCCAGATAAGATTGAGGCCATTTGTAGTTTAAGAAATGTATAACATAATTTCAAGGTAATAGGTTCCCTTTAATTTTTGCAATGTTCCTCAGGTGGAAGTATGAAGATTTGCTAATAGCAAATATCTGATTCCTAAAAAAGGTTTTCTCCATTTATAACTATACCAAAATTGGATACATGGTGTTTAAACGGTTGATTCCTAGGAATAGTGTTAGATATGCAAGTTGCCATTTTTCTGTTGAATGCTGACCTCTGACTGAAAGAACTTCAATTTTGTTGAGGTCGCGTTTTAGCCAGCTGGTGTTTATCCATTATTATAGTGGAGCTAAGTGGGAATTTATAGCTGGAGGTGGATTATCGACTCTGGGCTTATGGGACAAGTATAGTTGGTTATCATCTGCTCTGGATTATTTAGCTATGTCGATCTTGGGTAAAGGGAAAGCTGTGAATTTAAATCAACACCAGAAGAGATGTCAATTTTGTTTTTGCTATGGGATATAGCCAATCTTATATCCAAGCTATGCCCTCTGGATTCTGCAATGACTTAAAAATAAAAACCCAGAAGTTTGTAGAATTGTTTATTGAGGACTAAGCAGAACATCTTTTTAAAGATGTATAGTTTTATGTCTCAGATGGAATATATTACTTGTGCATTCGCCCGACCTCTGCCATACATGCACAAAGGAAGCCAAGTCTTCAAATATGATGCCTGCACAGGCTCTGAGCGGGCACCATAGTATCCAAGTTTTTGCTGTTTTAAACAACAGACACCCAGATCTAATGTCTGTTGGCGACAACACCAATCACATATATTTAACCTTTTAGATGCCCTGGTCAATTGTTACACAGCATCTGAGAGGCTGAAATTGGGGAAGCAATTAATTCATTGTGGTAGCTTCAAGCCTTCTAGAACCTCAGAGTCTACCAAAGCAATACTACAGTCGTGGCCAAAAGTTTTGAGAATGACACAAATATTAGTTTTCACAAAGTTTGCTGCTAAACTGCTTTTAGATCTTTGTTTCAGTTGTTTCTGTGATGTAGTGAAATATAATTATACGCACTTCATACTTTTTAAAGGCTTTTATCGAGGAATGATATATATTTGCCCTTACTTGAGTAGAGCATCTTCTTGTATAACTGGCCCCCTGGCGACTAAGGATCATGGAGGCTTCATGCTTACTCAGAGGAGAGGGAGGTAGGCTTTAGGACCTAGCAGGGCCAGAGATCGGGCACACACTGAGCTTACCCGGCCGCACTGCGCAGGACCGGAAGTCGGATGCGTGTCAGCGCACCCGGAAGTCCTCCGGCGTGCGTTCCACTTACCAGAAGCTCCGGAGGTGCTCATGTGACGGCGCGACGGTTTAAATGGACTCCCGGCCCCTATCCCTTTCTGCCTTCTTGACTATCAAGGTAGCGGGCAGCGGGACCGGAACCGGATGATATCTGTAAGTAGCTGCAGTGTACCATCTCTTTTGATCGCCTGACATTTATCTTAAATGACTATCTCAAGGTAGTAACCTGCGTGCATCGGTTGTTTCCTTGTAGGTCCTCCGGGGGATTTGAGGTGAGGGATCTATTATCTAGCCCCTCCCTTTCTGGTGCCATTGACCGGTGGACCATTCTCTCCAAAGTAGGTCTCATTGATTTGCTATATACATCTGTGGATATCTTTATATTTGTCTGGTATCACTCCCCTGAAGAGCCCACAGGACGGGCGAAACGCGTCGGGGTATAATTATTATTTTTTGTCCCCATTATACGTGGGGTATGGTATTCATCCTTTTTTGGCTCGGACACCATTGGTAAGGGGCAGTTCAGGGATAGAAAGGGCAGGTTCGAGGACAAGGAGGCCCCACCATAAGGGGCCGTCCTTGGGCTGAGCTTACTTAGGGGTTAAAACAGGGAGAGATCCTCCCCCCCTTCTCTACCACACTCGAGTACATATCTATATACTCTGATCAGTATTTGTGAACCCCCATTAGGGTGAACTGCACCCTGTTTCTGTGTGTCCGCCCCATTTGACTATATCATTTTTATCGTCGAGAAACCGCATTTAATGTTTGTTGTGTGTATCTTTGGTGACAATTGCCACCTTATTAATTAATCTGATTAAAAGCTAAGTTTTAGCAGGAAGGATTCTCTATAATCACGATGAATATGTTTATGATAAAGAGATCCAGTTGATATCAGGTGCATCAGCTTTAATAATTGTTTTATCGACAATTATATGACATTTATGCAAAGAGTCAGTATTTGCAGTGTTGGCCCTTCTTTTTCCGGACCTCTGCAATTCGACTGGGCATGCTCTCAATCAACTTCTGGGCCAATTCCTGACTGATAGCAACCCATTCTTTCATAATCACTTCTTGGAGTTTGTGAGAATGAGTGGGTTTTTGTTTGTCCACCCGCCTCTTGAGGATTGACCACAAGTTCTCAATGGGATTAAGATCTGGGGAGTTTTCAGGATGGACCCAAAATGTCAACCTTTTGGTCCCTGAGCCACTTAGTTATCACTTTTGCCTTATGGCACGGTGCTCCATCGTGCTGGAAAATGCATTGTTCTTCACCAAACTGTTGTTGGATTGTTTGAAGAAGTTACTGTTGGAGGGTGTTTTGGTACCATTCTTTATTCATGGCTGTGTTTTTGGGCAAAATTGTGAGTGAGCCCACACTCTTGGATGAGAAGCAACCCCACACATGAATGGTCTCAGGATGCTTTACTGTTGGCATGACACAGGACTGATGGTAGCGCTCACCTTTTCTTTTCCGGACAAACCTTTTTCCTGATGCCCCAAACAATCGGAAAGAGGCATTATCAGAGAATATGACCTGCCCCAGTCCTCAGCAGTCCATTCAACATACTTTCTGCAGAAGATCAATCTGTCCCTTATGTTTTTTTTGAGAGAGAAGTGGCTTCTTTGCTGCCCTTCTTGACACCAGGCCATCTTCTAAAAGTCTTCGCCTCACTGTGCGTGCAGATGCGCTCACACCAGCCTGCTGCCATTCCTGCGCAAGCTCTGCACTGGTCGCACTCCGATCCCGCAGCTTTAGGAGTCGATCTTGGCGCCTGCTGGACTTTCTTGGACGTCCTGAAGCCTTCTTAACAAGAATTGAACCTCTTTCCTTGAAGTTCTTGATGATCCTATAAATTGATTGAGGTGCAATCTTAGTAGCCACAAAATCCTTGCCTGTGAAGTCATTTTTATGCAACGCAATGATGGCTGCACGCGTTTCTTTGCAGGTCACCATGGTTAATAATAGGAGAACAATGATTTAAAGCATCACCCTCCTTTTAACCTGTCAAGTCTGCAATTTTAACATCAGCCTGACATAATGATCTCCAGCCTTGTGCTCGTCAACATTCTCACCTGAGTTAACAAGACGATTACTGAAATGATCTCAGCAGGTCCTTTAATGACAGCAATGAAATGCAGTGGAAAGGTTTTTTTGGGATTAAGTTAATTTTCATGGCAAAGAAGGACTATGCAATTCATCTGATCACTCTTCATACCATTCTGGAGTATATGCAAATTGCTATTATAAAAACTTAAGCAGCAACTTTTCCAATTTCCAATATTTATGTAATTCTCAAAACTTTTAGCCACGACTGAACATATGGAGCGCTAGCACAGACAGGGCTACATAGGGACATTATGAAACTCCCATAGGCTGCAATGGTAATATATTGAAGTCTATGAGAGAAGTCATATAACAATCACAAGTCCCATAGGAGGTCTTAAAATAAGTGTAAAAAATGAAAAAAGTTTTAAAAAATATAAAATCACCCCCTTTTGCCATTATAAAAAAACAATAAAATAATAAAGCTCAATTGCACCAACTTATCTCAAAACATCCACACTATTAAAATATAAACGTATTTATCCCATACAGTGGGTTCCCAAAGGCGCTCAAAAAGTGTTACACACTCCAAAATTGTATCTGTAAAAACTACAGACTGGCCAGCAAAAAATGAGCCCTCACACTGCTCTGTTACGATAATTATTTAAAAAAAAAAAAGTTATCAGATTACGGTGATGCAGAGAAAAAAAAACAAGAAAAACTATAAAAAATGTTGAATCGCTGTAATTGTACTGTCTTGGAGAATTCAGTTTTACTGCATAGGGGACACCGTAAAACGAAAACCCTTAAAACTATGGTAATTATTTTTTTCCCCTACTTCCACCACATTTGGAATTATTTTCTGATTCCCCCTACATTGTATGCAATATTAAATGATTCCATTAGAAAGTACAACTTACCCCTTAGAAAAACAAGCCCTATGTTATGGCTCTGGTAATGGTAAAATCGCTAAATTGCAAGGTCCAGAAAGGGTTAAAGGGGTTTATCCCATTACAAAAACGTACCCACTATCCACAGGATAGGGGATAAGTGTCTGATAGGTTGGCATCCGATCTCCGGGGCCTCCAATGATCACAGACCAGTGTTCCCTGTTTGAATGGAGCAGCAGACACACACGTCAGGTCTGTGGGGCTGCTAGAGATAGCTGAGTGCTTGTACTCATAAAGTTTTATGGAGTGGTGTCACATGCATGTCCATTCTCATGATCAATGTGGACCCATCAGGCATCCATATGCTGATCAGACACTTATACTCTATCCTGTGGATCAGGGATAAGTGGTAATGGGACAAACCCTTTCACACTTTAGGAAACTTCAAAAAGCTTATCTGTAATCCTGTGCAAAATCAGACATAGCTCAATATTATAACAAGATATATTGTAAGGCAAACTTAGCTTTGTGACCTGCAGCATCCACAATTTGCAACTAAATGTCAATTCTAACAATTCATTCCTTCCTTGTACCAATTTTTTTAAAGCCCACCTTTAACCATTTTAGTATATTACTAGTGATGATTAAAGTATTTAAAAGTTTGATTCGGCTGCTTCCCCGAATTACTTCTTCATGAAGCGCATTTCTTTGTAAGTAGTGGGTGCAATGAAGGGGAGCTGCGACTGCACCGCTCTCCATCATTGTACCTCTCAGATGCCGTGTTCATACATGATTGTGGCATTTGATATACATAAGACGTGTAAAATTAAAAAACATAAATAAATAAATGTAAAAACAAAAAAAATAATACCTACCTGATCCATTTGCTCGCGATGGGCAGCCATCTCCATCTTACGTCACTACACATGGGATTTCGGACTAGATCTTCAAGCAAGATGGCAGTGGCCGGCCCGTCGCGAGCAAATGGATCCGATAAGTATTAATTTTTTAGTTTTTTACACTATTTCAGGTTAAATCGCTACCATGAAGCATGAAGAAATTTATCCTGAAATTTTGAACGAAGTCCACTTTGTGGACTTCGATTTTCCCACCTCAAAATATTACATATTCTAAATTTACAGAACAACCAAAATGCTGAAGATTGACGGGGCCAGGAATAAGGTGACTGCTTTCAACAACTGCCTGCCTAATGGAATGTGATGTTTTACAAGATCCCTTTTATCACCTTCGCCCTAAGTTTGCAGCGCAATTTCTATTCATGTCACTTGATATTTAATTAAAAGTTGCCCTTCACCCACAGATAGCCAGTCTATTTTCTTATGAATGCGTTGACAATAATAAATAATAACCGGCAGGGCATGATAACAATGGAAATAGGCTAAGACTTTAGTGCATGTTGTTTTATGCACCTGACAGATTCATCACTCTTGCTCAGCGCTTATGAAAAGTAACACTGCATATAGGAGAATTTTGTTTTCATCCACCCACCTCATGCTCGCTTCACTCTGCTTTGTGTATGTCACGTCAAGTCACTACTCATTACTGTGGTTGCCATTTTCATTGTGACAAGACCAAAGTCTCCGGAGATTTCCTGTCGGTGGAAATAAACTATTACCGTGCCCATTTTAAATCTTAGAACAGACTACACAGCACTAATTAGTTCCTATTTTTTTTTCAATTTGCTTAGGGTCGAGCAAACAGAGAAACAAATGTCCACCGCAGGGGCTTTTAGTTTGCAGCCGGCATTCACAATATAAGTGTGCTTGCCTGCCTCCCTGCTTCTACGTTCGTCAACACCTTGTCGCTTGCATCACTAAAATGTCAAGCTGATATTTCACAATCTGAAAATTATACCTCCAGTCTCTTATTTTCCTAATACATCTTGGAATAGCTTCAGCGCTTATTATACGGGAGAAAAAACAGGTGAGATTTGGTCTTTTAGGCAGCAAATTATGTATCTTGTGTGTGCGAGTTACAGAACGGTGATTCTACTAGGAACCAGAGCCAACAATGGGAATAGGAAACTTAATCAGAAATGTAATCATGTGCATCCAGCCTATGTTCCCTGTGCTGCCAGACACCAGTATTCCTGATCAGCAGAGCAGTGCTCAGATATGGGGCACTGATGATCCAATCAGCTGTGCAGGCAGCAACATTTCGAGCGCCCGAGGAAACTAGCTTCACGTCTCTTTATTTTTGATGAATGGATAAAGGATTGCACTGTCAATGAAAACCTGTTATTATGTTTCTACGCTTGTCACGTGTATGTTGGAGACCATGTAATCAGACGAATGATGGGACTTCTTCATGCCGATCATGCAAGTAGCATGAGACACGTTGAATCTGCAATGCCATTTAAAACCTAAATGATAAAGCGTATAAAAGTAAAACTTTGGTCAAAGATTTTCAAATAGAGATGAGCAAAGTGACTTTGGATGCTACATCCAAAGTCTCTTTGCTAAAAAATTAGTTATAAGGCTGTACGGAGGTCCTTCTCCGCACAGCAATAAAATGTACTGCCTCCAATAAGGCGAAGTCTGTTATTAACAAAGTCGCGCAAGACTTTGTTGCATAACCTTGGTAATTGATTACTACAGTGAAGAACCTTGGAACCAAACTCAGCTTTGGTTCTAAGGTACCACTCGGAAACGAAGCTGAGTTTGGTTCCAAGTTTTGAAGTTTTTTCACTGTAATAATCAATTACCGAAGTTATACAACGAAGTCTTGCGCGACTTTGTGAATAACGGACTTCGCCTTATTAGAGACAGTGCATTCTAATGCTGTATGGAGAAGGATCTCCGTATAGCATTATAACAAATAGTTTGCTCATCTCTAGCTGCAAACATTACCCACAAATGTACGTGAGATATATATTCGATACATATTAGTGTTGAACAAAATCCAAATTTCCGGTAAAATTCGAATGTCCTCGTGCTTTGTTGTAGCAAATCGATTTTCCCTGAATGGCGGAAAAAAAACTAACAAAAAAAAAGAAGATCTCACACAAAATCCTGTGGACGGTGACATTTGATGTCACCACGCCGGCCAACGTGATGATTTTGCGCTCGATCTTCAATCAAGATGGCAGCTTGCTCTTCATGATCAAATGGATGAGGTAAGTATGATTTACTTGATTTATGTTTTTTATTTTATACTGTATCGTTACCATCAGATGGTAATAACACAGTGACGGCACTCCCTGTCATTGCAACCACTACTTACAAAGAAATGAGTTAAGTAACTAGTCACTAGGCAATTTTTTTTGTAGAATTCGGTAAAACAGCCAAATCGAATTTTTGAATACTTTGCTCATCTCTACTACATATATGATATGAAAAACTGATTGGGGTAGTTCAGTGGTTATAAACGAAAACTAGACTTCGATTATAAGTGTCAACAACAGTAGAGATTAAAGAATTCCAAAAATGTATTAGAATCGTCCATTAGAATTGATTCGGTCTGGATAAATTTGACCCACAAAATCTGACCCAATTGCCCGGAAAAGTCACTCTGAAGTCCCCTAGGATTGTATCCAGCCCCTTTCAAACTCTTTAATGCCAAGACACTATTAGTAATGTCAAAGAGACAGTGACATATATGGCTACAGGTAAACGGTTGGTAACCGGTGGGAGGAAGTAGCCTGTTTAATGACCCACCTCACTGTAGAATGTTTTGAAATTAAAATTTACCAAAAATTATTTCATTTTAATGGCAGATATCTTTGATCTGCAAAATGATGGACATCATTTAAAGTAATTTAATTCTTCTCTTAGCCACTAGTTATAGGAGAAGCCTCTCCTCTGAAAAGCATACCAGTCTTATGTTACTAGTAAGCAGCTAAAGAGAGGAGATGTCAGGAGGGGGCAGCAAAAGGATGTGCTTTGTATTATACAGAATTAGTCTAGTAGGAGGAATACTGTATATAAGCTAATCTAATGAAAAAGAAAAGATGGGAGGTCAGAGGACATGAGGTAAAGAGGTTGTCTCATCAAAACAAGTCATAACCATGTGCTCAAATGTGAGAGACACTTCCATTATTTTTCTCTATCACATATTAACAACCTGTAGATGAATATTGTACATAACTTTTGTTTTTTTGTTTAAAAAAAAAACGTGTGGATAGTTTTCTTGATATTATTTTTTTAAGTCACTTCCTGTTCCGACTCTTTAACTTACTCCTTTGTTTGGATCTTCAGCAAGAGGTTGCTTGTAGAAACTCAGTCAAAGCATCACATATTACACCAATCAATGCAATGCTCTTTTGTGAATGTCTTCATCTATGCCTAAAAGAGACCAATACAGCTCTCATACTGTTATCAAAATGTTAGACCTACTATTATCATGAGCATTACCCTTCAGATAACATCTTCCATTCACAGCACCATTGCCTATTTCTAAAAAGGGGCAATGTAGAAAGTATACATGCTGAAATGATATTGGTTACCACTCTTGTCCTTCATTACTTTGGTGTTAGGATCAAATCTGACCAAAGGCAACTTCTGCATGTGGTTGTATTTTCTTCCATAGGTTTCTTTGGGGTACTCCAGTTTCCTTCAGCAACCTCTGGCACTCCAGCTGAAACTACATTTCGCAGAATGCTTCATTTACTTCTATGGGAGTTACAAGAACAGCTTAGTCAGCGTGCAAGTTAGGATTCACAGTCTCACAGCAGACTTTGGAGAGCCAAAGGTTGCTGACCCCAGTCTAAAAACATGGGGGGGGGGAGGGTTATCGTTAGGAGGATTTTTGAAGTTAGTAATTTATTTTAGCTAGATTTCTCAAATGACGCATGTTGTAAATATTCCATACACCTAATTAACACCACTAACCTTTCCCTAAGTTCCTTAAAACTTGATTAATTGGTTTATAATAGAATTAGGCTACTTTCATACTTACGTTTTTGACTGACCCGGCAGGGTTCAGCAAAAATGCTTCCGTTACTGATAATACAACTATATTTGCATCTCTTATGAACAGATCTGGTTGTATTATCTTTAAAATAGCCAAGACAGATCTGCCATGCACACTATTCAAAGTCAATGGGGGGTGGATCCATTTTCTATTGCAGGGATCAGCAACCTTTGCACTCCAGCTGTTGTGAAACTACACTATTTCCAGCATGCTCTATTTATTTTGTTAAAGTTCTGAGAAAAACAGAGGAAGTATGCATGCTGGGAGTTGTAGTTTCACAACAGCTGGAGTGCCGGAGGTTGCCTACACTTGTTCTATTGTGTCTGGCAAAACTGATCCGTCCCTACTGACTTGCATTGTGGGCCATGCCACTTTGCTCCGCATCACATGATGGAAAAAAAAACGCAGCGTTTTTCCCCAGTATTGAGATTAACCACTTCCCGACCGCCTAACGCACAACTGCGTTCTCGTGGCGGTCGGGCTGTTCTGGGGAGCCGCATATGTGCGTCATCTCGCGAGACGCGAGATTTCGCACATATTCGGCCGCGCATGCGCAAATCGCGCATTGCACAAGGCTTACATGAAGTGGGTCATCAGCCTGCCAGCCAATCGGCATCGCTGGCGGGCTGATGACTTTTAAAAAAACGAATCGCAAGCCATTTAACCCATCATATTTGTAAATATGATGGATTAAATGGCTTCTGTGCTCTCTCCTGGGTCCTTTTCGTCGGTTGGACCCAGGAGAGAGCACACCTCTACAGTGAGTACACCAAGCACCACACACTAGCCCCTGATCAGCCCCCCCATCACCCAAATTAACCCCTTGATTACCCCTCTCAGCACCTGTCAATCATCTAGTGAAAGGGAAAAAGTGATCAGTGTAAACTGTCACTTTTTTTTTTTCACTAGGATTGACTGTTAGGTTTAGCCTAGTTTAGGCCCCTTTGGTAGGTAGTTAGCGTTAGCGCCAAGCCCACTGCACCGCAGTCACTGGTTCGCTGATTAGCGTAGCGCTAATCAGCGTTTGTACTTTTATAGTATCTGTAAGTGATCAGAACTGATCACGGTCAGATCTATAATAGTACTAGTGTCACTTTAGTTCGCCCTCCACCCCAAACGCAGTGTTTGCCCGATCAGGCCTGACCTGGCGCCCACACCTGCATTCACCCACGCCCACCCCGCCGCAGTGACAAAATTTTTTATTTTTTTTTGTAATCACTGCACAATCCCTTCACAAGCGCTGCGGCGATAAAAAAATCAGTTTTGATCTTTTTTATCAATCGCAGCGGCTTCTGTACTTCGCTACCCTCTCAATTGTAAGACAGGCTTGCTTTTTTTCTTGGGTAGTCTCAGGGAATACCCCCTAAATGTAGTCGCCCAAATGTCAAGGAAGGGGTATTCCTCTGAAGAGGCCTACAGGATTCTGACCCAGTCAGATGAGGAATGGGAACCCTCATCTGACGAATCTAGCGGGTCAGAATACGAACCTGTAGAAAGCAGTGGCAGTCTGACCCAAAGTTCGGACGAGGAGGTTGAGGTCCCTGATACCACCAGGCGTACCCGGCCCCGTGTCGCTAGACCGCAGGTAGCGCAGGATCAGTTTCAAGGGCAGCAGAGTGGGGCTGGTGCTGCCAGATTACGTGGTGAGGCATACACCAGCAGCGCAGCCCGTCCTGGACCTTCTACCAGCACTGCCGTACAACATGGTGAAGTGGCGAGCACCAGAAGGGCAGTTGAAGCTGGTACGGTGGCACGTGCAGTAATTCCCCCGTCGCAGCCACCGTGCAGAAAGGCCCGTAGAGCCCCTAGAGTCCCTGAGGTGCTGGCAAATCCTGATTGGCTTTCCCCATCTTCAGCCGCACCAGTAGTTCCCCCTTTCACCGCCCAGTCAGGAGTTCGGGTGGAGACAGCTCAGATCGGATCGGCGCTGGGGTTTTTTGAGCTGTTCTTCACTGCGGAGCTCTATGACTTAGTCGTGGCAGAAACAAATCGGTATGCCACTCAATTTAAAAAACGCCAACCCGGGAAGCTTCTATGCCCAGCCTTTCCGGTGGAAACCAGTCCAAGTTTCCGAATTTAGAACTTTTCTGGGCCTTCTCCTCAACATGGGCATTACAAAAAAGCATGAATTGCGGTCATATTGGTCCACGAACCCAATTCATCACATGCCCATGTACTCTGCTGCCATGTCCAGGACACGTTTTGAGACCATCCTGCGTTTCCTGCACTTTAGCGACAACACCACCTCCCGTCCCAGAGGCCACCCAGCTTTTGACCGGCTCCATAATATTCGGCCCCTCATAGACCATTTCAACCAGAAATTTGCAGATTTGTATACCCCTGCACAAAACATCTGCGTAGACGAGTCCCTTGTACATTTTACCGGGCGCCTTGGCTTCAAACAGTACATCCCAAGCAAGCGCGCCCGGTATGGGGTCAAATTGTATAAGCTCTGTGAAAGGGCCACAGGCTATACGCACAAATTTCGGATCTATGAGGGAAAAGATCAGACCCTGGAGACGGTCGGTTGCCCTGACTACCTGGGGAGCAGTGGGAAGATAGTCTGGGACTTGGTGTCACCCTTATTCGGCAAGGGGTACCATCTTTATGTGGACAACTTTTACACAAGTGTGGCCCTCTTCAGCATTTGTTCCTAGAACAGATTGGCTGCTGTGGCACAGCGCGACCTAGTCGCCGGGGCTTCCCCCAACGGCTCATTACCACCAGACTTGCAAGGGGGGAGGGGGTTGCATTGTGTAAGGAAGAACTGCTCGCGGTGAAATGGAGAGACAAGCGTGACGTTTACATGCTCTCCTCCATTCACGCAGACACGACAGTCCAAATTGAAAAAGCCCCTCTCAGTCCACGACTATAACCTCCACATGGGAGGGGTGGACTTCAACGACCAGATGTTGGCCCCTTATTTGCTTTCCCGACGAACCAGATGCTGGTATAAGAAGGTGTCTGTATATTTAATCCAATTGGCTCTATATAACAGTTACGTTCTCTACAGTAAGGCTGGGAGAACGGGATCCTTCCTTAAATTCCAGGAAGAGATCATTTCGGAACTCCTGTGTCCAGGAGGTTCTGTGGCCCCAACCACCAGTGTAGTTAGCCGTCTACACGAGCGACACTTCCCCAGTGTCTTTCCTGGTACCTCAACCCAACCGTCACCCCGAAAAAGATGTCGTGTCTGTGGCAGAAGTGGAATAAGGCGTGACACCCGTTATTTCTGTCCTGACCACCCTGCCCTATGCCTAGGGGAGTGTTTCCGGAAGTACCACACTCAGGTACACATAGGGACAGCACATCACAGGTAGTTTTTTTTCACTCAGGCTCAAGGGTCTCTCAGGATACTAGGTTTTGAGAGACCCTAACACATAGGGGACGGTGCTGCTGTGCTACTGCAGAAGTGTGAAACGGTAGAAACCTCTCCTTTAACTTGGGATAACGTGTATAGTGTACTTCGCAACCACATCTGTGGTTCGATGCGATCGATGTACGATCTGTGCGATCGATGCGAATGAGGAAATCTGTGCTGTTCATTTTTTCTTTCAGCCCAGAGGCTGAACGGAAAACAAATCTCATTACCCGTATGCTCCATATAAGGAGAATAGCAGAAACTCCTAATGCTGGCCATACGTGTAATGATTGCGGAGACCCTCAAATGCCATGGCAGTGGAAAAACCTCACATGTGACCCCATTTCGGAAAGAAGACACCCCAAGGTATTCGCTGAGGGGCATATTGAGTCTATGAAAGATTAAACTTTTTGTCACAAGTTAGCGGAAAGGGAGACTTTGTGAGAAAAAAAAAAAAAAAATTCTGCTAACTTGTGGCAAAAAAAAAAATCTTCTATGAACTCGCCATGCGCCTCACAGAATACCTTGGGGTGTCTTCTTTCTAAAATAGGGTCACATTTGGGGTATTTTTACTGCCCTGGCATTTTAGGGGCCCAGAAGCGTGAGAAGAAAAAGGCGTAAAAATGCCATCCTGAAAGGTACTCATTGGATTTAGGGCCCCTTTGCGCATCTTGGCTACAAAAAAGTATCACACATGTGGCATCGCCGTACTCAGGAGAAGTAGGCCAATGTGTTTTGGGGTGTATTTTTACATATACCCATGCTGGGTGAGAGAAATATCTCTGCAAATGGACAACTTTGTATAAAAAATGGAAAAAGTTGTCATTTACAGAGATATTTTTACACCCAGTAGGGGTATATGTAAAAGACACCCCAAAACTCATTGCCTACTTCTCCCGAGTACGACGATACCATGTGTGCCACTTTTGCAGCCAAGATGCGCAAAGGGCCCTAAATCAATGAGTACCTTTAGGATTTCACAGGACATTTTTTACGCATTTGGATTCCAAACTGCTTCTGACGTTTAGGGGCCCCTAAAATGCCAAGGCAGTATAAATACCACACAAGTGACCCCATATTAGAAAGAAGACACCCCAAGGTATTCCGTGAGGGGTATGGTGAGTTCATGTAAAATTGTATTTTTTGGCACAAGTTAGTGGAATATGAGACTTTGTAAAAAAAAAAAATCCATTTACGCTAACTTGTGCCAAAAAATAAAAACTTCCATGAACTCACTATGCCCATCAGAGAATACCTTGGGGTGTCTTCTTTCCGAAATGGGGTCACTTGTGTGGTATTTTTACTGCCCTGGCATTTTAGGGGCCCCTAAACGTCAAAAGCAGTTTGGAATCCAAATGCGTAAAATGTCCTGTAAAATCTAAAGGTACTCATTGGATTTAGGGCCCATTTGCGCATCTTGGATGCAAAGAGTGGCACACATGGGGTATCGCCGTACTCAGGAGAAGTAGGGCAATGTGTTTTGGGGTGTATTTTACATATACCCATGCAGGGTGTGAGAAATATCTCTGTAAATGACAACTTTTTAAAAAATTTACACAAAGTTGTCATTTACAGAGATATTTCTCACACCCAGTAGGGTATATGTAAAGACACCCAAAACACATTGCCCTACTTCTCCTAGTACGGCAATACACATGTGTGGCACTTTTGCAGCCAAGATGCGCAAATGGGCCCTAAATCAATGAGTACCTTTAGGATTTTACAGGACATTTTTACGCATTTGGATTCCAAACTGCTTTGGCGTTTAGGGGCCCTAAAATGCCAGGGCAGTAAAATACCACACAAGTGACCCCATTTTGGAAAGAAGACACCCCAAGGTATTCTGTGAGGGGTATGGTGAGTTCATGTAAAATTGTATTTTTGGCACAAGTTAGTGGAATATGAGACTTTGTAAAAAAAAAAAAAAATCCATTTCTGCTAACTTGTGACAAAAAATAAAAACTTCCATGAACTTACTATGCCCCTCAGTGAATACCTTAGGGTGTCTACTTTCCGAAATGGGGTCATTTATGGGGTATTTCTACTGTCTGGGCATTGTAGTACCTCAGGAAACAGGACAGGTGCTCAGAAAGTCAAAGTGCGGAAATTCACTTTTTGCACCATAGTTTGTAAACGCTATAACTTTTACCCAAACCAATAAATATACACTTATTGCATTTTTTTTTATCAAAGACATGTAGAACAATAAATTTAGAGAAAATTTTTTAGAGAAATGTAGTTTTATTTGATAAATTTTCCAACATAAAGTGAAAAATATCATTTTTTTGCAAACATTTCATCAAAAAAAGTAAAATATCAAAAAAAGTAAAAATGTCAGCAAGAAAGAAATAGCACCAAATGAAAGCTCTATTAGTGAGAAGAAAAGGAGGTAAAATTCATTTGGGTGGTAAGTTGTATGGCCGAGCAATAAACGGGTAAAGTAGTGTAGTGCAGAATTGTAAAAAGTGGCCTGGTCATTAAGGGGGTTTAAGCTAGGGGGGCTGAAGTGGTTAAAGATGAGCGAATCGAAGTTGACGAAGTGGAATTCAATCCGAATTTAAGGAAAATTTTGATTTGCACCGAATCTCCTCCTGCTTCGTGGTAACGAATCACATTTTTTCCTAAAATAGCTGCTCACCCACAATGCCATTCATGCAGCCAGCCTGCTGTGTGATGTCACAGCCCTATAAATAGCCTCAGTCATCTTGGATTCTGCCATTTTCCAGTGTACTCAGTGCAGGGAGAGACATCAGCAGGCGCTAGGGACAGTGCTAGAAAAAACTTAATTGTGTTAAAAAAATGATTTACAAGTTAAAGGAAAGATTATTTGAGGTGTAGGGAAATGATAGGGAGGAATCATTCCACAGCATTTAGATAGAACAGGGTTTGGTAGGGGAGGTTACAGCCTGGGTAATAGGAACAATCCTATTACACCTTGCTGCACTGACTGGGGATCCAAATTGTCATTATAGAGCTCTGTAATTCCAGCAAACCGTTCTTGTTATTGGGGTGCAAGTGCTGTTTGATACATCCATTAACAGGTTTATTACAAAGAAATATTTCTATGTCTTATTTGCCCTTGTGTGGTGAAGTTATATGTTCTAAAGCAGTGATGCCCAACCTACGGCCCGCGGGCCAAATGCGGCCAGCGAAGCTGTATCATGCGGCCCGCGCAGTAACGGGACTTTATCAGTGCAGGGCGTGCTGTGAACGGCACAGGCAGCAAAGCGACGCTGCCTGTGCCTGCAATAACCAATAGCAAAGCTCCAGACAGCAAGGAGCTTTGCTATTAGTAAGATTGGGTGGGCACTGGAGCGATAGAGCGCCCTGCAGTAGGAGAAGTCGGTGGGAGATGAGAGGAGGAGGGGCCAGCTCCTGGTGGTGTCGGGCACACTGCGCAAGCATGGCGGCGGAGGATCTGACTGAAGCCTAAAGACCAGGCATCAAGGTAGACCCGCAGAAGAAGGTGACAGCACAGTATGTGATGTTGACATGTGTGTAATGTATGTAGGGCAGTATGAGATCATCACATACTGCACTACATACATTACACACCTGTATACATCACACGCCCAATCACAGTAATAATGCCAAGATATTTGCCCTCCTCACAGCCCATTCCCCCTCAAAGTAATAATGTCCAGATATGTGCCCTCTTCACAGCCATAATGCTAACACGTGCCCCCTCACAGTAGTTATGCCCTGATATGTGCCCTCTTCACAGTAGTTATGCCAGATATGTGCCCTCTTCACAGCTGTAATGTTCACAGGTGCCCTCTCACAGTAATAATGCCCAGATATATGCCCCCTTCACAGCCGTAATGCTCACACGTGCCCCCTCATAGTAGTTATTCCCTGATCTGTACCCTCTTCACAGCAGTTATGCCCAGATATGTGCCCGCTTCACAGTAGTTCTGCCAGATATGTGCCCTCTTCACAGTAGTAATGCTCACTCGTGCCCCCTCACAGTAGTTATGCCCTGATATGTGCCCCCTCACAGTAGTTATGCCCAGATATGTGCCCCCTCATAGTAGTTATGCCCTTATATGTGCCCTCTTCACAGGGGTAATGCTCACACGTGCCCCCTCACAGTAGTTATGCCAGATATGTGCCCTCTTCCGGTGGTAATGCTCACACGTGCCTCCTCACAGTAGTTATGCCAGATATGTGCCCTCTTCACAGTAGTAATGCTCACACGTGCTCCCTTGCTGTAATAATGACCAGATACGTGCCCTCTTCACAGAGAAATTGCCTGGATATTTGTTCCTTCACAGTAGTAATGCTCACATGTGCCCCCTCATAGTAATTATGCCCTGATATGTACCCTCTTCACAGTAGTTATGCCCAGATATATGCCCTCTTCACAGTAGTTCTGCCAGATATGTGCCCTCTTCACAGTAGTAATGCTCACTCGTGCCCCCTCGCTGTAATAATGACCAGATACGTGCCCTCTTCACAGAGAAATTGCCTGGATATTTGTTCCTTCACAGTAGTAATGCTCACATGTGCCCCCTCATAGTAATTATGCCCTGATATGTACCCTCTTCACAGTAGTTATGCCCAGATATATGCCCTCTTCACAGTAGTTCTGCCAGATATGTGCCCTCTTCACAGTAGTAATGCTCACTCGTGCCCCCTCACAGTAGTTATGCCAGATATGTGCCCTTTTCACAATAGTTATGCCCTGATATGTGCCCTCCTCACAGTAGTTATGCCCTGATATGTGCCCCCTCACAGTAGTTATGCCCAGATATGTGCCCCCTCACAGTAGTTATGCCCTTATATGTGCCCTCTTCACAGGGTAATGCTCACACGTGCCCCCTCACAGTAGTTATGCCAGATATGTGCCCTCTTTACAATAGTTATTCCAGATATGTGCCCTCTTCCAGTGGTAATGCTCACACGTGCCCCCTCACAGTAGTTATGCCAGATATGTGCCCTCTTCACAGTAGTAATGCTTACATGTGCCACCTTGCTGTAATAATGACCAGATATGTGCCGTCTTCACAGAAAAAATATTTGTTTCTTCACAGTAGTAATGCTCACATGTGCCCCCCCCCCCCTCACAGCTATATTGCATTTATTTCTGGCAAAGCTACCTCGTTACGGCCCGCGAAATGTATACCAAGTCTAGTGCGGCCCTCAGACAAAAAATGGTTGGGCACCACTGTTCTAAAGTATTTTTTGGCTTTTATTATTGGGGAAAAATGGGCTTATTAGCCATTGTGTGGTGAAGTGTGAAAATTACAGCCCTTTTTGTTGTGTATTAGTGGCAAAAGTAAAATATATTTACCATTCAGCGGTGCAGTTATATATTTTAAAGCATTTTGTGGCGTGTATAAGTGGAAAAAAGAAAAAAATATTTGCCATGCAGCGGTGCAGTTATATGTTCTAAAGCCATTTGCGGCATCTATAAGTGGAAAACAGAAAAATATATTTTCTGTTCAGTGGTGTAGTTATATATTCTAAAGACTTTTATGTCATGTATAAGTGGAAAAAAGAAAAAAATATTTGAAGCTAAGCGGTGCGGTTGCCGTATTTTTCGCTTTATGAGACGCACTCCCCCCAAAAAAAAAAAAACGGGGGGGAAATTGAAGCGTTCATTTGTACCGGAGGACCGGAAAGCGGTAAAGGCTCTGTACTCACCGCTTCCTGGTCCTCGGACGCAGCAGGAATAAGCCACAGCGCTCTTGAGGTGAGGAGTGGTGGAGTCCAGCAGAAGGAGAGGTAAATGTTTATTTTATTTTATTTGATCTGTGGCATGGGGGCTCATAAATGACATGGGGTCTCATAATGGGGGCTAATAACTGCCACTAGGTCTCATAATGGGGGTTATTAAATGGCACTGGGGCTGATAAATGGCATGGGGGCTTATAATGGAGGGTCATAAATAGCACTCGGGCTCATAGATGGCATGGGGGCTCATAATGGAGGCTCATAAATGGCACTGGGGCTCATAGATGGCATGGGGGCTCGCAATGGGGGCTAATAAATGGCATGGGGGCTCATAATGGAGGCTCATGAATGGCACTAGAGCTCATAGATGGCACGGGGGCTCATAATGGGGGCTGATAAACGGCATGGCAGGCTGATAAATGGCATGGGGGGCTAATAAATGGCATATGGGACTGATCTGAGGCATGGGGGGGTTGGTCTGAGGCATGGGGGGCTGATCAGATGAGGTCTGATTAACATTGGGTGCCTGATTGCTGGCCTGATCTGAGATCTAAGGAAAAATATTTTTTTCTTATTGTCCTCCTCTAAAACCTAGATGCGTCTTATCATCCGGTCCGTCTTATAAATCGAAAAATACAGTATATGTTCTAAAGCATTTTGTGTTGTGTATAAGTGGAAAAAAATATATATATTTGCCGTTCAGTGGTGCAGTCATATATTCTAAAGCCTTTTGTGGTGTGCATAAGTGGAAAAAATATATATATATTTGCCATTCAGTGGTGCAGTTATATATTCTAAATCATTTTGTGTCATGTATAAGTGTAAAAAATAAAAATATATTTGCTGTTCAGCGGTACTGTTATTTATTGTAAAGCCTTTTGTGGCGTGTATAAGTGGAAAAAAGAAAAATATTTTTGCCATTCAGCGGTGCAGTTATATATTCTAACGCCCTTTTTGGCATGTATTAGTGTAAAAAAATATATATATATTCGCCGTTCAGTGGATATGTTCTAAACCCTTTTTTGGCGCATATTAGTGGGGAAAAAGAAAAAGGACTTATTATCAACTGTGTGCTTACGTGAGAAAATTACATCCCTTTTTGGTGTGTATTAGTGGCAAAAAAAATATATATATTTGCCGTTCAGCGGTGAAGTTACATTGTTACATTATACTACAGCCATTTACAGGGTGTATTAATAGGATAGATAATTATGTCCTATTGGTTGGTTGCTATAACTATGGTCAAGGACAATATATGTCCTTTACGGCCCATTGGGCCCAGCCACAACAGCAACTTGGCTAGGTGATGCTGTTTCTGCCTCCATGTTCTCTCTCCGTTAGTCTTGCGACAATGTCTGCCTCTGCTTCCTCATCCGCCACCGTGTTCTCAGCCTCCAATGCAGGGACAATTCACAGTGCCCCTCCAGCATACAACATGTGCGGGGCACTGCGGTGTCACTCTGTTCTGCACCTCTTTTGCCTGGGCAGGTTTGACTGGGGTGCCCTCTGCACTCACGTTCCTCTGCCGTGGCTGCTGTGGCAGGCTGGGGGTTAGGAGCAGTTCCAGCTCCATCAGCTCAGCAGCAGCTTGAGTCTAGAGTCCATGATGAGCAGATTTCTTCACCCGCATAGTGAAGAAACTACTCACCAGCAGCAGCAGGTAGATCTGGAGCAGGACCTGAACCAGCAGGTGGTGGCATACTTGGACATTACCCTGCCAGCCGTCATAGAAGATCCGCTGGACTACTGGGCAGCCAAACTGGATTTGTGGCTGCAACTAGCAGAGTTTGTCCTGGAAAAGCTGTCCTGCCCGGCCAGTAGTATGGCATCAGAGCGGGTGTTTAGTGCGGTGGGGGCCATAGTTACCCCAAGAAGAGTGCGTCTGACAACCCAAAATGTGAAGAGACTGACCTTTGTTGATAAATCAGGCGTGGATCAGCCAGGATTTCCCCCCACCAATGCCTGATGCATCAGACTAGATCATCCATGTTGTCACACCAACACTTTGACAAAAGGAACCGGTTTCTTCTGGCTACCTGCCTCAGCTACTATTCTGATTCTCCCCCCCCCCTGATGCCACACATCTGATGCCACACATCTGATGCTAAGTGCTCCTTCTTTCACCCACCATCTTCAGCTGGTACTTATATTGCCACCTTCCCACTCTGTACCGGGTCACTCTATGGTCTCTTGATGCTGCTGTCACCTCCTCACTATGTCACCTTGCCTCTACGTGGTCTCTTGATGCTGCTGTTACCTCCACACTATGTCACTTTGCCACTCTGTGGTCTCCTGATGCTGCCCCCACCTCCACACTCTGTCATTGTGCAACTCTATGGGCTCTTGACGCTGCCGCCACCTAAAGACTCTGTCATTTTGCCACTCTGTGGCCTCCACATTCACGTGTCATCTCTGTTTTTTGTATTAGCAACACTGATGGATTACTGACCAAATTCTGACCGAGTGAAGGTGGATGCTCAACAGACAGAATTCTTTTTTTGGGGGTTATTGTTCTGACGGATCAGAGGAAGGGCAAAATAATCAGTGATGTCAACACAAACTCACTGTTGACACCCTCTCCGGGGGCTCTACTTGTATAAGCATTTAATAGAACAGGTTCTGTAGACATCTATGTGGAATCAGCTGACGAGGGTGTAAAAGGAGTGCACTTCTTCTTGGCGCTAACATCGACTGTAATGCTGAGTTTATACTTGAGTAATTTGGTCAGTTTTCGCCCCGTGACTACCCAAATAAGTGAAGTGTGCAGTGATTTCTAAGAGCGATGCCTGTCATCTGCATGTTATACTGACTCACAGTATTATTTCACTACCACAGCAGACTCTCTATGCGTGTTACTGCAAGGCACAGTCTTCTACACCACTATAAAGGCTCTCTGCAGCCAGGAAATAGACTTTTTTTTAAAGTAATTAGCTGCAAATAAATTTGGATTGAAGCAAATTTTTTCAAAAATAATTGGCGAACCGGCCAAATTGAATTTTTGAAAAATTTGCACATCTCTAATTGAGATCCTATGACGGATCTCAATACCGGAAAACTTAAATGCTATTGTGAAAGTAGCCTTATACTAGTCAGTATGGGAGTCATTTATTAAGCTGAAATATTTCAGGTGGAGATTGCGGCTCAACAGCTAGTTATGCCTCAGTCTGTGACTTCTCCCCAGGTCTAAAGTGGGCGTAGCATGTATTGGGAAGGGGACGGGCCGGTAAGGTCTATATTTAATGAGAGTTCGGAAGCTGTCTTGCATTTAGAACTTGCGGTGGATCCGCCAAAGTTATGGAGAGGTCGGCTCCCCTTCACAACTTCGGCGCATCCACCTCCAGCTTAGGGGTTTATTAAGACAGGGATCTAAAATGCCAGTCTTAAAAATTGTGCTCCTATATGTCTGACAAAACAAATTACATTGGGCCCTGCCGGGGACAGGGACTGATAGGCAGTTCTGTTGCAGAATACAATGCCGCTATATAAGCAATGAAATATAAGCAAAATATGGAAATCACAGACACATTCAAACAACAAAATGACCCAGGAAAACAATATATATTAAACATATGATATATTTATGTATTGCATTTGAAGGTTAGCTATTCTCAGACTTTGAATAATACCCATATGTTTATAAAACTGAAGACCTGGAAGACGATACATATAAAGCAGATTTTCATTTTGCTTTTACTGGTTTATTCAACCTTTAACTAAGGTTTGCTGTAATGAAACATGACAAAAGCTCCTACTTTATAATACAGGAATGTATTTATGCTTTCTCACCGTTAGCTTATCTACTTAGCTGCTATTTGCAAATTGAACTATAAAGGTGAATTTATCAATACAAACATTACGTAGAGGCCTATTGTATCTTAAACATATAATAATATTTATTCATATAGCTTTTTGACTGGAATATTCAAGTTTGTATAGAAAATAATATTAGATAGATAGATAGATAGATAGATAGATAGATAGATAGATAGATTTATAAAATATATCAATAGAGAGAAATATAGATAAACTAAACTGAATTAAAGGGGTCTTCCAAAACTTTTTTCACTGATGACCTATCCTCTGGATCATCTGGCTCTGATCATTGGGTGTCCGACACCTAGGACCCCCGTCGATCAGCTGTTTTAAAAGGCACTAGCGCTCGCAGTAGCGTTAAGGACATTTTGGCTGCCTAGCAATTTTCCTAATATAGGGATTGTGTACCAGAAGGAAAGAAAAGCAGATGACATCAACCATGTTTGGATTTAGCAATGGAGAGCCATAATTATTTTTAGAGCCTTTGCCCAATAGCGCAAATTAGCAACAGAACTAAAATGGACACATTACTTTAAAACTGCCATTAACAGCCACTCGGGACTTTAGGTATGACAATTATTCATGGGATAAACCTCTTAAAGAAGAATTCCCACAAAATGTTTTATTCTCTGACCTGTTAGAAAAGTGCATGATGTAAACCGTAGTAAAGTTAATCTTACCAGTGACTGTATTTGGGATTTATAACCTCATTTATGATAGATAGATAGATAGATAGATAGATAGATAGATAGATAGATAGATAGATTAGATAGACATATAGACAAAACAAATGGATAGAAGGGCAGCCAAGTGGCTGAGCAGGTGTATGCATAGACAGATAGACAGCAAAATATAAGCATCACAGAAGAAACAAATGTCTGGTGCAGTTCCAAAGGGCATCACCAATTGTTAGATAAAGATCCAGCAGTACTTCAAGATTGGTAAAATATATAAAAATGTATTCACCCTTGCATCCACCAGTGTTGTAGATAGAGATGGATGGATAGATAGATAGATAGATAGATAGACCATTCAGTCGTTGCCTGGTTTTGCTAGTATTTTTTATGTAACTGGAGCTCAATAGTGAACTGTAAAAGGACAGGTAAACTTCCAGCAAGTTACTTCCATGAAACGTATTAAGCACATAGTTACATATTTGTCAAAACATTACAGTCCTTGCACTTTCATTTTAGAACTTTCTCTCACTGACAGTTCAGTAACATTACTTCTTTTATCTGGTTTCCAGATACTTTGTACAGCCTTAAAGCTGCCCGGCCCTCCCTCTCACTGTCTGCAAAACTTCTGTGTTTTTTATCTTCACAGCAATTGGTAGTTATGTATGAAAGGATTTCAAAAATAGCTGGTACACAAGCAAGCTGGTCATGATTCCACAAGATAGAGATATATACTGTGTATAGTCAGGAAACTTATTCTAAGACCCAAAAGATATGACGTGGGCCCAATATTGTTAGGGTCATAATAAGTTTTTACATTTTAATTTTTATTGTCATATACTAGCCCACAGTAATGAGACGGAAAACATGAATTTACAGTATTGTACTTGAAACTATTATATTCTTGTCCTTTATCGATCTGCTATAAATGGAATACATTTATTTTTAGGGCAGAGCATAAGGCATATAGGTTTACCTGAGCACACCCAACACATCCCAGTCCAACCCTGCTTTATAGATCCATTCTGATAAAATACTATGCCATAGTTTATATCTAACCGTAGGGTGGGGTAAGCAGTGGCTCAATAGTATACATTCTATTGGAGTAACAGGAGGGGTGCTATTACATGTATTACATGTGCAACCAAACCAACAGTACCATGCTGAGACTTGAAACCACAAGGGCCACAAACATAAAATAACATTCTAATAGTGTTTGATCTTCTAAAGAGAACCTGCAAATAATATACAGTAGAATTGGTATCTGATATAAAGGCACAGATGTTACAAGAACCAAAATCAGTAGGTTAACGCGCTATTCTGACAGTGTAACTCAATATCAGCTTTAAGCTTTCGAAGCTTTGCACATAGTTAACCACTTCAGCCCCCCTAGCTTAAACACCCTTAATGACCAGGCCACTTTTTACAATTCCGCACTACACTACTTTCACCGTTTATTGCTCCGTCATGCAACTTACCACCCAAATGAATTTTACCTCCTTTTCTTCTCACTAATAGAGCTTTCATTTGGTGGTATTTCATTGCTGCTGACATTTTTACTTTTTGCTATTAATCAAAAATTACCGAAATTTTTGCAAAAAAATGACATTTTCACTTTCTGTTGTAAAATTTTTCAAAAAAACTACATTTCTATATAAATTTTTCTCTAAATTTATTGTTCTACATGTCTTTGATAAAAAAATCCAATAAGTGTATATTTATTGGTTTGGGTAAAAGTTATAGCGTTTACAAACTATGGTGCAAAAAAGTGAATTTCGGCATTTTGAAGCAGCTCTGACTTTCTGAGCGCCTGTCATGTTTCTTCAGGTGCTAGAATGTCAGGAAAGTATAAATACCCCCAAATTACACCATTTTAGAAAGAAGACACCCCAAAGTATTCGCGGAGGGGCTTGGTGAGTTCATGTATCATTTCATTTTTTTCACAAGTTAGCGGAAAATGACACTTTCTGAGAAAAAAAAAAAAAAAAAGTTTCAATTTCTGATAACTTCTGGCAAAAAAAAAAAAATCTCAGACGGACTCACTATGCCCCTCAGTGAATACCTTGGGGTGTCTACTTTCCGAAATGGGGTCATTTGTGGGGTGTGTTTACTGTTCTGGCATTTTGGGCGGGGCTAAATTGTGAGCCGCCATGTAAAACCTAAAGGTACTCGTTGGAATTTGGGCCCCTTTGCGCACCCAGGCTGCAAAAAAGTGTCACTCATGTGGTATCGCCGTACTCAGGAGAAGTAGGGCAATGTGTTTTGGGGTGTATTTTTACATACACCCATGTTGGAGTGAGAGAAATATCTCTGTAAATTGTCAACTTTGTATAAAAATTTTTTAAAAGTTGTCGTTTACAGAGATATTTTCACACAAAGTATGGGTATATATAAAAATACACCCCAAAACACATTGCACTACTTCCTGAGTCTGCGACCACATGTGTGCCACTTTTTGCAGCTTGAGTGCGCAAAGCCCTAAAACCAATGAGTACCTTTAAGATTTCTGAGGGCATTTTTACGCATTTGGATTCCAGACTTCTTCTCACGCTTTAGGGGCCCCTAAAATGCCAGGGCAGTATAAATACCCCACATGTGACCCCATTTTGGAAAGAAGACACCCCAAGGTATTCTGTGAGGGTATGGTGAGTTCATGTAAAATTTTATTTTTGTCACAAGTTAGTGGAATATGAGACTTTGTAAAAAACAAAATTAACAAAAACAAAAAAAACAATTTCCGCTGACTTATGCCAAAAAATAAAAATTCTGTGGACTCACCATGCCCCTCACAGAATACCTACAGGTGTCTTCTTTCCAAAATGGGGTCACATGTGGGGTATTTATACTCACCTGGCATTTTAGGGGCCCCTAAAGTGTGAGAATCCAAATGCATAAAAATGGCCTGTGAAATCCTAAAGGTACTCATTGGTTTTAGGGCCCCTTTGCGCACCCAGGCTGCAAAAAGTGTCACACATGTGGTATCGCCGTACTCAGGAGAAGTAGGGCAATGTGTTTTGTGGTGTATTTTTACATATACCCATGCTGCGTGTGAGAAATATCGCTGTAAGCGACAACTTTTTAAATTTTTTTATTCAAAGTTGTCAATTTACAGAGATATTTCTCTCACCCAGTATGGGTATATGTAAAATACACCCCAAACACATTGCCCTACTTCTCCTGATGCGGCGATACCCATGAGTGACACTTTTTGCAGCCAAGATGCAAAGGGGCCCTAATTCAATGAGTACCTTTTAGGAAGAGCATTTTTACGCATTTTTCTTCTCACGCTTTAGGGCCCCTAAAATGCCAGGGCAGTATAAATACCCCACATGTGACCCCATTTTGGAAAGAAGACACCCCAAGGTAATCCGTGAGGGGCATGGCGAGTTCATAGAAGATTTTTTTTTGGCACAAGTTAGTGGAAATTGATTTTTATTGTTTTTCTCACAAAGTCTCCCTTTCCGCTAACTTTTTGACAAAAAGTTTAATTTTTCATGGACTCATTATGCCCCTCAGCGAATACCTTGAGGTGTCTTCTTTCCAAAATGGGGTCACATGTGGGGTATTTCTACTGCCCTGGCATTTTAGGGGCCCTAAAGCGTGAGAAGAAAATGCGTAAAAATGCCCTCCTAAAAGGTACTCATTGGTTTTAGGGCCCTTTGCGCATCTTGGCTGCAAAAAGTGTCACACATGTGGTATCGCCGTACTCAGGAGAAGTAGGGCAATGTGTTTTGGGGTGTATTTTTATATATACCCATGCTGGGTGAGAGAAATATCTCTGTAAATTGACAACTTTGAATAAAAAAATTTAAAAAGTTGTCGTTTACAGCGATATTTCTCACACACAGCATGGGTATATATAAAATACACCCCAAACTGCCCTACTTCTCCTGAGTATGGCGATACCACATGAGTGACACTTTTGCAGCCAAGATCGCAAAGGGCCCTAAAACCAATGAGTACCTTTAGGATTTCACAGGACATTTTTACGCATTTGGATTCTCACGCTTTAGGACCCCTAAAATGCCAGGGCAGTATCAATACCACACAAGTGACCCCATTGTGGAAAGAAGACACCCCAAGGTATTCCGTGAGGGGCATGGCGAGTTCACAGAAAAAAAAATTTGGCACAAGTTAGCGGAAATGGTATTTTTTTTTTTTTTTTTTTACAGTCTCACATTCCACTAACTTGTGACAAAAATAAAATTTTACATGAACTCGCCATACCCCTCACGGAATACCTTGGGGTGTCTTCTTTCTAAAATGGGGTCACTTGTGAGGTTTTGTACTGCCCTGGCATTTTAGGGGTCTCCGCAATCATTACACGTATGGCCAGAATTAGGAGTTTTTGCTATTCTCCTTATATTGACCATACGGGTAATGAGAATTTTTTCCGTTCAGCCTCTGCGCTGAAAGAAAAAAATGAACGTCTAGAATTTTTCCATTCACATTGATCAATGTGGATGAAAAAATCTCTAAAAAATGTGCAAAAAAAAGAGGAAAAGCTATAAAGCTGCGATCGCTAAGGGACCCTAAGGCCTCATTCAAGCGTCCGCAATTCTGTTCCGCAAAATTTTGCGGAACAGAAATGTGGATACATTCAATTCTATGGGGACAGACTTTGTCCCGCTCGGATCCGTAATTGCGGATCCGTAGTTGAAGATCCGCAAAAGTATAGAACATGTCCTATTCTTGTCCGCAATTGCGGACAAGAAAAGGCATTTTCTATATAGTTCTGGCAATGTGCGGATCCGCAAAATGCGGAAAGCACATTGCTGGTGTCCGTGTTTTGCGGATCCGCGGATTTGCGGATCCGTGGATCCGCAAAACACATGCGGACATCTGAATGAGCCTTACAGGGGGTGATCAGTGACAGGGGGTGACAGGGGGTGATCAGGGGGTGACATGGGAGATCAGGGGTTAATCAGTGACAGGGGGTGGTGGGTGGGTGGGGGGCGGTGGGGGGTTGTGTGGTGATTGGTGCACTTTGATATTTTTTCTCTGGTGGTCCCAAGCAAAGGGACCACCAGAGAAGCGAGCAGCAAGCAGATCAGGCGCTGTTCACAGAACAACGTCTGATCTGCGATTTTTCTGCCATATACAGCCTGCCAGCGCACGATCGGCGCTGGCAGGCTGTAGTATAACTACATGCGGCGCGCCCGATGGCGCGCATTGCGCATGTGCGGGCGCGTCCTCGCGTCATCTCGCGTCTCGCGAGATGGCGCGCCGATGCGTCCGATCAGAGCTACAGGGCCGCCGCCAGGACGCAATCCTGCGTGCGGCGGTCCTGTAGCGGTTAAACTAAGCCAGCAGAATAAATTACTGTGATAACGCACTAGGTATGACTTTAATGCTGGCTACACCTGTAGATCACCAGAAGATCAGCAGTTTCAAGCAGAATCCAGCCCAACTATCAGCTTCTCCTACCACTAGTGGTCTAAAATGAAGGAATTCTGAGGTACTTTTGTAGTAATGTGTTTTTCTTTATTCACCAGAAAATGGTATAATAGATGTAGTGTGCACAGATATATAGTATTTAAAGCAGGGAACTGAAATGAGAGGTATGAACTGTAATAAATGCAGTGTGCAAGGTATATACTATATTAAGAAGTGAACTGATATTTAAGGTGTAGGTTATAATAGATACAAAATGTGCAGGTATATATTATATATATAGCAGTGTACTGATATGTGAGCTACTAGGTATAATAGATGCAGTGTGTATATAGTATATACAGCTGTGTACTGATATGTGAGGGATGAGGTATAACATATGCAGTGTGTACAAACATAGTATATACAGCAATATATTGATATGTGAACTACTAGGTAGAATAGATTTATTATGTACAGATATATAGTATATACAGCTGTGTACTGATATGTGAGGGATGAGGTATAATATATGCAGTGTGTACATACATAGTATATACAGCAATGTATTGATATGTGAGCTACTAGGTATAATAGATTCATTTATGTACAGATATATAGTATATACAGCTGTGTACTGATATGTGAGGGATGAGGTATAACATATGCAGTGTGTACAGACATAGTATATACAGCAATGTATTGATATGTGAGCTACTAGGTATAATAGATTAATTATGTACAGATACATAGTATATACAGCAGTGTACTGATATGTGAGCTACTAGGTATAATAGATTCATTATGTACAGATATATAGTATATACAACAGTGAACTGATATGTGAGGAACATGGTATAATATATGCAGTGTGTACAAACATAATATATACAGCAGTGTACTGATATGTGAGCTACTAGGTATAATAGATTCATTATGTACAGATATATAGTATATACAGCTGTGTACTGATATGTGAGGAACGAGGTATAATATACGCAGTGTGTACAGACATAGTATATGCAGCAGTGTACTGATATGCGAGCTACTAGGTATAATAGATGCATTATGTACAGATATATAGTATATACAGCAGTGTACTGATATGTGAGGAATGAGGTATGATGGATGCAGTGGGAACAGATATGTATGGTCAGTTTTACATTATGGTCACTGTGTGAGGTACATAAGGTATTAGGAGTTGTAGTTGTCTGCAGTACTATATATAAGTGAGATACAAGGTACTCAGTTATAAATATAGCACTTCTGAGGTATGAGAATCAATGAGGCATGAGGTACTAAAGAAAACAAATAAAAACTAAACAAATGGGGGCACATGAAGACAGAGAACCTTTGTTTACTCACTCCATTCTAGACTTAATGGACAGCTTCTTTTGCAGTTCTTCTCCATGTTGTCAGGGTCCTGGCAGCTGCACCTTCCTAACCTGGGAACTACACCATTCTCTGTGCAGTTCCTTTACTAGATGTTGCAAGACCTGTGATGACATCATCACAGGTCTTTTAGTTTCATAAGCCTCTGGACTGCACTGATGACAATGACTCTGGACAGGATCCCGTATTAAATGTAATTAGGACATGGGGCCTCACATCAGCCATGTGCCCATCTCCTCCATGGTCCCCATAGCAGCTGCGTGGTCTGCCTCCATTGGAAGCATGCCACTGTTCTGAGGTCCTTTGTTCAGGCCATGATAAACTTCCACTAACATGTTGTGAAGATCAGACTTTGATAGATCCTTGTTCTTTAGAACCCACACTCACCTGATGTCATCTTATTGACTGAAAACATCTGACTCTAATTTTACCTTCAAATCATCTGCTAATCCTAAAGGATCACATACTTTTACTAATCAAAGAAATGGGATATTGGATCATTTCCCTTAATAAATAAATGACCAGATCTAGTAATTATGACTAACGTTGAGCGAACCCGAACTTCAAAGTTCGGGTTTGTACCAAACTTTGCGAGTTCGGGTACCTGGACCCGAACCCGGACTTTTTCACTGAAGTTCAGGTTTGAGTTCGGTGTTCGGGTGATTTTATTATTTTCCATTATAACATAGTTATAACGGAAAATAATAGCATTCTTAAGATAGAATGCTAAATAAAATAGCCATTGAGGTCTTGAACCCAAACTTTGACCTGAAGTTCGCCCGAACACGGCGAACCCAAACTTCACCTGGTTCGCTCATCCCTATTTATGACTCATTTGATTTGTTTATCTTTTTGCAATTCTTTATCAATTTCTTTGAAAATCTGATGTAGTTTTAGGTCAAACGTTTGCAGAAATACAGATAATTCTTATGTATCTATCTAACATATCTATCTATCTATCTATCTATCTATCTATCTATCTATCTATCTATCATCAATTATTGTCTATTTATCTATCTATCTATCTATCTATCTATCTATCTATCTATCTATCTATCTATCTATCTTTCTATCTGTCTATCTATCTTTCTATCTGTCTATATTAGTAAATCAATACTTCCGCCATAAGTTTCTTCACTTTGAAAATGCCACATAATTAGTCATTTCTGTCCTTTTTATTATTTGGCAGCTACAGTTGCCTCTGTCGGGTTTGATAAATGAACCCATACTCGTCTTAAAGTCAGTATTTTATCAAGACAAAGAAGATTGCTTTCCAAGTTAAGACACTGACAATCTCCCCAATACATATCTCCCTGACCGCTACCACATGCTATATAGCGCAACCTATCCCTGACACGACTCTTATATATAAAACTGCCATAGGATCACAACAGTCTAATAAAGCCCAGATTCCTTGGTCTATACATGCAGGAAATGAGTTAGGAGTGGATGAATATGACAAGACTAGTGGTGCCCATCCTTTCATGAGAATTTCCTAATGATAGCGACTAATAACACACATTCTATCACACAATAAAGGATTTATTGCCAGTCCTCAGGCTTCATGCCAACGTGAATCTTTCCATGTCAGTAGATTGAAGGACTAATTTGCTGTGATTATCAGAGAATTACTTTGTCAGGCTTCTTGTACTCTTTTGCAAGGGCAGACCTGTTAATTCCAATTCATTTAATTTATGTGAAATGAAAGGTAAATGCGAGTAAAGTGGTCAGGAGCCTCGAGCTTTTACGGGAAGCAGCTGATGTTACCTGCACCATAAAGAGAGAGAGGGAGACGGGAGGGGAGGAAAAAAAGAGGTTAAAGCGTCACCATTTGTTTTCCTTTATTTCTAACAAAAAGAATTCTGAAATGTCTTGTTCGTTAAGTTCAGCCGCTCTTCCACCGCAAGCTGCAAATGCATTTAGTGAAGTGCTTCAATTGCTTTTGGGGAAGGGATGAAAAGAACAACTGAATATGTCTGTGCAAAGTAGGTGGCACATACATTAAGGCAAGAGCGCCAGGCAAGTAAATGCATGATGTATGATTCAGATCAATGCAGAGAAAAACACGAACAAATCTAAAAGCATCCACCAGTCTCCCAGCTGTAAGCAATGGCAATTCAATTCAGCCAGAATTTATGGCCGGTTTTAGTAGATTAAATCAATTTCATAAGTGTGTTCGCGTTCGCTCTATTGATCACCCTCTGGACCGAATTGCAATAGCTAACTTCTGGCCTCCGAACTACTGCACTCCAGACTTTAGATCCAGTTGGAGCCGATTCTTTCCAAGCGTCCACCCTTAATAGCATCCTGGTGGTGCACAAGGCTGACAAAAGACGGCCCCGCGTTTCTGCTATCGGAAAATGAGAGTGCAGTGCGTGGTTTTTAATGACTCCGCAGCATCCTCCGACAGCAGGGAGCTCCATTCTCATTTACCGCCGCAGATAGATGAGTAGAAACGATTAAGCAATTTGATTCTTTTTTAATAACCCGACTAACTAAACTCAATAATAAAAAAGGATTGTAAAAGAAATTGCGTGTTGCAAGTTCAGAGTATATCGCATTCAGTGTGATGGGGGAAAATCAGATGGTGGTGATTTAGAGTTTAGCCTTATTCCTGAAGATAACATTATTATATGAACAGTGAGGGGAATCTATCATTTGTGGTGGTTTTGGTGTCAGTTTTAAGGCTGTCTTTGCTTTGTGAGGTTTTGCCAAATTTACGAAATGGCGCGTAGTAATAATATATTTGGTGCAAGTGCTATGTGGTGTGACCCTATGTCTGTAGGAAAATGGAAGGAAACCCAGGAAATGTATCAAACTGGTGTAAAGTAAAAGTAGCTTAGTTTCCCATAGCAACCAATCAAATTCCATCTTTCATTTTCCAAAAGATCTTTGAAAAATGGTGGAATCTGATTGCTTGCTATAGGCAACTAAGCCAGTTCTACTTTACACCAGTTTGATAAATCCCCCCACCCCCAGTGTCTTAAAATCGATACATGGCTAGGTGAGTCCTACTTTGTTTAAATATGTCTGTAAAAGTATTCCAGGGAGTTTCCTGGTGTGGAGATGTGACTCTTTTGCGACTTTATAAAAAGTTGCACGTCATAAATGAGACTTTAACTTAATGCCCTAATCTGAAACTCTGACCTACTTTTCACTCTTGTTCTAAAAGTGGCAAGGCTCACCAAATGTCATAAACATATTCACCAAATGTCAATCACGGGCATCATTTCTGACATTTTTACACAAAACTGGCGTAGCAGACTTGATAAATGTCTCTCATTGTGTATAACTCTTGTATTAATAGTAAAGCAGTGTAAGTCATGGCATTATGGCTTGCATTTTCAATGGATGCTATAACTCTGTGATAGAAACGTCATATATTAAACCCAGGTGTAACGTCAGCAGTCACTGGCATCTTCCCGCTCTTCGTGGGCAGCGCTGTGGGAATCTCCCTGCTGCATTCCAGTGGGCACATCTGTCTTAGAGCTGCCTGTTCAACCATCAGCATTAGACTGGCCCACCAGAGTACTAGAGGATTCTCGAGTGGGCTCAGGATCTGATACCATAGTAGACTCCGAAAGACAAGGAGAAAAAAAAAAAATTAAGCTGCCATTGGAGCCAATCACTAGGGTGTATTTCTTTGAATTAGAACCTTTTAGGCTTTATTGATGACATAGCGGTTGGGCCTGAGAATATTTGCCTCTGGTGGGCTCAATGAACTCTACTCTGACACTGTTCATGCTAGGCCTCATGGCCTCTTTGTTTCCTGTCTGCAGGTTTCTGGTCCACAGGTCAAGTGTACTCTATCTGGCTCTCAATGGGCCAGTGTGCATGTCCTATTCAGTCATTTGCCATTTTTAGCCTTCCCTGGGTTATTTAAGGCACTCTCTCCTATGGGAAGGTACCTGAGCAATAAGGTTCCTAGCTTGTCTAGTCCCTGTGAAGGTGTATCATGTCGACTGATCTTCTGTGCCTGACCTCTGCCTGTTGATTCTGCTGAACCTATTCCTCCCGCTCTGACCTCTGCTTTTTTATTGTACTGACCCTGTTCCACTTTCCCTAAATTTTAACCAGTTGGCCAGGTTGAATAAACTCTGCCTGCCTTGACCTCAGCTTATTCATTGACTGAAATTCTGCCTGTCTCCTTTGGTGTTACACACCAATTTTCCTTGACCCGCCTTAGTCAGATGACACTAATCCAAGATATAGCTGCCCCGTGTGTCCCTTGCAATAAGTCCAGATTCCTTTAAAGAGGTATGAAGGTGAAAACCAAGGAGACACTTAGATAACACCTTTAAGAGCAGCGCTATGCCAAATCTGTTCAATAACACTGGGGGTCCACACATTATACCAGGCAATAATTGAAAGATCTTAATAACTCATAATGGGGAATGCTAAAGAAACATTTCTGTCATGTTGATAGCAATGACATCTCTGCATGCTGTGTTGTTTTTGCTGTCAAACGTGATAAAAATCCAAGATGACCACCAATGGAGGCGCTGAAGTCAGAGGATGAGCTAAGTAACATCTGTTGCTCCTCTGATGTTCTACTCTGTACAATAAGCCCAATGATGGTGACAATAGCAAGTGTTTAGATCCTCTGCAGCATCACCGCAGGAGCAATGAAGAATTACACATTTTCCATTGAGACCAACTGAATGCCTCTAATGCATGGATGTGCTAGGTCCTCCAAAGAAAGAGATGCTTATTTTGAGCTGTCCCTCACTCTGGTTAATATATTAGGGCTCTGAATGGTGGACCCTTGTAGTAACTCAAAATTCCTATTCCTTAATAGTGTATCTGAAAAAAAGGTCTTCTAAACCAGATAACCCCTCTAAACACACCATAGACGGCTCAACTACATCCATCCTGAATTACTCATAACATATGGTTATTGTGCTTTTTAAGGCAGCCATACAAAGACTTGTATCTGAAAGCCGATGTCTCAAGGTTGAATATCTCATGTTATTATTTGATGACATAGCTACAGCAGGGGTCTCCACCTTTCCTCTTTACACAATTCATTGTATGGAGGTGGGAGCTGAAACATTGCATTTCTATAGATACAGAATAAATCTACAATTTTTTTTTTCACATTCCTGGAGAGCTGCGATTCCTTTCTACAATATTATATATATATATATATATATATATATACAGACACACATATAACACTCCTGTGAATACAGTTATGCCTGAGTTTGCACATTGTATTCAGTATGTGCCACCTGATGCCATGCATACATAACAGAGCTCTATCGGTACACTTCCTGCTACGTGATTTAGATTTTTATAGTACAGTGACTATTAATATTCAATAAATATGGCAATGGCCAATGTGAAATATTACAGCTGAAAGGGACACTACTAGTATTGAGCAAATCCAAGTTAACGAATAGTGAGGAGCGGCAGGGGCAATATTCAAATGTGCGATATTTCGCAAATATTTGAGAGAATATTCATCATATATTTGCGAATTCAAGAATTTGCGATTATTTTCTTGATTACAAAAATCGTCAGTGTAATATTCGTGTACTGCGCACGCAATACAGGCGTGGGTCACTTTTGCTAATTTTTTCAGGCTGCTAGAAGTTTTCTGAGACTGGAGAAAATGGTTGGCACGGCAGAACATTACAATAGCTTTACATGCAGATAGAGTGCTCCAATATATTCGCGTTTGCCCAAATCGGCAATTGATGCACAACTTCACATTTTAGCAGGTCTGACTACATATTGCTGATTGGTGCACTAAGTATTGTTTTGAACTTGTGACATCACAGCACTATGTCTGTATGGACAGCAGAATCTATCACTCTACCTAACATCCTGCACTGGAACCTACCAGCTACACTATATCACAATATATGTATTACATATATACTAGAAAATGATGCCCGTTACAATAACTGGCGCTAGAACATTAGTGTTGGCACTGTTATGGGGGATCTGTGAATGGCACTGTTATCGGGGATCTGTGGATGACACTGTTATGGGGGATCTGTGGCTGACACTGTTATGGGGGATCTGTGGATGACACTGTTATGGGGGATCTGTGGATGGCACTGTTATAGGGGATCTGTGGATGACACTGTTATGGGAGATCTGTGGATGACACTGTTATGGGGGATCTGTGGATGGCACTGTTATAGGGGATCTGTGAATGACACTAACTTATGGGAGATCTGTGGATGACACTGTTATGGAGGGGATCTGTGGCTGACACTGCTATGGAGGGGATCTGTGGCTGACACTGTTGTGGAGGGGATCGCTTTATGGCACACTGTTATGGGGGGATCTGTGGAGGACACACTGTTATGGAAGTCTATGGCTGACACTGGACACTGTTATGGAGGGGATCTGTGGCTGACACTGTTGTGGAGGGGATCGCTTTATGGCACACTGTTATGGGGGGATATTTAGAGGACACACTGTTATGGAAGTCTATGGCTGACACTGTTATGGGGGATCTGTGGGTTACACTGTTTTGTGGGTCTGTGGCTTACACTGTTATGCGGGATCTGTGGCTCACACTGTTATGGGGGATCTGTGGATGACACTGTTATGGGGATCTGTGGCTGACACTGCTATGTGGGGATCAGTGGCTGACACTGTTATGGGGGATCTGTGGCTGACACTGTTATGGAGGATCTGTGGCTGACACTGTTATGGAGGATCTGTGGCTGACACTGTTATGGGGGATTTGTGGCTGACACTGTTATGGGGGATCTGTGGCTGACACTGTTAAGTGGGTCTGGTGGCTGACACTGTTATAGGGGTCTTTGGTTGACACTGCTATGGGGAGATCTGTGGATGACACATAGCATCTTATTCTATGTTTCATCTACAGATCCCCCATAACAGTGTCGTTGTTTAGTGTGAATGTAATGGCAGCTGGGCCCGGTGCAGTCACTTTATTCTATTGCACCGTGCCCCCCCCAGAGTAGAAATGCTATGAATAACTGTAATAATAATAATGATCTTCACTCCTTCACTTACTAAATGGTGAGGCAGGAGTCTGGGCGGGCGGGCGGGTGGGCAGGCACTGGCAGCGTAACTCACTACGTCATGCGCCTGCGCCGCCTGCTTCATTCTTGAAGTGGGCGGAGCAGGTGCATCACTTAGTGAGTTACGCTGCCAATAGAATACAGTGACTGCAGCAGCCCCCGCTGCCATTACAAAACGATGCCGCCCATGTAGTGTCCGTGGAGTGTGTGCCGATCGGTCTTTGTGCCGTGCATGCGCACTTGACAGATCGTCACTCACGCACGGACACCACACACAGAGGGATTTTATTAGTATAGATAAGCTAACTAACTATGTAATGTGACAGCAAAACACATGTCACTGCAATGACACTGCTCTCATAACTGTAAGAAAAAACTGCAGAAAACGGCTGCTGGGGTTGTTCTCATATAATAAGGGGTAGGCAACTTTCCTATTGATTGCTAGGGATGTTGCTAAGCTCAGGCAAAGACATTGCTGCCTTCTCATTGGCCCACAAGCAAGAAGCAGGGAGGAATCATGTGTTCAGATGGAAAAAAAATATGAATATTCGAAAATACGAATATATAGCACTATATTCTAAATATTCGCAAATTCTCGAAGTGCCGATATTCACGATAAATATTCGCGATTCGAATATTCGCGCCCAACCATATTCACGAAGTTATGCAAATATGTAGATAAAAGACGGCACTCACCAATTACAGTTCAATTTTTACTTTATTGTTCCATATCAATGTAAAAGCAGATACGAAGGTGGTATGGGCGCAGGACGCCACACAGGTACCACGAGACAACGGCGATTTTGCGTAGAGGTCCGAAGAAGCGTAATCTACGCAAAACTGTCGTCACCTCGTGGTGCCTGTTTGGCGTCCTGCGCCCATACCACCTTCCTATCTGGTTTTACATTGATATGGAACAATAAAATAAGAATTGGACTGTATTTGGTGAGTGCCGTCTCTTATCAACATATTTGCATACCTTCCTGAGACTGTATTGAGAGTGAGCACCGCCGAAGTTCATTTTGAAGCCGCGCGGTCAACACCTCAGAAGCTGTTTCTCTTGAGTATGTGAAGAAGTATTGTGGTAGTGCCATCTTATTTCTATATCTACCCTTAGTTACTATTCACTTTGATCCGAATTTCAGGGAAAATTCATTTTGCCGCAAAGCCGAATCTCCTCATGCTTCGTGGTAACAAAGCAATTTTCCCTAAATGGTGGAAAAACCCCAAAAATTCATACTCACCTTATCTATTTGCACGCAAAGAGTCCTCTGCGGCCATCTTGACGGAACATCCCGCATGAAATCTCGTGCGCAGTTTAGTATGCCAACGTCACTATGCAATGCACAAGATTTCACGCTGGATCTTCAATCAAGATAGCTACAGTGGGCTTTTCACAGTCAAATGGATAAAGTGACTATTTTTATTTATTTATTTTCAACAGATTAACCCCTGACAGCCCTCAATGGTCATTTCAGATGCCGCAATCAGTGATGAACGCGGGATCTGAGGGGTTCAATGACGGGGAGTGGCGCAATCGCAGTTCCCAGTCATTTTGCAATCTACTCCCAAAGAAATGCGCTTTGTGATAAAGTAATTCGTCACTAAGCGAATTGCTTTGTGAAATTCGTCGAAGCAGCCGAATAGAAATTTTAAGCACTTCGCTCATCAGGGCACTTAAAAGGGTTTTCCAGGATTTCTATACTGATGACCTATCCTCTGGATAGGTCATCAGTATCTGATCGGTGGGGGTATAACACCCGGGACCCCTGCCGATCAGCTGTTTCAAGAAGGCAGCAGCACTCCTGTGAGCTTTGCCGCCTTCTCTCAGCTCACCAAGCACAGTGCCATACATAGTATAGGTGTTGGACCCACACGGATCAGATACTGATGACTTACCCAGAGGATAAGTCATCAGTAGAAAATCTTGGAAAACCCCTTTAAAGAATATCTTACTTACATTTCCGCTGCAGTTAGATGTAGAATAGTGTTCACTGTTGACTGTAGTGTCATTACTGACAGACATGTGCCCCCCCTCCCTCCACAATCACTGCATTATATTCTATGACTACAATTCTGAGGACCACCAGAATTATCTAGCTACACACATATGAATGATGAGACCACCTTTATTTATAACTTGAACTTTTAATGGTGCCTTAATGCCAACTTGTCATTATGATAGAGCTTGTTAAATTATTAAACCCTGAATAAAGCAGCAAATTGTGCTTTTGATAATCATATATTTGGAATTTTAATCATTATTTTAACTGTGTAGTAGATGGGGGTACTTAAGGCGGGTTCAAATCTGCATTGGAGGCTCTGTTTGGGGGCCTTCATCTCAGATTCTGGCTCCAGGTTCATGTGGACCCTTGTGCGATAAAGTCTCAGGGGGCCCATTTGTGGCATTTTGCACAACTAACGAGGCAATGAAACTGCATGCATTGCCAAATATACAGAGCACATACAAGAAACTACTCCTATAAATTGTGCATCAGTACACATGAGATCCTCAGACCCCCATAACAAACATCACATGAGATCAGACCGTCATGTTAGACCCCCTCCAGATCAGACCCCCTTTAGACTTCCGTGTCAGATCTCCATATCAAAACTCAGATCAGAACTCAGTTTCAGACCTCAGATCAGACCACCATTAGACCTGCATGTCAAACCCCCACACCATATCAGACTTCAGATCAGACCTCCTTTAAAACTCCAGACCTCAGATCAGGACTCCATGTCATACCCACCCCCCCATATCAGACTCTCTATAGACCTCCATATAAGACCTCAGATGAGGACTCCATGTGAGACTTGGCTCTCAAATCAGACTTTAAAATAAATACATTTACTTTCCTCTCCTGCTCCACCTCCACTCTCCCAGTCCGGCATTCTCTCCTGCAGCCACACTCTCTCTTCTTTGCTGGGCCCGTGCTGCACAGTTACCTGACTGCCTGCAGCGTCAGGTCATAGTGCGCCCTCTATGTCCTGATGCTTTGGGCAGTCAGAACAGTGTAGGAGACCAAGGCTTAGGAGCCCAGTCGCAACTGCGACCCCTATGGCCTCTTTCAGACGGGCGTTGCGGGTGCACTCCGTCAAACAGTGCGGGTGCGTTGCGGGAATCGCCGCGATTTTTCCCTGCGAGTGCAAAGCGCTGTCATGCGTTTTGCACGCGCGGGAGAAAAATCGGCACTTTTGGTACCCAGACCCGAACCTGCACTTCTTCACAGAAGTGCATGTTTGGGTCAGAAATTGTCCCGCTGGTATTATTTCACATTATAACATAGTTATAATGTAAAATAATACCCTTGGCCATCTCCCTAATGTTTAAACAGGTGCAGAATGGGTTAAAAATAATAAACTAATCTTAACTTACCTGGTCCATTTGATCGCGAAGCCCGGCCTCCTCTCCGTTAGCTTGAAAGATGAAAAGGACCTGTAATGATGTCACAGCATCACATGGCCCAATCACCTGCTCCATCACTATGGTGATGGAGCATGTGATTGGTCCATGTGATCACGTGACATCATCCAAGGTCCTAAGCACTAGCCACAGCCTGAGGATAGTGATTAGGACCTTGGATGCTGTCACATGGTCACATGGACCAATCACATGCTCCATCACCATAGTGATGGAGCAGTGATTGAGCCATGTGATGTGACGTCATCACAGGTCCTTTAGATCATCGATGCTGCAGGGAAAGAGAGGACAGATCGCGACTCACGCGATCAAGTGGCTAAGGTAAGTTAACTTTTATTATTTTTAACCCTTCCTCTTCATTTTACACAGCATTCTTTATTAAGAATGCTATTATTTCCCTTATAACCATGTTATAAGGGGAAATAATAGAGATTGGGTCCCGTTGCTAAGCAACAATGCGGGAAAATCGCAACGCATCCGCACTTGGTTGCGGATGCTTGCGATTTTCCCGCATCCCCATTCACTTCTATGGGGCCTGCGTTGCGTGAAAAACGCAGAATATAGAACATGCTGCGATTTTCACGCAACGCAGAAGTGATGCGTGAAAATCACCGCTCATGTGCACAGCCCCATAGAAATGAATGGGTCCGGATTCAGTGCGGGTGCAATGCGTCCTCCTCACGCATTGCACCCGCGCGGAAAACTCGCTCGTGTGAAAGGGGCCTATATCTACACCAATGGCAGTGGACCCTCCAGGAGCAGTGGGCCACCACACTTGCCCAGGCACGTCGAGTGCTGATGTTGGCCCTGCCCAGATCTTCATCCTAGCAGTCTTTGAGGGTCTCAATGATTGAACTCCTACAATGAGCAACTATTGGCACATTCTAGTTATGCAGGGTCACTTGCCTAGGTACTTAAAACTCTTAACAGGTTAAACTGGAGAGATAAGAGTTTGACTGCATCAACAGGGTTCAGTCTGTCCCCAATTCTGTTTTAAACAAGAAGCTGCTAACCCCGGTGGCAAGAGAACATGACCTACAGATGACTGCATTTAATAAACTAGCAAAAGAAGGGGAAACTATTTAAAAGTACAAAAGAACATCAGATCCATGGCCTTAATAAAATATCTTTGCAAGAAAAAAGCTTTTTTTTTTTTATAAATCTATGTCTGCTTTTACCATCTGAAATGCAGGTAGGCAACAAAGCATCAAATACGGTTCAATTTATTTTCTCTTCAAAAGAATTCAAATTAGCCAGTCTGTCACATTATTAGACATTTGCAAATTTAATATACTAATCCCCCGCTAAGCAAAACAACAAATACAAGTAGCACAATTCACTTTAATAAGTCTCCGAAATATTTCTAACTTCATAACAATAAAGGTAACGCTGTCTGCTCTGTTTTCCTCAGCTATGTAAATGGTAATGCGGTCATTAGAAATTGTTATGCAGATTTCAAATTAGAAGGATATACAGTACTGTATCTGTCAGCACTGAGGGGGAGACAACAATGCATGCCCCAGTTTACTAATTAATTAGGTGTCTGTGTTTTAACAAGCACATCAAATCAGAGAAACTCACTGCAGGCATGGAACAGCAAATTCTGTGAAGCATGAATGGCTACCTCTCTGGATATATGATTATTTCAGCTTTTTTATTTTTTTTTAAACATGCCATATTTCTATAATTTTTTTAAGAACCAAATAAAATAGTCAATTTGCTGCTTTTCTGTCATTTTCCATCAAATCTATCTTTTTAGTAGGACATGGCATAAAAAACAATGCTGTATTAGATAGGGCCGGTGTTGATGTAGAGCAGAGGGCCCCTTCCAAAAACAGTGGTGCTCATCATTCATCCTAAGGTTCTCCTTTCCATGACCATAAGGGTATGCTCACACGACGACATTTGTCGCGCGACAAAGAGTCGCACTATTTTCACGCAACAATTTTTATAATGGGAGTCTATAGTGTCGCATTGTGACATGCGACATGCTGCGACTGTGATGCGACAGTCTCAGAAAAATCCATTCAAGATGGATTTTTCTGTGACTGTCATGTCGCAGTTGCAGCATGTCGCAATGCGACACCATAGACTACCATTATAAAAATTGTCGCGCGACAAATGTCGTCGTGTGAACGTACCCTAAGGGTATGGAGATGTTCCATGAGGCACCCATTCATTCCCATTTTTTGTTGAAAAGCAGAGCTGCATGGCTCTTGGAAGAAATCCCCTACCTATAAAGAATAAGCCTGACAATGCACAGTAGAAAAGAGTGACATAGCTTTTATCCTCATTTTGCTTACAGACACTCTCTCGATTCAGCTGGCCATACAGGTTAGATAATTTATAGCTAGACAGTCCAACTGATTTCTGCAGGACCAGTCAATCATTGAATGTGTACGGTGGCCTCTTAGCTACACCCAACAGTAGATGTTAGTGGAGAAAGGCATTGAGCAGATGGATTTTAATATGCCCAATCCTTTTGTTCACACAGAGAAAAGCTGGCAGCAGCATACCCGCTCTCCCTGATAAGTACATGCATGCTCAGGCAAATTTGTTGGAGAGGTCCGGAGGAATAACTGTCAACTGAGAGAATGTTCAGCTGACAGCTATCTAAGGCTGGGTTCAAATCCCATGTTTCCCATCCATTTAACGTACACAAAAAAAACTATATGTTGAACGGGTGTCTCAGACTGATGGCGTACAGTGGCAGCTGTTCACTACAGAGTGACAAAGAAAAACATATACATTAACGCATACATTTTTTTTACTCTCTCAGGATATAAAAGCTTGGTGTGCTGCACTTTTCTATTATTTTTTTTCCCCAACATATATGTCAAAGGATGGGAAGAACGTTATGTGAACCCACCCTAAGATATATGGCCAGCCTTACATGTACAGTATACCTCTGATATGTCTATAAATTCCTTTCAATAGGGATGGCTTTAACAAAAATCTAATTTTCCTTTAGTTACTCTTTGTATTGCTACTAATTAAAGCAATTTCTTAAAAGGTGTTTTCATGTGTTTTTTATTTTACTAATATCTTTATTTTTCACATTCACTTATTTATTTATTTTCTCATTACTCCTCTGTAATTAAGCATTCTTCACTTATCGGATTCCCCGGCTGGTTTTCTGTTCTACGGTCATTTTGCTATTGTTCTCTCTAGCACAGCTGACCATTGTGGTTTATAATTAGGAGATCCTGATTTATTTTCTGCCACCAGTTGTGTGGGTGACCTTAATAATCTAACCTAGGTTTGCCTTGGGCTAGTAAAATATAATTGGAAAATAACAATATGTTTTGTCTGTGTTTTCATCTTGAAAAAAAAATGACAGCATAAAACCAAAATTAATTTTATTATACTGAACTATTAATATCACTACAACCAACCAAGTCCTAAAAAAGAGTCCGTTTCCTTTGCCTCATCTATTTGCAAATAGCTGTATTTTGGGAAATATTTTGGTCTTTATGAGAAATTACTTTTAAGCTACAATTCTTTTAAACATTTTATTGAAAAATAATTCATGACATTTGTGTTGTGACACTAATGCCGAGGTATGAATGGACTGAATACTACTTACTGGTGAGAAGACTGTCTCAGTGATACGTTTACTGTGGCTGTGGCTTGCAGTGATCAGCTGTTATCTGTCTGAGAATTTGTCATAAGGTATTTAATTTCCCTACAGCACCACCGCAGGGAATATAAAGCATTGCAAATTTGCTATTGGAATCAATGGGCTGTCAATGTAGAACTTGGAGGTGCTGGGTCATCCAGAGCGATAGACATTCTGTTTAGTTTTCAACCCTTCATTGGAATCAGGATTTTCATACCTGGCCTAATATTGTATGTTCTCTTGCGTTATATCGTCATTTCATACTAAGTGTTCTTATGGTGGTGTTTTCAATGGATGGCCTGCTTGTAATTATAGGTATGGGCAGAATATGTTATCTCATATCTATTTTTATGTTTTCTTTTATCTATACTTATCAATCAGTATAATAAATTATGCCGCATCTGTATTATCATTGGTTCATTGGTCCATTAAATAGATTATTGTGATATCAGACGCATGGTAACTGAATTTTCCAATAATGAATATGAATAATGAATAAAGATATAAGGAAAATGATGCTTAAGCAAAGGTAATAATTAAGGTTATGAGGAGCCATGAATTATCTTGTTGAGCGCAAATATTCGAATTCTGAATTTTAATTGCAAATAACGCAAATTCGAGAATTTGCAAATATTTAGAATATAGTGATATATATTCGTATTTTCGAATATTATACATTTTATTTTCATCAGTAACCTCGTTTTTGATATAGTGTAGCTGTGCAGGGTGTTAGTGTGATGTCCACACATAAATACATACTATACATAGTGCTGTGATGTCACAAGTTCACAACAAAACTTAGTGCACCAATCATTAATATGTAGTCAGACTTGCAAAAATGTGAAGTTGCATGTGTTGCGCAAAAATATGCACATCATTAATTGCCGATTTTCACAATTGCGGATATATCGGAGTACTTTATCTGACTATAAAGCTATTGTAATGTTCTTCCGTGCAAACCATTTTCTCCAGTCTCAGGAAACTTCTAGCAGCTTGAAAAATGTAGCTATAGTGACTCACGCCTGTATTGCGCGCGCATTACGGGCATATTACATTGGCGATTTTTGCAATCAAGAAAATAACTGCAAATTTGCGAATATATCACAAATATTTTACCAAATATTCACAAAATATTTCGAATTTGAACATTGCCCCTGCCGCTCATCACTACTTGTAACACCTTTTTACAGAAACGACAACAAAGTACTAAATGAATATGCAGCTTTGAACACTACTGTACATCATTTTTAGGTTCCTTTCATTTTATAATAGTTCTTTATAGGGGGTCTACGTGCTATTTTTCTAATGCAGAGCTCCAAATCCTCTGTTAGCCTGTATAAGGACATAATGACAAAACGTTTTCTGTCTGTAGCCACCACTAGAGGGAGCTATTGAGCTTAATGCATACTGTTTCAGTACATTATATAAATAATAAGCAGTAGGCGCCAACACTTTCTCTAGTGTTGACTATAGGAAGCAAGGATTTTATGTAACTCTATATCTAAGCAGGGCATTTAGAGCTCTGTATCAGAAAAAGGAGTTACTGTATGAATGCATATACATATATATAATGAAATTAAAAGATATATGATGAAATTAACAAAAATTATGTTCTGTCTTCAATTTCTGAAATGGAAAACCGATAAAGAAGCACTAGTTAATTATAACTATCTGCTGAGCAATTATTCGTCTCTAGCAACACTATTTTTTACAAGATTTTTTTTGAGAGGGGGATGGGGCATTTTTTTGTCACACTGCACTACTAGCATATTTTCACTTTTTTTTTTTGTTCTATAGAAAAGTCAATGGGGAAAAAAAAAAAAAAAAACTACACCCAGAGCATGCTGTCATTAAAAACACATGTCAAAGGACAAAAAAGAAAACACTAGGAAACTATCTTAAAACATTATTACATAAAAAAGGATTTGTAAGGCATTTTAATACACCCTATAGGCCAGCAGGTGACATCTAGCTTCAGCATTTTTGCTTAAAAACTAACAAAAAAAAGCTAAGAAAATAATGTAATTTTTGAAAAGAGAAAAGTTCGGGGGTCATTTATCAAACTGGTGTAAATTATAACTGGCTTAGTTGCCCATAGCAACCAATCAGATTTCACATTTCATTTTACAAAGGAGCTGTCCAAAATGAAAGGTGGAATCTGATTGGTTGCTATGGGCAACTTAGCCAGTTCTACTTTACACCAGTTTGATAAATGACCTGCTTAGTTTTAAATTACCTTAAGGGGGCCTACAAAGATAGTGCCTTATTTAGTGTGTGCATATGTGAAATTTATTTTAAATAATAATAATAATAATAATAATAATAATAATAAGAAGAAGAAGAAGAAGAAGAAGAAGAAGAAGAAGAAGAAGAAGAAGAAGAAGAAGAAGAAGAAGAAGAAGAAGAAGAAGAAGAAGAAGAAGAAGAACATAATACTAATAGTAATAATTATAGTAATAATAATGAAACTGTAATCATCATTTAAATATAAGGGTTAGAACGGATAGTCGTAATTCACCCAAGCTAGTCTTTAAAAAAAAAAAAAACTTAGAATAATATTAAAAAGTCATAAAACCAACATAATAAATCCCTTGGAAAAGATATTGACCATTATACAAAGTATATTAAAAACCAAAACATATAAGTTCAGGAATAGTTCATCCTTTCATAAAGATTTCATAAAGATTGGCTGAAAAATGCTGTCAAGGTCATAACCGCTGTGGGTTATCTGTCTTAGAAGTGCCTGCCAGTCACATAAATTGCTGCACTAACCGTCACAAGCATATATTTATAATGCCTCACTCTCTCGCTGATACATATTTGTATGATGGCCACAGTTTTTCTTGTGCTAAAAGTTCCGTTCATATAGTCATAAATAATACATTTTCAGAGTCTTATTTCAACTTTTATAGGCAGATTCCCCTGTGTTCAGGTGCACGGCACATTTCATCCAAATGCAGGCGATATTGAATGTGGTCAACACAGACTCTCAAGCTTTTTGTCTACGTTGACGTTAGCTGTCTCAGACGGCAGGGATGATGATCTCTGACATAGATGGTTCTGCATGCAAAACAGGGCGAGTGTAACGTAGCTTTCCATGGTCCAGTCAATCTCAATAAGAAATTAATATGACTTTCTACATCAGCCATTGTAGACATTTATTGTACCAACGTATTCTGCTGTGCTGTGCAGAGATTACCATCACTCACCTCTGCCCCTCTCCCCAATGGGGCTCACAAACTAATTCCCCTAGTTCAGACACACACATATGTTAGGACCAATTTATAAGGAGATTATTTAACCTCACAGTATGCTTTTGGAGTGCTAGGGGAAAGCAAAGTACCGACCTTGTAAATTGATGTTATTAGTACCCCAAAATGTGGCCGAGGGGCTACCTCTTCATACTCCTAGACACTTGGATCAGGTGATAGTTTATAATTTTAGAAGCAAAGACCAATCCATAATTTACAATAGGTCACAGCTCACCTCCTCCCCCTCCCTGCACAAGTCACAGAGCATGCCCACAACACTCTCCGAAATAAATTAAAGAGTCATCTTTAAATTACAGTTCTTGTGGACCATGTGGCTGCTGTAAAGCATACTTCTAAATTTTGTTAACAGTAGCTTATCCAAGATGCCTGCCTCATAATCATGCACAGAAACTCGAATAACATTATCCATCCCATGTTCATATGTGTCTGCACTACTCAGAAAAATGATGTTTTACTATATGCAAATGAGCCTCTAGGAGCAATGGGAGCGTTACCATTACACATAGAGGCTCAGCTCTCTCTGCAACTGTCGCTCACTCTGCACTTTGATAGACAGCGTAAATCGTGATGATGTTCTCACTGCCTGGACCTGTCAGAGTGCAGAGGGTGTGGTAGCTGCAGAGAGAACTAAGCTAGGAAATGCCCCCATTGCTCCTAGAGGCTCGTTTGCATATATCAAAACCTCATTTTACTCAGCAATGCAGGCACATACGAACATGGGTCCAACACAGATGCCATCAGCTGCCAGAAGCACATGTAACAGGTCAGTCGGTATCATAAGTACAAATCTGCTGACAGATTCCTGACAATGTATTAAATTTATATTGTAAGAAATTGGAGTCTCTAACATAACTTATACATTAACCTGCAGTACAGTTTTCTCGTTGTATCCGCACTTCTGCACTGCCAGCTCAATGCCCTCACATATGGCTAAAGGACATTCAAACCCTAGGGGCACAAGGGTATGAGTCTGACTAAAGCCTCTGCTCCTCCAATGGCTTCAGTTTCTTCCTTTACAGGCTGATTTATTTTATATATATTTTTTTCTCTATCCTTAGAGTGTAAGCAAAGCCTGTGTTCATAATACTCCAGGTTATGCACTACATAAATCCACCATTATGCACTTTATATACCGTTTTCACACTTTTTTTTCTCATTTATTTTGTTGCTCCAGTGGCTTAAGTGTTTTCTTTGCCTTGATTGTATCACGGTGACACTTTTCTTAAATGCCCATTTTCTTTGTAAACCATTCTCAATCAAAACCTGAGGCATGTGGCCAGAGGAATTCTACAATCACACCAAGTCAATTTTCCCAGCCAGGATGTACTGGCAGACGGAACAGCAGCTCATTTGTTCAGGTCAGTAGAGGGAGCCTGAGCAACAGCTCTTGCAGGAGAAAATGGAATATAATATTGCTTGGAATCAACAAATACATTGCGTTTCCCATTACATAATATTATATGGCGTAAGTAAATGCTCAACATGTACAATGAGAGTATTCCAATCCTTATTTATCTTCATAGATTGATTATTGCCGTTTATCTCCTGGAAGATTATTTTCGGAAGAGCAGTTAGATTATCAGGGACATTGATATGCAAATAAGCCCAGCTAATATGAGAATAGACGTGTGACTAGTGTCATGTGCGCGCCATTGTTATGGTTCTTCTCACTGTGAGCCAGCCAGAACCAAACAGCTGAAACCTGTGTCGCAGCTAATCCATGAGTCCCTGCTTCTATAAATATAAAAATCCTAAAAAAGAATGTTAAAAATAAAACAAACACAATAAAATTTGGCATTATGTGCAATATTGAGTGCCCCATATTCATTTTCTGCACATTTTTACATTTAAATAATATAATATAAATAATAAATATAATATAAATAATAAATATAATTTATCATATGGGGAATATTTGAGGTGCCAAAATTATTATTATATGGCGCACAGTGATTTAGACAAACTAATCCTATAGAGGGTATAAGCTTAGACCGGCTGTCCAGACCTGCACCTGATTTATTACAGGGGCTCAGCATGGATGATACATGTGGAGCAGGGATAAACACCTTTCTCTGACTCTATAGACTTTGAGACAAGTTTTAACGCTAGAATTGTGGCACAATTATGGTGCAAAATGGTTCATCCCAAGCCTTGCCTCATTCTTGTGAATCCCCACCCCTTGTCAAACATGTTGGAAAAAAGTATAGAAACCCTAGATGCACCAATTGCGCCAAATTTGGCACATCTTTATATGTAAGACTTTTGTGTAGAAATGCTACTCCTGTTTTGTTTTGTTTTGTTTTTTTATTGCACCCCCTGCTGAAGTGAATTTGTTATACTTTTCCTGACTTCCTTAAAAATTTGCAGTAATAAATCTGAAGGAAAAAAATAAACATATCCTATACCTCTCACTTTCCCACCCACATTTCAGAACTGCAAAAAGTTGCTGTTTTTTGTGCAAATAAGTCCAAAAAGTAAAAAAAAAAGACTATACTGTGACTTTTTGAAGTCCAATTTCTGAAGTGCAAGACATGATAAATTCCGTCCTTTGACTGTAGGAAGAAGGGAATTTCGATTTCTGGATAACTGTGGGGGTCATTTATTATGCAGAAATATGTCTATATTAGATTGTGGCGCAAAGGTTATTTGCACAATAATATGTGACTTTTCCCCATCAGGTCTAAACAAAAGTCAGCATGGCATGGGCTTGGAAGGGAAGGGGACTGGCGTGCAGCTTGTATTATTCATAATTTTCTATGCCTGTTTTAGGCATAGAAAATGGTCTAGATGTAAAACAGCTAAGAAGCTGTATTACATTTAGAAGCGGTGGTGGATGTGCCGAAATCATGTAGAGGCCGGTGCCTCTTCATAACTTCGGTGGATCCACCACCAGCAATAGAGGTTATTAAGACCAGCATCTAAAACACTGGTCTTAATAAATGACCCCCGATATTTAGAAGTTTATTGGAATTAGAGATGAGTAAATTGATCCTATAGAATCAAAATTCTAACCAATTTTTTTTTTGAGATTTTTGGATTTTATAGAATCAGGGTCTTTGAGTGAGAGAGTGTTTTCCAGAGACCAAAGCACTTTTGATTTGGGTAGAATCAATACGGACCCAAATTGAATCACATGTCTGGATGAATCAGACCCAAATCAAATTTTAAGAAATTCCCTCATCAAATATTGGAGCAGTTTGTTTCAATAAACTGAAATGATAAGCCGTTTAAAGAGCTGTTTAATTTTACATGAGAAACACTGCAAATTTGGCAGTTCAGTGCATCCAGATATACAATCCATGGAAAAATCACCTTTTCAGTGATGCAGCATTGGATCATATTACACATCGTCCCGTTATCACATGCCAAGATCTGTCCCAGGATGATTTCCCCATGTTATCCATGGAACCCTTCCGCCGGTAAAGATAACCTGGGGACCTCCTGGGGACAACGAAGCCTTTAGTAGATGAAATGCATGGCTCCTATCTATCACAGTCTTGTTTGTAATGTGACCAGTATCAGATGATAGAGATCGAACACGTTGTTTCCTCGCACCATGGTACGGTAGATGAGCTTAGACAGTTTTCTCCTAGCTTTTAAGCTGATTAAGCAGGATTTCATTTCTGCAATGTGATGTGAAAGGCAGCACGGTTTTCCCTAGTCCTATAAACAGTAATATGATTAGTGGCAGAACGCTCACATTTATAACATGACATCATAAGAGCGGTATACTCAGTACAAGACATTGCATCTTAAAGCGTTACTTTGTGTCTCCATGAGGTTTTATACTGTTTTTGTATAACGGTTTTACATGATTTGCTCATTAAAACAGTTTTATGTCTAAATGCCAATCCCTTCAAATTAGAATAAGGCAGCATATGTTTAATTCCGCAACATGGATCAAGGTGTATGTAATCCCTCCATAAGTAAACAGCTGTGCTGACAGTTCAGATATATATATACACTCTAGAACGGACTGGGGGGGAGGGGGAGGGGTGATAAATCTCGCTGTTTTAGCAGTGACCTGAATTCTATGATAAAGTCAGATACTCATTAGCTGATGAATATTCATACACTATATTCCACTTCATTCGATGAATTTTATTCTTTTGGGATTCGTTATCACAATAAGAAGATATTTTCTAATACACTTGAAGGGCTATACCATGATGGGAGTAAAAATGAAAATCACAAATTGTATAGTAACATGACAATACTTTTCTAACAAAGCTGTAAACCAGCCCTGTACAGCACATTGGTCCAGAGATGTCCACAATTACTGCTCCATTTGCTCTGCTAGATGATCTGTAGCCTGCCAGCTCAGGGGGTATGTCCTTTCTGCTGCAGCTCTCTCCTTGTAACTGCCACAGCTCCTAACAGAACATATGGCTGGTGGCAGATGAAGATTTAAACTGAGCGCGTTCGACCAGCTCAGTGAAATAGCCCAAAAAATAATGAAAAGAACAAACAGCAGGTGGAGCCATACAGATACAGTTTATTGACTAGCTCACTGGCTATTATAAAAGTATTCAAATTCTGGCGAAAAATGTAAAATAGATTTTGTGACACAGCCAATTTAAAGGGATTGTCCAAGCTAAATGAAAACTTGCTAAATAGCAGGGAAGGGGTTAAAATAACAAAATGTATGTTTTATACCACTTCAGTTCTGCTTCTACTACTCTCCACACTGCTGCAGCCACGTTGACTGCTGCAGCCAATCACTGGCCTCAGTGGTGTATGGCACAAGCCTGTTGAGGCCTGTGATTGGCTGCTGTAATCACACACGTGTACATGGGAACATGACAATCACAGCCATGTAAACAAAGCTCAGTTAGGAGGACCTTGCATGGCAAAGCCTCAGATCCCTATGTATGTATCTCAGATCCACCATATAATTCCTGTTTGTTTAGAGAAGGTTTCATCTGCTGCCATTTGAAAACCTATTTAACTATGACTTTAAATCATTTGTGGATCAGAAGATAAACATAATAGATAAAGGAACCAGCTTTCTCTTAGAGATGAGAACATTTCTTAAAATTACAGTCCAATTTGGCTAAATCGGCCAAGAAAATCAATTTGAGTACAAATTAATTCTACCTAAATCAAAAACGCTTTATAAAAAATTCTACCCAAATGAATCTGAAGAAATTCAGATTTTTTTTTCAAAAATTTGGGTCGAATTTTGATTCTAACAAATCGATTCGCTCATCTCCAATTTCTCCGAATGATGTTGGATGAAGTTATCATGGCTCATTATCTGAACGTGGTTAACATGAGAGGTGTAACATACGTTTGGATGATCAACTGCTATTTTTAGATTAGAATTAGTGTTTTCAAAGTCTTCCTGCATGAACCAGATAAAGGATTAATCTTGAGAGCCACATGTGAGGAACCACTTGTAGAAGTAGAGCCACCAAGGACACCAAATCCTTGATCTGACGCATGTTAGAAGTATCATGCTGGCCCTAGTATTAATATTCAGCATATCTATTTTTAGGGGAGAATTTTCAGAGTGGAGCGAAAGATCTGTTATGCTCATCTTACCCCTGTCTGTTCCGGATAATGAGCTGGAACGGTATTTTATTAACCTTTATAATATAAATTCTACCATATACGATTTGCAATAAACATTTTTAGAGGCGAGAATTTCTGATGAGCATGTGTTCAGATGATGAGCTTCTTTCTAGTTATATATGTTCCACACAAAATGTCATTTCTAAAGACAGCTCTGATGACTTTCAAGAATTCTGTTTTTACCCAGCGTGATTCATTTGTACAGATGTACAAATCCGTCATGGCTGTATGTATGATGTAGGTACCACTTTCTCAAGATTTAGCACGTCGCCATATGTTGGCACTGATGCCTACACCATTCCTGAAATATCTGTTTAACTAAACAATTTTCATCTCCATGCAATGATGACTCATTATTATTATTATTATTATTATTATTATTATTATTTATTTATTTATTCATAAAAGGAATAATACATGGAAATGAGAACATCATGTCCAGACAATATCTGTAGACATATGGAGAAATTAATAGGTCAACATTACATAGCAAAAAATGAAAACAAAGACATACATAACACATCAATGTATGCGATAGTGAGCTTCGCAAAGACTATGCTGAGATGTGTAAATAGTGTGGATGGTAAGGGAGAAAAGGGCTAACAAAATATCTAAAAGAACATAAAAGAACGGTTACCTACTCTAACTTAACTGTAAGTTACTCTGGAGCAGCTTTTCGTATAACTCTAATCTGCAACTGTCACCAGTTGGGGGGATGTCCCTGTGCAGCCTGACACTATTAAATCAGTGTTGCCAGTGTCAGACTGTGCAAGGACACCTTCCCTTCCCCGGTAACATCTAGTAACAAAATTCTAGTAGCAATAATAGAGAAGCGAAACAACATGTCATTATTAGAAAATAAGTTTCAGAATTGTTATTGAATGGGGGAAAACGAATAGTTAATAAAAAAATGTTAGAAGAAGTGACAGGTGCTTTTTTTTGGAGTTAAAAACATATCCCCTATAATTAGGATATGTTCGCACTGTATATATATATATAAAATTATCATTTGTATTTCACTGCATATTACACAAAAGCTAAGTATGCCCACCAACAGCTTCAAGTCAATGGCACATTAAAATATCTATCAAATATCCACCCCAAAAAAATATTGAAAAATGAAATTATGTACACATTGGAAATCTGTCGTGGATTTCCCCTAAAATACAGATCGTAATTTCCAGCCTCTACAATATGCCGTATGAACATAGCCTTGTATTTCTTTCATTGCGTTACACGATTCTCTAGCCAAAAGGTGATTATTGGTTAGATAAGCCCTTCCCTGCCATGATGTAAAACTTGATACCTTGGCAAAGAAAGAGTTAAAGGGAATTATCGCCTTCCACAAGTCAATTCCAGTGCCGGATATTATAAGACTTGTACAAGCATACCTTTACATCCCTGGGATGAGGTTTAAGAGAATGAAATTTTAACTGATATACTGTGTGTTAACCCCCAAGTGGTGTTGCCACTCCTACACCCTGCTACTGTCCTTAATGGTCTACCATAAAGTCAACTATGCATTATGTTCCAGGTCCTCTCCATAATGTGCATCTATAATAATGTTTGTAACTATTTATAACATGTAATATGCCTGGTTCACCAGCAGGTGGCAGAAAACCCAGCGGAGCTGTAATTATGTAGAATGGAGCTAACCATTCCATTCTAACCCCCCTCTGGAGAGAAGGGGGTGGGTCCTATTTCCTGCAGGAAAGGTGGGGACCAATTAGAACTGGTTCTAGTGCTAGTGGTAGTGTGTGTGCTGGTAGGGACTCCATGTTGGAGCTCAATGCAATTGAACTTCATCTCAAGGTCTGGACTCAAGTTCTTCCTTAATTCCTGAATTATTCCCCTTTATTTATTGCTTCGGAGCCAAAGCCTGGGGTCCAGTGGTATCCAGGTAGGAGCACCATGAAACACATTAAGACACAGATAGGCCACACTATTCCACTCGGCATCCCTACATGCCATTAGAAGGTTTTCTAAACAGTGGACACAGTGCTACTTTTAACTTTATTTTTTACTTTTTTTTTTTGTATTGCATCTCAACCGTACTCAAATGAAGCCAATGGACTGGAGTTGTGCTGTGGAAAAAAGCAGACATATTTTTTTCAGTCTTATTAGAGATGAGCAAATTTTTGAAAAGTTTATTCGGCTGATTCGTCGAATTTTACAAAATAATTCACTTCAGGAGAAATTACTCCATCACAAAGCGCTTTTTTTGTAATTAGCAGGTGCAGTGACAGGGAGCTACAATAGCGCCGTCCCCCTTATTGTACCCCTCATATGCCGCGTTCATACATGATGGCAGCATCTGAGTGTAAAAATAGTGCAAAATTAACCTTAAAAAAATCAAACTTACCGCTTCCATTTGCTCGCGACAGGCCAGCCGTCGCCATCTTGCTCGAAAATCTGGTGCGAAATCTCACTCGGCATACGTCAATATGCACGGGATTTCAGCAGAGATCTTCAATCAAGATGGAGGCTGGCGGCCCATTGCGAGCAAATGGAGGAGGTAAGTATGAATTTTTTGGTTAAATCGATTTGCTAACACAAAGCATGAGTGAATTCGACTTCGAGGCGAATCAAATTTATCCTGAAATTCTGATCGAATTCCACTTCATGTGATTCGATTCACTCATCTCTAAGTCTCATATATCCTCTTTTAAACCAGACTGACACACGGCAGTTACCGTAGGTCATGTCTAATTTGTTCTGCTTCAGATATCATTTTTATTATTATCTTTTTTCCGATCGTGAAATATGAAGTTATCAATGAACACTACTTAAGTTACTTCATAAATATGACATTTGTTCCAAACACTGTGAAGCTTGCTTTGTGTTATCTTTGGTACCTTTGACCCAGGTGCCATTCTTTTCAAAATGCAGTGTGATCTAGTTGTGGTATTGTTGAGACTGCGTTCTACCTACAAACCACTATTTTAACAAATCTGCACCAATGAGCACAACTTCTTGTGTGACCTGTGTGCAGTTTTTTAAAGGAGTTTATGAAACGTAAAGATCCAAAACTGACTACACCAGTATAACATCATTATAAATGATTCCTGAAGTGGTAGGATTGTAATGTGTTGGCATGAAGAAGATTAGATGAAATGTCAGCGTTCAGTTAGCTATTGCATACAGCTGTGTAGTAGTGGGTTAGTGTTTTGTATCACTGTGATCCTAAATGAAATTGCTGTTTGTCCTAATAAGATAAATCCAAATCCCAACAAGCATAAAATCGAGAAACGAAGAAATAAATATATAATATGGATTTTTCTTTTAAGCTTTGAAAGAACATCTTTCGTGAGGAACTGCATGTTCTTCAAAATTTTAATGTGTCATTTGTTTTTGTTTGCTGCCTTTCTTCTCATTTAGCCAATAAATATGTTAGTTGGAGAACTCTTACTTACATGTAAGCCCCTTAAGAACAGAATAAACAAGCGGTATTAATATGTCTGGTCGCATTTTTGTAAGTTCAAGTGGCTATAAAAATCAATATAACAATTCCCATCTACATTCAAGCTCCTCACTTTACACCTTGGTCCATATTATTTTAGGAGCCATTGTATCAATTATGAAAATCCATAGTCATTCTCCTGCTTCATGAAAGAAAGTGGCCCATGAGGAGTGAAGGATGGGAGTGCTAGCGGTTCCTTTTATAACACAGTCTATCACAATGGCTGTCCTCTGACCATTGCTCCCTAGATCCAGTGCAGTGCAAGGAGGGCACACTATTTCTTCCCTTGGGGTATACCCTGGTTCCGGGGCTCCTTCCTGATGGTAGCTGGTGTGCCTGTGAAGGTATGAAAGCTAGCAAAGTGGCAAACAATGGAACCCCTGATATTCTATCTTGCTAAAGTCACTCTTGCTAGAATCTCTGGCTACCCACTGTAACCTGGCAATTATGAATGTAGTGTCCACTGTGGGATACAATTATTTAGAGGCATGTCTGACCAGGACACGGTTAAGTGTGATAGGTGTCTTAACTTTAATCACTCACAAGCAGCAAAGTCTGGTTAGCTGTAGTCACAGGTTACCTTGTTGGCTCCTATGCTTTAGCCTTGCAGATTCTGAGTTTTTGTCTTTCCTTCCTTTCCTTTCTTGCTGTAGCAGAAGCAGTATTTACTGAGACCAGTTAGTCTCTGGATCCTTAGGCCTAAGCAGAAGGAGTTTATCATCTCTCTTCAGGAAGTAGGAACATGCCACCCCTGCCCCTCCATAGAGGGGTGGAACAGGGTGAATAACTCTGTCCCTGCTAACCATACCAGGCCATACTGGGTGTACAGTACATTACATTTCAAAACATCACAAACCATTTTTAGGTACCCTTGGTTCTGGAATACTGCAATAAGTTAAATCATTATTTTTTTTTTCTATGATAAGAGAATAGACTACATGTTCATAACCCAAGGGGATGTATTGAGGTCTTCCACTAGCCATGAGTAGAAAAAAGTTCCCCATAAGTTGCCTACTGTTGGCTCAAATGGCTTATCACTGTTGTACTACCTCCTTAGGTGTGACTGGCAGAGGTCTCCAAAAAGAGCTAAAGAGCAGCAATGCTGATATATGCAATGCAGCTCCACAAACATTTTACACACTTTTCTCCCCCTTGTTTCACCAGATAAGACAGTAGTTGCTTAAACAGACATGTCAGGAGAGGTGGCAGGTTCTCTTCAAAGGGGTTTTCTGGGAATGATTTGAAATTGCTGCAAACAACCTGTCCTAGTATTTGAGCAGGGCTGGTTGCCTCCACTTGCAGAGCTTCCTACGGGGGTGAGACACCAGACCCTCAGTACACATTGCACTGATTTACAATAGATGGTAATGATGTGCTCTTGCCTATGATATGACATCATGGCTGAGCAGCCTGACAGGAACACTCAGCAATGTGTAGTATATGCAAGTACCAAAGCATAGTATGTGGTTCGACCCCCTCTGTAAGTGTAGGTAATCTGTCCAACTCACAGTTTACTAGCTACTTCGGATGCTTCATCTAAAGTCGCTTCGCATAAAACTGTATGTGAATTAATTATTAATTCACAAAGTTATAACACGAAGTCTCGCGAGACTTTGTGAAGTAATGACTTCAGCTCATCTGAGCCAATACATTCTAATACTGTGCGGAGCTCCAGCTCCGTACAGTATTACAACGAAGTTTTATGCGAATCGACTTTGGATGAAGCATCCAAAGTCGATTCACTCATCTCTACTGGTTACTGTTTGAAATCATTCCCGGAGAACCCCTTTAAATAGATATATAGGCCTTTGAAATGAAAAGTTACAGAGCATGGTTTAGACCATTATAATTTACCCATCAGTTGAAAAGATGGTGGTGAAAGCAAGTTGATAACTCAAAAATGACCTAGTCTAGTACAGGAGCATCACTACAAGGGGTGCAGTGGTGGAAGATGCACCCCAAGCCTTTGCTATATAAAAAGACACCAGTATTGTACATTTTTCACTTGGGCAAGGATATCACAAATCCCTCTTCAACAATAACATTGTGAATGAGGGAACTGTTGATATTAAGTCCATCCAGCTTTAATTAGACTGCAGCGCTTTAAAGCTTCATTGCACTTTCAATTCTTTGAAGAAACGGTATATGTCAGCTGTTTGTTTATTACCGGCCATTGCTCATGACATACACTACATGGTCTAACCACTGAATCTCACAGAACATAATGAGATGGTGAAAACCATCATTTCATGAGTAAACCAAACACTCAAGCCTTTGTTTGCATTACATTAAAGGAAAGACATTTTATCTTAAAGCACTGAACTTCCTTCAGCTTCTAAAGCTGAAAAAAAAAAAATGGTGCGTGAAATTATTTCCTCTGCATTCTAATGAAAGACCTAATTGACCCATAACTACAAATCCATGACCAAGCTTTTAGTTTGGGGTTTAGAAAGCTGTTTGTGAAATTGAGACTGAAGTTCAATTATTTCTAAACAGAGTAGAAATAAAAGGCAGGTCATTTGGAGTGCTTCGTGTACACCCGATAATACGTCTAATGCGCTAGATCAGGGCAAGTAGTAAGACGTCAGCCCTATAGTAGCCAGTGATGATTCGTGTTGATTGCGAATATTCTAATCGCAAATTTTTATCGCAAATATCGGCACTTTGAGAATTCGCGAAAATCTTGAATATAGTGCTATATATTTGTAATCACGAATACTAATAGTTAAATAATATAATATATATTTTTTTTTTTCATAAGTACTACTGGTTCTTGCTTGTGGGCCAATGAGAAGGCTGCAATATCTTTGTCTGAGCTTAGAAACATCCCTGGCAACCAATAGGAAAGTTGCCTACCCCTTACTATATAAGAACCTCCCCAGCAGCCATTTTCTGCAGTTTTTTTGCAGTTCTGAGAGAGACAGCAGTGTCATTACTGTGCTCTGTACTTTGCAGACTCATCTGGATCCTTATTTAATTACATTAGATAGTTAGCTTATATATATATATATATATATATATATATATATATATATTTATATATATATATATATATAATACAGATAGTTAATGGGAGTCAGTGTAGGTTAGATAGTGATATAGTGTAGCTGATGCTTTCAGTGCAGGGTGTTAGGTAGTGTGATAGGAATTCCTGTGCTGTGATAGGGATTGGTGTCTCTGTTAGACACAATGCTGTGATGTCACAACAATACTTAGTGCACCAATCAGTAATATCTACTCAGACCTGATAAAATGTAAAGTTGCACATATTGCGCAAAAAGAAATGTGCATTATTAGTGACGATTTACTCAATCGCGAAAATAATGACTGGAGATTGTGAATTCTAGAATTCACATATTTATTGCAAATAAATATCTCATCCACATTCACATGTTTATTGCAATTGCTTTCATGTCTCATGAAAAATATGCCTGGAATAAATGGAGATCCATGCTAGTTATTTCCCTGTTTTATGTTTATGTGCCTAAATTCAACTTCTTCTAACCACTAAAATCTCATTGTCTTATGGCCAAGGATGGAGAAAGGCTCCTTACAAGATCTCAGTTGCATTTAGGCTTTTTTTTTGTGTGTGTGATCACTTATGAATCTGATAGGAAATATATAATGGCATGTTCCAGTGATTGACATATAGCAGAGGCTTACAGTAGATGATATGGATGCCTGTGGCTTTCTAGTATGGCACCATAGGGCTCTCCATGCTTCTCTACAGTCTCCATAAGTATGGTTCTGCCATACAGATGTCTAGAGAGATGCATTAAAGGCAGTGGTGTACATAGAGAAGTAATGGCCCCATAGCAAGGATCAAACCAGCCCCCCCCCGCACGCACACGCACGCACACACACACACACACACACACACACACAGAGGACGGAAGGATTTGACCCCTTTGGCCATTTTTCCACTGCCTCATTTGCTAAACATTGTTCCTTTAGAGGGTAGAGTCCTGACCAAGTTTTCACCTCCAGTAGAAGAGAAGATAATCCCAACTGAGACTGGGCCCCCTCTTGCCCTGGGCCTCATATCAGTCGCATGGTCTGCCTATATGGTAGTTACACCCCTGATTAAAGGATTTGTGTCACTTCAGGAAGTGGCATTTATTGTGTAGAGAAATTTAATACAAGCCAGTGCCAGGAACATAGCTAAAGGCTCATGGGCCTTGGTGCAAGAGTTCAGCTTGGGCCCCTATTCCCTCATGAAGCACATAGCCTTCATGCTGCCTGAGGCAATAAGTGAAATGGATTCTCCCCCATCCCATGCCAAATTCTTGACCAAACCCCTTCCCTCCAGCCAGAAATGTAACTTGATCATCATGCATTTTCTATAATACCAGTGTTTTCTTATGTGGCACATGGGTCTTTGGGCCTCCTCAGGCTCCTGGGCCCAATAGAAACTGCTACCTCTGCACCCACTATAGCTATGCCCCTGCAAGCCATGCTTTTACACTATTGGAAAAAATACCATCCTCTCAGGTGGCCAGGACCGTGTGAGCTAACATAGGCCAGTGCTTTTTTCTATAGTGTGTAATCCACTGATGGATTGTAGGGTGGTCATGACCATGGAAGCGGGCAGTGTATAATGTGATGGAAAAATGAATCCGGACAGCAAAGGAGGCAATAAGGATAATAACAATACATTAGTAACTGCATTAACTTTACCTACCTGATAAATGTGATTCGCTGAAGTGAGACAACCCCTTTAAGAATCTGACAATGCGTTCCTCCTCGCAGCCTCCATTCACGCTCTGCCATGAGTATGATCTACTTAATGAGAATGCCAATCAGTTATTTTTTGTTGAATTTACTTGTCTTTTCTTGTCTGTATAGATTTCGCAAGTGGTTGTCTTGAAAATGGTAGTTACACAATTGCAAACTCTTGCATTCGTGAGTTAGAATAATAATATCATTGATTTTGTGGTTGGAAAATCCCCTTTATCTACAGTTTTCCATAATGATGTGATTATTATGTGTGCTTTTTACAGTTTATGGAGCTGATTTATTTTGCACTGCATTTCTTTGAGACTTAATTTTTTTTTTTTTATAATTTGTGCTTGAGACGTTTTTTCTGCCTCGGGTGGTTAAAAGAATAGGGGGAAACACATGCCGTCTTGTAAATGATTAATGTATGAACATGGTTAGATTTATTAAAGAAAGCAAACCTTAAATGACTCAACAATTTGTAGAAACAATATGAAAGACCATACAGTTCATAATCAGAATCATTTTGATAACAGGGTTCCCGAAGTGAAGGAGAGAGCACCACACATGCCAGGCATGCTTTCCATTCACTGCTATGGGAGCTCCAAAAATAACCAAACAATTTCTGAGATGGGAGTACCTCATTAAAGGGGTTGCGGCAAGTATTAAAATTTTTTCCCTAGTCACATTATAGGGAATGGGGATGAGCAAACCTGAACTGTAAAGTTTGAGTTTGTACTGAGCTTTGTGAGTTACACTGACCCGAACCCGGACTTTTCAACTGAATTCCGGGTTCGGTGTTTGGGTGACTTTATTATTTTCCGTTATTACATTGTTATATCGGAAAATAATGGCATTCTTAAGACAGAATGCAAAAGAATATGGCCATTTAGGGGTTTAAAAAAACTTACCTCATCCACTTGATCGCACTGCATAAGTCTCTTCTATCTTCATTCAGCAGGACCTGTCAATGGACCTGCAATGTGCGCAATGAAGTCACCGCACTCACCACATTAGCTCACCCCTAAAAGGGAATAGTTAACTGATTGTAGGGGTTTGACTGTTGGGACCCCAGCGATCATGAGAACAGGGGTCCTGCTTTTCCATATTGATGGAGCTGGAGTTTAAACATGCATTCTGCAGCTCAATTCATTCTCTATGGGATTGCCAGAGATATCCAAGTACAGAACTTAGAGCACTGTGGGGGAAATTGGCTACCACTACATCTCTGTAGCCTGTACTGATTGGTGGGGTCCTGGAGGTCAGATCTCCTCCAAATATTAATTAATTCTCCCAACGAGAGGTTATTAATATTTAAAGTAGTTGCCTAAGATCAAAACTCATCACCTATCTACCAAATAGATATCATCTATCATAAGAATGAGGGTCCCACATTCCTCTTTTAAAAGGAATAGCAGTTCAGTTTATAATCTACCTCTTCATTACAAGTCCATGGGATTGATGGAAACTGCAGAGAACAGCTTTGTCAGCCTTATAGATCTTAAATGCAGCACCACATATGTTATACCACTGCTCCCTCCAAGCAGGGAATATGGGACCCCAATCTCATTGTCAGTATGGGGTCTGGCAGCACGGAGACCCTCTTCCCCCCTTCCCCAGCGATCACTCACTTATCACCTACCCTACGGATAGAAAATGAGTGCCCATCTGGGAAAACCCTTTAAGTCTTAAAAGGAACCTGTAATTTCTTCCACTGGTTTCGGAATTGATTGGAACTTCAAGGATCCAATTTTTTTTCTTGCATTTCATTTTCACCTTTCATTCTGATGGCATCAGTGTATATTGGTTTAGAGCTTCCAGAATCCAATCCATACAGCAGAATATTACACCAAGAAGCAGATTATCTAAACCCATGTGAATGTAAACTTTAATTGCAATGTACCAAAGATAGATAAGAGCGTCTTTTCTCTACTATTTTTCATAGCACTGCAGAAAACCTTCCATGAGGCGCTGGCTGAAAGATTACACGTCTCTAGATCCTTTCTTTTATCCTTTTTAACTTTCAGCGGAGAACATCTTTCATATCCCTAAGGATAAGGTTCATAAACCTTTTTGCCCTTAAATGCTTTTAGACTTTAACTGTCTAGCTGACAAATACATATTGACAAAGTGTATGTAATACGGAGACAGTAGACAGGCAGTGCAGCAGATTCCAGTGCTTGCATGTCAGCTACTGGTGAAAAATAAAAATAGGACAGGGGATTACCAACAGAAAATAATTTGGCCGTGTTGTTTCGATCAATCTAGAAACAATGTAACAATATTAAATGGTGAGCGCGTTGTGTTATTTATTCCATGATTTCACTAGAGCCAATTGCTTTTTAACATATGCATTGAGCATATATGGCTTCTTATATATCAATGCAGTCCTTCTGTTAACTACACAAACAGCCCAGGGAACATTCCTTTTTTTCCAGTCCAAAAAGCAGTTATCAAAAGAAAGTGAAGCAATTATGTAATTCTCAGAGTCTGATGATATTTGAATCTGCACTTCTCTTTGATATCATTTTATGAAGTCTAAAAAGCTTCACCGGAGGAACCAAATCCCAAATGGCTTAGATAAGTATGACATTCTACTACTCTGGTAATAAATTATCATGTAAATTGTAAAAAAATTAAAAAATAGCTACATACAGAAGGGCCGACAACTGTGTATAATTTGGTCTCACGGACAATGGACTACAATAAGAAACAGTACGCACTTTCTTATATATATTTATTTTATTGACAGGAAGAAAACCTTAGTTTAGTCAAAAACTTTAGCCCAGTGCTTGAAAAATGATTGCCCTCCCAGGGAACTATTGCCCCTATTGCAACCATTTTTAAACGCATTCCTTTATTCTTTACCATTGCAATATTCTGGCTGAGACTCGTTGACTGATTTCTCTTTTTCAATGTTAAAGAAGCACTCTCATAAAAATGTTTATTCTCTTACCTGTTGAAAGGTGCAAGATGTAAACTGTAGAAAAGGTAATCTTCTCACCAGTGACAGTATTTGTGAGTTATCCTCTCCCTTCTATTTCTCAGCTGTGTGATGTGACCAACAATTAGACTTTACAAAAAACACAGCATCTTATGTGTGGACAGGAAGTCAGTTTCCTAATGTATTCCTATAGAAGCCTCAATGTCAGTCATAGGAATAAATAGAGAATTGGCTTCCTGTCCTTTGTCAGTTGGAGAGGCAAATGTTGATCACATGACAGCTGAGGATCAGAAGGGGAGGTTATAACTCATAAATATAGTCACTGGTGAGAAGATTACCTTTACAACTGATTACATCATGCACCTTTCTAACTGATCAGAATATATATATATATATATATATATATATATATATTTTATTTTTTTTTTAAATGGTGGGAGTGCTACTTTATATATCTTTGAAGGATGTTAACAATTTCCACTGTAAAAAACGTCGGACCTTGCTTTCTCATAGGACACCTCTGACCACGTTGAAAAGACCACCAGAGCACTACAGAACTATGGACAGGAAAGTTTAAGCAGCTTTTATGTTCTTCTTGATTGGAAACCAAGTATATTTGCTAAAATCGTACCATGATTTTCTATAAACTGACCTTTACTGGCTTCTGTTTCGCACATTGAAGAATTTATGATGCACTTTTGTTCATTGCTACTAGAGGTTGCTCTTTTAAATTTAACCAAGATGGTCAATGTTGTGTCTTATGAAAACCATCTTGCTTCCTGTTTAAGCCCTCTTTTGACCATATGAAAATCCAGTGCTTGAATATTGTGACTATTTCTGTTGTCTAGCTCCAGTCTCATGCCTTGTGAACTGTCCTTGCAAGACTGTTAGTTTGCTGGATTAACTTCTACTCTGAAAACATCTTTCAAGCTGTTCTTCTGAGGACATTTTACAGACTTCTTTGCTGTGCTTTGCAGATTCCTTTGGAAGCCATTGGATTTTAGTAGTGATCCACAAGTATTGTGTTACACTGTTGTGTATTGAATACTATACCATGTAACACCTACAAAAGCTGTTTGATGGAATTTACTACCATAAAAACAATGGCCCACATTTACTAATCTGAATAAAGGAAAGACAGCGCAAATTTAGACTGGTTCAACCTGCACCAAGATTATCACAGTGGCTGATACCGGATGATCAATCTTTCTTACCTATAAACTGTTTAGTCTGAGCAATCCCAGCACTTTAGAACCATGCATTGCAACCATACTGGTCTCCTCAAGAGCATAAAGATCTTGTCTGGTCGTATTTTGTGGTTGTGGGTGTTGTTACACAGACAGCTCAACCCATAAGACAAGTATATAAATGTGTCTACTATTAACTTCTCTAAAATTTTCATAAACAATCCAAATTCTCTGCAAGGGTGTGCACAGATCTAACCTAGCACCATAACAAAACTTAGCACCCCAACCAGTTTCCCAATACATACCCAAAAATCACCCCAAGGCAACAGAAAGTTGAATGTTCCAGATCTGTGAGAAATTTATGTTGTTGTTTTTTTTATTTATGTAATTAAAATTCATTAAAAAAATTGTAATGATAAAAAAGTCTCCCCTCACTTTACCCAGATTATTCAACTTCTAAATCAGAAAAAAATTGAATAAGTTCCTAATAAATATGGTGATCAATGTTACCACTATACTTTTCAATGTATTTACAGCCGACAACTGGCAAAATACATTGAAGCCTCCTACTTCCCTTCTGTTATAAAGCTGTCTGGCTGCCTGTTGCCACCACTAGGGGGAGCTCAGTACATAGGAAATGATGCAGTTCCAATTTACTGGAAGCTTAAATAATCTATTTGGATTGAGCTCCCCTAGTGATGGCTGCCTATAAATTCAGTGTTTTTACATTGTGAAGAGGAAGAAGGAGTTCAGAATTTGGCCCTTCTCCCCCTGGGCCCCATAGCAGTTGCATGGTGAGCCTCCATTGAAGGTATGCCACTGTTCCAATACAAAATTGTGACAAGCTGGCAAGACTCTTGAAATGCTGAAACCCCCATCACAACCACTAGGTGACCACACATAGTTACAGAGTGGGGAATTTATAATTTGTGATGGTTTTGGGGTCAGTCTGGTGAGGTTTCACCAAATGTATGAAATAGTGCAAAGTAATAATATATTTCTGTAGTCTTGGATCACCCAGGGCGATCTTGTTATAAAACAGCTGATTTCAAAGGCACTGTCAAGAAGGACACTGATAGGGATAATGGTAAAGACTAGGGATGAGACTTTGCGAAGCAATAACTTCGGCTCATCTGAGCCAATACATTCTAATACTGTACGGAGCTCCTGCTCCGTACAGTAGTAGAACAAAGTTTTATGCGAATCGACTTTGGATGTTTCATCCGAAGTCGATTCACTCATCCCTAGTAAAGACGAAAAACTTTCTTACTTGCCTATGCTATTCCGAAATATGCGTCACACAACAATAGTATTTGCATAGACATCATAACTCATCTCCCCTAATCTGAACGGGGGCTCTGACAAGGACATAGAAGGGTACAGATAAATAAAAAGCTTGAGTGACAAACTCTCCCTATTCAGCTGCCATTAAAATGTATTTTGTAATTAATTCCTAGAGACACAAAAGCAGGCCGATAATTGCTTTTAGAAGCGGAATGTTTATTTAACAAAGCCAATTATATTCAAGTCTTTAGAAAAGGTAGTGCTTTCTTCGGGCTACGCGTGACATTCTTTATGTTTGAATTCCGTTTTGGCTATTCCTAGAGGAGGTTTGCAAAGCATTTTAAATCAATATGATGTATGTTTAGCTCCAGTGAGCAGTAAGGGGTTAAAATATACGCTCCTCATCCGAACGTCTACCATCAGGGTTAGTTATGGATTTTGCAGCTATGTTCCTTAGGCTGTTCTTTAGAGCTGGAACAGTAAAGTAATGATATATTGAAGTCTTTTTTTTTTTTTTTTGTCTTTTTTTTCATTATTTTGGTGTAAGAAAGAAACCTAACATGGGAAAGACTGTATTTTAGAAGGAAGATGAGGATCATAACACTACAGACTTTGCAATGGCTGACATACCAGTCAATTTATTAGGCAAGGAAAATATGGTACACTTCCAGAAAGATTTAATTTATTGAGATTGTCACAGTGCCTGGTTCAATTAAAGGTCACCATTATTCAATTTTATGCATGTAGCTACTTCTTATAAGTTATTGCTTCGTCTTGAATGTTTCAGCCTAGCAATAGTAGCGGTGCGAGTAAAAAGCAGTTCAGTGCAGGGCATATATACAGATGACAGGTTTTTTTATTCTCTTGTTGGCTTAGGAGAAGATAGATGGTGTTTGTATTTTAATCTTCTATTGAGAACACAGGCCTTGAACTTGTAAATGTGCTACAAGGCTGGTGATATTTAAAGACATATTATAGGAAGAAAATTGACATTTCTGTGGTTTATAGGGTCCAATTTTGCAAAATAAAGGTCATATTTTTAAAGCAGATTCAGTTGTATGTTATTACCACAATATTATGGCAATATATGGGCCCGGACCCCCAGCCTAATCTAACCCCTATAATGACCCCCTCCAATGCCTGAGCACCTCATATAGGTTATACAGGCCGTGACGGGCACAAGCCACCCTAATGTCACCAATGATGATCCCCCCCCCACTTGTTTTGATCTAAGTGGGGATTAGGAGGGACATGGCTACCCAGGAGCGGGGCAAGTATAACGTATATAAGGTGTATGGGCATTGGGGGGGTCATTATAGGGGTTGGATGACCCCTTTAAGTTATCCCCTATCCAGAGGCTAGGGGATAAATAGCTGATTGCTGGGGGTTCCACCACTGGGACCCCCTACCTATCACGAAAACAAGGGTCTCGTTCCCCTGTTGTGATGGAGCAGCAGATCATGCATGCATAACACTGCTCCATTCAGTCTCTATTGACATGCTGGAGATAGCTGAGAACTATACTCAGCTATTCTGTGGCTAGGGAATAACTTAAAAACTTGCCACAACCAAATTATTAAAAACGTGTCCTCATCCTCTTGGGTCAACATATCTATAGATGAGTGGCAGGACATGAACAGCTTTGATAAACAGTCAGTGATGTGTATGTAATGTTGGTCTATACGTGTGGACTACCTAGTGGTTGAGCTGTGAATTGCAGCCTGCCAAGGGTTTTGCTAGAATGATATGGTAGCGATATCAATTGTTGTGAAACTGGAGTCCTTGGATAATTCATAGAAAGTTGAAGGAGTTGTGGCAAGGTTTCAAGTTATTGGTCTTGGGGTCAGTGAGCGTCCGACCACAGAGAGAAATCATAACTGGGTCCGGTTTGTGTGTCCTCATGGAGGGGCAAGCTGAACATGCGCCTTGCCGTCCCATTCATTTTTTGTGTTACCGCTAGAAATAGCCGAGTGCTGTCCTACATTATCTATGCGAAAATGGAAAAACTAGAGCTCATAGGCTTCCAAAGATGAAAAAGTATAAACTTTATTATCACAGTACATAATAGTTACATATACATTTAAAAGAGGTAGGGAGCAAGAAACACCATCCCATTTGCAGGTTACTGACTCAAATGTCTGGAGTCAAGGAAAGTGCATGAATCATAGTATATTAAAATTACTTTGCAAAATAGCAAAAATACATTATATCAATGTTTTATGCATGTGGTGAGTACCAAAAAAGGCAATGGTCAGAGGGAGCAAAAAATTGCAAAGACTGCCCAAGATACAAATTTGATGTGTAGCGGGGCCCTTACTAATCAAATATGCCCCAATGTTGGCAGTGCACTCCTACTAAGACATGTAAAGGCATAGTCAAACTCAAAAAGAGCTAATGCAAAGTACGGTGCACCTGTACAGTGGTGCAGATAACTCACCAAAACTAATGCAAATATCCTGAGAACCTGGGATGGCGTTTCCCCAACGCGCGTTTCGGCGTGCCTTCGTCGCCCCCACACTCCCTTTTAAATGTATATGTAACTATTATGTACTGTGATAATAAAGTTTATACTTTTTCCTATTTGGAAGTCTATGAGCTCTAGTTTTTCCGTTTTCGCTTTATTAGCGAGCTTCTTCCTGTGACTTGCATATTGGGTGCCTATTTACATGCCACACTATTTGAGTTAATACGTGATGGGCTAAAGACACTCAGGGTCGTTGTTCTTTTTTTTTTTTTTTGTCCATTATCTATGGCAGTCTCATAGAGAATGAATGAAGCATGCTCGATCTACTGCTTCATCAGGATGGGGGAACGGGAACACTGTTTTTGGGATGGGTTGGGGTCACAGCAGTTGGTTAGTTATCTCCTATCCAATAGATAAAGGATAACTTGAGAACTTGGCAAATCCCCCTTCAGGATGGACAAATCGGGACCAGATGCTGGAAGTTTTGCACTTCTCTATGTAGATGGTGCACTAACCAACATATGAATTTATCAGTTCATTTATAAACTGTGATATACTGACATTACCTTTACAAGGTTACTGACTGAACCTTGTCGTATTTACCAAAGAGTAACAACCTGCACTGTGTACTGATATCAAATAGGGCCATGGACCTATCCATAAATATCCAAAATAGAAAGTGACACTAACGTAAAAAGTGTCCTTTTATTTGAAAACTCAGAGCCAGTAATATCTGTTAACAGCTCTGAGTGTTACAGGATAGAGCGTAGCACTTATTCCTGGCTGCCATGCTATGTGTCAGCATACAATTTACATCCATTAGCTGGTTGTGTCTTGTTATTTTGTAATGCTGTATTTACATTCATTTTAATACAGATGAGCTAATTTTCTAATTTTGGTCTGGACTTTGCATCATCCGATTTGCCCAAGAAATTCGGTTTTGGTGCAAACCAAAAGTGCATTTAAATGCCTGGAGAGATCTCATTTTCTCTCTCTCTCTCCTTCTCTCTCCTCTCTCTCTCTCCCTCTGTATCCCTCTTCCTCTCTCTCACCGCCCTCTCTCTCCCTCCCCCCTTTCTCTCTTTCTCTCTCTCTCCCTCTCCCTCTCTCTCTTTCTATCACTTTCCCTCTATCCCTGTCTCTCTCCTCTCTCTCTCCCCTCCCTCCCTCTCCCTCTCTTTCACTCTATCCCTCTTCCTCACTCTCTCTCTACTCCCCCCCCCACTCTCTCTCTCTCTCTCTCCCCCCTCTACCCCCCTCTCTCTCCTCTCTCTCTCTCTACCAGGGTGAGACTGGTAGAGGGATTAGGAGGAGCAAGGGTGCACAGAGGGACTTGGTCCCGCTCTTAGTGCACTTAAACGTTTATTTGCATTTTGATTAAAAGCACCTTTTCTCCAGAATGAAGCGACAAATCGCTATGTGAATTGTTTCATTACATTTAGCTGAGCTAGCCCTACAAAGCATTGATATTCATCTAACTTAAAAAGGCCTTTCATGACAGTCTTCACAATTCTCTGCAGCTCTGGAGGATGTGCTTAAATTATGACAAGGCACATGCTTCATCGTACATTAAGTGTATCCTCCAGCAGTCGGTGCACCTAGATCGAAAGCAGGTGGAGTAGATATCAACGGTCATACAACAGGAAAATGGCGTAAATTATAGTGGACATGTTTGGGCTGATGGCGCCATCAAAACCTCACCTCGCCACTCCCTATTTTCATAAAGGAGAAGAAACAGCACTTGAGCCTAAATGTTAAACTTTTTCACCCCAGTTTCTGGCATATGGGGAAATAGTAAATGACCCCCAATGTGTCAGTGAATTTCCTGGTGACAGACTCTCTTTAATAGAAGAGGATAGCAAGTGGAGGGCTAAGGACCAATTTAATGGAACAGATTAAAAGTGGTTGTGTGAAGGCAGACAACCATTATAGCTAAAAAATCTTTTTCTCTGTTATTTCAAAATATCTTCTCACTGCTGCATCTTTGTATTGATTCCGTCCTCATGTTCTCCTTGTGGGTACGACAGGCTGAACAGATGCATGAATATGGTTGAAGGGCTGTATACATCCTCAAACATCTCAGGCACCAGACTCAACAAACAAGTGACGTGTATAGCTATTGCTCTCGCCACGGCTCTTTCATGCTTTTACAGAGAAAGCTTCAGTGCTCCTAGCAACCTTTAGCTTCCACCAGTCTTTGTTGACTGCATATTAGACCTAGCAACTATTCATCTGCTCTCATTATTAAGGAATAGAGAAGTGGAGTTAAATGACCCAGTATATTCACTATTACTAACCAAAAAGCCTAATCTTAAAGAGCCCTGATACAACATCTCAATCTGTATGTATATATATATATATATATATATATATATATATATATATATATACAGCATCCAGGTGAACAAAGCTAATGGACTATTATTAGGGAATAAGGGATGCTTTCTTCTTATTTTTAACCAGAAAAATGTAGTAATAATTATACAGATATACTCATGCATTATATCTGTAGTAGGTAGTAGGTAATAGTTTAATTACCTGTCCATTATTTTATATTAGTAGAATGCCATTAAAAGGGTTATCCCATCGTAATTGTAAAACATTAAAACCAAGCATATAGTACACACCAATCTCTAACAAAGCTAGAATCAGCCCTGTACCTCACATGGATCCAAAGATCTCTCCAGTCATTGCTCTGCTAGATTTATATCAACAGGCAGCTCAAGGGGAGTGTCCTTTCTGCTGAAGCTCCTTCCTTGTAACTCTCACACTGTCTAACATAAGATACAGCTGGTGTCAGTTGAATAATGGGACTGAGTATGTGAGTCCAGCTGAGAACAAATAACATATTTGTTTTATTGAAAAACTCAGAGGCTATACAAAATTTGTAAAAAGATATTCAGATCCAAGTGCTGGTTTGAAAAATGTTGAATGTTATTATTATTATTTTTTTTGTGTGGGACAACCCCTTTAACTGAGAGACAGGGAAAGTCACAAAGTCAGAGTGATTGTATAGCAATATGAACATATTCTCTTTACCATATATGCATACACACCAGAGATGAGCCAGTTTTCCAAAATTTGTTTAGATTTCGATTTGCCAGTCAGATTTGATACAGTTCAATTCAGCCTGATTCTAAAGTGCCTCAATTGCCCTGAAAAGACATGTATGATACTCCTGGTTTTCATATACAGGTGTGGAAGAAATGTTGAAAAGTAAGAATGCTGTAAATTTAGAAGTGTTAATATTTTTTTTTTATTAAGTGAAATGCATGGTGATCAAACAAAAGAGAAATTTAAATCAAATCACAATTTATTGTGACAGCCCTTTGCCTTCAATACAGCATCAGTCCTTCTAGGCAAGCTTGTGCAAAGTCAAGGACTTTTTAGGATTATAGTCAGGTATATGATTAACCAATTACCGTATACCAGACAGGTAATAATGATCTTCATTATCATATGTAGGTTTAAACACAGTCAATAACTGTAACAGAAACAGCTATATAAGAGGCTTAAAACTGGTTGAGGAACAGCCAAACTCTACCATGTCAAGGTTGAGCACAGCAACATAACCTTCTATATGTTTGCTCTTTGCTTGACATATCGAGATGAGTGGTGTGAGACCACCAGCTTTGGAAGAAAAAAAAAACAACATGATCTCCGGATGCTCAGTATACTCTGTTATGAGATGTTTTTGTTTGATTTATCTATATGTGGCCACCCAGTGATTGTGATGCGAGGTATGTACCATAGTTTTCTATGAACAGGCAAACATTTAAAGCAATACATGACTCACAATGTAAAATATTTAATAGGTGAAGTTTAAGGTGCCAGAATAGGAAATTGTCTGTCACAATAATAATCACAATAACAGTTACCGTGTAATAATAGTTCCTCAGGTCCAACAAGTAATTTCTAGGAGTTTTATTATATAGTGCATCAAGGCTATTGCTTTAAGCACATTGAAAAAAAGCACAATGACACACAATGGTTCATATGCCCTGTTTTTGACATTTAAAGTGTAACAGTTTTAGTTTATGTTTCTATGTACAAGAAAATGATGTAAATATCATTCATAGCAGAGCCATAACTGAGCATTGCTAAGGAGAGTCTGCCTTCAGTCTCACTCAAACTTCAATCTGCTGATAATTGCAAGTTGGGGTCCACTTTGGGGACATAAAAAAAGTGAAAAAAGTTTCAAAAAAATATTTTAAAAAATCAAATCACTTCCCAAAAATAAAAACAATTAATAAAAATAACACCATGGGCGTTGCAGTGTGCAAAAACACTTGAACTATTAAAATATAAAAAACTTATCCCAAACGGTGAATGGCATAACAGAAAAATAAATAAGATGGCTTATTCGCCTTTTTTTTTTAATCATTTTACTTACCCAAAGATTTGAATAAAAAGTTATCAATAAGTCATACACACCACAAAATGTTATTAGCAGAAACTACAGATTGTCCAGCTAAAAATGAGTCCTCACACATCTCTGTAGACATAACTATAAAAAAAAAGTTATTGGGGTCAGAATATGGCAATGACAAGAAGAAAATAATTTTTTCAAAAGTTTTAAACAATATTTCAGTATTAAAATGCAAGAAAAGCTATAAAAGTGTGGAATCACTGTGATCGTACTGACCCAAAGAATGGAGAACACAAGTCAGTTTTACCTCTAAGTGAACGCCATAGAAACAAAAGCCATAAAACTGTGGTAGAATTGTTTTTTAATAATTTTTTTCACTTCCAGCCCATTTGGAATTTTATCCCAGAATTTTATTCCAGTTCAAGCTATTTGAACTGAAAAATGTAAAAGTTATGGCTCCGGGAAGGCAGGGAGTGAAAAATGAAAACGCAAAAATGGAAAATTGCTGCGTCAGGAAGGGGTTAGAAATAAACGGAAATGACACTTTACACTTTAAACTTTCATTCGGATGTTGTAAAATAGATATTGGAAATATAAGGAATTAATACAAGTGGGTACTAAGGGGATAATTTATTATCATGAAATATGCCTATATTGCGTGTATTTCTAGTGCAGTTTGCGACGCAATGGTTAGATTACGCAAGGTCAAAAAAAGTAGGTGTGATGCGGGCATTGAAGGGGATAGGCATAGAAAATATTCTAAATGTTAGACAGCTCTGAAGCTCTCTTACAGTTAGAACTATCCCTGGATGCACCAATGTTATGTAGAACCCGATGACTCTTCGTAACTTTGGCGGATTCACCACCAGATATATGGGTTATTAAGATCGCCGTTTAAAATGCCGGTCTTAACAAATGACCCCCTAAGTTTCTCCTGAACAGACACTAATGATAAGAGCATTAGAAAAATAACTAAACAAAATACGCATTTACATGGAAATCATGTAAACTTGTGCCACTTCTGAATGTTTGTTTACACTCTGAAGAACACTTGTATTCTGGATTTGTTCTACTTTTTAACTGACTTGAGAATTACCTGAAAGCGTGCCAATAACTCATTGATCCCACTGTGTATGGTAGAACAACAACATTAATAAGGAATAGTAGAAGTAGAAACATAGTGCAATTCCACCCGCACAGCTGTTCAGTCCCTGCCCTCTGTGTGTCAGTGCTAGACCCATAGTTCTAGCTATACCCCATTATTCCATGCATATGGGAAGGAACAGATAACTTTCAGCAGGAATACGAGGGTTTTGAACCTTGTTTCCATATAAAAATGATAAGAAAACTGTTCTGAATTCAGTATTTTCTATTTGTTAGTTTCATCCTCGAGTAAATACAAATGGATGGAATTATTCTGTATGAATCACAGCAGACGTCTCCCACTCCTTGACATCCATGTGGGATGTGTGTTGTTCGCCTGTGGGCACTAACAGACAGAGAGACGTGGCTCCTTGATGTTGATATACTGTGCTTTTCACCCTTCTTGTTTTTCTGAATAGCAAATCAATTGATGTCATGGATGACTCACCACATCATGTAGTGGGTGACATTGGTATTCCAACAAGGCAGGTGATACCATCATCTCATCAGAAATGTAGAATTCCCTGTCGTTAGCAGAAAGTATTCTCTTATATAAAATAACTCAAGGAGAGTACCCCAGCTGAGAGATGTACACATGAGATATTAAACTCATGCATTATGTTGAAATATTCTGAAATATTTATAAAATGTCTAAGAAACTGAAATTCAGTTTTATCCCCGCAGGATGGATGAGATTCAATAATTTTATGCAACTGTATTACCATTGTGCTGGGAGTTGGACCAAAGATTCTACAGTTAACTCATAGTAAGCAGCTAGATAATATTGTTACCTGTGCAGTCACTGTTATACATACACATATGTGCCCAAAAATGCTCAGCTGTGAACATATACAGTATATGAGACCATATAGAAACATTATGTTGCAGGCTTCATTTTTAGAAATGGCTAGCAGGTGCACCTGCCTCCTACATCTACAGATGAAGCATTGGTTGACGCTCACACTACATTAAACAGTCGTTGTAGATCTTATCTTGGCTTTCAATGGCTTGTGTTGTGTTAAACATTAAGTTAAAGTTTGATGTAATTGTGTATTAAATGTGTAAAGTGTCAAGTTACAGAATGCTACAATGGTATACCTTAAACACATCTAAAATAAGCTTTAAATCAACAGTTTAGTGAAAAAAAGATGAGATAAATGACTAAATATCACTCTACAGGCAGTCTTCCATCTACTACTCGAATCACTTCATCACACTTTTGGATTTCTCTTGAACCTTCTTTTTCTTCTGGAACTCTAGCACCATTGCACTCCATATCCTCCAACCTTCAAATAGTCAACGAAAAAGTACATCATCCCAAAAGCATAAACATTGGCCTAAAGTGTGCCTTCAACAATACTACTACCCAACTGCTCTAGATCTGCTTCTAGATCTATTCCCTATTTCTTATAGATTCTCAGTTCAAATGGGCAGGGCTTCTATCAGCTGTATCTTGTATGCAAATACTTTATTTGTCTATAATATACTGTATTTTGTATTTTGTGGTGTCTCAATATTATAAGTGGGGAAGCGTATTATATATATATATATATATATATATATTATAAAGAGAACTTAATTTTCTATGGTTGAATAAACTCAAACCGAGCCTAGATTTGTCTACAATTTTATAATGTTTGATCATTCTCATAACCTCTTAGTACAAGCATCTACTGTTTTGTGTAACAAACAGTGGGTGTGGGACTGTCTAAATCTAAGAGCGTCATGCTGGCACTCCACTGGTATTCACCCTTTAACTGCTATACAGGGATGAGGATTTTGTTGTACGATAAGCACCAGGCCACTACTTCCTGGAGTAGTCTCAGTGTGGCTGACAGCTGTCCCCCTAGGGCCAAGGACAGTGATGGGGTGCACCGAGGGTTGAGGCAAAACCATAGTCAGGACAGGCAGCAAAGGGTCAATATGGTAATCAGGAACAGGTAAGGCCAGGAAGCAGAAGATCAGAGTCAGAAAACAGGCAGAGGTTGGTACATGGACAGACATACAGAATAGCACAACTTTTAAGGGAACTAGCAAGTTGGACAACCTATTGTTCAGGTGCCTCTCCCCGGGAAAGTAGCCTTAAGTACTCCCAGGTGTCCAGCCATTGGCTGGTGAAGATTGGTGTAACAGTGTGCTGGCCCTTTATAAGCCAAGAAGCACGCACCCTACGAGACAGAGGAAGAGGTCAAGCAGACAGGCGCACCCACTAGTTTAGTTTTCTAGGTGAATCTTGTGGGTACCCTAACTAAGAGGGATATCTGGTAACCTTTGCACGGTGAAGTAAGAAAGTTTTAGGCTACATTCACACTTGCATGGTTAATTTCGGTATTGAGATCCGGCAGAGGATCTCTATACCGGAATAAAATGCATCCGTTTTGATTTTTTACATCAGAACACATCCGTTCTGTTAGGATGCGATATTGTAAAATCAAAACGGATCTGTCATTAACTACAATGATAGGCTTCTAAAAAGACAGATTCGTCACCATTGACTTACATTGTTTTCAGTGTCGGATGACGAGACAGAAAACCATACAGTAGCTTGCAGCGGTTTTGTGTCCGGTCAAAAAACTGAATGCTGTCGGAATGGAAGACATCCTGATGCAACAGATTTCTTTCCATGCAGAATTCATGAGGACAATATGGAAACGTTTTTTTCCGGTATTGAGATCCTCTGCCGGATCCCGATACCAGAAAACAACAATGCAAATGTGAAAGTAGCCTTAGCTCAGTGATTATAAAACATTTGCTGAACTATAGCAGGTAAAGACTCGGAAGTGTTTTATCAGGGTTTTGCCCGACTGATGTTTGAACAACTCCCATCGTGTACTGCAGTATTTATTTATGTGTTTGTTTTAAGTGACCCTGATCAAACATATTCACATCTTGCTGCTCATTAATACTTAATGCTTTCTTATCTCACATTTGTCTCAAATGAAATGAGTTAATGTTTGCTTATGTTTCTGTTTAGAGCCAATAACAATGTTTCCTTTGTAATATATCTGTTCACAGAGGACACACGTAGACATGTCATGAAGGGACAGTATTCTCTAGAGCCAAAGATTAATTCAGATCCAAGCTTCTGAGAGAATGTTGCCAAGTTCAGTGATTAAAGTGCTGGCTTTGAATTATTATTCTCTGTGCTACCCACCAGGGATAGATTTGCTTTACTATGAAACTTATTTCAGTTTGGTGTTAATGACTTTGTAATTATTCTTTGTTAATTTTTGAGGCTCTAACAATCAAAATATATTTTAACTGACTTTTGACTTGCACCATTTTACTTTAGTCTGATATAGTGATGGACATAATAGTTGTAGGTTAATTTCGGTAGCCATTGTAGAAGACATTGGACTGTTAGAGATCCAAGGATGTATCTAGTAGAGATGAGCAAATCAAAGATGACAAAGTCTAATTCGATCAGAATTTCAGGAAAAATTTGATTCGCACTGAAGCAGAATTTCCTCACGCTTCGTTGTAACTAATTGCATTTTTTCCTAAAATGGCTGCTGCACATGTGAGTACATGGAGAAAGGTACTCTGGGAAGACGGGATCACCCATACTAACATGCATGCAGCCAATCAGCAGCCAGCCAGCCCTGTCATGTCACAGCCCTATAACTAGCGGCAGCCATCTTAGAATCTGCCATTTACCAGTGTACTTAGTGCAGGGAGAGACTTCTGCAGGCACTAGGGACAGTGATAGGAAAGACTTGATTGTGGTGAAAAAATGATTTATAAGTGCAGGGAAAGGATAGGGAGGAATCATTCCAGAGCATTATGTAGAACAGGGTTCAGTAGGGGAGGTTACAGACTGGTTAGTTGGAACAATCCTATTACACCTTGGTGCACTGACTAGGGATCCAAACTGCCATTATACAGCCCTGTCATTCCAGAAAACCGTTCTTGTTATTGGGATGCAAGTGCTGTTTGATTCAGCCATTAACAGTGTTTATTACAAGGAAATATTTCTATAGTACGTCTTATTTGCCCTTGTGCTGTGATGTTATATGTTGTAAAGCCCTTTTTGCCTTGTATTAGTGGCAAAAGAAAAATATATTTGCCCTTGTGCGGTGCAGTGATATATTCTAAAGCCCTGTTTGCTGTGTATTAGTGGTGAAATAAAAATATATTCGCTGTTCAGTGTTGCACTTAACTGTTGAAAAGCCTTTTGTGTTGTCTACAAGTAGAACAAAATTAGGGCCTAATTGAAGTTCAGCTGTGCAGTGATATATTCTAAAGCCCTGTTTACCATGTATAAGTGGCAAAATAAAAATATATTTGCCGTTCAGCGTTGCAGTGATATATTCTAAAGTCCTGTTTGCCGTGTATTAGTGGCAAAATAAAAATGTATTTGCCGTTCAGCATTGTTCAGCTGTTGAAAAGCCTTTTGTGTTGTGTACAAGTAGAAAAAAGTAGGGCCACTCTGTGGTCTCCTGATGCTGCTAGTGTTGGGTGCTAATATTCAAATCGCAAATTTTAATCGCGAATATCGCCATTTCGAGAATTTGTGAAGATTTAGAATAGATTGCTATTTATTCGTATTTGCAAATATTATAGATTTTTTTTCATCAGTAACTTCCCTTATTGCTTGTGGGCCAATGAGAAGGCTGAAATATTTTTGTTAGAGCTTAGCAACATCCCTAGGAACCAATAGGAAAGTTGCCTATCCCTTACTATATAGGAACCTTCCCAGCAGCCATTTTCTGCAGTTTTGTTCAGTTCTGAGAGAGACAGCAGTGTCATTGCTATGCTCTGTGCTTTACTGTGTCACTTTACATTAGATAGTTAGTTAGCTTAAATATATAATACAGATAGTGTAGGTTAGATTGTGATATAGTGTAGCTGATTCCAGTGCAGGGTTTTAGGTAGTGTGATCTCTCTAAACATACATGCTGCAGGAAAGTTTGCAACAATACTTAGCGCACCAATCACTAATATGTAGTCAGACCTGCTAAAATGTAAAGTTGCACATATTGCACAAAAAATATGTGCATCATTAATTGCTGATTTGCGCAATCGCAAATTTATCTGAGCACTCTATCTGCATATAAAGTTATTGTAGCATTCTGCCGTGCCAACCATTTTATTCAGTCAAAGAAAACTTCTAGCAGCTTAAAAAATGTAGCAATAGTGACCCACGTCTGTATTGCGCGCACCCACGTCGAATTTGCAAATTTATGATGAATATTCGCCTGAATATTAGCGAAATATCGCAAATTCAAAGATTGCCCCGCTGCTCATCTCTACTCCACACTATGTCACCTTGCCACTGTGTGGTCTCCTCATACTGCTGCCACCTCCACACTCTGTCATTGGGTCACTTTGTGGACTCCTCATTCTGCTTCCACCTCCACACTATGTCACCTTGCCAGTCTGTGGCCTGCTCATGCTGCTGCCATCTCCACACTATGTCACCTTGCCACTCTGTGGCCTACTCCTGATGCTGCTTCTGCTGCCACCTCCACACTGTGTCATTGTCCCACTCTGTGGCCTCTTCATGCTGCTTTCATAACTATGTCATAGGGTTACTTTGTTAACTTCTCATGCTGTTCTCACCCTGCTCACTTAATGACTGCGCCATTATTTTGCCTTTCGGCTGGGCTGACATCATCATTTATTTGACCCTTCTTTTGATCTGTCAGAAGGAAGGAAAAATAAGACGCACAAGAGATCCTGTCTGTGTAGCAGCTGTAAGGCTTCTATGGTCCCATGAGAATTGGCTGGTGATTTGGTAGCCAACAGCAGGAATGTGTAGAAAACACAGAAGACGTGCAAATATTCCATTCACTTGCATCTCTGTTTTGGATCCACTCCTGTTTTTTTTTTGGCATTAGCAATACTGATGGATTACTGACCAAATGCTGACCGAGTAAAGGCGGATGCTCCACAGACAGGATCCGTTTTTTGGGGGGTATTGTTCTGGATCAGAGGAAGGGCAAAATAATCAGTGACGTCAACACAAACTTACTGCTGACACCCTCTCCACTCTGTCAGGGGGGCTCTAATTGTATGAGCGTTTAATAGAATAGGTTCTGTTTATATCTATGTGGAACCAGCTGACTAGGGTGTAAAAACACTGCGTTTCTTCTTGACACTAACATTGACTGGTACGGCTGAGTTCACACTTGAGTAATTTGGTCAGTTTTGGCCCCGTGACTGCCTAAATAAGTGAAGTGTGCAGTTATTCTAAGAGCAACACCTGTCATCTGCATGTCATACGGACTAACAGTATTATTTCACTACCAGAGCAAACTCCCTATGCGTGTTACTGCAAGGCACAGTGTTTTACACCACTATAAAGGCTCTTTGAAGCCAGGAAATATCAGTTTTTAAAGCGATTCACTGCAAATAAATTCGGACTGAGACATATTTTTCCCAAAAAATTTCACGAACCGGTGAATTGGATTTTTCCAAAATTCGCTCATCTCTAGTGTCTAGTTCAGAGCTCTGCAACTTGACTAGAATAAAATACACATAAATTCCATAATAGTGCACATAAAGCACACAAATATAGATCACACTAGCAGGGTAGACATATAGTTAAAGGGAATCTGTCCCCAAGAAATTCACCAGGCAAGTAGCCTTGTAGGGATAGCTCAGCCTTTCACTTAAAAGTCTGTTGCTTCATTCTGGAGAAAAAAGTACTTTTAATCAATATGCAAATGAGTAATAAAGTGCACATCACTGAGTGCACCTTTTTTCTCCTGTTTCTTCTGCCAGATCCGTCCTCTCCTTCATTGAAAGGCCCAGGTGGGAAGACAGTGAAGGAATCTGGCCCTGTTAATCAAGAATCAGAGGCAGAGGATGGCAGAGGAAGCCGGAGGTTTATAGCTGATCGTGGCATCAGAAAGAAATAACATAATGTAAAAAAAAAATATTAAAATCATATTAACCTTCATCCCTTTGAGCGCGAAGAGCCAGCTGCCGCCATGTTTGAAGATCCCGCGCAAAATCTTGCACGGCCCGTGATGACATCATATGTCACCGCACATGGGAATTTCAGGCAGGATCTTCATGCTGAAACGGATGAGGTTAGTATGGCTTCTTTTGTTTTTTGCCCGATTTCATGCAAAATCGATTTGTTACCATAAAGCACGAAGAAATTCGGCTTTGCGGGGAATCAAATCTTACTTGAAATTCAAAAATAAATTCTACTTCATGGCATTCGATTCTCTCAACCCTACTAGCAACATGGCATATGGAATTCCCTTTGTTTTATAATCTTATGTTACAATATTATAAGTCTCATTCGGTCTATATAAAATGTTTTACTGTATGTATTTTTCATATTTGTCTGTTAAAAACTTTAGATCAAATATATAGTACATTCTCTTTCTAATAAAGGTAGAACCAGCCTTGTAACACCATGGATGCAGAGTTCCTTCCATTCATTGATGCAAGTGCTTTGCTAGATTTATTTCAAGCAATTCAGGGGTGTGTCTTTTCTCGGGGAGGGGGCATGTCCTTTCTCAAGGGCTGTGTCCTTTCTACTTAATCTCTCTCACTGTAACTGTCACAGCTTCTAACAGTAGATACACCTGGTTGCAGTTGAAGGGTGGAGCTCAGAATCTGGACTTTAGTAAGGCTTTTGATACTGTCCCATATAGAAGGCTTATCAATAAACTGCAGTCTTTGAGCTTGGGCTCACATATTGTTGAATGGATTAGGCAGTGGCTGAAGGACAGAAAACAGAAGGTTGTAGTCAATGGAGTATATTCAGACCATGGTATTGTTACCAGTGGGGTACCTCAGGGATCTGTTCTGGGACCCATATTGTTTAATATCTTTATCAGCGAAATTGCAGAAGGCCTCAATGGTAAGGTGTGTCTTTTTGCTGATGACACAAAGATTTGTAACAGGGTTGATATTCCTGGAGGGATACACCAAATGGAAAAGGATTTAGGAAAACTAGAGGAATGGTCAAAAATCTGGCAACTAAAATTTAATGTCGATAAGTGCAAGATAATGCACCTGGGGCGTAAAAACCCAAGAGCAGAATATAAAATCAGTGATACAGTACTAACCTCAGTATCTGAGGAAAGGGATTTAGGGGTCATTATATCAGACGACCTAAAGGTGGGCAGACAATGTCATAGAGCAGCAGGTAATGCCAGCAGAATGCTTGGGTGTATAGGGAGAGGCATTAACAGTAGAAAGAGGGAGGTGCTCGTGCCGCTCTACAGAGCACTAGTGAGACCTCATTTGGAGTATTGTGTGCAGTACTGGAGACCATATCTGCAGAAGGATATTGAAACTTTGGAGAGAGTTCAGAGAAGAGCTACTAAACTAGTACATGGACTGCAGGACAAAACTTACCAGGAAAGGTTAAAGGACCTTAACATGTATAGCTTGGAAGTAAGAAGAGACAGAGGGGATATGATAGAAACTTTTAAATACATAAAGGGAATCATCACGGTAAAAGAGGAGAGAATATTTAAAAGAAGAAAAACTGCTACAAGAGGACATAGTTTTAAATTAGAGGGGCAAAGGTTTGAAAGTAATACCAGGAAGAATTACTTTACTGAGAGAGTAGTGGACGCATGGAATAGCCTTCCTGCAGAAGTGGTAGCTGCAAATACAGTGAAGGAGTTTAAGCATGCATGGGATAAGGCCATCCTTCATATAAGATAGGGCCTGGGGCTATTCATAGTATTCAGTATATTGGGCAGACTAGATGGGTCAAATGGTTCTTATCTGCCGACACATTCTATGTTTCTATGTTTCTAGAATGTGGATCCACCTCAACAATAGTACTGAATACAGGAAACAGTAGATGGCGATATACATATAAATTTTATTGAATAACTTAGTGACTACACTACATTTTTTCAATTACATGCAATTGCAAAAGTATTGAGATCCAGGTGCTGGTTTGGAAAAAGTAAAGTAGAATATTTGTCATAGAACAACCTGCTTAATTTAATTTGCTTGAAACCAAGGAAAGCCAAAGTGATGTCAGAGAGTGAAAATAAAGCATCACAAAGTTGCAGCACAAAAATTATACAAAGTATAATATGATATTTCTTCAAATATTTTCAAACATGCAGGAATGTATAAATCAATACATGTAAGGGAGAAATATTCCTAATTACATGTATTCCTTCTAGGAACAAGAAAGGGAAAGACTCCCACCATATGAGTTTCTGACGACAAGAACTGTCTGTAGTTGACAGCTTAGACAACAAGCAGAGATAGGAAATATTGCTGCCTCAACAAAACCTCAAGCCTTATTAAACAAATGTATATATATATATATATATATATATATATATATATATATATATATATATATATATATTATTATTTTTCTATAGCAACACAAAAGTAACAAGGAAGATAAAAGTGGCATCAAAATTTTCTAGTGTTGGAGCTCTATAAAAGGCTAAAGCCAGTTTACAGCTTATGAGTGATTTATTATGTCAAAATCTGCAGCTATATCCACAAGGAACAGTACAAGGGTAAACAGTGTCAAACTCCTAAATTCCTAAAATAAAATGTCAAGTATTCTGGCTAATCTGGCTAATATATCAATGAAATATACAGTATATGTGTGAATATATATATATATATATATATATATATATATATATATATATTATTTTTACCTGTAAGACCCTTAGCATCCCCAGGAATGAAGGAATTGAGGTTCCCTTGACTTTGTCTTTGTACTGAGGCATTCCCACCTACTCACTGCGCAGGCACTATTCAAGTGAATGGCACAGTACTGTTGTTCTCTGCACTGTAGATGTCGTCTGAATCTGCTGATATTGGTGTGACAGCTGGCCATGTAATGTGAATGTGGCCTCCTGACTCTCCATGATGGCAGATAGAGAGATATAACGATTTGGCAATTGGATTTTAACATGCCCTATTTTTTTTATTCTTAGGAGATAATTAAGAGTACTCCAGTTACACTGAAAAGTTGTGTATGACACTCTGAGGTCTCCCAGTAGTGTGTCTACCACTTTCAATATCTTTAGTGCCAAGACAGCATAAGTGATGTTTAATAACACACTGCACTGTAGGGTTTTTCTTTTATTAAAATGGTCTAAATCTGGTCTAAAGATGGTCTAAAAATGGTCTAAGACTGATCCCTTCTGTCTCCTGAACTGGAAATAGCGGTCTCCATTTTGTATGGGATGAACCCCCAAAATAGAATAGTTTTGCTTATTTCTACTTTCATATATTTTTGATTGTGTCCTGGGTTGCAAAATATTTATCCACAATTCCTGTAATTGTGGCTTTTTGTCTGTAATTCTGATCTTTGCTGTATGGGTTCTGCCACTATTGCACTTATTATTAGTACATAATTCAACCTTTCAAGAAAAGAACCACTATGCTAACCCTAAAATATTCAACTGGCCACATAAAACAAAATAAAAAATGTGACGGGTAAAAGTATCTGAAATCAAAAGTGGCACCTAAATGTGTTCTCCCCTCTGGTTCTGATATGTGTTACAGCGATGTGTACTACTGTAGCTATACAGAAAGATTGGGACAACCTGAGTGCTGCCCACCTCTCTATACAAGCCCAATTGGAGAGTTTGCCAATTGGAAACATAGAATGTTAAACATTTCACTGCTTTTAATTTACCCTTCAAACTTTCGAACTTTTTGTTTATCATAAGAATCTTTAGAAAGTTATCTGTGGGCATTAAAATACCAAATCGATGGGCAATCAGCAAGGGAGGGGTCATTTATCTTGGCCTCATGCTGATGCCGAAGCAAGATATATGCAAATAAATATATCATGTCATGGGGTTCAAAGAATGTTTTGATTTATTTCCATGTAGTGGTTTTAATATAGATCCAAGTAATTAAATTAGAAAGTCAATCAATTACCAGAAAAGTAGAGATAACAATTCTAGTTCAGTAAGCAAAATGTGTGCTTTGAATCAGATATAGTAGCACAAACCACTGTGGATCTTGCTTGTTGGAATGTCTTCAGGCGTTTTTTAGTATTTGGCACTCGAGGCATTTTGGAATTGTTGCATAGTATGCATTATAGAAATAAATAGGGCTTTATTATTCTTTTTTCCCTCTTTTTATTTTACTGAAACTATAAATTGGCAAGAAATTCTTTATAAGTCTGTCATAAAACTTAGCAACTAACCAATGTACCCCCCAGCCCCCAATAAAGCTACTAGCTGTTTGCAATACATATGCACATCTCTAGATTGCGAAATAAGAGTATATGCCAGTAATGCCAGAAGGTCCAGGCATGATGTGCATGGTATGTATCATGGTCCAAACAAACCATAACTAGATAGGGTGCAGCTGCCTTCTTCAGGTTTGAGTTGTTTTTCCAGGAGTACAATATTGATGATCTATCCTCAGGATAGTTCAATAAAATCTCAATGGTGGGAGTGCAACCATGGCGATCAGCTGCTTAAAGAGATTGCATCACTATGTTGTGAACACTGCTGCCTCCTCACCGAAACCCATGCACAGTGCCTTACATTGCATAGTGGCTTGAACTGGTATCACAGCACATGCCCATTCAGCTGATCTGCACATAGCTCATGGTACCAATAAATGTGACATCACTGGCCCATGAAGAGGCTGCAGCACTCAAAGAAGTGCCATGGTCTCGTTAAACAGCTGATCTGTGGGGGCACCAGGAGTTGGACCACCACTGAACTGAAATTGACCTATCCTGGGGATAGGTCAGCAATATTCTATTCCCCCAGAAATCACTCTAAAATAATCTGCCCCTGTAAACTAAGTACTACCCAGTCATCTAGAAAAATTGTTGCTTGATTGGCAGGAAACTAGAAGTCCAGTCTTCATTACCATGACATTGATGCTGTAGGGAAATTGTATTCGCTGCACAGTTCTCTTTTATATTGTCATAATTTGCTGATAAAACATTAAAAAATATCTTGGTGATAGATTTGATTGAGTTTCTAGAACAAAGTGACAGCACTGCTCTGATTGCCATTGACTATAATGCCTAATATTTATGTAAAGCCAACTGGAGACAAAGGGACACAGCACTTTTTTAGCTCCACTTACATCCTTGCTGACCCAACATCAGTAATATATCCCAGCCGCATGTCACCAATGTCAACTATGAGACAAGCCATTCAATTGGTTCTAATTGCACTATATCAAGTGGTGAGTTAGAAGTAGTTTCCACTGGTCCAGCCTTGGTTTGCATCTTTAGTTTTTTCAACATTCATGCTTTTTTGCATTGTAGTAAATGATTCCCATTAACAGTCTTCAAAATATCAAAGGCTAAAAGATTATTGTCTCTTAAAATAAAACTTAAAAAAAAAAAAACTCCATTAAATTGTCTTTTTATGCCAAGCTCTTTGAGACAGCTGGGTGACAATCAGTTGTCTGCCATCGTGTCTGCTTAGTTATCAACAATTATACAATTGACTTATGTTTCTGTATCAGAATTTAGCTAAAAGATCGTATAGAGGAGTTTGGAAATAGAGAGTGCCCGCGCTACCCTCTTGGCAGTCTAATACCAGTCATTTTGGACATTATGAAGTTTTCTAGAAATAGATATATTTGCACTAGAGACTGCTGAATAGCATTTTTGACAATCTGACTGAAGAAGGTGGCTCATTGAAGCAACCATCTAGTCCAAAAAAAAGAAAAACTCGCCACATTAACTGGGAAATGAACAGAACACTTAACTCATGTCCACCTTTTCATCTGAATATTTGCCAGATCCCGAGCTCCTTTTCTGTCATCCAAGATGGTTGCACTGTTTCTCAGACTACCTTTATGAATACTGCGCATTTGACAGTCCAAGCAACTTCCTGCTGACCTCGGATTGGCTACCAATGCTTACGTGAGCAGTGCTGGCCAATCCAAGAGCAGGTCTGGACAAGCAGAAGTGACTAGCAAGGGGGAATAAAACTTCACTATTATTTGTTTAATTTAAAATACCCAATGTGAACAAACAAACAATCAATCACAAATATACATGGGTTTGGTCTCAAATATGAGGCTGCTGGGGTCCTCTACTCATTCCCTGGCCTCCTTTTCAGCATATCCACTGTAAAGTCAACCCTAACACTAGCACAGCGGAGCACTTGCTGTTAGAATGGTGACCCCAGACAGTCCTTAAACATAAACCCTAGCCTAACCTGCACCCTAATGCTATGGAAAGACCATCTGGAGAAGCAGAACATGGCTTGAACTGTACCAATGCCTCAATATAAGCATTAGAAGAAGGTGCAGAGCAAAGAAAAAATAAATGTGCTTGCCAGAGGTTCAGGCCAATATACTTGTAAAGTAATTTGGTGCCAAGGCACAGGATCTACATGTCTAGTTGAGCCCCTGTTCTGGACCAATTTGGCTGAATTACCCATCCAATTCAAGTTGGTTCCTAATCAGAAATGCTCTTATCCCAAATCTCCTTTTAAAAGAACTGGTAGAAGTTCGGGGGTTGATTTACTTTGCTTTATAATATATATATATATATATATATATATATATATATATATACACAAGAGAAAAGCAAGGCAGCACTCCAAATTCAGTAAAGGAAAACTGTGGTTCTCTATTTTTAGGCTTGATAAAGACTGCAATAAGCAGTTGAAACGTTGCTGTGACTATGGGTGAATAAAGAACCACAGTTTTCCTTCACTGAATTTGGAGTGCTGCCGTGCTTTTCTCTTGTGTACTAAACAGGACCTGGCGCCGGTCCTTTGCCGGATTTGCACCCACTGGATACAGTGTGCTGCCTTCTCCATTTATTTTATATATATATATATATATATATATATATATATATAACGAAAAAACTTTGTTTTTCTTATATGTATGTATGTATATATATATATATATATATATATATATATATTCTACAATTTGTTTCTACAGCATCAGTGTGAATGTTACAAGTACATTAACAGACTAATTGTTCCATATGAATTGCTATATTATTCACACATATACAATTATGTACTACAGCTCAAAGGCATTTATCATGTGTTATAATAGCTGGCTGGATTTTAATGAGAAGGAATGATTTAGATAGGCTTTTAATATTAGAATCTGTGAATGCATTTCTTAGACATATTTTTATCAGACCATAAGATGCACTTTCTACTTAGCACTTCATCAATTCTGCCGATCTCTGAATATGTTTGGCCCATTCCATTGTCTTCAATCTATTCTATTAATAAATACCATCTTTCTCAAGAGTTTTGCACCTACCGCATATTATAAGATGTGTAATTTAATGTATTTATATCCGTATCCTCCATATGGATTGTAGCCTCTGATTAAATAAATTGAAGACGTGTGCAGTACCTCAAGGATTCTGAAAAGTTGATTAGAACATATTTGCCACAAATACGCACATCTAAATGTGTGCTAAGATGGTTCATTGACATTTCACACCTTTACCACATGTCATAATTAAGGAGAATTTTATTCAAGAAGAATTGTGAATAAAATGGTGTGCTGTATAAAATACAGTGATTTATATGGAATAATGTACTAAATGATAAATTAGAGAACTAGTAGTCCCTAAGGAGTTCTGTGACCATATGGAGTCGGAGGTATATTTATACAGATCAGAGAAGGGACTTTAATATTTTTTATAGCTTAATTATTGAAAAATTTGATTTGGTGCTTTGCTGTATTTTACAAAAACAATTTGCTCTGTGATGAATGACTTTGCCACAAAGTGCATTTCTTTGTAAGTAATGGGTGCAATGACAAGAAGCGGCGATTAAGCCGCTCCCCGTCATTGTACCCCTCAGATGCCACGTTCATAGTTAATTGCTGGGTCTAACTGCAAAATTACAGTATAAAATAAAACACTATATATATATATATATATATATATATATATATATATATTCATACTTACCTCATCCATTTGATCGCAAAGAGTTGGCCACCACCATTGTCATTGAAGATCTAATGCGAAATCTTGCGCGACCCATGATGACTTTTGAGCCACTCTTTGACCAGTTAATTGATTTATTCCTAAATTGATTTTTTTCCTACTTTCTTACTCTCTAGGCTCTTGGATTGTTAATTATTGTGGTTCAATACACTCAGTCCATCACTTTATTTAGACCTTTCTATTCTCATTGTCTCTGGTCTGATGACCTCCTGTTGCCGATCTCTGCCGATTACTGGACTAATTTTGCCACTACTTCACCATTGCCATCAATCCAAGACTAGACTACTCTGAGGGAGTGCGAGCTAGGGATTTTCAGATGAAAAGACCTTCCCATCATTCAGGAAGCATATAGTGACGAGTGCATATTCCCTTAACCAATGGCCCTATTTAGCCTGTGCCAATCAGATTTGTACTTAGAGAATCCGCTACTGTCCATCCCATTTTTTCTTAGAGCCACACACCTAAAATGTTTCATAATACTTTATACTATATTGTTCTGTTTATTATACCATTTTATAATACTGTATACTATACTGAACTATGCCGTATGGTACTAGGCCATCCTGTTGTATACTAAAAATAGAAAATATGCTTATTTCATAGTTATAAAAAGTATCAAGAACATATACTTTTACTCTCAATATAAATGCTTTATTTTGCCTTAAGCTCTTCATGAAAATGCTGGAGGCAAAGAGCCTAATTATTAGTCACAGGCATAATTTGGTAAACATGTAGGGTACCATATGTAATATGCTTTAATCTTATAAAGAGCATTATGATTGCTTGCACTAAATTTCAAATATGAGGCAGAGCTAATGTTAGCAAATGAGTTCATGTGGTACTGTATATTTTAAATTTATCACAGTCAACCAGTATACTGTTAGAATAATGTCAAGCTGTGCTCTGCTAAACCTCCACTAAATGCCATAATGATCAGTGGGATAGCTGTCAAGTGTTAGCCTGAAGATTTTCATTTTAATGAAGTTTGCGTGGAAATATGTTTATTCTGCTTTTGTGCAAAAATAAGATATTTCATCATTTTTTTTTATTGAAAATAAAGCTCACATCAATTTCTTCTGTTTTGTTCTAAACTAAATTTAGTTGATTGCTCATTTTTAAGATGTGTTCAAGTCTTCTTGGAAGTCCTACATGCTTTTATTATCAAAAAATGGAATAACAAGTCATGCTGATTTGCAGTGCATGTTGTATCTTCAGTGTGGCATATGCATATATTCAAATATGAGTATTGTAACCACATACTGCATCTGTGCTACAATATATTCTATCAAGAGCATAAGTCAAAAACTATTAAAATAATTTTTCTAAAATGAAATGAACTTCTTCCTTTTGTAATAAAGAGTTGGGTAAAAAAATGGTTGTGTATTAGAGGGATCGACTTGGCTCATTTTGAGATTTCACTTGTGATGGTAGTCCTAGCTAAGTCATCCAAGAATTATCGTCCATCCAAAGCTAACCTGGCCACCTACTTTATTGCTGCTGCCAAGGAATTGATTCTCTTACATTGGCTGAATAAAAATAACCCATTCTATGTCTAAGTGAACTGAAAAAGTCAATCAAATCTGCAGGTTTGAGGAATTGTCCAGGTAGATAGCCCACCCATCCCCTTTTTCCCCTTGGTTTCTTTTGGTCTTTTGATTATATGTATTGCTTTTTTTGATTTCTCAAGGCAATATTTATGCTCTTATATATTGTACTTGAGTGCAGTTTTGCCTTATGTGTCATCATGTTATTTCTACCCAGTACTTATGGACTGATGAGCAATCACTCATGCTTTGTTATGGTCTTTGCAATGTTGGCTTGTTTAAGCTCAATAAAGAAAGAACTTACAAAAATGCTGTTTAAAGAGAACTTATAACTGTTTTTGGTATGGTAGATCAACTGTATTTACTTTAAAAATTGATGAGCTGCAATACCAAACCCAGCCAATGTTTAAAAAAAAAGAGACTTGTTTTCCCTATTCCTGGTCAATCTATTTAACTTCCTATTAGTTGACTTTTGCATTAGTGAAATCTCAGTTGAGGTTTTCCTGCTATTGTCAGACTAAGGGTATATACTCATGGCACTCATTATTTGGTGATTTTTTCAGAGTGATACAGTACCAGGTTAGCAGATTTTCAACATTTCATATAAATGGTGCAGAAATTTTCTGCACATAAATTGATCTTTGGTGCACATTTCAAATCCACAACATGTCAATTGGTTCTGCAAAATTTCTGTTTAGATTTCACCTAGAGTTGAGTGTAGCGAGCTTTGGATGCTTAATCTGAAGTCACTTCTTTCAAAAGTTCAGAATAATAGTGTGCTGAGATTCGTCTCCATACAGTATTAGAATGTATTGGCTCCGATGAGCCGAAGTGAGTTATTCACGAAGTCACATGTGACTACGATAGTTGACTTTTAAAGTAGAAAACAACTTTATAACTTGAAACCGAACTTGGCTTCGGTTCCAAAGTACTAGTCGAGTTCAGCTTCAAGTTTTAAACTGGTTTTCCACTTTAAAAATCAACTACCAATGTTAATCAACAAAATCAACTTACTACGGCTCATAATACTGTACGGAGACGAATCTCGTCACAGTATTATTCCAAAGCTTTGAATGAAGCGACTTTAGATTAAGCATCCGAAGCTCGCTTCACTCAACTCTAATTTCACCATTTAAAATGCAAGAGGTGAGATATGGGGCAAATATGCATCAGAATCTGCAACTAACAACTAACTGCAAATTTGACACAGAAAATCCACTTAAACTTCACTGCCATGTTTATGTACATTTGAAGGCCTAATATGTCATCATAGTCTGCTACTAGAGGCAAAAAGCAGATTTGAGAGCATTCATGTGGAGGAAGTAGCTTACATCATTATTCATATTTTCAACACATATTGTGAAATGGGTCTTTGCCAAGTTGCATGTAAACTATGTTCACCTGCATGTATGCTGTAGACTTTGCTTTTTTATCTATTTGATGTCTGGAATGGGATTTACAGGGAACAGCAATTGCATCGCTCCCCATCATTGTGCCCCTCAGATGTCGTGTTCATCCCTGATCACGACATCTGACTTTAATATTTAAGTCTATAATTAAAATAAATAAAATCATACTTACCTCATCAATTTGATCACAAAGTGTCGGCCACCATCTTAATTGAATATCCGGCGCAAAATCTTGCATGGCCCGCGATGATGTGCACTGGATTTCAAGAAGGTCGATGGTGGGCTCTTCGCACTCAAATGGATGAGGTATGATTTTTTTTATTTTTTACCCCATTTCAGGGAAAATCTATTCGTTACAACAAAGCTCAGGGAAATTTTGCTTCGCAGCAAATAGAATTTTCCCTGAAGTTTGTATCAAAGTCCACTTTGTGCACTTCGATACACTCAATACTAGTCATAAAGTGTTGTGATAAACTGTAACTTGACTCTCAGTGGTTTCTGAGTGTAAAGTGTCAATTTGAAGCTTGCTGCAGTTGTCAAGTAAAAATTTGTTACATCTGTAGCTGGATAGAGCAGAGCTGAAAGTGAAGCACGTAGCGCAACAGGTACACATGTAATAAAGAGTTATCACATTGTGCAAATCAGAAACAATTACATTGCAAATTTTTACCTATTCAGTAAGTGATAACTCACAATGCACTGCTCTCCGGTAACAGGAAATTAATTGAATTTAGAGTTCTGGATATGTGCAAAATAAAACATTGTCTAATAAAAAACAAGATAAGGCTACTTTCACACTAGTGTTTTTTGCGGATCCGTCTTGAATCTGCAAAAACGCTTCAGTTAAAATAATACAGCCGCATGCATGCGTTATGAATGGATCCAGTTGTATTATGTATTGTATAATCATGACGGATCCGTCTTGAACACCACTGAAAGTTAATGGGGGATAGATCTGTTTTCTATTGTGTCATAGAAAATGGATCCGTCATTACATTGTGTGCCAGGACGGATCCATTTGGCTCCGCTTCGTCAGGCGGACAGCAAAACGCTGCAGGCAGCGTTTTGGTGTCCACCTCCAGAGCGGAATGGTGACTGAATGGAACAAACTGATGCATTCTGAGCAGATCCTTTTGCATTCAGAATGCATTAGGGCAAAACTAATCTGTTTTGGACCACTTTTGAGAGCCCTGAACGGATCTCACAAAAAGAAAAGCCAAAACGCTAGTGTGAACATATCCTTAGTAGAGTTAAGTACATGCAAAGATATTCAATATTGTGTGTAGATCTAAACTGTGGATTGTTTAAAATAAGTTGTGAAAAAGCTTATTGATCCACATAAATGAATGCATCATTTTAAAACAATCCTCCAGCCTTTCTACTCCAAATGTAATTGTGTTTTTCTTCCTTATACGGTACATTGTATCACAGTGGATAACTATTTCAGGCTTTTTATCTCATACCCTTGACTCAGTGAGAACATTTCCACAAATGGCACTTGTTTACTTTTGATAAACAAATTCCAGATCATCCATCACCCTTCCAAGTTGAAAAGCCTGACATTATAGCCACATTAATTTTGCTTTATTAACGAGAGTGCAGATATCCCACAGTCTGTAATTAGAATCTTACTGCCGAGCTTTTCAAAATTACAGCAACTTCTAGACATCTTCATATTTGAGACCCACAGTGTATGGGACCAAACTATGACACAGATTAACTCAAGAAAGAAAATTGTACACTCCGCATATTTATTAATGTAATCTTACAGGGTAATAAACAAGTCACTACAATAAAGAAAAAAGCGACAACCCAAAATTAATTACAATGATGAGAAGCACGGATCAGTTAATCAAAAATTCCTAGGAAAACAGTTTGACGGCTTTAACAACCTTTTTATTTTTTTTATATATCATCCTATTGCATCCAGTATTTAATGAAGTGGAAGAGGGTTTGATCAGAAATACTTTTTTATTAACATGTGCCAAGTTTAGTGACATTGATGGGTATGTAGTTACTATGAAAAGTAGTATTAAACTTATTCCACCATTGTCACACAGGCATTCCTTGGGTCATTGTAGTCTTTGTTGTTATCACTACACATATTGGAAGTATCCTCAATAAGCTCTACCATGTTAATTGTGAATTCTCCTTTAAGAAATAGTCTATAGTGGCAAAGGATTGACTAAAAAGTAAGTGTCGAAAGGGTATTTTTCACTTGGACTCTTTAAGAACATTATTGGACCTGAGCCAATGGAGGATCTTCTAGTACTCTGACAAGTCGCTCCTGTCCTGAATATCTTTATTCCTGCTTACACAGGACAATGTCTGCAAACAATGATTTAATATGCCATAGAAATGACATAATCAACCAATGAAAGAGTGTTTGCTAGTTTATCGGGTGATCAGTGGCATAGCTACACAGGGCAATAATCGTGAACAAGAGTACTTAGAAATGTTGGTTCCCGATAACTGTCCTGATCATCAGCCTGTGTAAAGTGGCCTTTAGGTAGTGTTGGCCCAAGTTACATTATTGGGAGGGGAGATTTCTCTTTTTTGCCATCTGAGATAAGTGTTAATGGTTCTCAGATATGTGCAGTGTACAGTTTAAATGCTCCTACAGTCTTTGTTCTAAAAAAATAACTTGGTATAACACCCAATGGCTATAAAGAATGGACTAACAGAATAATGCAGAATAGGCTTGCGGGGAATGACTCCAGCTCTTTAGACAATTTCCCAGAACCACTCACTTTTCTATTATAATCCACATTAGAAAACCTTTTATTTCAAAAATTTCAATACAGTTCATTCATGACATGAGAACACTAGTTGCTGACACTTTTAATTTTTTAGGACTCAGCCATGCAATATTTAAGTGGGGCATATCCCTTTACTTGTGTGTAAAGGTGCCTCAAAACCTCAAGTGGATGGGTCCTGTGAAGCTATTGAGCTTTTTTGGAGGTGCTTCTGCATAGCATCAGAGCATGGAGGTACATGTTGGGTGGTTAGGGGCATATTCTTGAATGGATTGCAGGAAGTTACAGCATTTTACACAAGATTCTAACCCTATTACATACATGTGTATGTAGTACAAAAACTATTGAAGGTTAAGGCTACGTGCACATGACCGTTGTGTGTTTTGCGGTCCGCAAAACACGGATGGCATCCGTGTGCATTTCGCAATTTGCGGAACGGACGGGGTGGTCCATTATAGAGACGGACAAGAATATAACATGTTATATTTTTTTTGCAGGGCTACGGAACGGAGCAACGGATGTGTACAGCAAACGGGTGCTGTCCGCATCTTTTGCGGCCCCATTTAGGGAATGGGTCCGCACCCGAGCTGCAAAAACTGTGGCTTGGATGCGGACCAGAACAACGGTCGTGTGCATGAGGCCTAAGAGAACTTTTTTTTACTGAAATTCTTCTATTTTTTTCTAAAAATACTTTTGTAATTATTGAAAATTATGAAACAGTTTCATTCATTGGGCTCCTGAAGCTTCTTTGTATCATAGTACTCAGCACTGTGAAATCTATCAGACACGCTCCCTGATTCCTTAGTCTCTAGCTACTCTGGCTTTCTCCTGAATGATTATCTAAACTGAGTTAAATCAAAGTTCGACAATTTTTAATAAATCTCTGTTATATGTGCAGCCCGTGCCCGCCACCATTCTGGTCTCCCAGGCAGGCACAGACCCCGCTGCATTCACTTTGCTGCTCTTCCTCTGACGGCCCAGATCTTCTACTTTGCACTGGGCTCAGCCGCTGATGTTGTCTGTCTTGTCTCCCCTGGCAGGCTCAGCCTGTTCTTGTCGAAAAGGCCTCTCCCCATCGTGGCCTGACCACTAATGATGCCAGCTGTGTGAAGCGTGAGCTCCATTTGAAGAACCTAACTTAAGCGGCTCAAAGCGACTATTCTGACTGGAATCAGTGCTGGCTAGAGGCCCAATGGCGATGCCTTGTGGTAATGTGGTTAAGCGGGGCCCTCCTTCCAAACTTACCGAGTTTTTAGCTAAAGGTCCTTCTCCTGCTCCAGACCTGGGACGCCTGTCGCCATGTGTGCAGGCTTCTTCATCTAGATCTTCATGCGGAGACTGCACAAAGCAATTCCCTGAGACACCGGAGGGTGAGTTGCCGGAGTGCTCCCTCACTAGACAAACTATGCAATCTATTTTGAACTCCCTTCGTGCCTCCCTGTTAGTGGACTTTATATCCATACTTAATGAAATCAAACGGGAGATATCAGACCATGGGGACCGCACCGCTCACATAGAATCTAAGATTCTAAGAGTACGCTGCATCACATAGCACTCTGATAGAGGCACATTATGAGCTGGCAGAAGATGTCTTCCCCATGAAAAAATGTATACGACCTGTAAGATAGGTCTAAAAGGAATAATGTACGTATTAGGGGAATTCCAGAGAACATTCAGGACTCTCAATTAGGAGCCTTTTTTACTGGGTTCCTTAAAGCTGGTCTGCCTGATCTTTCCGAAATGAACTTACTAGTATATAGAATCCACCGGATGCCAAGGCCCAAGCAACTTAACCTCGCTCTGTCGGCTAGGCTCCTTTGGCCAGGCTCCTCTTCTTTAAAAACAAAGAGGCCTTCCTTCTCCAGCTACGCCATAAACCGGATTTACCAGACTTATATAAGGAACTGGCGGTGTATCCGGATCTTTCGGCAGCCACCCTGGCTAAGAAGAGGGAGTTTGCCTCCTTCACCCAAGCCCTGAGAAACAACGCTATTCCTTACAAGTGGGGATTCCCCATAAAGCTGGTGATTACCAAAAATGGCTCTACACTGACCTGCTTCACTCTGACCCAAGCAGAGGCCTTGCTGCGAAAGTGAAGATTCATATCTGACAATCCGGACCCTCTGCAGTCAGTTCGACCACCGGAGAAGATCACACAAGATTGGACTGTGGCCTGACTATAGTCGGCTTCTCAGATTTCTCATGATGTCTCACCAGGGCAATAGTTTAAGCTCTTCCAATGCTCACAGTGGCTTCCACTGCACACATTGCCCTAGATGTTGCTAGTGGTGGTCTTATTAGCATCACTTTTTGTTTTTAATTTCTAGTTTGTTTTTCAGTTTTTTTCTTTAACCTGACGTATGTCATTGCATCACAGTTCTTGGTACATTTGTGGGTCCTATCTCACCCTTACTGGATCAATATCTGTAATCCCTTGGTACACCATGCTTCACTAGAGTACTCTATGCATCACAATGGTGGTGAAAATCCTATCTCTCAATGTCTGGGGCCTAAACTCTCCGTTTAAGAGATCTCTGTTATGGGAAAGAATTGTATAAGTCTCGGTGTGATATTGCTTGCCTTCAGGAAACCCATTTACTTTCGGCGGATTACTCACGATTGTCACACAGGGACTTTCCATACATGCAACATGCTGCTAGTGTGACCAAGAAAGCCAGAGTTAGCATTTCAATTAAAAACTCACTGGCTCTGTCTATTATCTCTGAACATATAGACCCAGGAGGGAGATTTATTATTTTAGTTTGTACCCTTAATGCCTTTCTGTTTACATTGGTTAATCTATATTCATTCAATCACTCACCATGAGCATTTGTTTGTTCTGTCTTGCAGAAAGCGAGGTTGATGGCTCGGGGGTGGGGGTGTTGGTGTGTGGGTACTTAAATATTCCGGTTTCCAAGGTAATAGGCTGCTCCTCGGAGGCTGCACTGCATAGAGATGACCTACACTCATTACTGGTAGAGTCTAGAGGAGGATCTTCATCATGACATATGGAGATACCAGCATGCTATCCGATCTTATTCCCACATTTATTATTTCGTAGCTGATGACCTTCTCTTACCCTCCTGCATGCAGTTCTCCACTGGTCTTATAACATGGTAAGACCATGCTCCGGGTACCCTTTTGTTGGATGATCGGAGCCCTCTCACCCCATACTCCTCCTGGAGCCTCAAACCCTTCTTGCTGAATTCCCAAGAGGTGGTTGACATGATCTCTGATGCTCTGCAGGGCTTTTTTTCTATTAATGATAATATGGAGGTATCGGATGTTACCCTATGGGATGCACACAAGGCATTTGTTAGAGGTCTGTTTCTCCAAATTGCATCTATAGCTAAGCGCAAGAGGGAGAAAGAGAGGAAGGAGACTATGGATTGCATCAGGGACTTGGAAGCCACCAACAAAACACATCCAGCTCCCCTACTTTCCTCCCACCTTCTCCAGGAAAGGAACCAGCACTTTTGCTTTACAAGTATGAGAGTAACATGAAACGATGCAAGGCTAAATATTATGCTATGTGAGACAGGGAAAGTGCTTTGCTGGCCTGCAGTGTCCAGGTGGCTGCTAAGTCTAAGATTGCATATTTAGAAGGGGGTTCAGGTGACCAGATTAACGATCCTAGAACCATTGTTGAGGCCTTTGCTGCTTACTACTCTAAACTATAAAACTTAAAAGATGATACTGAAGTGATTAAGCCCACAAAGCACTCTATTGCTTCCTTTCTAGCTACAGTAAATCTGCCCACACTATCTGAGGAGAAACTATCCACCTTAAATGCCCCGTTCACTCGACAAGAAATTATTAAGGTTATTAAACCCCCCCCCCCTCATAAAGCCCCTGGACATGATGGCATCTCATAACATCTGACTCTTTCTTAGTATCCTTAAACCTGAACTTAGCAGGATTTCAAGCCCAGAGCTTTCTTGGGTGGCTCGTATCCATATATGCAAAATTTTATTTTTGCCGAAGATATTGTATATACTCCGATGTATACCGCTTCCAGTGGATAAGCCTCTGGTTACTGAAATGCAGAATCTTTTGCTGCAATTTATTTGGGGGGATAAACACCCTAAGATAGCCCAAAAAAATGTTATACTACTCTTTTTTAGATGGAGGAATGAGTGTACCCAATATCTTTGTATATTACAATGCAGCCATTCTTGACACCATGAGAGAATGGTTAAAACCATCTTCGACTCACAAATGGGTTCAAATTGAGACTGCTTTAACTAGGGGAGCCTCTCTTAGATTGCTAGCAGAGGCTATATATCTCTGCCCTGCGCAGATCCCATGCACTTTAGCCACAGTCTCTCACTCTTATAACATCTGGAAAGGCTTCCTTGCTTCATCTTAGAAAATTATTATACCCTTTAAATCATTATATATTAGATGCCTGGGACCTCATATACCAAGTCTATCTCTGGTGGGGTGGGAAGATAGAGGATTAAAAATGTTACATTTACTTTATGAGGGGGGCTCACTCTTGACCTTTTAAAAACTTTGATTTCTATTCAACCTCCCCCACTCCATTTTTACCAATGTTTAGAGATTAGACACTTCTTAAAGAGGACCTTTCACTGGTCCACAGTTTATGAGGCAAATGTATATACATGCAGAGCGGCACCCAGGGATGACCCTGCACTTACTTGTATTTCTGGGTGCCGCTCCATTCGTCCTCTGTTCCCCCCGGTACCGGCGCGCGCGCTTCTCCTATTTTTACCTGGGGCAAAGATATGAGCTGAGCGCTGCGATTGGCCAGCGCTCCAGGCTTGGGAGAAGGAGACGCCGAGGGCAAAAATAGGAGAAGCGCGCGCCGGTACCGGTGGCTACAGGTGAAGAACGGAGCAGCACCCAGGGATACAAGTAAGTGCAGGGTCATCCCTGGGTGCCGCTCTGCATGTATATACATTTTAGGTATAGTAACGGGCACTCAGAACCGTGTGGTAGTTGCAGGGAACCGACAATATTTAATAAAATAGTCAATAAAAATATATAAAAAATTAAAACATAGGTATGAGTCAAATGGTTATAAATGACATATTTAGATGAGTCAGGGAACATTCATAAATGGTGACAGTTGGTGGAATATTACCACAAAGTTGTATATACTTAGTGATGTGTGTTATCACAAATGCTATAAATTGTCCAAGGATGAAAAAAGATGGGCGGTTGTTTTGCCTCTTATGGAGAAGATTAACGATTGATTGTCCTGTATTTGATAACCATATAATAAGGTCCTTATAGAAACAGCAGTTCGTTTGGCAATGATGATAAACAATAGTCCGTTATATTCTTATTAAAATATGTGTCTCAGGTCTGAGACTTACCTTCCTGTTAACCGGTCTAACGGGAGGTGTACTCACAGAGAGTCTCTAAATTCAGATGCCGGACATCAGGCGGAGTTCACCGTGTGGCGTGGTTGTGCTGCTCTTCAGGACCTTCTTTGGCCTCTTCTTTGTTGGTCACGTAGTCAGGTGGCGTCCCACGTGATACACACTATTACTTCGATGTATTTCCTTAACAGCGCGCTGTTTCGTTACAATAGCAAGTCAAATAGGTGGAGACTTGTAAGATTACTTGGATAGCTATCCAAGTAATCTTACAAGTCTCCACCTATTTGACTTGCTATTGTAACGAAACAGCGCGCTGTTAAGGAAATACATCGGAAGAATAGTGTGTGTATCACGTGGGACGCCACCTGACACACGTGACCAACAAAGAAGGAGGGCCAAAGAAAGGTCCTGGAAGGGCAAGCACAACCACGCCACACGCGGTGAACTCCCGCCTGGATGTCCGGCATCTGAATTTAGGAGACTCTCTGTGAGTACACCTCCCGTTAGACCGGTTAACAGGGAAGGTAAGTCTCAGACCTGAGACACATATTTTAATAAGAATATAACGGACTATTGTTTATCATCATTGCCAAACGAACTGCTGTTTCTATAAGGACCTTATTATATGGTTATCAAATACAGGACAATCAATCGTTAATCTTCTCCATAAGAGGCAAAACAACCGCCCATCTTTTTTCATCCTTGGACAATTTATAGCATTTGTGATAACACACATCACTAAGTATATACAACTTTGTGGTAATATTCCACCAACTGTCACCATTTATGAATGTTCCCTGACTCATCTAAATATGTCATTTATAACCATTTGACTCATACCTATGTTTTAATTTTTTATATATTTTTATTGACTATTTTATTAAATATTGTCGGTTTCCTGCAACTACCACACGGTTCTGAGTGCCCGTTACTATACCTAAACTGTTCCATTTCCAGGTAGTGGGGTCTACCATCCATACGTGAGCACCAGAATTACCTCTTTTTATAATTGGTAGTGAGCCACTTTGCTATATACTTTTTTCATGTATATACATTTGCCTTATAAACTGTGGACCAGTGAAAGGTCCTCTTTAACTATTAGCTCTATTAATTGGTTGGTCGCCTCAGACCAGATGCTATACTAAGCCTTTTACACCACAGAACGAGCACAGGCCTTTCCCCAATATATTGCTTCATTAATCAGCCAAATTGGGAGGAAAAACTCTCCTTTATCCTCAAATGGGAGCAAGATCTTCAGGCCGGATTTACAACAGAGCAGGCCTTTAAATGTCCACTTGTACCTTTCTGTGTGTTAACCATATTGAGCAAATTAAGAAGGTTCAATTATGATGGTACCTCACCCCGGATAGATTGGCTCACTGTATATCTGGTTACCCAAACTCATGCCGTTTTTCCCTTCTGGAGGGAAATCTTCCAACTACTTTCCCCCATTACACAAGGCCAACTAATCTCAGATCCAACTTTGGCTTTACTACATATAGGATTATCTGATATCCCTCTCCAGTTTAGATGGACAGTAGCACATATCCTCTCTGCCGCAAGAATGTGCATAGCTTTAAGACGGAAGTCCTCTGACCCCCCTACACTGGGAGATGTTACCACTAGGGTGGATCTGCATAAGCAATATGAAATAACTGTGGCACAATCTGCTAAACACCGAACTGCCCTATCTGAGAGGGGGCTCCCCTGGACATTGTATAGAGGTGCTTCTGCCCACACTCTTCTAAATGATGGCAGTTGACATGTCTGCATGTTTTTTTAGGTCAGCATTGTTATCCAAATCTAAAGTATACTTGAGGGGATACTGCCCGCTGTGTACGTATTCAATGACTGACACTAGGATCTACCATGATTGAAGTTACTTTTCTGACCTGCGTGTCAGATTTATGTTATAAAATGTTGGTTATTCATTTTAACTGACAAAAAAAATCTAATGTAAAAAAAAGGCCTCTCCCATCTGCCTGTAGGTTATACTCGCATGCTTCCTCTGGCTCTTGAATGGCTAGTGCACGCACATGGTAATTCTTACCAGACTATGACTGGTCACTTTTGGGTACTTGTCACATTCTCCTATGGGAGGGTGTCAGAGCAATTATGCTGTCTAGCCTTCTAGTTTCCTGCAAAGGTGTACTATAGTTGTTTGCCCATATACTGCTATCTGCTCACTCACTGGATTTTGACCCTCTGCTACCAGACCTGATCTGTGCATGACCTCTATATTCACTCTTCGCAGCCTATCCTCACCTCAGACTTTTTATCAGATTGTTCATACTCTGCCTACCCTGACCTTAGCCTGTCCCTACAGTTTTTGCTTGATCTCACAGTGCTCCACATAGATGTCTCTGACCCCATGGGTCAGCTGTCAACCACACAGAGACTACTCTAGGAGGTAGCAGCCTAGTGGTTGGCCTAATGTGAAATCCATATTCTTGTATAGGGGTTAACGGGGGGAAATCTAGAAAATGTCAGGATAACATCCTTAGCATTAGTTCAAAGTCAAATCTCTTGGTGGACACAGTGGTTGCATACTTACTGCCATAACAATCCTAATTACAAAAATTATTTTTAGCTAAAGGTGCATGCATTTCAGTAAGAGTATGACCAGCTGGTCAAGGTTCTGCATGCAGTTTTGGAAGGCAATATCAGGAGTGCATTTAAAAAGAGGAGAAGTCGTACCAGTCCTCTAATCTTTCTCTACTTTTATGATCCACTCCTGATATTTGCTTCCAAAACAGCATCAGCAAACCTAACCGTATGGCTGTATACTTAATAAAAAAAAAAAAAAAAAAAATTGGCCCCAAAGATGTCCATAGCCTTAATGAGTTTAGGTGCCATATTGCACTTTATGTCAATGTCTGTGAATCTTAACAAACAGTAAACAGCCATACATAGATTTCTATAGGACCCTACAGTACTTTTGTATGCCTAGTATACAGCCACAGCCATAGCCATGTGCAGCCTCTTGCACACGGCTGTGCCTCAGCTCAATGTTTTAAGGTACTATCATTACTAGTATTCAACAGAGTTAGAATAATGTACTAGTGCCCCTTTAAAGAAGGTGTACATCAGATGTATATATATATATATATATATATATATATATATATATATAAATATAATAAGAAAATAAACCTTTTGGCACACTGCTTATTTGCTAGGAGTCGGGTTCCTACCCCGTTTGGTAAATGAAAAGAGCTGGAGTTATCTTTATATATATATATATATATATATATATATATAAACTGTCTGGTCATGTAGGCAGATAACAGCTCTTAAAAGTGTAAAAGTGAAGTGTGAACATCTTAGTTAATGTGAGAGTGAATGTATAGAAGTATATACATTCGGGGCATGTTTCTATTCTAGAAAGTTTGCCGTTAGCTGCTGCTGATTAATTATGATGATATTCTATCCCATCTACAAGTCTGTTATGATAAAGAATGTGCAGTGTAGACAAGTTCATCCACAACACATTGCTAATTAGAATTAAAAACAATTAGTAGAAAACTACTGCAATGTCTGTCTTATGAAATGACAGGTTATTAGTGGTTAATGCTATTGTGCATTTTTTTTTTATAAATGTAGAATGAAATAGTAAATAATATTTCCCTAAAAAGTAAAGAATATGCAAAACAACTTTGACATACCATATTTTTCGCCCTATAAGACGCACCGGCCTATAAGACGCACCTGGGTTTTTGAGGAGAAAAATAAGAAAAAAAATATTTTTAACCAAAAGGTGTGCTTTTGAAGTAATGGTGGTCTGTGCATGACAGTATTATGGGGGGGATCTGTGGATGGCACTGTTATGTGGGGGAGATGTGGATGGCACTGTTATGGGGGGATCTGTGGATGACACTGTGATGGGGGAATCTGTGGATAGCACAATGTTATGGGGGATCTGTGGATAGCACTGTGATGGGGGATCTGTGGATGACACTGTGATGGGGGATCTGTGGATAGCACTGTGATGGGGGATCTGTGGATAGCACTGTGATGGGGGCATTTATGAATGACACTGTAATGGATTGGATCTGTGGATGACACATATATAGCATCTTATGCTATATGTGTCATCCACAGATCACCCCAATTACAGTGTCATCCAAAGATGCCCCCTTTTCTAAAACATCTGGCCCATAGTGACTGCTTAGGGGGCGGAGCCTGGCAACACTCGGCGGGCGGCCCGCCGCTAACAGCATAACTGCTTTCATAACATTTATAATCTTTAATCATGTCCCCTTATTCCCTATAAGCCCAGTACAGTAGCGGTGCGGCGGCAGGCTGCTGTGTAACGTCCTCACTGACGTCATCTGCCTGCTCCTCCTGCTTCATTCATAAAGTGAAAGGAGCAGGCAGATGACATCAGTGAGGACGTTACACAGCACCGCTCTGCCTGCTAGAGGATCGGTATACCAGGTTAGCAGAGCGCTACTGTACTGGGCTTATAGGGAATAAGGAGACATGATTAAAGATTATAAATGATATGAAAGCAGTCACGCTGTGAGTGGCGGGCCGCCCGCCGTGTGTTGCCAGGCTCCGCCCCCTCCTCCTTCCATGCTGATACATCGCAGGCTGTGCTATGTATCAGCTTTAACTATAGGAAAACGGTAGCATCCGCCATATAAGACGCACTGCCATTTTCCCCCCACTTTTGGGGGGGGAAAGTGCGTCTTATATGGTGAAAAATACGGTATGTATAATTTTATTTAAAAAATATATATATATCTTATTTTTAAGGTACAAAGGTATTTATAAAAAGGATGCCAACATTTTACACATTACTCCATTTTTTTTAATTGCATGCCATAAATATATTGATTCATTTCAGGAATGGTAGAAATGCCACATATGTGTATGTGAATTATTGTCATGCTGACACACTGTTTACTTATATTACTAAAAAATATACTTGTTCATTTCAAGATATATTTTAATACTTCAGTTCTATGGTAGCAGTAATAAAAAAAAAAATAATAATTATAATGCTTACCTACTACTACTACTACTACTACTACTACTAATTATTAGAATTATTATTGCAATATTCATAATATATAATAGTAATAATTAGAGTTGAGCGAAACCGAACTTGTAAAGTTCGGGTTCGTACTGAACTTCACAATTTTTTGCACCTGGACACGAATCCAGACTTTTTCACTGAAGTCCAGGTTCGGGTTCGGCTTTCAGGTTATTTTATTCTAATATACTGAGGGGTTAATTGTGCAGATCACAGCGCCCTGTCAGAGGTTGGGTGCCGCCGGGCAGCAGTGCGCCTCGCCCCCTCTCCTAGTATTAAAATTATAGATGGCCAGTGCACCCTCCCTGCCCCTCATGTTAAAATAATTAGTGGCCAGTGCGCCCCCCCCCCCCCAATATTAAAATCATTGGTGGCAGTGGTGCACCCCCTTCCCTTCCCAATCATTGGTGGCAGCAGCAGCGCAGTTCCTGAGAGGTTAATTGCACGGATCACAGCACCCTGTCAGAGGTCGGGTGCCGCCGGGCAGCAGGGGGCTGGTATGTACGACTTAACTTTAAAGGAGCAATGGAAGCACCAGGAACTTCAGCCGAGATCCAACCACAATCTATCCAAAGATTCAAACAGAAGCTATAAACTGCACAGCATTGTGAGAGAAGCAACTATAAATAGAGAAGGTTAAATGACCCTAATAGCCACACCTGGAGAAAAAAGTGGCAAGCACCAGAAACAACACAGAAGTCATTTGATCCAAACGGAAAACATGTCAGATCAAACCACGTATTGCCAGCTGATCTCCTGCCACCTGTCTCAGAAACGTCCGTGACAAGTAGTAATAGTATTAGTAGTAGTAGTAACAGCAGTAGCAGCAGCGGTAATATTAGCAGTAGCAGCAATAGTAGTAGTAGCAGCAGCAGTGGTGGCAATAGTATTAGTAGTGGTAGCAGCAGCAGCAGCAGCAGCAGTAGTTGTAGTAGTAGTAGTAGTAGTAGTAGTAGTAGCAGCAGCAGCAGCTGTAGCAATATTGGCAGTAGTAGTAGCAGCAGAAGTAGTAGTAGCAGCAGTAATAGTAGTAGTAGCAGCATTAGTAGTAATAATAGCAGCCGCATCAGTAGTAGTAACAGCAGAAGTAGTGGTAGTAGTAGTAGTAGCAGCAGCATAGTAGTGGTGGTATTAGTAGTAGTAGTAGTCGTCATAAATCCACAAGTGTGGTGAGCTCACCCGACCAAGGAAGCACGAGGCCACGCCAAGGAACCACAGGCGCCAAAGTATCCACAATACAAAGAAAGAGAAGGTCCAGCTTCTGTAACAAAATCGTGAAGAACTTTATTCACATGGAGCGGTACAGGTTAAAAACAGACAGGCACTGTACTCGTCTACGCGTTTCGGATCCAAGTGATTCAATCCAGAAGGAACACAAGTTTTCATACGGAAGATCCAAAAAGACTCTCTATTGAACAATTTTTTTCCTATAGTCACCTCCTCTCGGGGGGGGGGGGGGGGGGTTAACCAACATGCTACTCGTGTTGCCTCCATTAACTGCCGCTAAGTGAAAACTTGCGGCAGAGACATTTCTTTCGCGTGCATGCGGCACATCAAACAAGTGTCTACATATTCGTGTTTTTGAACGATTAATCGTAAAACCTATGTACTGGAGGCGACACGAGGAGCAGGTGATACAATAGACAACATGCGAAGTATTACAGTTAATGTATTGTTTAATTGAAAAAAACTTGTTATCAGCAATGGACTGCACACAATTGCCCACCTGAATAAAGGTGCAACAAGTGCAAATTTTTTGGCCACATTTATAAGTGCCCACATATCTCAACCAGGTAGGTTGCCCTCTCACCTTACCTTATCTATAAACAGAGAAGGGCTAACCTTATTAGCAATAGTGGTGGCCCTCCGAGGAATACATTTCATACCTTCCGTGACTACATCACGCCACAGGTCATCCTGTTGCAGAACCAATAGATGTCTGCGAATAATTTTGCAGATTTGGAAATATTCAAGGCTACAATTAGTCACGAATATAGGAGAAGTCTGAGAAAAAAAAAATCTTTTTTTGTTGGAAAGACCAGTTCAGAACGTGGCATAGACAAAGCTATATTTCTCTCTCTCTCAAGCAAATCACCAGGATATTTTCTAGCAAATAAACGGCCGGCAGCAGCATTCAATGCGGTACTACAAGCAACATCTTGAGACCAATTTCGCCTAATGCGAACAAATTCCCCTTTAGGGTTGTTCCTAACAACATGTATTGGATGGCAAGATTCTGCATGCAGGATGGTGTTGCCAGCCGTGTCTTTGCGGAAAGAGTGAGTGTGTACTTCCTTAACATCACCCACCAAGGAGAGATCCAAAAAGGGGATGGTATGTGTGTCAAAATGAACAGTAAATTTTAAGCCCAGGGTATTATCATTAAGAAAGGAGTAGTAGTAGTAGTAGTAGTAGTAGTAGTAGTAGTAGTAGTAGTAGCAAAAATAGTAGCAGCAGCAGCAGTAGTAGTACTAGTAGCAGTAGTAATGGTAGTATTAGTAGCAGCAGCAGCTGCAATATTAGCAGTAGTAGCCACAGCAGCAGAAGAAGAAGAAGAAGAAATAGTAGTCCTAGTAGCAGCAGTAGTAGTATTAGTAGCAGCAACAGCAATGTTAGCAGCAGCAATATTAGTAGTAGTTGTATCAGCAGTAGTAGTAGTAATAGTAGTAGTAGTAGTAGTAGTAGTAGTAGTAGTAGCAGTAATATTAGCAGCAACAGCAGTAGTAGTAGTGGTAGTAGTTGCAGATGTAGTAGTAGCAGCAGTAATATTAGCAGCAGCAGTAGTAGTAGTAGTAGCAGTAATATTAGCAGTAGTAGTAGTAGTAGTAGTAGTAGCAGTAGTAGTAGTTGTACTAGTAGTATTATAGATAACGTAATGTTGCAGAGTAGGAATTGATGGTCGTTAGCATTTGGAGTCATCAGGAAACCTACACATGCATTCTTCCTTTCCATTCTTCTTGCTTGAATACACATCCTAAGAAATTCCCCTTTAGGGTTGTTCCTAACAACATGTATTGGATGGCAAGATTCTGCATGCAGGATGGTGCTGCCAGCCATGTCTTTGCGGAAAGAGTGAGTGTGTACTCTCCCTTCCTTAACATCACCCACCAAGGAGAGATCCAAAAAGGGGATGGTATGTGTGTCAAAATAAACAGCAAATTTTAAGCCCAGGGTATTATCATTAAGAAAGGAGTAGTAGTAGTAGTAGTAGTAGTAGTAGTAGTAGTAGTAGTAGTAGTAGTACTAGTAGCAGTAGTAATGGTAGTATTAGTAGCAGCAGCAGCAATATTAGCAGTAGTAGCCACAGCAATATTAGCAGTAGTAGTAGCAGCAGCAGCAGTAGTAGTAACAGCAGCCACAGTAGTACTAGTAGCAGCAGCAGTAGTAGTAGTAATAGCAGTAATAGTAGCAGCAGTAGCAGCAGAAGAAGAAGAAGAAATAGTAGTCCTAGTAGCAGCAGTAGTAGTATTAGTAGCAGCAACAGCAATGTTAGCAGCAGCAATATTAGTAGCAGTTGTATCAGCAGTAGTAGTAGTAATAGTAGTAGTAGTAGTAGTAGTAGTAGTAGTAGTAGTAGCAGTAATATTAGCAGCAACAGCAGTAGTAGTAGTAGTGGTGGTAGTAGTTGCAGACGTAGTAGTAGTAGCAGTAATATTAGCAGCAGCAGTAGTAGTAGTAGTAGTAGCAGTAATATTAGCATTAGTAGTAGTAGTAGTAGTAGTAGTAGTAGTACTAGTAGTATTATAGCTAACATAATGTTGCAGAGTAGGAATTGGTGGTCGTTAGCATTTGGAGTGATCAGGAAACCTACACATGCATTCTTCCTTTCTTTTCTTCTTGCTTGAATACACATCCTAAGATGTGTGGTATTTAAACTAGTAAAATATATGAGACTGCACTCCAATGATAAATGCTTTTTAGGTTTTATTTAAGCCGGACATGGTGGTGCAATTGAAGCAACGTTTCGGGCAAACAATGTGCCCTTCGTCAGGCGAGTGGTATGCACGTCTGGGAAGTAAACGGCCGGCGTTTACTTCCCAGACGTGCATACCACTCGCCTGACGAAGGGCACATTGTTTGCCCGAAACGTTGCTTCAATTGCACCACCATGTCCGGCTTAAATAAAACCTAAAAAGCATTTATCATTGGAGTGCAGTCTCATATATTTTACTAGTTTAAATAGTTCCAATCGGTGGAGTAGGAACTCAACGTGACTTGCACCCAACATTGGTCAAAAGTGAGACTGAGTGCTGTGGTCCCTATCAAGAATTGGATACTAAGATGTGTGGTATGAGATGACCAATTGACCATATTTGATAAGAAAAAATAAATAAATAAAATACTTGATTTTATGATACTCACCAGATGTATATGCAATATTCGAGTATGTATGGCCACCCAGTGGTTATGATGTGAGTTGCAGCTGGTTCAGCCTGTTGCTAACATGTCACAAAATTATACTACATTTGTTTTCATGAGAATTTGGAGTCTTTTGGAGTCAGGATTTACTGGTAAACACATTTGTAGGTGGGTGTTACTGGGATCACCGCTACCTACTAAAACCTTTTATGGATGAAAAATAAAAAAAATACTGTAGTAATATAACCAAAGAGCCTAATTTATGCCAAATGAAAGATTGAATGAACACAACACTGTGTCAGACTGTGTCAGACATCATAATAAATCATTTTTGAGCTATGTTTTATACCAATTTTGTTATCTCTGGGTAAGGGTCTTTATTCCCGTATTCAGTATTAAGTTTATGAGTTGATATCAAATAGAATGCTCTCTTTTTTTTAAACAAAGCTCCTCTTTTTGGAGAAGTTGATGGATTTTTCATTGCTTTCGAGCAGGACATTTTTAACTCAACACATCCTCATAATATCCATTGAGAAGCTGATGTGTAATAAAATTAAGATGGATGTCTCTGTAACACTTGTTCTTGAGGGAAATGAGCAAGTGAGAACATGGGGAGGGGTAGATTGCTCAGATTTTCAAAATAAATTCTGAGGGCGAATTATATAAAAAATACTAAAATACTAAACAGCAATTTTATCAAAGGGACATTTGTAAGGCATAATTCATCTTCTTACATCACATTTTCTATGCCTCAGCCATGGATAGATTTTCTTTCCGTGAAGTTAGAAATATTATTCGGTAGATTTATAAAACTGCAATCACACTAATGTTATACCTGAAAATAAATGCACTTAGCAGTGTCTATAATAAGCTTCTCTTCATTGTACAAATGGAATAATTCTAGATCAATAGTTACATTGCAACTCATAGAAATTGAAACCATGAAATTTCACCTTTATAAAATATTCTGATATGTCAAAAAATAACACCACTTGGGATCCAGGAGTTAAGTTAAAGGGGTTGTTTGACTTCAGCAAGTGACATTTATTATGTATAGGAAGTTAATACAAGGCACCTACTAATGTATTCTTATTATCCATATTGCTTCCTTTGCTGGCTGGATTAATTTTTCCATCACTTTATACACTGTTTGTTTCCATGGTTATGACTATCCGGCAGTCTATCAATGGTGGTCATGATTACACACTATAGTAAAACCAGCCTCTCTGGTATCCAGGACCATGAGGGTGCACCAGTCTATGTGCACCCCCCCTGGTCCTGGCCACCAGGGAGGACGGTGCTTTTTCCAATAGTGTGCAAGCATGGCCACTGCTGCTGGATTGCAGGGTGGGCGTAACTAGGGATGAGCGAATTCGAATGAAACATCCAAAGTTGATTCACATAAAACTTTGTTTCAATACTGTACGGAGCAAGCGCTCTGTACAGTATTAGAATGTATTGGCTCAGATGAGCTGAAGTTATTACTTTTCAAAAATTGATTTATACTGTAAAAAAACATTTCCCAAACTCGGGTTCGGTTCCAAGTGGTCTCTTTGCTCTTACCATAAAGAATCCTCTTCTATGTTTGTATACCTTCTTTCCTCCAAATGCAGAGGATGTCCCCTCGTCACATTCACAGTCCTGGGTAGAAATAGATGATGGGAGAGATCCCTGTACTGTCTCCTGATATATTTATACATAGTTATAAGATCACCCCTCAGTTGTCTTTTTTCTAAAGTAAATAACCCTAATTTTGATAATCTTTCAGGGTACTGTAGTACACCCATTCCAGTTATCACTTTAGTTGCCCTCCTCTGAACCCTCTCCAGCTCTGCTATATCTGCCTTGTTCACAGGAGCCCAGAACAGTACACTGTACTCCATGTGTGGCCTGACTAGTGATCTGTAAAGTGGCAGGACTATGTTCTCATCACAGGCATCTATGCCGCTTTAGATTCATCTCATATTGGCCTTGGCAGCAGCTGCCTGACACTGGTCTCTACAGCTTAGTTTGCTGTTCACTAAAATTCCTAGGTCCTTTTCCATGTCAGGGTTACCCAGTATTTTACTATTTAGTATGTACTGGTGACTTGCATTATTCCTTCCTATATACATAACCTTACATTTGTCAGTGTTAAACCTCATCTGCCACGTCTTGTGCCACCATAAATATTAAAGGCAGTTTAATGAGAGTTTTTAACCGATTTTTTAACACCCAGAGGATAGGTCATCAGTATCTGATTGGTGGGAGTCCAACACCCGGGACCCTTCGCCAATGGGCTGTTTGAGAAGGAATAGTGATGTCATGTTTATTGGTCATGTGGCTTTGAATTGGCTGTGAATTTAATGGGGCTGAGCTGAGCTACCAATATACAATGTACAGCACTGTCATTGATGAGCTGAGAGAAGTCCACAGCGCAACTGTGAGCGATGGAGCCTTCTCAAACAGCTGATCAATGGGGGTCCCAGTTGTCGGACCCCCTCTAATCAAATACTGATGACCTATCCAGAGTCTTGAAAAACCCTTTAATTTTATCGGCAATGTACAGCTTTTACCTAAATTTACATTTACACAAGACATCACTGTCTCCTACATGACTTCTGTGAGTTGACCATCAGCTCCTTTGATAGTTCTTCTGTGGTTTGAAAGGTTGTGAGGGAGCCTCTGAAGCAGATGTTATGTTACAAACATTTTCATGTATCGTGGATAAAGTTAGCACGGGAATTTGGTGGTAAACGTAAGGAGATAAACTCAATGGGTACATCAATCAATGGGCATATTTATATGAAATACATGCATACTTCAAGACAATTAGGCTGCTGAAAGTCTCTAAAGTAACTTGTGTGTAGATGCTGGAGAGACCTGCAATATGGAGACATAGTCATGTGTCAGATGGAAGTAGCAAAAGATAAAGCAATCAGTTTTGTGTTCCTTAGAGCTTATGTCAGCTTATATATCACTTGGATTTGGCACTTGTAATTAAACAATATGCCCACACTGACATGCATGAAAATCAATGAAAATGTATTGCTGGTCAAATCCTATGCCCTTCTATTGTCCACTCTGCTGGGACTGAATGATAATCCATCCTCTGATACATCATCCAAAGCAAAAGCTATTTTCTCATTGCACAATCTAATCAGAAATCAGAATGAAAGCTTACGCAAAGAACAAACTGCATTGAGACCGTCGTGTGCAACCACAGAAATATATGGGACCATACTGTACTGCTGCAATTTACTGTTTCTTACAAAAGTATATGGATTTGTGCTAAAAAGGAATTCAGAGCAATAAACTCTAGATGCAAAACATATCGAAAAATTGTCCTTTGTTATATTAGACACTATTATAGAGTGTCCAATATTATAAGAGCAATGGTGGCATTGCCATTACACCTAGAGTCTCTGTAACTGCCACAACCTCTCTATTTTGATTGACAGGGTCAGGCAGTGTGAACGTGAACTGATCACACCTTTCTGGCCCTGGGCACAGCAGTTGCAGAGAGAGCAGAGCCTCTTAGTGTAACGGCAACGTCCCCATTGCTTCTAGAAAATAATTTGCATATATTAAAACATAATTTTTTTTAGCAATGAGGGCATATATGAACATGGGACCAACACAGATGCCTTCAGCAGCCAAGCGCACATGTAACAGGTCAGCCAATTTCATAGGTACAAATCTGCTGACAAATTTAAGAGGCAGGTGCTTCCTAACAAATTTGGCAAAATCTCACTCCAGCGAACACAATGCCAAGACTGGTGAAGGAAATACCAGTTGTGACTTGTGATAAATCTCCCCATATTTTTCATGTGGGAATGAGACCTTAGGTACTTTTAACTTCTGTATAAACCTAGATCAATAATAATAATAATAATAATAATAATAATAATAATAATAATGTACACAGAAACTTCATACCATTATCATACTTTATATTGTTATTTTTCATCCTTATAAACTATAATTAATCTATATTAAACTTCATTAAAACGTCATTAAAAATCCAGCATAACTCGTTAAACTCAATCTAACTTTTCAAACATAAGTAAATTAGTTTAGTCGGAAGTATATTTGGCATTAAATCAGTATTTGCTTTCAATCGACTTTCTATTACTTTTTTAGTAGAGAGACTTTCCCGATGTAGTCCTGTGAAATTACAATCACTGCCTATAATATCTCGATGAATTCAGACAGTTTTATTAACCTCCAGTGAATAAAACTATGTTATTTCTTCTAGTACATTATTCAAGAAAGATGAAATATCTGATTATATGTCTTTTAACTTCTACCTAAAATGAGATGAAAGATCAAGAACGGCGATTTTAAGAGGGGAGAACAACACATTGTGAATTTGTGATCATTAAAACTTTAGGCATTTTTGACTTTTTTCGATAAATACAAAGTTGACAAACTCTGAACACCTCACCTTCTAAAGTCTATTTTACTGCAGCATTTAAATGGTGGGGCCTAATAAGAATGGATTTGATTGATGCAGATACGCTAATGATCTACTTTTCAGGCAGTAGATAATAAAACTTATTTTGCAGGACTGAATTGGCATTATTGGGTTGGTTCAGAGGGGAATATGAATACATGTTCTTTCTTGGTTGTAAGTTTTTGAAATAATTGTCAAAACAGCGTGTTAGCAATTAGGAGCCATATTAACAAAGCACTCCAGGATATTTTTTTTCTTTGCCTGTATAGTGCAGGATAGGCCATTATTAAATAATAAGACAGAGGCTCTTGTCTACAGTATTTAATTTGATGTGCGATTTATGAGTTGTCTACCATCCTGATTCCTTTTTCCCCTCTGATAAGGTTTTCTTAATGAATCTTATATTTCCCATCATGCATGGCTTTGCAGAGACACAGTTGGTGAAGTTTCACTACACTGCATTCATGCATTGCTCTTTGGGAAGCCATGACCAGGGTTGCCAACCGTCCAAACATTTCTGGACAGTCTGTAAAAATAGGTGACTTTTTTCCTGTGTCAAAAAAAAAAATAGTTGTGTCCGTGATTTTTTTGAGGCTGATGGTACTTGATTAGATTATTTTGGTAACAGCTAATAGTAAACATTGGTAATGAGTTTTTATCAGTATATTGAGCTATAGACATGTATTACTTATAATCCTTATCATTAATTATGGTTTTCCAATTTGTCCGTGAAAAATGTTGGCAGTCCATGAATTTGGCATAAGTTGTCAAGAGAAAAATAACATTTTTAGTCATGATAGATTAGTGACACAGCTGCAATGCCCTCATACTGCAGGGTCTCCATGTTCTCCAATGTGAGATAGCTTGAGCCTGTCTGTCCTGTCATCTCTCTCTCCCCTGTTAGCTTTTCAATGCAAGAGGCAGAGAGACCAGTGTGAAGAGCCAGCACACACAGATAACAGACAGGTGGTGTGAGTCAGAAGGATTATATAACTGCAGCTAATCACTGTATACACTCACCTACTAATAAAATGTACCCCTGGTCCTTTAGATAGGGAAGACATTATATAATCAACAAAATACAAACATATACAGAGGAGTGTCCAGAGGGATGGGGCCTGAGAGCTGCCAGGAGGGGTATGATTGGTGATAATGTCATCCTATAGTTCATAGGAAGTCGGCCTCAAGTAGAAACAAAGGGGGTCATTTATGAAACAGAAATACATTTAAATTAGGCATATTTCTGGCACAGATTGCAGCGCACAGGTCCTTTGCACCCCGATCTGTGACTCACTCACGCCAGGTCTGGGTAGGAAAGGGGATGGGCCAGCAAGCCCGTCTCATTTACCATTTTCTACGCCTGCTTTAGGCATCGAAAATGGTCTAAATATACAACAGCAAGGAAGCTTGCTTACATTTGTAATTGGCAGTGGATCCTCCAAAGTTATGTAAAGGCCTGAGCCTCTTCATTACTCCAGCATATCCACCGCCAGGTATCAGGTTTATTAAGACCGCCATCTGAAACGCTGGTCTTAATAAATGTGCCCCAAATTTGCTATTTATACATTACAGCATCTCTGAGATTCTGGTCAGATTTCAGGTAGCATGACCAGGTTCCCATAATGAAAAGGTTCAAAGGAGAAATAAATTATTGCACAGTTTCCACAGAACCCAATGAAATACACAGAAATCCTGGGCTTCTCCAGATAAACAAAAGTTCATAAGAGCAGTTCCCCACTTTGGAAAAATAGATAAGAGCCCTAGTGGCCATACAATTCTCCAGATTATAAAATATGCTATAGAAACAGAACAGATAGAGATCATGTTCTGGCCAGAAGCATTCAAAATAGAAGGGCACATGTCCACTGTATTATATAAGATTGGGGATAAAGTAGGTGATTTTCTACCTAGTGAATAAAGTGAATGCCCTTACCTAGTGAATGTTTTATTGGACTGAACTGCAGGAATCCTCAATTGATTTCTCATTGCTACTTGATAGATGATGGAAAGTTACAACTCTAGAATTCCCATTTTCCAATTTCTCTCTATATTATTTATCTTTTTTGTGCAGCAGAATAACCATTAGTTCATGAATTGCTCTGCCTGCAAGCCCTCACCTAGCACTGAAACAAGGGGGGAATTGGCAGAAGCACTTAGAGCAACAGGGTTAGCAGTATATGGACTGACTAGGGTATGTTCAGAAGTAGGATTTTATTTTCAGCGCAGAACTGGAACCATCTCCCATTGTTTTCAATGGGAGCCCACACTACAGTTCATGTGGCCAATGGTTTTGGTTGCCTGTTTTCCAACACTGCACCACGAATACACAGGTCCATTCTGGTTTGGTCACCGCGTGGACCTCTCACAAAGGCTCAGGGAGCCTTCTCGTAGTTTAGCTTCATTCAATTGAGCTACAAGTACCTTGCAAAAGTATTCACCTCCTTGACATTTATTGTGTGTTTTGGTTCATCACAACCTGGAATTAACATGGATTTTTTGAGGATTTGCATAATTTAATTTACAGAACATGCCCACAACTTTGAAGATTTTTTTTTTTTTTTTTATTGTGAAGCAAGCAACAAATAGTCAAGATAACAGAAAGAGACAACGTGCATAACTATTCACCCCCCTAAAGTCAATACTTTGCATAGCCACCTTTTGCAGAAATCCACATCTTACCACTGGGATTTTTACCCATTTTACCTTACAAAACTGTTCCAGCTCCTTCAATTTGCGCTTGTGAACAGTAATCTTTAAGTCTGACCACAGATTTTCTATTGTGATCTGGGCTTTGACTAGGCCATTCCAATACATTTACATGTTCCCCCTTAAACCACTCAAGTGTTGCTGTAGCCGAGTGTTTGGGGTCATTGTCCTGCTGGAAGGTGAACCTCTGTCCTAGCCTCAAATCATGCACACAGTGTACAGGTTTTGCTCAAGAATATCCCTGTATTTAGCACCATCCATCTTTCCCTTAACTCTGTCCAGTTTCCCAGTCCCATCCCCACAACATGATGCTGCCACAACCATGTTTCACTATAGGGACGGTGTTCTTTGGGTGATGTGTTGGGTTTGACATAGCATTTTATTTGATGCCCAAAAAATAAAATTTTAGTCTCATCAGACCTGAGCACCACCCTCCATACATTTTGGAAGTCTCCCACATGCCTTTTCACAAACTCACAATGTGCCATTTTGTTTTTAGCTGAAAGTAATGGCTTTCTTCTGGCCACTCTGCCATAAAGCCCAACTCTATGGAGCATATGGCTTATTGTCGTCCTATGTACAGATACTCCAGTCTCTGCTGTGGAACTCTGCAGCTCCTCCAGGTTTACCTTAATTCTCTGTGCTGCCTGTCGGATTATTGCCCTCCTTGCCAGGTCCATAAGTTTTGGTGGGCGGCCGTCTCTGTGCAGGTTTGCTGTTGTGCCATGTTCTTTCCATTTGGATAAATTTGATGGTGCTCCTGGGGATCATCAAAGATTTGGATATTTTTTTATAACCTAACTCTGACTTATACTTCTCAACAACATTGTCCCTTACTTGTTTAGAGAGTTCCTTGGTCTTCAAGGCAGTGTTTGGTTAGTGATACCTCTTGCTTAGGTGTTACAGCCTCTGGGGCCTTTCAAAGAAGGTGTGCTTTGTGGCACAGTGCTCAGCTGATCGCTTTTGCCCACTTGTTTTAGCGATCAGTGTATGATAATTACTCAGTGTATGATAATTCAGTTTCACACATACATTTTGTGGTACAACTTGCAAACATTGTAAGGGACTGCATTTGATAACCATGTCATACAGTATGCAAAAATTAATGTTAGGAAAAAGTACCAATAGTTTTTTCTTGACCCTGAAATTCAAGATCATGTTTCTTTGAGGCAAGATGCCAAATTCAAGCTTCTCGAACATGAGTGAGATTTCTGCCAAGGCAAAAAAAAAAAAGTTTATTTTCTCTCATTACCATGCAAGGAAAAGCAATGACAAGAGTCCTCCGTTTTTTCATGCTCAGAGAATTTGGCACGTCTTTCTGTTTGTGCATGGCCTGCTGGTCATTATGTAAGGCAGTGTTTCTCAACTTCAGTCAGCAAGTTCCCCCAAGAGACCAGATATTGTGGGAACATTAAGAATCAGGCGTTCTCTATATGAGATATCATCAAATCTGACCTGTTGGGATACTTTAGGGATATTCTAACTTCAGCAGATAAAAGTATATATTTATTTATTTATACACTTTAAAAGAGTTCCCCAGTTTCATAAAGACAGTTTATTTATTTGTCCACAGTAACCCATTCACTGCATATTTGTGTCCCATGTACATGTTTTTCATGTCAGCACTTTCCTTCCCCAGTTTTCAGCATCACTGTATCCTGGCAGGATGTTTACATGCAGAACTTCCTGATTTAATCAGCTTCCTGCTGGGATTTCTAACCAACCCCAACCAAAATTCTTTGTAATGTTACTCAGAACATCCTGTGCATAACTAATATGAAGAGGGTAGGTGTAAGGAACATGGATACTGTAGACAGAACTGTGAGACAGGTGAAGCAAGCCCAACCTAAACATCCTGCCAGGAGGCAGTGATGCTGATAACAGGGGAAGGAAAGTGCTGACATGAAAAACACATATATGGGGAAAAATATGCAGTGTTTGGGGTATTCTAGGCAGATATGGATTTATTATGAAATTTTAGAACCCCTTTAAATTCTCTGTTTATAAATAATTCAACTTCAATATTTACTGGTTAGTCTTGCATTGATATGCAATGGTAGATGCTACTTCTCTAAACTTTTGCTGCATTTTATATGTGTTTTTACTTTTTCCCAAAGCCACATATAAAATGTAGTATAACAGATAAAGTATCTAAAGGCATGCTAATTGTCATACATGTTCATAGGAAAATTAGTTATCCAGTAGAATTCAGATACCAAAGAAATCATTCAGCATTAAATTATGAAAAAGATAATGGGTGACAACATTGCATTTTATGTCAAAAATGATAATCAGTTATTAGGAAAACATCCTACATTGTGATTTCTAAATGTCATGAATGTTATACTTTTATCTGTTTTCTCAATATTATTTTTTTTTTACTCACTTATATAGATAGCATTGACATATTCTGCAGCCTTTTACAGACATTATCATTGCTCGCTGTCCCCAATAGAGCTCACAAAACGTCCTTAATTCATATCTAAGCTGATAGTGTATTCCAGGTTGACTTCCTGCTGAGAATGAAGCTTGACATGCCCTCATTACATCATGTCATTCAGGCCTGAAGGCATTTTTGCTTTTCCGGCTGCCAGGTTATGGCCCACTGGTAGAACAATATTGTACATCCAGTAGCTGACAGTTACATGGAGGGAATGGCAACACACTAGCAAAATGTATATATATATATATATATATATATATATATATGTAAAAAAAGAAATACCCCTATATGAGTGACCATAGAATATAAGTACATATGTCTGTTAGAGATTAGCAAAGTTTCTTTTCACAAACAAATTCACTTTGTTGCGGAATTACATTGTCACAAAGCAACTTTTTTGTAAGTAGCAGGCGCAATGTCGGAAACAGCCATTGCACCACCCCTCTCCCCCCTTCCCCGTCATTGAATCTCTTAGATGCTGCATTCATATCTGATCACGTCATCTAAGATAAAACATTAGGGATTTAAGGTTAATCGTTTAAAAAAAAAAAAATACTCACCATATCCATTTGAGTGCAAAGAGACGCTCAATGATTGAAGATCCCACTCAAAATCTCACACGCTGGCAGGCATGGTGATGTCATACAGCACTGCACATGAGATTTTGTGCGGGATCTTCAATCAAGATGGCAGCGGCGGCCTGTTCGTGTTCAAATGGATAAGATGAGTATGCCTTTTTTTTATTTACTGCCATTTCAGGCAAAATTGATTTATTAGCACAAAGCACAAGGAAAGTTGGCTTCAAAGTTAATCAAATTTTCCCTGAAATTCGGATTGAAGCCCACTTCAGATACTTCAATTCGCTCAATACCAGTAGTGATGTAAACACATATGTATGTAGGTATATATGTATGTATTCAGGCTACTAATGCATTATACATATTACTTAGGAAAGGATTTTTTTTCAGGTTAAGTATTACCTCTTTTGTGTAATATAGTCAATGGGATCTTATAACACTGGTTCAGGACCCGACTAGAGGGACAGCCATACTGGACTTAGTATTAACCAATAGACCTGACAGAACAACAGAGGTGCAAATTGGGGGACAGCTGGGAAATAGTAATAATAATAAAATAATAAAATAATAACCTTCCAATTATCATTCAAAAGAGCATTTCTACAGGGAGGAACAAAAATACCAAACTTCAAAAAAGCTAAATTTAGCCAACTAAGCGAGGCCATAGGCCTAACTAACTGGCACAAAGTCCACAAAAACAAAAATACAGCCACAGAATGGGATATTTTTAAAAGCATCCTAAATTCTCATTGTGAGAGGTACATACCGTAAGGGAATAAGAGGTTAAGGAACAAAAAGAAACCAATGTGGATAAGTAGAAATGTAAAGAAAGCAAAAAACGACAAAAAGAAAGTATATAAATCACTAAAACAGGAGGGTAGCGAGGAAGCACTGAAAAACTATAAGGAAAAAAATAGAGCATGTAAAAAACAAATAAAAGCGGCCAAACTAGAGACCGATGGATTAATTGCCAAAGAGAGAAAAACTAAACCTAAAATTTCCTTCAATTATATAAATTAAATAAAAAAATATAAATCTGAAGGTGTCGGCCCTTTAAAGCGTAATGAAGGGGGAGTTGCAGAGAACGACGAGGAGAAAGCAAAACTGTTAAATATTTTTTTCTCTAATGTATTCACTGAGGAAAAATAAACTGTCAGATGAAATGCTGAATGTAAAAATAAATTTCCCATTAAAAGTGTCCTGTCTGACCCAAGAAGAAGTACAACAGCGACTTAAAAAGATTAAAATAGACAAATCACCAGGACCGGATGGCATACACCGCCGTATCCTAAGGGAATTAAGTAATGTCATAGCCAGACCCTTATTACTGATATTTGCGGACTCTATACTGACAGGGAATGTTCCACAGGATTGGCGCATAGCAAATGTGGTACCAATATTCAAAAAGGGTCCAAAAACAGAGACGGGAAACTATAGGCCAGTAAGTATAACATATGTTGTGGGTAAACTGTTAGAAGGTGTTCTGAGAGATGCTATCTTAGAGGATCTCAACAGAAATAAGCAAATAACGCCATATCAGCATGGCTTCATGAGGGATTGGTCATGTCAAACGAATTTAATCAGATTCTATGAGGAGGTAAGTTCTAGACTTGACAGCGGCTAATCAATGGATGTCGTATATCTGGACTTCTCCAAAGCATTTGACACTGTACCACATAAAAGGTTAGTATATAAAATGGGGATGCTCGGATTGGGAGAAAATGTCTGTAAGTGGGTAATTAACTGACTGAGTGACAGTAAACAGAGGGTGGTTATTACCGGGACACACTCAGATTGGGCAACTGTCAATAGTGGGGTACCTCAGGGGTCAGTACTGGGCCCTATTCTTTTTAATATATTTATTAATGATCTTGTAGAAGGCTTGCATAGTAAAATATCAATTTTTGCAGATGACACTAAACTATGTAAAGTAATTAACACCGAAGAGGACAACATACTGCTACAGAGGGATCTGGATAGATTGGAGGCTTGGGCAGATAAGTGGCAGATGAGGTTTAACACTGACAAATGTAAAGTTATGCACATGGGAAGGAATAATGCAAGTCACCCATACATACTAAATGGTAAAACACTTGGTAACACTTACATGGAAAAGGATCTAGGAATTTTAATAAACAGCAAACTAAGCTGCAAAAACCAGTGTCAGGCAGCTGCTGCCAAGGCCAATAAGATAATGGGTTGCATCAAAAGGGGCATAGACGCCCCTGATAAGAACATAGTTCTACCACTTTACAAATCGCTAGTCAGACCACACATGGAGTACTGTGTACAGTTCTGGGCTCCTGTCAACAAGGCGGACATAGCAGAACTTGAGAGGGTTCAGAGGCGGAGTACCCTGAAAGGTTATCAAAATTAGGGTTATTTACTTTAGAAAAAAGACGACTGAGGGGAGATCTAATAACTGTGTATAAATATATCAGGGGTCAGTACAGAGATCTCTCCGATCATCTATTTATCCCCAGGACTGTGACTGTGACGAGGGGACATCTTCAGCGTCTGGAGGAAAGAAGGTTTGTGCACAAACATAGAAGATGGATTATTTACGGTAAGAGCAGTGAGACTATGGAACTCTCTGCCTAAGGAGGTGGTGATGGTGAGTACAATAAAGGAATTCAAGAGGGGCCTAGATGTATTTCTGGAGTGTAATAATATTGCAGGCTATAGCTACTAGAGATGGATTGTTGATCCAGGGAGTACTTCTGATTGCCTGAAGGGAGTCGGAAAGGAATTTTTTACTCCCCTAAGTGGGGAAAATTGGTTTCTACCTCACAGGGTTTTTTTTTTGCCTTCCTCTGGATCAACTAGCAGGATGACAGGCCGAACTGGATGGACAGATGTCTTTTTTTGGCCTTATGTACTATGTTACTATGTTACTATGATGCAAAAAATGCAACTGAGCCCCCATTTATGATGCTTAATTTATAGAACGTCCCATCAGAAGGGTCAGAGGGAACTTTCGGGCCCACTTATGCTCCAGAACTGAGGTGCAAATTCATTCTCTTCTCTTTAAAATGCTGTAAGCTTAGACACACTTTTAGGACCTGCGCCAGATCTAACCCATAGTCTCAGCCTGGATGATAAATGTGGTGCAGGGATAGTCACTTTTCTCTGACTCTATACCAAGTATTGGCTGGCTTACTTTGAAACAGATTTTTACGCCAGAATTATGGCTTCATTTATTAGCAAAACTGGGCATATTTGGCCCTGCCCCTTGTCATTTATGTTATCAAAAAGTATAGAAAACCCCTATATACGCCAATTTGCATTACTTTTTTAGAAATCGTTTTGTTACAGACACATTAGTAAATTTGGGCCACTGTATGAGAAATTAATGATAGTAGTTGAGTCAGTGGCCAAGTTGCCAGTATTAATAACAATGTTTTGCATGGCAAGACATTTTGGTCTCAATATTTTTCATACACTATATAATTACATTTGTACAGTTGCTTTACATCCTTCCCTAACCATTTCTCTTGGTATCTTTGGCTTCTTTCTGTCTCGCTATCTCTCTACCATTACATCGACAAAGGCTTCACTTCATTTACACAATCACAAAATGTTCAGGTCACTGCTCAACTAGATCAGCACAGCTGTCTCCTGAAATAGACTATCCTGCTGTGATCATGTGAAGATCTGAAAGACCATGCACTGTCTACTCTCACCCAATACCAGAAACAAGCAGATGCACAGGAGATTACTTCATTGAAAAGATTAAAATAATATATTATTTTATCATTTACTATTACAACTATTGGGATCCAGTGAAAAGGTCCCAACACCTTAACGTCATATAAAGGCATTTCTTGCTACCTAAAAAGACATGAGAAATCCTGCAGTACAATTAACACAGAAGTAAATAGCTTTTCAGCCACCATTGAAATCATTGCCTCTATCCCATGCCCAAGAAGCTGTATTCACTGTCAGAATCTGATAGTGATGTGTGTCTCTGTTGTCTTAATTGGCTTGATGAACAGTCAGGCAAGCAAATAATTTTCACAACTAAACTCTGAGAAATGCAAGTGCTAATTGCTTTGCTGAATACATATTAGCAAGCTTGATCAGACCTCACATAAACTATATTTAGTATGCATTTACCATCATAGCCAAATAATAAGGTAACTGGGATGCTGATGTTCTGTATTTGTATGTCAGAACAATGTAACAGTTATTTTTAAAATTATATCACTGCAAACCATGCTGTTTCTTGAAAATTAGATCAGAAACACTGAAAAACTGTCTTATAATAAAAGCAAAATGAGATGTAGTATAGTATAGGTAACATAATAAGGGCTTTATCCATAGAATTCCAATACTTGCTGTCTGGAAAATGAAAAGTTTAAATTAACTGCTTGGTACTAGAGATGAGTGAATCAATTCCACTGATTTAGAATTCACCTTAACTGTCTTGTGATTTGTTTTGGGTGAATCAAGTAGCACTGAATGTCATAGTATTATGCTTCTCTGAGATATGCAAGCCAGTCCTCCTTCCAAAAGGACACAAGTACTGACAGTAAACAACCCTGGTTAGCTGAGTGGCCTTGGATTTACTCTTTGGGGGGAGGGGGGATTTCTTATTAGGGAGACCACCAAGTATGCATGTGGAGTATTGTAGTCCAGCCAACACTTCTCTGTGTTCCTGAGAAACATATGTGCACATTAGCAAATCTTGCATCTGTTGGCGTCAGGTTCTTTTCTTCTTGGAAGAAGTCTAATTTACATACTTTTGATTCTGGGAAATATATTGAAATTAGCTTTCTTTCCAAGAAGAGAAGCACACTAAGGCTGCATGATGAATTAGGTGAATCACAAATAAAACAATTCTATACTCGTTCATTTTCTTGATTCTCTGTTATCGGTATTAAAGTTGCCATGCCTATGTTATAGCAAGATAGCAATGACATTTCATCCATACTGATTTTAAGTACTGTGGTCATATAGCATGGTCATATACAATTACAATTACTGTGGATGAAAGATCCCTAAATCCAAAGTCTCATGCTCTAGTATTGATTGATACTAGGAATTGATGGATTGCTGTCCTTTGTTCTTAAATCCTAACCATGGAAAACCTATATATGCAACCAAAGTTCAACTAATTGTGAAATATTTGTATTTTTATTAAAACCTTGCCTGGAGATTTGCATGTTCGCTGAAAATGTTGCTGGTTACAGTATTAAGATAGTTTCACACTATCAGCCTTCCGTCAGGCTGTTCTGGCATAGAATGCCTGGAATTGCCCAGACAAAAAATGCTGTGCACAGCGGTATTTGTCCATCCGATTCTTGGCATATTTGCTGGGTTGTGGCCGGATCTCCACTGGACCCCATTATAGTTAATAGGGCAAGATGGCATTCTGGCAGTGACAGCTCCAGCAGGCTCTTCCCAGCAAGGACAGCCTGCTGCATCTGTAAACCCTAATGAGAAACTAGCCTTACTTTCCCAGTCCATTTCATAGGCTGATGTAGATCAAAAATTTGTTCATGGTCAGGATCAGAGTAGAATCAAGAACAAAGTCAATACAATAAGCAAACATAATAGCTAGGAAGTAACTCAATCTTCATGTGAAGAGTAAAGGTTGGAGACCCCTTTCAATAAGACACCTGGTCTAATGTCTTCTGAGAGCATTGGTTGCTGTGCCAATTTGACACTGCTGGAGGCTGTAAGATGGAGCTATATCTACTAGGAGGAATGTCCTACTGGAATTGAACAAGGTTGATAACATGAAGCAAATACATGCTATAAAGGAGGCATGGGTCATCATTGATTAGGGTCAAACAGGACCAACAGAATACCAAAAGGGCCAAGACTCTGTTATACTAATGGTCCTCAAAGGCCTAGAGGAAGACACTTCTATCTGAAGCTGACTTTGGAGTTGATTAGTTGCTACTAGATAATGTTGATGGCATGTCCTGTCTGTGCAATGATAACAGAAAACATTACAATGAGATGATGTTAGCCCCTGAGAATAATTTCCTCAGTTGCGCCTACAAAATTCCAGGCCAACACTGCTCTTAACATTCATCTTCTCAGATGATTTTGCATTATGAAATTAATAAAAAATGTCTACAACCTGTCTAACTTATATCTAGAGTCATTTTGACCTACAAATCCATTCAAATATAGCTATTTGCATACATATATGTTGATTGTTATACACTGTTATACCGATCAATCTCCCATATTATGGACTTTATGTTCTAAATACACTTCTATTTTTTCTTATAAGAACTATTGAATTCTCAATTGAATTCATGTAAATGGATTCTGTATTTTCTTTGGGAATTATTTGTAGTTATCACTTCAGGGAAGCTGACATTAGAGTGTATTGTACTTATAGGATTTCCCCCTAGGACTCCTATACTTTTAAATCATGAAATAATTGCTCTGTCTATTTAGAGCAGCAGGCAAAGGAGCAATTGAACACCGGAGGCTCATCTCTCAGCTCTTTTGCGGCTGTAGGTAACAGGACCTCTGAACTTCCCTGTTACATCTCAGTGGAGGTGGTAAGGCAGGATCATTTACTAGAAATGTATGAGTTGAATGGAATGAGTAAATAAATGATAAATGTATTTCATTTGTTGCATCAGATTCTTGCTTTGAGATGCAGGTTGGCATCAGATCACTGTTCCATGATATACAAGACCCTGGAGGAATCTCAAAAATGTTCTGTGTTGCAGATATGAAAATATTTCAATCAATAGCAACAACTGGTGCGAAATGTAATATATACATTTATTGCCCATCACTCTAAATGACAAGTAAATCAGTAGCTTAGGTGAGCTCATTCAACAGGGTTTCATATTTGATGTTTCAGTGACAATTTTTTTTGTTACAAATTATTAGAGCTACACACAAGATCTTAAACATATATCTCATGTACTAGTGCTGGGGTATTACACATTGGTCAATATTCAAACTGGTGGACCCAAATCATCTAAAGATCACATTGATTGGATCAATTCATTTGTAAATTGTAGCAAAATGTAAGATTTAATAATAGTAGTATGGTAGAAATAATACATGGGTTGGATCCACTAGAGTGCCACAAGATCTTCTGGTGGGCATAACCTCCAACACAATAATGAGCTCCAAAGTTCCAGCGCAAAAAAACTACATTTGTAGCAGATTCTAGAGTCAATCACATGACACTAGGGTTATTTAGTGATGAGCAAATAGATTTGTATGAGTTGATTTGTTAATCTGAATTAATATACATTTGTGAGGGAGCATTCCCACAGCATTATATGATCATTCTGCCAGCAAATTAACATGGCTGCACATCTTCCGCGACCTTGATAATCTTGTGCATGCACCATTACTGCTAGTGATGAGCGGCAGCTGCCATATTCGATTTCGACGAAATTTGCGAATATTCAGTAGAATAGTCGCCGAAATCGAATATTCGTCATTATCACAATTAATATGCGATTTAAATAATTGCATATTGCGATTGTAACTTAAGGCTACTTTCCTATTGGTTTGATATCTATAATTAGCGAATATGACGAATGTATTCGTCATATTCCTCAAAACTAAGATAACAAAGTATTCTCCATCTTCGTTTTAGTTACCTATTCGTCAACTTCGCTAATTGTAGTAATCAAATAGGAAAGTTGACTATAGAGACAGCTGTGTTTAATTCGCTATGCGATTATATTATTATTATTTTTTTTTTATAAATAGAATAATTATAATAATTATCAAGTATTATAATTATTCTATTTATAAAAAAAAAAGCAAAGTAATATAATCGCATAGCGAATTAAAGGGATTCTGTCACCAGGTTTGACCCCTGTCAGCTAAACATATGCTGACGCTCAGGGTCTCATCAGGATTCCTAATGTGCGCTCATCAATGCGATCAGTAGCTTTATTTTGGCAAAAAACAGGTTTTACTAACCTGTCAATCAAAGAAATAAGGTGCCCAAGGGGAGGTCCAGGGATGCAGGGTGCCCGGCCGCACCCATCGCTGTTCGTGCCCAGCACAGCCTCCTACTCTTTTGTGCTGCCTCCTACTCTTCTGTGCCGCCTCCTACTCTTCTGTGCCGCCTCTCCCTCCCTCCCCCTCCTCCTGCTGTAAGATCTGGCGCGTGCACACAGGGCGCATGCGCACTTCCCTTGAAGAAGCCGATCCAAGCAGTCCACACGTGCGCACAGGGCTCAGCCTGATGCGCACGCGCGGACTTCTTGGATCGGCTTCTTCAAGCGAAGTGCACTTGCGCACTGTGCGCACGCGCCAGATCTTACAGCAGGAGGAGGGGGAGGAGAGGGAGAGGCGGCACAGAAGAATAGGAGGCGGTGCTGGGCATGAACAGTGATGGGTGCGGCCGGGCACTTTGCATCCCTGGACCTCCCCTTGGGCACCTTATTTCTTTGATTGACAGGTTAGTAAAACCTGTTTTTTGCCAAAATAAAGCTACTGATCACATTGATGAGCCCACATTAGGAATCCTGATGAGACCCTGAGCGTCAGCATATGTTTAGCTGACAGGGGTCAAACCTGGTGACAGAATCCATTTAAACACTGCTGTCTCTATAGTCAACCTTCCTATTTGATTGCTAGAATTAGCGAAGTTGACGAATAGGTAGCTAAAACGAAGATGGAGAATACTCTGTTATCTTTGTTTGGAGGAATATGACGAATACATTTGTCATATTCGCTAATTCTACCAAGCCAACCATAGTAAACCAAATCTAAGTTGAAATCGCAATGCGATTAATTCAAGTTATATTAATCGCATTGCGATTTCAACTTAGAGCTGGGTGTTTAATGGGTCAGCTTGCTAGAATTAACTAAGTCAACGAATATGGAATATAGCAGTGATAAGTTGAAATCGCAATGCGATTAATATAACTTGAAGTCATCGCATTGCGATTTCAACTTAGACCTGGTTTACTATGGTTGGCTTGGTAGAATTAGCGAATATGACAAATGTATTTGTCATATTCCTCAAAACGAAGATAACAAAGTATTCTCCATCTTCGCTTTTGCTCCATATTCGTCAACTTCGATAATTCTAGCAATCAAATAGGAAGGATGACTATAGAGACAGCTGTGGTTAATTCGCTATGCGATTATATTACTTTGATAGAATAATTATAATAATTATCAAGTATTATAATTATTCTATTAATTAAAAAAAAGCAAAGTAATATAATCGCATAGTGAATTAAACACTGCTGTCTCTATAGTCAACCTTCCTATTTGATTGCTAGAATTAGCGAAGTTGATGCATAGGTCGTAAAACGAAGATGGAGAATACTTCGTTATCTTAGTTTTGAGGAATATTACGAATACATTTGTCATATTCGCTGTTTCTACCAAACCAACCATAGAAACCAGGTCTAAGTTGAAATCGCAATGCGATTAATATAACTTGAATTAATCGCATTGCGATTTCAACTTAGACCTGGTTGACTATGGTTGGCTTTGTAGAAGAAGATGACAAATGTATTATGTAGAACTACTTTTGGGAAGTGGGAAAGAAAAAATATAACAATAAAAAAAAAATATATATTCGAAATAGCGAATATATAGCGCTATATTCGCAATATTCGCGAATTAGCGAAGTGCCGATATTCGCTAAAAAAATTCGCTATTCGAATATTCGCGCTCGACACTAATTACTGCGAGTATCAGTGCATGTGCGGATGATATGCCTAAGAATCCGCAGCAATGAATTTGCATGTACTGCTAAATTAATTTTAGGGGCACATGCACAATCACAATTTATTTTTGTATGCATATAATTTACACAAACACTAATACTCGCAGTAACCTCACAAGATCATCATGGCTGTGCAAGATGTGTAGTCATGTTAATCTGTGGGCACAGTGGGGATTTGTCTGTAGAGTTACAGTCCCTTACGGACGATAATTCACTCAGCACTAGTTTATTTCTTATTTCTGATAACCAATTTGATCTTATTGGTGATCTATTCTGTGAGTGCATGCTCTGAATATGTGCAAAGTGGGCCTTCCTCTAGGTAACGCCAAGCTGAAACAGCAGACTTATTGGACAGGTTCTGAATAAATCATGATTATCTAGTACGTCATCAAGACAACCCATCATCATTTAGTGGCATTATCAATGATTTAATCATTCCAAAATAAATTGGTTATATGATGAGCAAAGTACTGGAAAATTTAATTTGGTTGCCTCCCTGAATTTTACCCAAAAATTTGCTTCTTTGTAAGTGGTGGGTGCAATGACAGGGAGCAGGAACATCAGTGTACCCCTCAGATGCCACGTTCTTACATGACCGCGGCATCTCATATACATAACACCGTGTAAAAAAAAAAAATCATACTTATCTGATCTATTTGCTCAAGACGGGCCTGCTGCCACCATCTTGCTTGAAGATCTGGCGCAAAATCTAACACGGCCTGAGATGACGTCATCACACTAGCCAGCGTGGTGGCGTCATACATCCCCATGCACAGGATTTCAGCCCAGATCTTCAAGCAAGAAGGCTGCGGCCAGCCCATCACAAGCAAATCGATCAGGTAAGTATGATTTTGTTTGTTTTTTTACACTATTTCAGGTAAAATTGATTCACTACCACGAAGCACGAGGAAATTCGGCTTTGTGGCAAATACATTTTTTATCCTGAAATTCGCATCAAAGTCCTTTTTGTGGACTTTGCTCAACGCTAGTTATAAAAAGCATGGTTCTAACCTGTGAGTGATTTTTCTAAAAACCAGGTTGATAAGTCCTTAATCAGAATTAAGTATTGTAGATCAATAATCAGAGAAGTATATTATGCTCAAAGCCCCAATATCTCAGTCGCAATTCCACTTTCTTTTTACCTTTTTTAATGCACTGTTGTCATCTAAAGGTTAAATGCATACACAGTGGAAATTTTATTATTTTCTATAATTAGCAGCACAAAAGAATTATTAGCTGGAAATGAACTAATACAAAATAAAGAGAAAAGGAAGCTTTTTCATATTTATGTTACAGCCTTTATACCTCTGCAAAAGGTGAAGTGTGACTTACAGTACAGTACATAAAGTTCTGAATAATGTACATATCTACACATAATATATACATATGTCTTAAAAACAAATCCATTAAAAAAAAAATCTAATTACATGCTTAGCTCTAATAACTTGGAACAAAAAATATTTCTTCTAACAGTGATGGACAATAGGCTCTTTCACACTGGCCAGTTATCTGGGAATTAATGTTTGTACATATGCTCGTCCCTGATAATTGCCCTAATCACCCAATGAACAAGCAAGTGGGCATGCATTGTTTATCTTGCACCAAAAATCATTGCATGGGGTCAGCAGAGTGTTGTATTGGTTGTACTTGCAGAACCTGTCTGTTTCCATCAGTCCCATATGCATTGAATATAGCAGTAGGACGCATGCATGACCATCACTCCATGCACATTCCCCCTCACTGTAGTGATCGAGTGGGGTTTGGGAACCTAGTTTAGTGATCAGTAACGGTCCTAACATTGGGGCTTCCAGCAGTCAAACATATACCGTGAATGAATGACCTTCATGGAAGAACCCCTTCAATCTGGACTGTGAGTCAGTCAAATGTATACCAGCAAGAAGCTGGCAGTTCTGATGTACTGTGCCCCAGTTTTTTGGCACACATATTTTTAAATGGGTTGGGCTCGGGCGGTACTGCCCACTTTTTGTAAAAGTGGCGAGGGTGTTGGTAAAAGGGTAGAAAGGTTCTGAATTTTATTGGAAAACAGAATTCACATGAAAACTATGACATTACTACACCAGAAAACTAGTACGGAACAGTAATAACCTCCAGTTTGTATACTACACATGCTTCACACCGTATTCTTCATAAGCCAATATGCCACAAACATTGCGTACTATTAAAGGGATTCTACTGGATTGATTATAGGTCACAGGTAATCTGTCCTAGAATGTGAGCAGGAATGATTTCCTCCACATGAGTGGCCTAGGGAGGTGAGAGGGTGGGGCCTCACTACGTACTATGCTCTGGTACTTTCATATACTACATTTTGGTGAGCTTTGCTGTCAGGCTGCTCAGCCATGAGGGCATATCATATCCAGGATCACATCATTACCATGTATTGTTGGGAAGTGCAGTGTATTGTGAGGTCGCATTCCTTCACCCCTGTAGGCAGCTCTACAACTTGTGGCAACCAGTCCTGCTCACATTCTGGGACAGCTTGCTGGCATTCATTTTAAATATTTCCCGGAGAACCAATTTAAGCACTATTTAGTTGTGTACAAATATAACTCTCAGCTCCTCCGTCCGTGATGCATAGACACAGCAGATGTAACGGTCAAGTTTTAATAAGGAAATAAAACATTTGAATGGATCAGTGGTTACTAAAATAATAGCTGTGGAAAAACCATAGGATGCTGCATAGTTAAAATGTGTCCAATCCCTTTAGACAATAATGCAGGTAGGACAGGCTTTACAGCCAGAAGCCTCAGAAGCTTTGTGACTGTCTCAGTGGTGATTGCTGAAAGCATGCCGCTTGTAAAACTGTTTTGACATATTTTGAATACATACAGTATATGCGTGATTATAATATCTTTATATCCTACTGTGTCCTAAAATACTAACTGCACTTTTCAAGTTGTGCCTGCGTTAATGAGAGCAGCCAGCCCTCATAACAGAACTCTTTGAGATAAATTAGTCTTCTGCTGAGAGGGAAAATTTTGTTTGGCAGTTTAATATATTGGAAACATTTTCTTTCACTTGATATCAACCAATGATTATAGATTCACCTTCAATTATATCATTTACATAAAATAAAACTACTATTGTGCCATTACTAGCCACATGGTTATTTTAAGGTTATCTATCTATCTATCTATCTATCTATCTATCTATCTATCTATCTGTTATCTATCTATTATCTATCTATCTATCTATCTATCTATCTATCTGTTATCTATCTATTATCTATCTATCTATCTATCTATCATCTATCTATTATCTGTTATCTATCTATCTATCTATCTATCTGTTATCTATCTATTATCTATCTATCTATCTATCTATCTATCTATTATCTATCTATCTATGATACAATGGTGCCCAAGACAGGTATATCCACCCATGTAGTAATTGATAATCAAAAAACAATTAATAAATAGATCAAATTTAGTACATGATTTATGCATAAAAGAACCACCTAATATCACCAAAGTGTCCAAAAATACAAGGTACATAATCCCCTGATCAATATATAATAAATAGTATGCGTGCATCCACAATATGATCCCAATATATCCATAATTTATCATAATTAAAAATGTAAAACAAATGTAAGCAAACAGGTGCAGAATTAAAATCCTTATTTAAAGAATGGGAAGAAGCACTAACCAGCATGGATCCAATCTATGTCCTGAGCGTCTCTCATTACAGACTGCGCTTGTCCCACAGCTAATAATGAAGATGGCGTGTGTGCTCTGTAGTCACGTGACTGAAAGTCTCTTGTATAAGCAGACCTGCATGTACACATGAATCATACATATTAAACTATCAGACATCATTGCCAATGGTTTAATAGTGCTTATTACTAGCTGTTACCAGCCCACATGCAGCTAGTAATATACTGTATACTGACCAACCCCTGATATACATATCCATTTTATGATGGTGGCTTTCCTAAGGAAATATAGCCATGCCGTTGTGACTCCCTTTATGCTTTTTGCAGTATATAGAAATAAAAGCTTACTGTCTGTATCACTTGCTTATAGACTTTCTAGGAAATTAGCAATTTTCTGTGTGAAAATATACGCATTAATATGAAATATACTTTGATGTGAACTTGAACAGATTATTCCCAGTATACCTATTTGTCTCCCTTAATGTTTTTAATCTCACAATTAGCAGAAGTTGCTGCACAAGTTCTTATTACTTGGCTTATACAATGAGCTTCATCATTGAGAGGGTTAGGATTTCCCAACATGAAATAAATTGCTACCAGTGGACCCCATAATGACGCCTGTCACTCCCCAAAGACTCATTGACTGTAACAGTAAACATTACTCTTGGCTCATCTGAGAGACATAGATAGCACACCTGTATTTATCATCATCACTTTCTGAAGGCTTAGAAAGGTATATGTATATATATATTTATATATATATATATATATATATATATATATAGTAAAACAAAAAAGCACTGCAGCACTCCAATCATGTAATTCACTGGTGCAAATCCTCAAACCACAGGCCAAATGGTCAAATATACAGCTAGTTGTTGAATGAGTGGTTGAAACGTCGCTGATGGGTGAATAAAGGGTCCACTTCTTCACACTATCCTGGAGTGCTGCCTCATTTTTGGATAACTAGCTATATATATATATATATATATATATATATATATATATATATATACTAGCTGAAGGACCCGGCTTTGCACGGGTATATTTAGTCAATTTAATTTAATGTTTGTGTGTGTCGTTAAAAGATATCGACAGTATCCGCTATAACAGTGACATCTACAGCACCCTGCCCCTTAACATTGACCTCCACAGCCCCCCACCCCTTAACACTGACCACCCACAGTGCCCCATCCCTTAAAATGGGACCTCCACAGCAGCCCACCCCATTAACTTTGACTTTTACAGCAGCCTTCCCCTTTAACAGTAAGTTTCACAGCACACCACCCCCTTGGCAGTGACCTCCACAGGGGCCCTCCACCTTAACAGTGGCCTTTAAAGTAATTTGCCCCTTAACACTGACCCCCATAGCGGACCATTCCCTTAACTGTGACCTCCACAGCAGCCTACCCCTAGGGTGGTCAGAGATCCAGTATTAGGCCAGACAGTCTGGCTTTCTGACTCCATGTCCTCCGTCTCGTGCAGGGCCTGGATGGACACTAGCTCACTCTAAGACAGCAGCACTGTCCTGTCTGAGTGTGAGCGGCAGGGAGAAAGTCACCTTCCCTCCCACCTCTGTAGCTGACAGAAGTTGATTTTTAACTTCATTTTTTTCCAATCCCTGTTGGCTGAGGAGTGTGAGGGGGCGTGGCCTAACTGAATTGGGGGAGTGTCCTTTTGAACAGCTCACACTAAGACAGCAGCATTGGTCTGTCTGAGTGTGAGCTGCAGGGAGAAAGTCACCATCCCTCCCACCCCTGCAGCTGACAGAAGTTGACTTTTAACTTTTTTTAATCCCTGTCGGCTGAAGAGTGGGATGGGACATGGCCTAATCAGATCAGGGATGTGGTTTAGTGGGACCTGGCAATTGGGTTTTAAGGGTGACTTGAATGGCCACCCTATCTGCCCCCTGAACTGTGACCTCTGCAGTACTCTGCTCCCTTAACAGTGTCATCCACAGAGTTGTTATAGAAACCTCAGGAAATAAGGTACTAAGTGCTATTAGGCCATGGCTTTACTTCAATAGCAATTATCCTGGTGACAGATTTCCTTTAAAGCTCATCTACAGCAGTGAAGAAACATGGCTGAGTTGTTATGGTTACCTGTTATGGTTAACTGGAGTAAAATTGTGTGTGTGGAGACGAACTCCCAACGAGCTTCTATTGGCTGATAAGGGTCATGTGACCAGGCTTCTATTGGCTAATGCATTTTTTGGCAATATCTCAGTCCCAGAGAGCCGAGACCTGGTCTAAGACCTTCCCATGACACCTGATGTACCTGTGTGCCAAATTTAGTGATTGTATATTCGACTGTGCGGATTCCTTTGGCGGACATACATACATACACGCACACACACATATCACCCAAAAACATGAACCACAATTTTCAGCCTATGAAAATTGAAAAAAGCTTTATTGACAATAACAAATACATACATGATAAAAAGAGGCAGCACAAAGGTGAAACACAAGGATGAGGAACGGGAACCAAGAGGGGGCTGGGAGGTCAGCACACCAAAAGACAGGGAGGAAAAAATGATAACAAAGATATAAGGCAAAAACGAAACTCCAAAGCTCCAATAAACAATGGACCCCGGGCAAATATTGCAGCAAAGGTAAATGTAGGAGCAAAAGTTTGGAGTTTAGAAAAAATGAATGGTCATACCCTGGATGGTGTGTCAATCTCCCAGCCGCCTCCTAACCCGACGCCGTTTCGCCAGTAACCTGGCTTCATCCGGGGACAGATAGATATGCAAAGCGATGTGTGAATAGGTTCTGGAGGATCATTTGTTGACTGTTTGTCATTTTGTTGTATTATATTATAGGTTGTAAATTAATATTCAGTGATAATTGGCCAGGGAGCGGAAGGGTTCTTGATAATGATCACATGACAATAATTTTTATGAAAAGGGAAGAGTTTCTCACCCCTGAAAATGAAAAAGCCACACATCCATCCCGGGCTTGTCTATGCTTGGTTCTTTGCATGTCTAAATGCTACAAGTGGAGGACAAGTCATGGCAAGATGTATTCAGTGTCCATGTGGTAGCTTACCAACCCAGATCAAGATACAGTATACACAGGATACTGAGAACTTTCTAAATTTGGAACAAACAAGTTCAAAAGGAAAAAAAAGGCTAAGATTTTGGGCACTGATGGTGGAAGGTAGTGCAACCCAACATCTCAGTGCTGAGTCCAACATAGCCAATTACAAAGCCATACTGGCCTGATGAAGGCACTAGTTCAGTGCCAAAATGCATAGCCAAAAAAGGCATGACTTCCTCAATACCTTCAGGATTGTCTTGAAATAACTTCTGCGAGCCTTGTCCGATGTTTTTGCCAGTTTTTTTTTCCCTTTTGAATCTCTTTCCATATACAGGTCAGTCCATATGTCATAGATAGGAAGGGCTCACAAGCTACAAAAGTTTGGGGATCTTTTATTTAGAACAAGTCACAACACCACTGCATGGCCTTCTATGTGAGAAAACTGTGGACTCTCAAGGTATTGGGCAAGAGGTGAAGAGTGTCACCTCTGTCATTCCTACAGCTACGTTACTACTCATATGATTTATTTTAATAATATGGACAGCACATACTGTCGAGGTTATATGTTCTCACATCGTTTTATTGACTTTCTTTGCTAGTTTTTTCTCAATATCCAAAAACCTCCTTGTGAGAATTTATCATGAGGGTAATATTTGAAGTCAGTTTTGCTTGTCTCCACTGGACTGCGTTTGCAACGTTTTTTACAACTTTTTTGAAAAAGCTTGGAGTGGAACTAATTAACATCTAAAGCCAGTCCTGCAATGCAAATGACACATTTTGGTGCAAGTGAGGCCAAACATTCAAGAAACCCAGAATTCTTCCATCCAGAATTCTGGAACTCAGGGTTTGATATCTTGCTACCCTAAGTTTTGATTATTTGATTGGCAACCTATGAAATTGACCCTGTGTACTGTATGTGGGATTGGCAGTGGGAATCTTTGTACAGCGCTGCATAGTGTGACAAGTTTATGTAAAATGTGGCAGACAAAGCACAGCAGAGATGATGTCTAAATACAATTCTCCAAGAATGCAGATTCTGTTTCCTTCTATGGTCCAGTCCGTTCTTTATGCTATCTTTCCTTCTCTCTGTTCACATGCATATTCTTTGGTACTTTACATTCATTCATAACAATAATCACTTCTTGAGCATCAAATCTTCATTCCACGTATATTTTCATGAGGGATAAGAAAAGCCTTTCCCATATAGGAAGATTACAGAGGACTAAAGTAGAATCCATCTTATTGCTATCAAATGACTTGTCTTATGTCCTCACTGGGGACTCTATGAGGAGTATGTAGATATTGACAATAAGTCAGTAAATTCTGTGACTATCAATTCAGCTCTTCGGATGGTTAGATGAATAGCTCAGGGAGCACTCGACACATCTGAATCCATAACTCCTGCTCAGCCTTTTATATTTATTAGTCTGTAATCTGATTATTTGTGGAGGAGTGAGCGTAGAAAGACCGGAACCAGGATAAAATGCTATTGTGCTTCGTATAGGAAAGCTGCCACCGTTTACATATGATACTGACAATAATATAATTATACAAGGAAATATGCTTTACGACAATAAATGCCTCAAAGCTGAGTTTGCCATTTGGCTCCTCTCATTGAGATGTCACAGTGTATTGTTTGTCATTTTCCATAGGACTGCATTTTACACAGTACTTTAAAGGGAATTTCCAGGCTCTGGATATTGATGACTTATCCTCAGGGTCCAAACCCCGCTCCCTCACCAATCACCTGTTTCCTGCAGCCTCCAGAACTAATGTAGCTCTTAAATGGAGCAAGAACCACAGCTCTGTTTGAAGTCTAGTGCCCATATTGGGTACTGCTGCTCATATTCCATTGAAGTGAATTGGAGCTAGGCTGCAGTATCCCGGTATGGCCATTACACTTTGAGTTGAGCCTCCTGTCCCATTCAAAGTGCTAATTCCAATGCCAATGACTGCAGAAAACGGGTAATGAATGGCAGTAAGGGTGTCACCCCCCTGACCCCTCCCCCTATCAAATATTAATGACCTTTCCTGAAGGTAGCTCATCAATTTCTGGAGCCTGGAAAATCTCTTTAAAGCAGCTCGGGGCAGGTTCTCCAAACTACCATAGAATCATTAGGTGGGCCCAGACTTTGACATTATACCGTGGCTCACCAATGGCAGGCAGTATATCACCTTTATAAGGGTTAACGTATCACTATTCCAATAAAGGAGTTTTTGAGATTTAAAAATAAATAAATAAATAATTGGCAAAGAGCAGGACAGCTAATAAAATAAAAACCCTATGCTAACTTGTTCAGTCCCTCTCCATCCCAGTGGTCCACACTTATCTCCGTGCAATGGGGACATACAGCTTACCACTGCAGCCAATCACTGGCTATCAAATGACTGCTGAGTCCAGTGATTGGCTGCAGCAGTCACGTGGCTGTATGTGATGTCATCTCTGCAGGACCAATAAGCGAAGGCCAGCGGAGCAGCAGCATTGGAGAGGAGGAGGATTGGACAGGAGACTACAACTTTTTTTTGCTATTTTATCAACTTTCTTGCTCAGTCAGTTTTAAAATCCAGATCACCCCTTTAACCCTTATTGCCGATATAAGTTGTAAGTAGATATAACAGGACTTGAACTTGATCTGCACAGTAGGTTATTGGATCCCTGAACTCATTTTGTCTGGTGGGACCAGTTGCATAGAATAAAAAGTTGTATGACACATTTAGCTCTGCTACATCTAAAGTTGATGCAGACACATGATAATCCGATATTTTGCCGCAGAAGTAAACAATTAAACCCCGACTCAGGAACATCGGTCCTTTGGCATATGTAATAAAATACCATACCGTGATGGAAATTGGTCTATTGTCCTTAGGGGGAAACTGTCCATTTGCGCAAAGTGATTTCAGTCTGTTGCACTCTCTTTCGAGATATCATGTTCATAAAAATTAATTCTCTCAAGTCATTCTGACTGTAATAGATCATGCTCCAACTCACCAAGCACCGACACTAATGGCTGAAGATGAAGGGAAAAAAGAAAAAAAAAAACAATTACTGTTTCCTCTGCGATTCTTCTGCGCCTATTAGGTTTATTATTTCTTTTCTGCTGCCTGTCCATTTAATTTTTCGATTCCAATCCAGATACAAATGGAATTAATGTATTAGATGGTTTGCAAACGCCAATTATCTTCCTGCAGGATTTATATAAACTTAAGTATGTTTTAAATTTGTATTGTCAAAGGAAATTTTGAGTGCATTAAGCTCCCAGTAAAATCAATCACAGGTATTTAATTATATACTTCATTTCCAACCGTTTATTTCAAGTTGGAATGTAAAGTCTTGTACTGACCATGAACTGCTGAAAAAAATATTAATTAGAAAAGAAAAAAAAATCCAGATTTTCAATAATACTGCAGGGAATGAGTTGAAATACAAAAGCATTTGTATCAAAGTAGAGATGCTTATTGCAGGGATGAACTTGATTTATGAATTTCTGTAGTTTATTTCCCCTATCGTGAGGACGAGATCTGAAATTTGAATAATTCTTGACCAATAACCAAATTTAAAGGTGCATTCTATTTTAATTTATTTTCAAATTAGGGAACCATATAATTTTCTGATATACAGAGTTTAAAATTCTGCTTGTGCTTATATGTCTTACTTATACTAGGCATTATAGCCCAATCTCTTCACTAGGGAGTAGCTAGCCACATTAAATTGGCCAACTTCATGAGTGAAACTATGGGATTTTGCAGAGGGGTTCTACAAACGGAGGCTCTACTAATCTAGTATAAGACGGTAGGCTAGCTATATTCTAAATTTCTTAGTTATAAGAAAATTGTGTGCTCAATTTTTTGTATATTACCAAAAACAAGGCAAAAAATACAATAATAATTCAAAAAATTCATCTTTATTCCAAATACATTATCATAATAAAAAACAAGGAAGATGGGACATTAAAAAGACAGGAAAATGTAATATCCATAAAGGGCAGCATGTGATGTCATCTCAACTGACACCACCTGATAGTTAACATGCCCTGAGTGTCAGCGATTAACATCTGAGCATGAATGCGTACGATTTCATGGTTCAGTGTGTAGCAGTGCTGTCTGATGTATTTGTAGGTATTTCATGGACTTGGCGCATGCCTTTATATTGTTTTGTGAATTTGCTTTTCTTGTAATAGGACTTTGCACTTTATGTCATTACTATATGTGAGTCCTTTATGCTCCTCTGTTTTGAGTAGTACCTACTGTGGTTCATTGATACATCACTGCTCCCTTTATGGATATTACATTTTCCTGTCTTTTTAATGTCCCATCTTCCTTGTTTTTTATTATGATAATGTATTTGGAATAAAGATGAATTTTTTGAATTATTATTGTATTTTTTGCCTTGTTTTTGGTAATATTATTGAGGGACTAGGTTCTAATAGGTTTTTGTCCCATACATTTATAGGTGTTAATCAATTTTTTGTATGTTAATTAAAGTGGTTGTCCCACGAAAAATATTCTACAATTTTCAAACCAGCACCTGGATCTAAATACTTTTGTAATTGCATATAATTAAAAATTTTGTATAGACACTGAGTTATTCAGTAAAATGTATCTTTATAGTGCCAGTTAATTTCTTATTTCTTTGGCCTGCTCACTGAGAAGGCCGCACATGCTCGGTTTCATCTTTCAACTGCCTCCAGAGCTGTGATAGGGAGAGCTGAGACATGCCCCCTAAGCTGTCAGCTTGATATAAATCTAGAAGATAAATGAATGGGGAGATTTCTGGATCCATGTGTGGTACAGGGCTTGTTCTAGCTTTATTAGAAAGGTATTTTCATGGACTATGTGGTTTTCCGATTTTCATTGTTTACATTATTCATGGAATAACCCCTTTAATGGGTTCTCCTGCACTTTGATATTGATGGCCTGTTCTCAAGATAGATCATCAATATCTGATCTGCGGAGATCCAACAATCCCACACCCAACTGATCAGCGGTTCGACACTGGAACCACATAGCTCCACCCATTTCTGCAGTGCTGATCCAATTTAGGTGCATGAGAGCAGTGCTGCAGTAAGCATCTCCATCCACTAAACAAATGGATGGAACTTTGTAGTTCTAGTGCTGACTTCCAGTGCTGGAGCCACTGCAGAACAGTCCAGCACCCAACACCCTCATTGATCAGATATTGCTGGCCTATCCTTCCTGAGGTTAGGCCATCAATATCAACCCCTTAATGCATAATTACATACATGTACAGTTAAAAGCAGAAGTTTACATACACTATATAAAAAGACACATATGGATGCTTTTCTCAATATCTGACATAAAATCTGAATAAACCTGTTTTTGGTCAATTAGGATTACCATAATTATTATTATTTGCCAAATGCCACAATGATGAGAGAAATAATGTTTTAAGGCATTTTTATTACTTTCTACAATGGCAAAAGTTTATATACACTAAGATTACTATGCCTTTAAACAATTCTGGACTGCCCATTTGATGATGTCATGTGTTTGGAAGGTTTGTTGGCAACATCTGAGTTAATTAGAGACACACCTGTGGATGTACTTAAATGCACACCTGAAGCACACTGCCATCATTAGAAAGCCTAAAGAAATCAGCCAAGATATCAGGAAGAGAATTGTGGACTTGCACAAGTCTGGCTCAACCTTGGGTGCAATTTCAAGATACCTGAAGGTGCCTAGTTCATTTGTACAAACAATTATATGCAAGTAAAAACAAGATGGGAATGTCCAGCCACCATACCACTCAGGAAGGAGACAGGTTCTGTATCCCAGAGATGAACGTGCTTTGGTCTGACATTTCCATATCAACACAAGGACAAGAGACCCTATGAAGATTATGGCCGAAGCTGGTAAGATATGTCAATATCCACAGTGAAACGAGTACTCTCGTACACTTTGCCAGGAAGAAGCCATTACTCCAAAAGAAACATAAAAAAGGCAGATTACTGTTTGCAAATGCATACAGGGACAAATATCTACATTTTTGGAGACATTGTGTGGTCTGACGAAACTTAAATGGAACTTTTTGGCCATAATGACCATTGCTACATTTGGAGGAAAAAGGGCGAAACTTGGAAGCCTAAGAAAACCACCACAACTGTGAAACACTGGGTGGCAGCATGTTGTGGGGTTGTTTTGCTGCAGGGGGGACTGGTGCACTTCACAAAATAGATAGCATCATGAGGAACGAATATTATGTGGAAATACTGAAGCAACATCTCAAGACATCAGCCAGGAAGTTAAAGCTTGGGCAGAAATGGGTCTTCCAAATGGACAATGACCCGAAGCATACTGCCAAACTGGTTACAAAGTGGCTTAAGGATAACAAAGTCAATGTTTTGGAGTTACAAAGCCCCGATCTCAATCCTATTGAAAATTTATCGGCAAAGCTGAAAAGGCAGGTGCGAGCAAGGCGACCAACAAACATGGCTCAGTTACACCAGTTTTGTCAGGAGGAATGGGCCCAAATTTCGACCAACTGTTTTGAGAAGCTTGTGGAAGGATATGCAAAACGTTTGACCCAAGTCATACAGTTTAAGGGCAATAGTACCATCTGTGGGGTTAGGAATAGAGAGGTGGCTCCCTCTACCTTCTGATCCAAGCCCCCACAGTAAAACTGCGGGGCGCCAATTGATTATCATGAAAACAGGGGTGTTCTGTCTTCATACACGTTCACACAGTGTGCAGTCTGACATTTAGCATAAACCATGCCTGTCTTCCAAAAAATGTTCTTTGTAAATTCACTTATATATGATAAATTGGTTTGTGTTACTGTCAAAATAAAACTAAATAAATTTACTGCCTGAAAAGGAACGCTTAAAAATATATATATTTTATTTCATTAACTTGTTAAAAACAAATGTGTGGCTAACCACCCTCATATTTCAATCAGGCTCAAGTGTGAGAGGGAGGTTATTATCTCTTTAGTCATATATGATCAAACCGCCTTCTATCATACACCAGCAATTGTTATCCAGTATGGAGATATACACACATATATATTATTATTGATATGTTATGTAGATAAATACTATGTATCACCATATAGTGTGTTTTTCTCCATCTGTTATACCATAAAATGTGTACATAAGAAACAAGTAAAACTAGGGCGAAAATCCTGTGGTGGTTTGTTAAGTGGTGAGTGCTATTTTTTAGGCATTGTTGTAGCCATAAGCACTTCTAGCCATTAATCCCAGGTTCCCCAAAAAGTACACACTTAATCATTTGCACATGAACCCTTCTTCCGATATTGCGTCTGCTCGACTTGTTTTTATGCCTATTAGATTCGTATGTCATCAGGAGCAGAAGACAACTAGCTGGGTATAGTAGGAGCTGCATGCCCATAAACTTGGCGTATTTAACTGGTATAGTGATCACGGCACTCTGTCTATCCTATTCACCGTTATAGGGTGCACATCCTGTTGGGTTCTCCCTCCACCTCGTGGAACCACTTCAAAACTTGCAATAGATGAGACAGCACTCCAATTTTGTATCCTGATTAATTTTTATTATATTAGCCGGACATGGTGGTGCGTAGTGGCAACGTTTCGGGCAATTGGCATGCCCTTCATCAGGCGAATTATGTGCAGGCAAGGAAGCGCAGGCCGGTCCTGCGCTTCCTTGCCTGCACATAATTTGCCTGATGAAGGGCATGCCAATTGCCCGAAACATTGCCACTACACACCACCATGTCCGACTAATATAATAAAAATTAATCAGCATACAAAATTGGAGTGCTGTCTCATCTATTGCAAGTCATAAACTTGGCGTATGGCAGCGCTAAAAAGGGTGTAGTGAGTGCTGCACACCCATACACTTGGCGTATGGCAGCGCTCATAATGAAGACAGGATGCTGCATACCTCTGATGGCGGCCATGCAGTAACGGTGAACATGCAGAGCCCCTGGCCGATACAACATATAACAATTTTGGGGCATGATAGAAATAGGTTTGATCATATATGATTAAAGAGATAGTAATCTCCCTCTTACACTTGAGCCTGATTAAAGTATGTGGGTGGTTATCCACACATTTGTTTTTTTAACAAGTTCATTAAATAAAATATATACATATTTTTTTTAAGCGTTCCTTTTCAGGCAGTAAATTTATTAAGACTGTTCTTTATAGTCTAACTTATTTATTGGTAAAACAGGATTGTTTGATTGGAGAAAACTACAAGAATACAAATAGCATGTATAAGTATAATGTATAGAATATCATGTACTATAACATTTGCGTTAACACTGAGGCACATGGTAAAAAGGCTGCCTGTACATAAAATTACAGTGATAACTCCCAGAGTAAAAATTACAACTAGCTGAACAGCTCTGCATAACATAATATCCCTGAAACAAAGGTAGATCTCTCACCAGATATACCGTATATACTCGAGTATAAGCCGACCCGAGTATAAGCCGACCCCCCTAATTTTACCCCAAAAAACCTGGGAAAAGTAGTGACTCGAGTATAAGCCAAGGTGGAAATGGATGTCACTGTTATGGGGGATCTGTGGATGACGCACTGTTATGGGGGGATCTGTGGATGACGCACTGTTATGGGGGGATCTGTGGATGACGCACTGTTATGGGGGGGATCTGTGGATGACGCACTGTTATGGGGGATCTGTGGATGACGCACTGTTATGGGGGATCTGTGGATGACGCACTGTTATGGGGGATCTGTGGATGACACTGTTATGGGATGGGGGCTGTGGATGGCACTTATGGGATGAGGGGATGTGGATGACACTGTTATGGGATGGGGGGCTGTGGATGGCACTTATGGGATGAGGGGATGTGGATGACACTGTTATGGGAAGGGGGATGTGGATGGCACTTATGGGATGAGGGGATGTGGATGACACTGTTATGGGATAGGGGGATGTGGATGGCACTTATGGGATGAGGGGATGTGGATGACACTGTTATGGGAAGGGGGATGTGGATGGCACTTATGGGATGGGGGGGCTGTGGATGGCATCCACAGATCCCCCATCCTATAACAGTGCCATCCACATCCCCCCCATCCCATAACAGTGCCATCCACATCCTCCTCATCCCATAACAGTGTCATCCACATCCCCCTCATCCCATAACAGTGCCATCCACATCCCCATCCCCCCATTACCGCTCATGTATAGTTTTTAAATTTGATTATACTATACATTTATTCTTACTATAATTCTTGCCCCCTCTGTACCTCATTACATGCGGCAGGCGGGCAGTGAATACTTCAGGCCGGGCGGGAGAGCGAGCGCAGTGTGACTGACGTCACGTGCCTGCGCCGCCTGCTTCATTCATAAAGCAGGCCGGGCAGGCACGTGACATCAGCTGAATCACGCTGCTCTGCCGCCATGTAATGAGGTACAGAGGGGCAAGAATTATAGTAAGAATAAGTGTACATTATAATCAAATTTAAAAACTATACATGAGCGGTGGGGCCGGAGCGCTGTGAGCGCATCGGCCCTGCCGCAAATGCCCGCCCCCAGCTCCTCCCCCCGCTCCTCCTCCCACTCCGCTCTTCAGTTTCAATTTATGACTCGAGTATAAGCCGAGTTCGGGTTTTTCGGCACAAACTTTGTGCCGAAAAACTCGGCTTATACTCGAGTATATACGGTAATTTTACAAGGATGGTAAAGTTTAAGAAGGGATGTGCAAAAGGACAGCTCTGCTGATGTGTGACTTAAACTAAAAAAGTCCACAATTTATCACTTTTGGTCCCCAAAAAATATTGAATAAAAAGTGACCAAAAGGTAGTACATATCAAAAATGGTACCAATAGAAACTACAGTTAACTCACAAGAAACAAGCCCAGATACAGCTATGTGAACATAAATATTACTGAATTACCCTTCACTGAAATGTATGACCTTCTATCTTGTACTAAATGAAAAGTTCAATGTTTATCGGTGGGGGTGACAGGTGGTTGGACCCCACTGATCAGATAATGATGACCTATCCTGAGCATAGGTTATCAATATTGTACTCCTGGAAATTTCAAAGTCAGTTTATGATCTTAATTGAATACCACAGTGCAGAAAAAAATACCACACAGCAGAAAAAAATACCACAATGAAGCATAAAACACTGCCCCTAAAAAACAAATACCACAGTGCAGCACAAAATGCTGCCTTTTCAAAACCAAATTCCACAGTGCAGCACAAAAGCATAACATACTGCATCCCATGCCACAGTATGAAACTCTATCATCCTCCTGAAGACAGCAATACAGTTGAATTCAGGAGGGCACCTGCAGCTGCCAGCCAGGTGCATAAATGCCTGATGCTCCTTCATTAATTATTGCTGAGAGCATTAGATCTTTATGTACCTGGCTGGCAGCCAAGAGGAGGGCTTGGGTGGCCCACTGTTCATTGGCCCAACAGGAAATTTTTCTGTAGGGTCTATGGCCAGTCCACCAGTGATCTTAAATCAAACACTTATATAGGTCAGTTGAAAGAAATGTGTTCAGATATAGCTACACTATAGTTTAAAAAAAAACCATACAATATAAGATCTGTTATGCAGCCATCTATGTGAAGAAAAAGTGAAATAACGTTTATTGTACCTTGTATTAATTTGTCTCTTTGCTAATTAGTAATTAAGAGAAATTAACAGTGACTATAGAACATAATGTACGAGCAAAGGTGACTTTGTGCAGCTGATGTAGCATCAGACATTTCATGAATATAAAGGATTCTACAGCAGGTAAATCTTACAAAGTCTGCAGCAACCATATTTAAGAACCTAATTGTACATTGTCTACTGAATTAAAACTTAAATTCTCAATGGAGAAGAGTAAATGAATACAGGAATGTCCCAATTGGAGAATAAGCTTTACATTTCAGCCATTTAAATTGTTTTGACAAGTTCATGTATTTTGCATGAAAAACTTGGAGGATACTTAACTCGGTTATTTTAACCGCAAACAAAAAACTGAGGGAGCTTTATCTAAAGCTTCCACATTATGGATTTGTGTCAGCATGAAATTAGCATAAAACTTCTGTAACAGTATAGTATTTTGATGTGTACGGCATTATCATTCTGTCGTGTGTGGTGAATTGATTATTTAAAAGTAGGAAGATATAATTACTTTTCATTAAAAGGTCGTTGAATATCAAGGTCACTTGCAGTGTAACAGTAATTATAGCATTATTATAATTTGTGTTGTGTAAATTGTGGCTTAAATTCATAAAGGTCATGTTATTTTATTTCTGGTATTCATACTTTGAAGAAGGTCCCATAGTAGAAATTAAATGGTTTCCTGGTTCTAGTGTAGGCAACCACACAGCCAACAGGTGCTACAGTATGGCGCTTTTTAGGTGACCGTTTTCCTTTACCCATCCTGGTGTTTCTTTCCTTATTTATTCCTGTTGTGGCCCCCAAGCACATTTTATTTTTTCCTGTTGTGGCCCCAGTTCATTATTCTATGTAGAAAGGAAAAAAGGCCAACCAGAACTGAAGCAATCCAGGGTTGTAGCTATAGGGAATGTATTGGAAGTGAACTGGTGAAACGCACAACCTGAAGACTAAGGGGGCCTCTCTGCCACACAAGAAGACTCCAGTATTATAAATGGCACATGGCAGATGGGGACTAATTATTGACTTTGCATTGGGGCCCAGGACCTTCAAGTTATAGTTACAGTACTTACTGCTTTATTAATTTAATTTTTATACCTGAAGGTAGACCATTGCATTCTCAAGGTGTAGCCTCAACAGATAACTCATGTGTTTATATGGACTCAACTATCTTGGACTGTTTCTGTACTAGTCTATATGAATCTCTGTCATGAACTATGCCCTCAATATAATGTACTGTAGTCTTCCATATTAATGTTTGTGCCACAATACACATGGATAATTCCAATAGATCAAGAATCCTCTCTTATTGAGGAGGTAGTATAGAAACCAAGTCTCAATTTGGCACACAATCTTACAGATCTTTAATTATTAATAATTGACTTGTAGAGACTGTCACTATAGGGAAATTTATTTCTGTTTATGGTTATTTTAGTCATATATAACTCAACCAACCTATACAAATTTTAGTAGAAAAGGAAATAAGAAAGATTCTGCACGTTTGAGTACCGGCATCATTGAATGTTCTCTCCATTGCTATGTATTTGCCTTTTTACTATCATTTGTAGAAAGAGCCTCCACTTGATATTGGTTTGCTTTTATCTGTTCCTGTACCTACTCTCTCTTGTGTATGCATTGTACTAAACTTAAAATCTAATGTTCAAAAGCTGATGGAAGACTGGCCTCTGATGGAAGAGGTGACTTGCCACACTAATGATAAGAGTTGACTCTGTTGCTCTGATGTCTCTGTCCTGAAAGTGAATTTAGTATATATAAGGTGAAGAAAGGCATTTTTAAATGCAATATATTGTAACAACATGAAGGGGATATTGAATTTCAGTGTTGGCAGTCATTACTCTAAACCTTTTGTATTGGATAGGTTTCTTTTTTATTTTGCCTGTATGCTGAAAACCATACATCTTTTTATGGTAATACAGAGCACTTGCTTCTTACACAAGAGAGAAATGTGGAAATATGTTGACCTTTCTTAGGTTACTAGAGTAAAAACTATTTAAAAAAAACTCTTTTGATCTTCTCTCGTCCAGAGCACTTGATTGTCTCTGTAATGTTGGTGCATGCTCTATACAAATCCTTCTTCGGTGCATTTGTAATGATAAGGAAGTGTTGGAGCCTCATATTTGTGATCTGTGGGTCCCTGACAATCTACCATTTATTATCTATAACATATGTATCATTAATACTAATATAATTAAAAATATAATATAATTAAAAACAAATCACTTTTGCTAGTCTATATTTTTAATGAAGCACAGAAAAAATTGTATTTTAAACACTAACCCATTTACATAGCAAGCTATAACACCAATAGAAGTATATGTAGCTAAAGAATAATTCGATAATCACACTAAAAACATAATTGTACCATCAGTTTTTATTCAAAGAAATATTAACAACATGATTGGCATACACAATAAAGTAAAAAAAAATTAAAACACTCAAAAAGTGGCCAAGCAGTTGGATAGAAAGTAGTAAAGTGCGAGTGCAACAAAATACCGAGGTGGTATTATAATCTCAGCATAATAAGTTATGAGTCCATAAATTATACTAAAAAAGAATAAAACTGAAAAAGTACAATATATAAAAAGTAGTAATCCATAATATCGACCAAAATGTATAATCCCTTCACAAGTCGGACCACCACTGCACCCCCACGGACATGCATTTCGCCGTCAGCTTTCTCAAGGGGCAATGATTGGTGGGAACATAGCAGATATTTATAGTGCAAAAGGTGGAGTATTGCTCAGTAGGCATCATCAATTAATTACAACTGCCCAATGCATGGCATCACTCAATTATAAGAACATCCCAAACCAGATTTTGCCCAATTATACCAAGCTCTACTTACCTGCTTGACTATTGATTGGTTCACTGCCCATGATATGGCGCACCCTGGTCTGAACATGCCCCTGGCCACGAGACGGCATCCAGAGGACACGAAGTGCGCAGGAAATTGTGCAATCCACATCATCAAAGGGCCAGGGGAGCCGGTGTCAGGTCGGTGCATGCTCAGACCAAGGAGGGCGCACGGCGGTCGCAATCTTTTAATAGGTAGTAGACTATGGGCAAACTTAAGTTACATAAACAGAGGAATGTAGGAGTATAATACCAAAAATGTGGGGGCTATCAATGGAATACATTTAAATAATCAATATTAGTATATATGAAAATCCTAATGTATGAATAAAATAAAAACAAATGCTAAATTAAAAGTTATGTATTTTATGATGATGCGGTGAATGGGGTGTTTAAAAATATGATGTTAGTAAAATAATTGAACATATGATTATGAACCATGAACAGTAGCGCAATGAATTATGAAAAAGGTGATGTGGGTACATGATGTGGGTGATGAAGTGGAAAAGAAGATGCAAGGTGATATGAATGGTGAATGAATTGAAGTACTTAAATAAATTAAAATAAGTACATGATTGTAAGGAGAAAAAGTAGTGTGATATGTGCATTATTAAAAAAAAAATTATAATATGACATAATAAAAAAACAAACCTGTAGATTGATTTCTATGCCTCTTTTGTGCTGGTGTATGTGTGAAGTTGACTGTACTGTGCACCAAGACTTTTCTGATAGCTGAAGACTGACTAATGGATGGTCATTTGCTCTGGATTTGTTAGATACGTAGTTCTTCATCCTATAAATATACTTCTCTTTCCTCCTTTCCATATTTCATTCCTTCATTTTCTTCTTTTCCTGTAGTTTTCCTTATTTTATGATATTCATGCAAATATAATTTTGACTTTCTGCATATTTTTCAGCATAATCTAAAAATCTGTGAACTTAAAATGTTTAAATTTCTTTGTGCTGCCACAAATCTTTGTTTAGACTTGTTTCAGATTTTTTTTTATGTAAATCTCATTATTCAAAGTTGCCAAATTCCATACGAATAGTCTTTAAAGAAAATTAGAAATTCTTTAAAGTATTAGGTTATTGTCTTTTCTGATCCATTTTTGTTTGGACCAAAAACGAATATTGTACAAACTATAGTGGCCGGTGGTGTGTGCAGACCAAAACGCACCATATAATGGGCGGCGACCCAATCAATAGTCAAGTTGAAACAGGTAACTAGGACGTGGTATAATTGGGCAAAATTGTTGTAATTAATTGATGACGCCCACTGAGCAATACTCTACCTTTTGCACTATAAATATCTGCTATGTTACCATCAATCATTACACCTTGAGAAAGTTGAAGGCAAAACGTGCAGCGGGGCACAGTGGTGGTCCGACTTGTGACGCCATTATAGATTTTGGTCGGTATTATGGATTACTCCTTTTTATATTTTGTAGGTTTATTCTTTTTTAGTATAATTTATGGACTCTAAAAATTATACTGCTATGCTGAGGTTATAATACAACCTCGGTATTTTGTTGCAGTTTACTACTTCGTATCCCACTGCTTGGCCATCACCATTTGTGTGTTTTTAATCTTTTTAACTTTATTGTGTATGCCAATCATGTTGCTAATATTTCTTTGAATAAAAATTGATGGTACATTTATGTTTATAGTGTCATTATCTAGTTATTCTTTAGCTACATATACATCTATTGGTGTTATAAAAATTTTATTTTTTCTGGCCCATTACAAGGGTATATGATGTAAGTTTAAGTGAGGATAGCTGTATTTGTGAGTTATCTGCTTTCTTCCGATCCATATCTTTATCATATGACTAACACTCTGTCTTTCCAACTGACACAGGACCTTAAGTGTGGACAGGAAGTCACATTCTCTATTCTTTCCTATGAGACTGACATCCCGGTCGCCATCTGAATGAATAGGAAACTGACTTCCTGTCCATACATAAGATGCTGTGTCAGTTGGAAAGTCAGAGTGTCAGTCAAATGACATAGCTGCAGACAGGAAGGGAGCGGATAACTGACTAACACAGCCATGGGCACGAAGATTACCTTCAATACAACCTAAATTATTTAGGTTTTTAATCGTCCACATAATTTTTTTTTTCTGGGAGTGTTTATTTAAGGTTTAAAAAATATATATATGTATAGTATCTAAAAAAAACTATAGTATCTAACAGGACATACCTTTATTTGAAGGAAGAGAGGCACAATAAAAAAAATAAAAAAATCCAAGATTGCATATAGCAAACACAACATATGTGAAAGTTAGTGCATATTGTATGGTTATAACAACACAAATGAAAAACACATTGGTGTCTAAGAAAAATTATATTAGCCTATGTTCAATAATCTGGGGTAAGGAGAGGGAAAAATCTATTTTGGCACTTCAGGATTGAGATGTGGCATAAGGATAGTAAAATGCCTGGATTTTTATATAGACTACTTGTCTGTATGGTTGCATTCATTACTGACCAATCTAGTTCATATACTATACTGTATGTATTCCAGCAAAAAGTAATTAAATAGAGTCCATCGCATTAAGGTACTTGTAGCTTCAAAACACAAACAGATCAGTCAAGGTAATTGATATTGAAGCGCATTTCTAAGTATGTGTGGGTTTTACCATCTGTGCTTGTTTTCCTAATCCCTTCTTGATGCATAAAGTTTCATCACATCTTGTGTCTTTTGTGATAATTTTAGTATATGATTTGTGGTGTTACCTGCAATGCAAATACATAGTGTGAACGTTGGGTGTTGAAAGTGCTATAAAGCCATTGGAGCCGATTTATCATGCCTTCGCTCCAGAATTCTGGCCTCAAAAAGTCACAATGTAGGGTATTTGTGTCTTTTTACACTAATTTACATAAAAAAGTTTGCTACTTAGGTTAGGTCTTAAGTTTAAGAAAAAAACAAATTCATCAAACAACAATGTGACATTTGATAAATGTGGCATAAAGTACTCCAACACAGACTCAAGCAAAACTTACTTCAAATATTCCACTCATGATAAATTCCCCCCAAAATGAATTAATTCAGGTCAATGGGGGACATTTATGAAAACTAGCATACAGGAAAACTGGCTTTTTGCCCATAGCAACCAATCAGATTCCACCTTTCATTTTTAAGGGCTTCTTTAAAAAAAATAAAAGGTGAAATCTTGCTATGGGCAACTAAGCCATTTTTCCTTTACACCAGTTTTCATAAATCTCCCCCATTAATGCATTTTATTCTACCTACATTATGACAATAATCAACTATCTTCAAAATGTGTCCATGTAGTCAATGGACCCTGGTAAATCTAAAGGTGTATAATAAGAAAATAACTTCATAAATGTATTTTTTATATCTTGTACATTACATGCAATATATACCATCACCAAAATTGAAATTTTAGATGATGCCTACAGAAACTAGGAACATTTCACCAAATTACAAGACACTCTATTGTAAAGGGATTGTACGAGGGATGCTTTAGGTTTCTAAAAGATCAACTGGTTAATTAAAGATGTTATTAAATCCCGATCCTGGTAGTCCATAAAAAAGAAAAAAATAACATATAAAAAATATGTTCATACAATTATAATTCGATATTTACAAATATAAAATATCAGTTAGTGGTGGTTACAAAGGTGACCAGTTTTCTTGTTTTTTCTTTGGGTATTCCAATCTCTTTAGATATACCATTCAAATGTTAATAGGAACATTGTGAGTAGTACCACAAACTATGCAACTCAATATAAATCAAGGGCAATGAATTAAATTTCACTTAAAGAAATTTTCCCAAAGTCAACCTTTATCACCTATGAATCGGATAGGCAATAGATGTTAGACGTCCACTGATCAATAGTATACCCTTAGGGTACGGCCACAAAGTCAGGTTTCCTGATGCAGTTTTAGAAGGCAAAACCAGAAGTGAATAAAAAAAAAAAGAGAATAAGTGGTATCTATAGACACTTGATTTGGATTTCCAAAACTGCATCAAGAAACCTGACCGTGTGGTCGTACCTTGAGTCCTCCCTTTATTTTTAGGATATATAAACGTGCAGTAGAAAATCAATCCCATTCTTCTGAATGGGGTGTTTCTGCAGCAGGTGCTTGGACTTCTAGAAACCCCATTTGATAAATAGGATAATCATTAATATTCATGTGTCTGAATTCTCCCATGCTTTGCTGTTTCCATTACTCATACAGAATATAAATGGAGTGGCATGTATCCATATAAACATCTTCTCTACATAATAATATATATAATATTATATATATAGTAGTCGCTGGTAGAGGTCGTAGGGATGAGCAAATCGACTTCGGATGAAACATCCAAAGTCGATTTGCATAAAACTTTGTTGCAATACGGTCGCTCCGTACAGTATTAGAATGTATTGGCTCCGATGAGCTGAAATTATTACTTTGGGAAGTCTTGCGAGACTTCGCATAATAACTTCAGAAATTGATTTATACTGTAAAAAAACATTTCCCGGACTTGGGTTCAGTTCCAAGGAGCCAATACACTCTCGTTCTGTACAGTTTCGAAACAAGTTTTATGCGAATCGACTTCAAATGTTTTATCTGAAGTGGATTCACTCATCCCTAGTTATAAGCAATGATTGTGAGAAATGTTCTTTAAAGTGGGGTGTTATGTAGAAAATATAATTAAAATGTAACAAAAGTGTTGAAAAAAGTAGTAGAAGAGTTTGGTGTTTATTTCAAAATTAAAGCCTAAGAAATCAATAAAATTTGCAATGCACTTGTAATGCCTAGTCACAATCTAATTGATTGATCATTAATGGTAGCAATTCTTATTATCTGAAAAAAAAAGCTAGATATTCTGAAAAAGTGCTGTTACCAAGAAAGATTTATTGGTGTTGTTTTGCGTGGGAGCATTTAGAAAGTAACCAGAATACAGCGCAACAAAGTATTAGCAATACACTTTGTGTAAAACAGGCAAAATCCTAGAGCATTTGGCTATTTTTGCCCACGTAATAATTTTATACTGTGACTTGACACTTGCAGTGAAATCAGGCACAGAATGTTATTCACAAGAATGGAACAGAACTCAGCACAGAAAATGGAAATAATTTATAGAGCCAAAGTCATTACATTAACTGTCGGGTGATGAATTTCTTCATAGATCTGAGAACCTCACATCATACTCTGTTCATTTTCAGTTGTGTTCATGCTCTTTGAAGCTGGTAGCGTTATATGTGTGTTTAGTATGTCCATAAACTGTGACTTTTCTCTCTCTCGGCTGTCATTGAGATGTATGTTTCCACAGAATGCATTCTGTAATCTGGTGCTGCAGTATCTCTAATGCAATGTAACCCAACTCTTCTGTAATTGTAATATCAACCTCGTCTTCTGCTCTCATCTCATTTACATTGAAGTTAGAAACACAGGACAATTATTCTGCACAAATATTGAAACCTAGTAGACAGATGCATAGCTAGTTCGATGGATAGATGATAGCTGGCTGAATAGACAGATAGATAATAAAAGGATAGATGGATAGATGAGATAGATAGATAGATAGATAGATAGATAGATAGATAGATAGATAGAGATAAATATTAGATTTGAGATAAATAGATATTAGATTTGAGATAGATAGATAGATAGATAGATAGATAGATAGATAGATAGATATTCAAAAAGGCAGCACACAGAAAAAATATTGAATGGAAGAATATGTTATTCACCCATGTGGACATATCCAAATGGGTAAATAAAAGTTTTTTCTATTCATTATTTTTTCTGAGTGTTGCCTTTTTGCATTTTTACCAACTGGAAACTGGGATACTTTTCCCTTGGGGCTTGCACCTCTCTATTTTCCACTTGATTTGTACTTATGTCTGGTGCTATTTTGCATATGTGTAGATAGATTGATAACTGATAAACAGAGAGATAGCACATGGGCAGATAGATAGATAGATAGATAGATAGATAGATAGATAGATAAATCACACAGTCGATAAAGTGATGTTGGGTGCAATCTCGCAGGGACAATAGGCAGTAGTCCACTGAAAGTAAGCAAAATAGCAAAAATGAGGCAGCACTCTAAAGCTTGTGTATGGGTGATGGACCAGTTTATTCCCAAGGCACCGTTTCAGCACAACACTATGGGGCCTTTGTCAAGCTGAAACAGTGACTTGGGAATAAACCGGTCCATCACCCATACAAAAGCTTTAGAGTGCTGCCTCATTTTTGCTAGATAGATAGATAGATAGATAGATAGATAGCTCTTTAGAATGATTTGCTAATAACAGAGTAAAAGAAAGTCTATTATAACATTAATAAAACGACATACCACATGTACAGTACATTATCTGAACTTCTGCAGGTTACCTATGCTATGGATACCTTAGAACATTGCCTATTAGCTCATCAGTGAAGAGCAGCTTTCAGCGTAGATCAGTTTCCTTCATTTGTACCAGTATCAGTAGAAAGCAATAAATGTAATTTCAAAATTAAAGTAGTTGTCTAGACTTATGCAAATGAAACATAATTGTTTTAAAATGACCTGGTACTACTCACACACAACTGCAGAATACAATATCTACTAAGGGAGAGAGCCATAAACGGCATGAGGAGTCTTATAGGCCAGACAATGCTCCTCTGGAAGAGACTATGCAGATAAACTCTGCTTCTGATGCCACCAGATATAAGGTAGCTATCCTACAAGTGAATGTTCAACCCTTTAAAAGGCCTTGAGACATGACTTGGCTAACAATTAAGCCAGCATCTTACCTGCAGACAGAGCAGACTGGCTTAACTGGGTGAGAGGCCTAGGTTAAGTTTTGGGGCATTCAATATTTCGTTATGGAGAGCATCTTAACCCCTTCTATCCCAGGCCAGTTTTCACCTTCCTGCCCAGGCCATTTTTTGCAAATCTGACATGTGTCAATTTATGTGGTAATAACTTTGGAACACTTTTACTTATCCAAACCAGTCTGAGATTGTTTTCTCATGACACATTGTACTTCATGATAGTCATAAATTTAAATCAATATATGTCACCTTTATTTGTGAGAAAAACCTAAATTTACCAAAAAATTTGAAAAAATCCTAAACTTTCAAATTTCAATTTCTTTTTATAATAGATAGTGATACCTCATATAATAGTTATTACTTTACATTTTCCATATGTCTACCTTATGTTTGGATCATTTTGAATATGACATTTTATTTTTGGGGACGTTAGAAGGCTTAGAAGTTTAGAAGCAAATCTTGAAATTTTTCAGAAAATTTCCAAAACCCACTTTTTAAGGACCAGTTCAGGTCTGAAGTCACTTTGTGGGGCTTACATCATAGAAACCACCCATTTTAGAGACTACACCCCTCCCATTTTAGAGACTACACCCTCAAGGTATTCAAAACTGATTGTGCAAACTTTGTTAACCCTTTAGGTGTTCCACAAGAATTAATGGAAAATGGAGATGAAATTTCAGAATTTCACTTTTTTGGCAGATTTTACATATTAATCCATTTTTTCCAGTAACAAAGCAAGGGTTAACAGCTAAACACAACTCAATATTTATTACCCTGATTCTGCGGTTTACAGAAACACCCCATAAGTGGTTGTATACTGCTGTATGGCCACACGGCAGGGCAGAGAAGGAAAGAAACGCCATATGGCTTATGGAAGGCAGATTTAGCTAAACTGATTTTTAGATGCCATGTCCCATTTGAAGCCCCCCTGATGCACCCTTACAGTAGAAACTCAAAAAAATGACCACATTTTAGAAACTACGTGAAAAGTTGCCAGTTTTTTTGGTACTTTGTTGTGGTACATATGATTTTTAATTGCTCTATATTACGTTTTTTGTGAGGCCAGGTAACCAAAAAATTGATGTTTTGGCACTGTTTTTATTTTTTATAACATTCATCTGACAGGGTAGATCATGTGCTATTTTTATAGAGCAGGTTGTTACGAATGCAATTATATCAAATATGTCTGCTTTCTATGTTTATTTCAGTTTTACATTATAAAGCATTTTTGAAAAAAAAATATGTTTTTGTGTCTCCATTTTCTGAATTACCTATTTTTTTTATTTTTCTGCCGATCATCTTGTGCTGGGGCTTGTTTTTTGAAGAATGAGTTGATGTTTTTATTGGTACCATTTTTGGGTACATATTTTTGATCATTCATTATTACACTTTATCGGGCAAGGTGACCAAAAAATTGGTGTTTTTTATTTATTTATATTTCCAGGGTTAACCTGAGGGGTTAAGATATGTTATATTTTTATAGAGCAGATCATTACGGACGTGGCAATACATAATATGTCTACATTTTCTAATTTATTTAAGTTTTACACAATAATAGCATTTTTGAAACTGAAATAATGATGTTTTAGTGTCTCCATAGTCTCAGAGCCATAGCTTTTTTTATTTTTTGACTGATTTTCTTAGGTAGGGTCTCATTTTTTGCGGGATGAGGTGACGGTTTGATTGGTACTATTTTGGAGGGTATTTGCCTTTGTGATTGCTTGGTGTTGCATTTTTTGTGATGTAAGGTGACAAAAATAGCTTTTTTTACACAGTTTTATATTTTTTTTATAGTGTTCACCTGAGGCTGGATCTTCTGGGCACCCATTGAAGGCAGGTCCCGATTCCGTGCAAGGCACTGGGTAGCCTCTTTATGGCATCGGGCTGCCTTCTCTAACATTGAGTCCCTGTCACAGCAGCGTGGGGACTCGATGCGCTCCCGGACCGCGGCATAGAAGGGGTTAATCTGCCGGCATTGCTGTAAAAACAGGATTGCAGGACCCTGCAGTGATCCGGTGCGCGCCGCTCTGGTGCTCGCCCAATCAGCATGACGTTCTATTATGTCAAATTGCAGGAACACAATGGTTTCTGTAATAGTACTTCATGTGTCGGGAAGGAGTTAAACACCGTGAGGAGCCAAACAACTACACTCTGCTTTGTACTGATGAAGTGCAATCACCCCAATACAGCTGTCTGCAGATGAGGTGCTGGCTTAGTTATTATCCAAGTCATGTCTCAAGGCCTTTTTTAAAGGTCAAACTATGAGTTACTCCCTTATATCCTGTGGCATTAGAGGCAAGGCTTGTTAAGAGCTCAATTGCATACCCTCTTCTCAAAATTCACCATAAACACAAATGTCTTCATAAAGAGAATTTGTTACAATGTATCATTATAAGTAGGAGCTATCAGCTGGGGGCATAGACTATTTACTATAGCGCTCATTAACACCCAAAAGTTCAGAATCCCAGAGCCAGTGTTACTCTTTGGAGCTAGCGATCTATCCATAAATCTGTATGGCTACACTCTGTATAGTCCATCAAATATTATATACTATTCTCCCCCCTATAAGTGAATGGCACCTGCAAGATGGACTAGTATTCACAAACGCACCAATGACAATGCAGATTAAAATACTTAGGAATGAATCAACACAAAACTGATTTAAAAAAATGCAGAAAATAGGGCATTCAGTATTTTTGGTCTGTATTTAGACTCAAGCCTCTATATGCAAGTGTGAAAATCAGCTAGGTCAGTTACTGCCTAAGTTGGGAGAGAAGAATAACCAAAGAGGTTCTCATTTCTACATGATGAGGATTTGAAACACAAAGTTGGGCCATGCTTGGTTTACATAGGATTGGACTAGCCCTTTAAGAATGTAGCTATATGTCCCCTTTGTGTTTTCTCCTGTAAGACATGGATTATTGTCTTTTTGCTGTTAGTATATGAACATATTTCTCAATATCTTGCTGTGCACCGAAGGTAACGATGATACACTTTGTAAGGAATATGTCAGAGATTAGAGTTCCACAGGAATTGTTGCGGCTCCTCTCTGGCACACTATCATTGTTTGAATGCCACCGGTATTTGTACTTTAACAACTAAACTTTAAGTAGGTCAGTAATTCATTTTATAAAGGCTGAGACTGAAATGGAAAAACAGGTTTCAAAATGTTCTCGAAAACAAGAATGTCGATTTCTGCAGAATGTCATATTTCAGCATATTTACCTACTCTTACATGTACCTCCTAACAATAAAGATGTATAGAAAATATAATATTATTATTATTCAGCTTCTTCTATCACCGAGCACCTTGACAGTCGGCTATAATCAGCTGGACAGGAAATAATAGTGGTTGCCCAGATGATCATTTAAGGGCTTGTCTGCTTTGGACAGTTCCTACTTCTTAGAAAGGTTCTCCTAAAACAAGGTGATCATGTTGTGTCTTCCACCTGAGACCCCTAAACATCCACTGGTACCTTTAAAAAGGACCCATAAACAAGTGTTTGAAGGGGTTCTCTGGGTTTTTCATAAAATTTCAGCATCTACTGTCCTGTGCAGGAAAGAGAGTTTGGTCAGTAATCTCCTCTGTTGGTCCACTGCTCGCACTGCCTGTGGGCTCTTCCTCTCAGGTCTTGACTTGTTGTGTTACTGAGTCTGTCTGTTCAGCTGCTTTTACGGTATATGCAGCTGAACAGAAAGATTCAGGAAAACAACTGGCCAAGACCCAAGTGGAAGAGCCCACAGCCAGTGTGAGCACAGCAGAGTTTGCAGAATCAGCAGACTGATAGAGAGGTAAGTTCTGACGAAACTCCCTTTCCTACCAAGGACATAAGTTGCTGAGAATTTATTAAAAGCTTGGGGAATACCTTTAATTCCTTTACAATGCCACCACAAGGGAAAGGAAGCATACAATGGTGACCATTGAATTAAGTATATATGGAGCTAGGTTCTCTGTGCATTTCATGGACAATAATCTCCTCTACTAATTTTGAGTGCACTACTGGCATATTCTCTTCTTCCATAATGATCAGTTCATTTTAATTGAAGGATATGCAAATGAGCTGTTAGCAAGCTATAGTATCCCCCAAATGATTTTAATTAGCATGTGTCTCCATACGGCATATACAGTATGTCTAAAACTAGTGGAGAAAGATGAACGGTAGGAAACACCACAGTCCAATAACATTGACCATGCAGACTTACAACTAAGGGTGCATTCACATTTTGCTTGCAGTATTCTTCATACATTGGGAGGATTTTCACTACATACCTCGAATGGTTGCCTCCTACTATATAGGCATTTGTCAGAATTCCATTTTAGAGAAACGTATGTATGTTTCATCTGCTCTTGGCTCCAAATATCCTGAGATGTGTTTGGTATGAAATGATCAGCTTTAAAAGAAAAAAAAAAAAGATGTCAATCAAAAGGACACTTTATTGGCCTCCATCTGGTGAATGTAGGACTAATGATTAGTGTTGGTTGAGCACCAAAGTGCTCGGGTGTTTGAGCAGAATATCTCAGGATGCTCGGGTGCTCTACTGAGCACCCGAGCACAATGGAAGTCAATGGGAGAGCCTGAGCATTAAACCAGGCACCCCCTGCTCTGAACAGGGGAGTGTGCCTGGTTCTTAGGATATGGTCATAAATTGATTGAAACACAACTGAAATGGTTCGGGAACAGCATGGGGAGGATGTCTGGATCCATCTTGGACTCCCAGATCGCTGCTGGGAAAGATTTTGTCCGAACAGTACGCCACTTTTACAGACTGACAATAATTTGCACAAAATCAAAGACAAAATCGATTTTAGAGGAAAAATTGTCAGGAAACATTCTTTCCTGTATATTTACTTGTATATAAAGTGCAAGTGCTGCCAAAAATTACAAGGAAGAGGCACACCCATACAACCTGTATATCACATAAAGGAGGGCCTCATTCACATTGTGGTACAATTGTTTAGGTAGTGGGACTCCTACACTCATAAACCCTATGCACTAAGTGAAAGGGCTGCCAAAAATTACAAGGAACCGGCACTACAATACACCCTTTATTACACATAAAGGAGGGCATGATACACACCCTTGAAATTATGATTGATGGCCCGCTGGTGACCCTCAAAAACATTAGGAGCAAGGGCCTGCTGGTGACCCTCTAAAACATAAGGGGTGAGGCTCTGCTGCTGATCTGACCATCTAAAACATTATGGGTGAGGGCCTGCTGCCGAATTGACCATCTAAAACATTTTGGGCGAGTGCCTGCTGCTGATCTGACCATCTAAAACATTAGGGGTGAGAACCTGCTGCGTAGCTGACCATCTAAAACATTATGGGTGAGGGACGGCTGCTGAGATGACCATCTAAAACATTATGGGTGAGTGCCTGCTGCTGATTTGACCATCTAAAACATTAGGGGTGAGTGCCTGCTGCCAAAAATTACAAGGAACCGGAACTACAATACACCCTTTATTACACATAAAGGAGGGCATGATACACACCCTTGAAATTATGATTGAAGGCCTGCCGGTGACCCTCAAAAACATTAGGGGAAGGGCCTGCTGCTGAGCTGACCATCTAAAACATTATGGGTGAGGGACGGCTGCCGAGTTGACCATCTTAAACATTATGGGTGAGTGTCTGCTGCTGATCTGACCATCTAAAACATTAGGGGTGAGGGCCTGCTGCTGATCTAATCATCTAAAACATTATGGTGAGTGCCTGCTCCTAATCTGACCATCTAAAACATTAGGGGTGAGAAACTTCTGCTGATCTGACTATCTAAAATATTATGAGTGAGGGCCTGCTGCCAAGTTGACCATCTTAATCATTATGGGCGGGTGACTGCTACTGATCTGAACATCTAAAACATTAGGGGTGAGGGCCTGCTGCGGAGCTGACCCTCTAAAACATAAGGGGTAAGGGTCTGCTGCTGAGCTGACTCTCTAAAACTTTAGGGGCGAGTGCCTGCTGTGAGTTGACCATCTAAAACAATATGGGGGATTGCCTGCTGCTGATCTGAAATCTAAAACATTAGGGGTGAAGGCCTGCTGCTGAGCTGACCATCTTAAACATTATAGGCGAGTGACTGCTGCTGATCTGACCATCTAAAACATTAGGGGTGAGGGCCTGCTGCTGAGATGACCATCTAAAACACTATGGGTGAGTGCCTGCTGCTGATCTGACCATCTAAAACATTAGGGGTTAGTGCCTGCTGCTGATCCGATCAGCTAAAACATTATGGGCGAGGGCCTGCTGCCGAGCTGACCATCTTAAACATTAGGGGTGAGAGCTTGCTGATGATCTGACCATCTAAAACATTAGCGGTGAGTGCCTGCTGCTAAAAATTACAAGGAACCGGCACTACAATACACCCTTTATTACACATAAAGGAGGGCATGATACACACCCTTGAAATTATGATTGATCGCCCGCTGGTGACCCTCAAAAACATTAGGAGCAAGGGCCTACTGGTGACCCTCTAAAACATAAGAGGTGAGAGTCTGCTGCTGAGCTGACTCTCTAAAACTTTAGGGGCGAGTGCCTGCTGTGAGTTGACCATCTAAAACATTATGGGCAATTGCCTGCTGCTGATCTGACATCTAAAACATTAGGGGTGAGGGCCTGCTGCTGAGATGACCATCTAAAACATGAGGGACGGCTGCTGAGATGACCATCTTAAACATTATAGGCGAGTGACTGCTGCTGATCTGACCATCTAAAATATTAGGGGTAAGTGCCTGCTGCTGATCTGATCATCTAAAACATTATGGACGAGGGCCTTCTGCCGAGCTGACCATCTAAAACATTATGGGCGAGGGCTTGCTGCAGAGCTGACTATCTAAAACATTATGGGCGAGTGCCTGCTGCTGATCTGACCATCTAAAACAATAGGGGTGAGGGCCTACTGCTGATGAGCTGACCATCTAAAACATTATGGGCGAGTGCCTGCTGCTGATCTGACCATCTAAAACATTAGGGGTGAGGGCCTACTGCTGATGAGCTGACCATCTAAAACATTATGGGTGAGGGCCTGATGCAGAGAAGGATCTGTACTCACCGCTTCCTGGTCCTCGGCTCGGCTGTCGACTGTGCAGGGCTGTGCACAGCATGAGGGCGCACTGTGACCTCACACTGTGGCCCGTGATACACAGCCAACAGCAGGATGAAGAGGATAATGATGGGGAGGAGCGGTGGCGTCTAGGAGCAGGAGAGGTAAGTGTTTTTTTTGGGGGGGTTTTTTGAGCTGAATGCTGGCTGACATGGGGGGCTGATGGCTGGCTGACATGGAGGGCTGATGGCTGACATGGGGTGCTGATGGCTGACATGGGGGGCTGATGGCTGGCTGACATGGGGGCTGATGGCTGGCTGACTTGGGGGCTGATGGCTGGCTGACTTGGGGGCTGATAGATGGCTGAAGGTTGGGGGGTTGTTCTGAGGCATTGTCAGTCTGATCTAAGGTCTGATTGACATCGAGGTCTGATTAGGGCTTTCAGCAGAGGTCTGATTAACATTGGGGGTATGATTGCTGGTCTGACCTGAGGTGTATTGGAAAATATTTTTTTCTTATTGTTCTCCTCTAAAACCTAGGTGCGTCTTTCAGGCCGGTGCATCTTATAGGGCGAAAAATACGGTACAGTGCAGCAGAGACCAGTGCAGCAGAGACCATAGTCAGTATATGATGCAGAAAAATGATCGGCACTCTTTATCTGGATTTATATAGAGAAAGGCTCGTATATACATATATATATATATATATATATATATATATATAAAAGAGAAAAAATGGCGGCTCCGCATTAACCTAAATATGAAGTTGTGGGTGCAATGTCCAAGGACCAAGCCAAAAATCTGCATATAAAAATAAAAAAAGGGACAGCACTCCACTAAGATAAAGTGAATTATTTATTTACCCATATGGTGCATATATATATATACTCTAGAAATTTATTGTGCCAGATAAAATATAAATAATCTAAAAAAAATATCAAATTCATAAAACATATGCACGTATATATCAGTGTTATTTGATATGACCTTTAAATAATGCTTCCCTGAATATTAAGGTCCTTTAATTTATATAGAGCATGAAAAGGTTGGCTATCAGGGGTAGGTCCAATAGTCTCAATAAAGCCAATATAATATATTTATGTTCACAAAAACCTGATGTAGAAAGATATTCCACATTAAAAGGTATTCCACATTAAAAGAAAGTTGAGGGTATAACTCTAAAAAGCAAGTCCAGAGTTCATAAATTGCTTAATCCCAGTACTGGTGTCATTTGTTGTAATGAACTAGGAGGATAGTATCGGCATATATATATGTATATTAGAGTGCATGCGGTTTACAGTTCAAATTAGCGATCATTCTCATACACATAAGCAGACGTTTTACCTGTATGACTTCTTACTGAGGGATCAACCTCCGATAATGGGCGCGCATCCCACAAGCCAGATAGAGGGATCTTACATCAAATGGCGTCTTCTGCGTAATCGTGTGTACTCGGATGCTTGCGGTGCATTGTAAACCTTCCAGTAGTTAGAGTTGCCGGTTACCTCCTTCTGTGTTGTTTGTTGAAGTCAGTGTCAGCATCAATGGCAGTAATGGAATCGGAGCGCTCCGCAATTAATTTCACTATCGGATCTCTCTTTTCATTGACTGATTATTTGTATGTAAAGAAGGGGGTCTCTTCTTGATTTGAACACCAAACCAGTTAATCAACTAGTGAGCCACCCATTTCTTTCCCTTGTACATAGTCAGTTTTTATAGTCATAATATAGTGCTTTATATTTTAATATGCACCTTGTATTTTGTTATGCGGGGGAATCAGTCAGCGCCGACCAGCACCCCCTAAGCCCCGTCCACCCCCTAAGCCCTGCCGCAGAATCCCCCACCCCACCCAGTCCCTGGGAAAAGTGTCTAACATGAAACTGTTCCTTGGTGCAAAAAAGGTTAATGACCACTGCTCTAAAACATTAGGAGCAAGGGCAGCCTAATAAGCATGTTGATATGATTGAGTAGGGAGAAAAGGGAGATTGGACCAAATACTCTTTTTAGTGGTGGAAGGGGTGCATGGGGATACAGTGTATTCAATACACCATAAAAGCCACATTGAGAGTATATTTTTGTTCAGCCGTTTTCCTCTGGTGGAGTAGAGAAGTCAGGGGCAATCCAGGCCTTGTTCATTTTTATAAGAGTCAACCGTTCAGCATTTTCAGTTGACAGGCAGATGCGCTTATCAGTTATTATGTCCCCAGCAGCACTAAATACATGCTTTGATAAAACGCTGGCGGCGGGGCAGGCCAGTACCTCCAAGGCGTAGAGCGCCATTTCGTTCCACGTGTCCAGCTTGGACACCCAATAGTTGAAAGGAACAGAGGGATTACTGAGGACGCTGACACGGTCTGCTACGTACTCCTTCACCATCTTCCAAAATCTTTCCCTCCTTGGACACTAGACCGCGCATCAGGTTCAGGGTGCTGTCAGGGTGTCATAAAACTGTCCCAGGTCTTGGAGAGTGTTGTCCTGCCTCTGTTGGAACTGCTGTGTGTTCCCCTTCTCTCCCCTTCTCGGTTCGCCTAGGAACTACGTACTCTGCAGCCAGCGTTGTCAGCTGGAAATTTTTGGAGCCATTTTTCCACAAGGATCTTCTGGTATTGCAGAAAAAATTACAGTCAATGTCACAGATATTTGGGATGAGGAAACGTTATACAGGAGATGTAGCACAGGTAATTTCACTGCTGTCAACAGCGGCTAACAAAAAATTACAGTCAATGTCACAGATATTTATGATGCGCAAACGTTATACAGAAGGTATAGCGCAAGTAATGTCGCTGTCACCACCAGCTAATAAAAATTACACTGAATTAAGGTCACAGATATTTAGGATGTGCACACGTTATACAGGCGGTATAGCGCAAGTAATGTTGCTGTCACCACCGGCTAATAAAAAATTACACTAAACGAATGTCACTGATATTTAGGATGCGCACACGTTATAAAGGAGGTATAGCGCAAGTAATGTTGCTGTCACTACCGGCTAAAAAAAATTACACTGAATGAATGTCACTGATATTTAGGATGCGTGCATGTCATACAGGAGGTATAGCGCAAGTAATGTCGCTAAAAATATATATTGCTGCCAGATTCAACTATAGTCCTTAAAAGGACTTTTGGGTCTCTAAAAAGTTTTGGCAATTTAGTGCAGGTTGCGCTAAAAATATATATTGCTGCCACACACAATATTCCTTAAAATGAGTTTTGGGTCTCTAATAGTGTTGATCACGAATTTTCGAATTGCGAATTTTAATCGCGAATATCGGCACTTCGAGAATTTGCGAATATTTAGAATATCACAAAATATATTTGCAATTGCGAATATTATTATTATTTTTAATTTCAGTTTATGCAAATTGTTATGCTAATTTTTATGCAAATTTGTATATGCAAATTTCCACAATCAAGAAAATAATGACTGGAGATAACGAATTCTCAAATTTTCGTATGTATGGCGAATATTTGCCCAAATATTTGCTAAATATTGCAAATTCGAATATTGCCCCTGCCGCTCATCACTAGTCTCTAACAAGTTTTAGAAATTTTGTGCAGGTTATGCTAAAAACATATATTGCTGCCACACACAATAGTCCTTAAAAGGACTTTTAAGGACTATAAAAATGTTGTGTCTAACTTGAAGATTTTGAGTCTTTGAGTATTCTCAGCCTTTACTCGTGCGTATTATGGATCCGCATTAAGGGGGTCATTTACTAGGCTAAAATATGCCTAGATTAGGCGTATTTCAGATGCGGATGGCTGCGCAATCGTTAGTTGCACCGCTATCTGCGAGGTGGCCCTACTCATGCCAGTTCTAAATTTGTGGGTGTAGTGTAGGCGGGGAAAATGTGAGCAAGGAAGCTGGCTTACATTTAGAACTAGCACTGGCCTCTGCAAAACTTCGCCAGATCCACCGCCAGCTTAGCATCACAATGGGTACGTGTCCTGTTTGTGGAGAACACAGACAGCACACATCCATGACGCAGTGACGTCTGAATATGGCCTTAAAGCAAGAATTGCAGTAAAATGTAAACTCCAAACTTTCTGACTAAACTAAGCCTCCCAATTCAGCAGAAGAAATAAAAACCTATTTACCACCTGGCCAAAATATCAAGCAGGTGTAGAACATATTTAGATGCAATTATGCCTCTTCAAGTGGCCAGAATCCAATCCACCTACAATGCAGATGTACGGAGCCAAGGCTGGAAGCCGAACAGTGAAACGTAATAGATATTAAATGACAAGTTAGGGATTTATGCAGACACTCCAGATAATAACTGATGTCACTGACGTAAGATGTTGTACAAGTCTTTATCGCTAGGAATGCAAAAGTTGTCGCTGATAGCAAAACTGTGAGACAAACAATAATGTAAAATCAAACGTCTCAATGGCAAGAAACAGAAAATAAAGGCACAAAGAAATGAAAGCCAATAAAGAGCATCTGTTCTTGGTCCATATCCACAGCACATTTGTGATTTATTATGCTGTTTTCCAAGAACCTCATAATCGTTTCTGCATTTGGTTAGGTTAGGTTGTCCTGTAGCTCAGCAGACATCTGCTTTAGGCCTCACGTTCCTGGCCATATTGCACTTCATTTACACTGGAAGCAATACCAGGGGTCCATTTGGGTATATGTTTTTTTTCTTTCCTTTTGGATTCCATACAGCACACAAAGAGCGTACAGGCTATGTGCAGATTATTCTGCTGTGTGAACACCATAGTCTTATCTGTTATGCTTCACATTACCTTAGTACCTCAGAGTCCAGTTTGTTCCTGTTACTAGAGATCAGCTAAGGGCGGGTTCACATCACCATTATAGCGTTATAGATTCCGTCTTTTTTCCCGTTATAACATAGTTATAACGGAAAATAGCAGAGTCCATAAGACAGAAGCCAAAACGGCATTCCATTTTGATCTGTCATAATAGAAGTCTATGGGAATCATAACAGATCCGTCTGGTTCCCGTTATGCAAGACGGAAAACAAAGTCCTGTCGGCAGGATTTTTTTTTCTTTCTGCATAACGGGAACCAGACGGATCCATTATGATTCCCATAGACTTCTATTATGATGGAAAGCAAAACTGAATGCCTTTTAAAGGCTTCCATTTTGCATTCCATCATAATACAAGTCCATGGGCAACATAACAGATTTGTCCTGGTTTTCATTATGCAGGACTGGACTCCTGCATAATGGAAACCAGGACGGATCTGTTATGCTGCCCATAGACTTGTATTATGAAGGATCAAAACGAAATGCCTCTTAAAGGTTTCCATTTTGTCTTCCGGCTGTTATAACGGAAAATAAAAACGGAATCCATAACGGTGATTTGAACCCGCCCTATTCAGTATGAGGGAGCATGTGGGACAATGGATGTAAAATACAGAACCCTTTTTAACACTTTTCTGGTTCAGCAATTTTTCATTTTTGTGTTTTCATTTTTCACTCCCTGCCTTCCCGTAGCTATAACTTTTTAATTTTTTCATTCACATAGCTGAGCTTGTATTTTGAGGGACAAGTTGTACTTTCTAATGCCAGCATTAAATATGCTGGAATTAGAAAAGAAGCATGAAAAAAATTCCAAATGGTTAAATGTGAAAAAAAACAAAAACAATTCCACAACAGTTTTACAGGTTTTGTTTTCACGGTGTTCAGTATGCGGTAAAACTGAATTGTGCTTTTCATTCTCCAGGTCAGTACAATTCTGGCGATATCACATATGTATAGTTTTTCATATGTATCGTTTCTTCTAATACCATTTTGGGGTGTGTATGTCTTTTTAATCACTTTTTATTCAAAAATGTGCTATAGGGCCCAGCCTTTTCTAGTTATGCCACTGCCCACATCACCACCAATGAGAATGTGCCAGAAGTTGGCACTGGAACACTGTGTTGCATATGGAGCTGGTAGCTGTAGCTCTGTTGAAATGAAATGAAAGGTGTGTGAGGTGGTGGTGTATCCTAGGGATGCATAATCAATATCAAAATCCTGGAAGTACATAAGTTCACAGCTTCCTTCTATATACTGAAAGGTGACTGGACTGTCCTGGACCTTACGTGAAAGTGTTTTTTTGCAACAAGAAAAACCCTATCTGCATGCCCTATTAGAGCATATGAACATTATAAAGGCCCCTTCCCCCTCGGTATTCCCCATCATGGTCATATGGTTATGGAGTTTAGATAAACTCTTTAACTGCTTAGCCCCAATGAATATAACTAGAGAAATCCATACTTACCAGCCCCCTTGGTTTGTCTGGGTTTCTCACCAAAATCGTCATTCCCTTGATTCCAACTGGACAGGCAAGAAATTCTTTCCATGGGGTAGACCTTTTGTGACAGAGACCAGCACCAGGAGATAAAATGACTTGTAAAGAGATGATTTTCGCAGTAATAGATTGATAATTGTGCCCCACAGATTGACATTAGGTTTACCGGGGGAACATCCGCCAATATTCAGGACTACACATAGTATAAATAATTTTTTTTGTGATTTTTACTTGTTTATTCTAACTAATCCCTGAATTTATCTGTCAAGATACTTAGATGTTTTTTTCTTTTTTCAGTCATTTACTAATCTTGCTGTATAGTGCAAATGTACATAACGGCTAATCTCTTATTAATTGGGAAATCAGCATAGACTGTGGTTTCAGAATTAGTTTGTGCATAAAGAAGAAATAATTAAACCAAGAGACTGATTGTGTGAGAAACAAATGCATTATCTCAGATGTGTACAAGCTATTCTACTCACAGGTATTAATAAATGTCTTTTACATGGGCCCTGAGTAATGGCACCCAAGGCTAACCAGTGATTAATATTCCATTTGCTGTTATATGTTATTTTCTTCATGAGGCTATACAGGTGGCGAGAAGAAGAATAAAATTGCGTTTGATAACAGGTCCATTAGAAAACCTATAAATGACTCTGGCAAATAGTGCCAGCATCTTAGAGGCCATTGCATAGTAAATCTTTTTTTCTTGGAAGCTAATAGTAACTAAGATAAGTTATTAGTGTAAAAATGACTGAGAAGAAATAAATGCCCCTTTGTACAGTGTTTATTTCGGAGACACATAACTAGGCAGTAATAAGCTTTCCCCAGGCCATCTTGTATTTATTTTTCATTTTATTAGGAGGTAACATAGAGGCACATTTATTAAGACCGCATTTTAGACTCCGATCTTAGTAATGCCCTAAGCTGGCGGTGGTTCGCGCCGAAGTTATGAAGAAGCGCCGGCTTCTCCATAACTTCAGTGGATCCTCCGCCAGTTCTAAATGTAAGACAGCTTTATAGCTGTCTTACATTTAGACCTTTTTCTACGCCGAAACTATGCGTAGAAAATGCTAATTGAGGCGGCCTATGGGCCCGTCCCCTTCGCCGTCTATGCCCACAATCTTAGACCTGCCGTGAGCGGGGAGAAGTCGAAGATTATGGCGCATTGCAATCTGCACCTGAAATACGCCTAATTTAGGTTTATTTCAGATGAATAATTCCCCTTGGAAAAGAAATGCCCCCTGAGCTGCCAGCTTAAAATAAATCAAGCACAGCTACTGGAGCAATGAGTGGTCAGATCTTTGGATCCGTGTGAGGTACAGGGATGGTTTTACCTTGGTTAGAAAGAGATTGTAACCTCATGTCCATCATCCATATGAGCGCTGCAGTCCATCACTGGCCTCAGTGGTCAGGTGTGCATCAATGGCAGTGGTCATGTGATAAATGTCTGTGATTTCATCGCTGCAGGAACAGTGGTGTGTGGAGCAGCAATCCTATACATTTAAAGAGTTCGTTTTTTTTTGTTTTTGTTTTTTTTTTAGATTGTCTCTGCTCTTTGCCAATTTATTTATTTACATCTTATAAAATATCTTTAAGAAATCAGTGCTATAAAAGATGCATTATGGTTGCCAAATGCTGTTGCTGATTATACGTTGGGGTCTTATTATTTTAGGTTCTCCCTCTGTTTGACTCATTATTCCTAGTAATGGTGGACAAAAATTTGATAAAATTTCCAGTGTGATTATTCCTGCTGGTAGTCTTTTTTGCCAGTCTGTGGTTGGACAGTATTTGGCCTATTGCATAGTAATAATTGGGATGGTCTGCAAATCTCCATGCTTATGTAGAAATCTGAATATGCTACCCTCACTCAATGTACTGTAAGTTGTGAGACAGTGACAGGTCTCACTCTGGTTACTGGTAAGGAAGGGGTGCATAAGGCTGTCCACACCCCTATTCCACCACAGGTGGGAGAGCTGGAGGTATCAGGATGGGATAAAGCACCTCCCTTTGTCTCATTCAATGGAGATGCATTGAAGGAGAGCCAGGGAGGCTCTGGGAGAGAGTTTGAAGCAGAGGCCTGCAATGGCTGTGTGAGGTGGCCTCAGCTGGGCAAGGCTGGGTATAGCCTGGTCTTGGGGAACAAAGCAACTCCTGGTAGTGGGTTGCAAGGGTCCTAGTCAGGTGGTCTAGTGAGCCCAATTCCCCCAAGGGACTTTGTTGCTGCACAGCCTAGGGGCTGTAGGACTTTAAGCCTGAGAGTGTTGGAGGACTACAGGCGCATGAGTTCCAGGTGTGAACTGTGACTAATAGCGAGATAGGCACACTGTGTGTGTGTTTAGTTAGGGCCCAGCCGGGCAAGGTGTTAATTTTCTGTATAGTTTATGTTGTGCTGGAACCAAATAAATGCACTGTTTGGACATTGATACCGTGTGTCCTAAAAATAATTGTGAAGGTGATCCCCGAAACCGAGCTAACCCCGCCACAAAGTGTATGTTTTTTTATGTGCACACTATATTTGACTTCTACTGAGAATGTGGCTATATGTATCTCTCCAGACATACTTTACACATCAGCATGACCTTCGGTGTGTATGACTGCAGGAGGGTTTCTTCTGTGCATTGTGCTATATGGACTATATATTTAGCTGATGAACTATGTTGATGATAAATCCGATACCAGCTCTACTCTATAGCACTCAAATGCTCCTAGCAGTTTGTGTACATTGAAAATAGTGGGGGTCTAAATAGTGTTGATCGAGCACCAAAGTGCTTAAGTGCTCTGGTGCTTGAGTAGAACACTTTGCGATGCTTGGGTGCTCTACAGAGCACCCTAGCACAATGGCAGTCAATGGGAGAACACGAGCATTAAACCAGGCAACCCTGCTCTGAAGAGTGGAGGGTGTTGGGACTCTAGTATGGCTTAGGAGTCCCTGCTCTGACTCCATATATAGAAACAGTGCTTGGGGACACTCAATGTATTTAAATCTAATTTAGCCTCTATTTCTAAAAAGTAAGTATTCCTATACAGCAGAAGTCTCTTTTTTTTTTTTGTTAGTAACTGGCCATATAGCTCTATAGTGTAGGGTTTAAGGTTCTCTGCTGTAATGTAGAAGGCTGTGAGTTCAAATCCCGCTATAAACTTTTTAGAAATAAAGGCTAAATTATATTTAAATACAGTGACTCGAGCATTGCGCTTGAGCACATGTGGCCAAACACCGCGTTGTGCTGAGCACAGCGTTGCTCAAGACAAACTGGTGTTTGGCCGAGCATGCTCGCTCAACACTAGCTCTAAAGTATCTAGGGCAGTGATGGTCAACTTCTGGCACTCCAGCTATGGTGAAACTATGACTTCCAGGATTCATTCTTGCTTGGCTGTTCACAGAACTCCATAGAAATGGAGCATGCTGGGAGTCATAGTTTCACCTCAGTGCCAGAGGTTATCCATCATTGATCTAGGGCAATAGAGACCGGTGTCTGTCTTCCTCTTCTTTCCCTTTCTATGAATTTTGGCCAATTCCTCTACAGAAGGAAGTTCTGCACAGGTTCACAGTTCACACAGAATTGGGCCAACAGGGCAGGACCCTGCTCTCCAAGGCCCCCTTAACAGCTACTTGGACTGGTCCTATGATATGTTCAGCTTGGTTGCTATTGGAAGAACAATGTTACAATGTACAAATGTATTCTCTATCACATTTCCTTTTTGCATCTAGGTATTCCAAGATGAGTGGCACAAAAATCCTTTTAATCTCAACATTTCGTTCATTGTTGGCATATGTACATTAGTCCTATAAGCAATGGGACCCAGAACGAAGGAAGCACTGTCTATGCACCGATAATGAACAGATCGGTGCAGGTGCTTAGTACATGGCCAGAAAAGAGAATGTAATGGATCCTTGACCCTGCCAATCATATGGGACGGGTGTTTCTTAGGAAGGTTTGAGGAGGATCTGTGGATTATTGAGTAAGTTGAGTAGGCCCACCTTCGATTAACTTAAGCCCTAACTTGCATAATCTTTAAAACAATTTCTGCAAAATTGTGAAACGTATTAAGATAAGAAATTTATGATCTTAACCAGTAGGGTCAGCCTTGCCAGGCATTATCCCTAGTTTAATAGGCTTGATTCTGCCGACAGATGCCCCTTAATAGTACTGATGTCACTTGTTACTGTCAGGACGTCAAAAATAGTAAAACAAGCTGAGTGATCAAAGGGGTGTGCCATCTCAGTCTTTAATGTCCAAGATGAGAGAAATTTTTTCAAGAGGGGTATAGTTGTAATAGTGCTATTAGAAATTAGAATTTTTCCCACAAAAAACAAGCCCTCATAAGGATATATGAATGGAAAAATGAAAAAAGGTATGGCTCTGGGAAGGCGGTGAGGGCAAAATGAAAACGCAAAAATGGAAATCGCAGGGTCCTCTAAAACCAAACCCGTAACAACCAGAGTGAATCCTGACCCATTCATTTCAAAGAGTCTGTGTACATGAGTGTTGTTTTTCACCCATCATTTCTGTGTTCAGGAAAAACAGCATCATGTTTTATATTCTGTGTTTTTCATGCAACCCTTTCACCACTGATGGTTGCTAAGAGATGTAGATTGTTATCCTTCAGGTTTTTTTTCACACGTGTGAAAAATAATCAAAACGGCACCCCCATGAAAAAAAATGGAATACTGAACACAATCACAGACAAAACTGGTAGAAGTTGCCTGCAAAACCATCAGTTTTTGCCTGCATAGACCCTGACACAATGTATATTGTTTGTATGAAATAGACCTTAGGGTTAAAAAGAGCCACTTAACATGCAATATCATCTCCTTACAAAAAAAATATCTGTACATGTTCATATTGTATATGTTTCAGCGTTATCCACCAAGCATCGCTTCTGACGTGCATGTAAGACATCCAAAACATCACAGGTTTTCCAGAAAGAAAAATAAAATAGCACAAGTTCACCTCGGCTATTGATTCAATTACATGAATTTATGTGTTTGATCAAGCTGACATCTGTATTTTCTGCAGTACTGTAGAAGGGCCACCTGCAGATTCAAAGGATTCATGCAAAATGCCAAGACTTGAAAAAAAGAAGCTTAAAGAAACCGGTCGACGCTCTCCTTTCACATACTGAACAGAGGAGCGGTGCTGTACTAAAGTTAATTGGCTCAAGGGTGATCTCAGCTTATATTGCAACAAATTTCTTTAAATGTATAACATTTCTGTAGAGGAAAAAACAGTTACTGTAAATTTTCAGCGTTAAAGCAACTTTCACAAATGTTTATTGTATTGACAATGAATGGGGACAAAACTGAAGCGTTTTCTTCCGCTATTGAGATCCTATGATGGATCTCAATAGCGGAAACGCTAATGTGAAAGTAGCCTAAGACATATGACTCTCATAGGATGACTGGCCGTGGCAGACTGCAATAATATTCTAAGGGCGCATTCACACGGTCTTAGTGTTTTGCAGATCCGCAAAACATGGCCACTGCTATAATAGAAAATGCCTATTATTGTCTGCAATTGTGGACAAGGCTAGGACATGCTCTATATTTTATGGGGCTGAGCTGCAATAAGAAGCACAGCCGCTGTACAATGTACAGTAATGTGCTTGGTGAGCTGTGAAGAGACTGCACCGCTCACCGGATCTCTGGTGAGCGCAATGGCCTCTTTAAACAGCTGATCAGCGAGGTTTCCGGGAGTAGGACCCCACCGATCTGATATTGATGACCTCTCCAGAATTCATCAATATCAAATTACTGGATAGTATCTACTTGCTTTTTCAATGTAGTAACAATTCTGGAGCATCTATTCTTATGACTCTATATTATGCCCTTCCTGTACTTCTGCTAGACGTTTATGAACAATTTGGCAGCAGTTTCCAATAATGGTCATTGCCACTTTGGGTGTGCCCCTGCACAGTCTAACAGAATCCAAATAGTGTGGCCAGTGGCAAATGGAGCAGGCATGCATCCCAGCTAGTAACTACAAGTAGCAGACCACAAATAGGTCAAAGGTAGGATCAGCTGTAGTATGCCAGCTAGAGTCTCCAAAAATTCTCAGATTTAGTTGTTAAGATACATAGCGCATTGCTTCTTATTCCATTCCTTAATGGAACTCAAAAGGTTTTCTGGGGAATAATACAATCTTTTTGGACTCAAACATGAAAATAAAATACACTGCAATTTGCGTTGGCTATTGAAGCCAGCGCAGTCCTTGTGTCCCCCTGTCAACCATAACTGAAGTGATGCCATTCCATTCACAGTGAGGGTTTTATAAACCCCTTTAGACGTTCGTATCTTTTGAGTTGGTATTAGAGTTGAGCGAACACCTGGATGTTCGGGTTCGACGAGTTCGGCCGAACTTTCGAAAAATGTTCGGGTTCGTGATTCGAACTCGACCCGAACTTCATCCCGAACCCGAACCCCATAGAAGTCAATGGGGACCCGAACTTTTGGACACTAAAAAGGATGTAAAACACACCCGGAAAGGGCTAGAGGGCTGCAAAAGGCAGCAAAATGTAGTTAAATCCCCTGCAAACAAATGTAGATAGGGAAATAATGAGTTAACATAAAATAAATAAAAATTAAACAATATTAATTGGAGTGAGGTCCCATAGCACAGAATCAGGCTTCAAGTCACCCACCAATGGAGAAGGTCACTTACTATTATTTTGACCACAGCACCCAGACAAAGGAGAGAGGTCCCACAGCAGATAACCAGGCATCATATCACCCACCACAGGAGTAGGCCACCATTTAGTTACTTTGACCCCTACACCCAGACGGAGGAGAGAGGTTACACAGCAGAGAATCAGGCATCATATCAACCACCACAGGAGAAGCCACCATTTAGTTACTTTGACCCCTGCACCCAGGAAGAGGAGAGAGGCCCCACAGCACATATTCTGGCATCATATCAGCCACCACAGGAGAAGCCACCATTGAGTTACTTTGACCCCTGCACCCAGGAAGAGGAGAGAGGCCCCACAGCACATATTCTGGCATCATATCAGCCACCACAGGAGAAGCCACCATTGAGTTACTTTGACCCCGCACCCAGGAAGAGGAGAGAGGCACCACAGCACATATTCTGGCATCATATCACACACCACAGGAGAAGGCCTCTTTCAGTGATTTAGGCCTTTGGACCCAGACAGAGGAGAGAGGCACCACAGCACATATTCTGGCATCATATCAGCCACCACAGGAGAAGCCACCATTGAGTTACTTTGACCCCTGCACCCAGGAAGAGGAGAGAGGCCCCACAGCACATATTCTGGCATCATATCAGCCACCACAGGAGAAGCCACCATTGAGTTACTTTGACCCCTGCACCCAGGAAGAGGAGAGAGGCCCCACAGCACATATTCTGGCATCATAATAACCACCACAGGAGAAGCCACCATTGAGTTACTTTGACCCCGCACCCAGGAAGAGGAGAGAGGCACCACAGCACATATTCTGGCATCATATCAGCCACCACAGGAGAAGCCACCATTGAGTTACTTTGACCCCTGCACCCAGGAAGAGGAGAGAGGCCCCACAGCACATATTCTGGCATCATATCAGCCACCACAGGAGAAGCCACCATTTAGTTACTTTGACCCCCGCACCCAGGAAGAGGAGAGAGGCACCACAGCACATATTCAGGCATCATATCACACACCACAGGAGAATGCCTCTTTCAGTGATTTAGGCCTTTGGACCCAGACAGAGGAGAGAGGCACCACAGCACATATTCTGGCATCATATCAGCCACCACAGGAGAAGCCACCATTGAGTTACTTTGACCCCTGCACCCAGGAAGAGGAGAGAGGCCCCACAGCACATATTCTGGCATCATATCAGCCACCACAGGAGAAGCCACCATTGAGTTACTTTGACCCCTGCACCCAGGAAGAGGAGAGAGGCCCCACAGCACATATTCTGGCATCATATCAGCCACCACAGGAGAAGCCACCATTGAGTTACTTTGACCCCTGCACCCAGGAAGAGGAGAGAGGCCCCACAGCACATATTCTGGCATCATACTAACCACCACAGGAGAAGCCACCATTGAGTTACTTTGACCCCCGCACCCAGGAAGAGGAGAGAGGCACCACAGCACATATTCTGGCATCATATCAGCCACCACAGGAGAAGCCACCATTGAGTTACTTTGACCCCTGCACCCAGGAAGAGGAGAGAGGCCCCACAGCACATATTCTGGCATCATATCAGCCACCACAGGAGAAGCCACCATTTAGTTACTTTGACCCCCGCACCCAGGAAGAGGAGAGAGGCACCACAGCACATATTCAGGCATCATATCACACACCACAGGAGAAGGCCTCTTTCAGTGATTTAGGCCTTTGGACCCAGACAGAGGAGAGAGGCACCACAGCACATATTCTGGCATCATATCAGCCACCACAGGAGAAGCCACCATTGAGTTACTTTGACCCCTGCACCCAGGAAGAGGAGAGAGGCCCCACAGCACATATTCTGGCATCATATCAGCCACCACAGGAGAAGCCACCATTGAGTTACTTTGACCCCTGCACCCAGGAAGAGGAGAGAGGCCCCACAGCACATATTCTGGCATCATATCACCCACCACAGGAGTAGGCCACCATTTAGTTACTTTGACCCCTACACCCAGACGGAGGAGAGAGGTTACACAGCAGAGAATCAGGCATTTAGATCACCCACCACAGGAGTAGGCCCCAATTTAATGGGACCCCGGCAACCATGTCAGATGGCACAACCATCAGCTTCATATCAATCAGCACAGGAGAAGGCGACTTTGAAAGACTTTGACCCCTACACCCAGACGGAGGAGAGAGGTTTCACAGCAGAGAATCAGGCATCATATCAACCACCACAGGAGAAGCCACCATTGAGTTACTTTGACCCCTGCACCCAGGAAGAGGAGAGAGGCCCCACAGCACATATTCTGGCATCATATCAGCCACCACAGGAGAAGCCACCATTGAGTTACTTTGACCCCTGCACCCAGGAAGAGGAGAGAGGCCCCACAGCACATATTCTGGCATCATACTAACCACCACAGGAGAAGCCACCATTGAGTTACTTTGACCCCTGCACCCAGGAAGAGGAGAGAGGCCCCACAGCACATATTCTGGCATCATATCAGCCACCACAGGAGAAGCCACCATTGAGTTACTTTGACCCCGCACCCAGGAAGAGGAGAGAGGCACCACAGCACATATTCAGGCATCATATCACACACCACAGGAGAAGGCCTCTTTCAGTGATTTAGGCCTTTGGACCCAGACAGAGGAGAGAGGCACCACAGCACATATTCTGGCATCATATCAGCCACCACAGGAGAAGCCACCATTGAGTTACTTTGACCCCTGCACCCAGGAAGAGGAGAGAGGCCCCACAGCACATATTCTGGCATCATACTAACCACCACAGGAGAAGCCACCATTGAGTTACTTTGACCCCGCACCCAGGAAGAGGAGAGAGGCACCACAGCACATATTCTGGCATCATATCAGCCACCACAGGAGAAGCCACCATTGAGTTACTTTGACCCCTGCACCCAGGAAGAGGAGAGAGGCCCCACAGCACATATTCTGGCATCATATCAGCCACCACAGGAGAAGCCACCATTTAGTTACTTTGACCCCTTCACCCAAACAGAGGAGAGAGGTTCCACATCAGAGAATCAGGCATCATATCAACCACCACAGGAGTAGGCCACAATTTAGTTTATTTGACCCCTGCACCCAGGAAGAGGAGAGAGGCCCCACAGCACATATTCTGGCATCATATCAGCCACCACAGGAGAAGCCACCATTTAGTTACTTTGACCCCTTCACCCAAACAGAGGAGAGAGGTTCCACATCAGAGAATCAGGCATCATATCAACCACCACAGGAGTAGGCCACAATTTAGTTTATTTGACCCCTGCACCCAGGAAGAGGAGAGAGGCCCCACAGCACATATTCTGGCATCATATCACACACCACAGGAGAAGGCCTCTTTCAGTGATTTAGGCCTTTGGACCCAGACAGAGGAGAGAGGTCCCACAGCAGAGAACCAGGCATCATATCACCCACCACAGGAGTAGGCCACCATTTAGTTACTTTGACCCCTACACCCAGACGGAGGAGAGAGGTTACACAGCAGAGAATCAGGCATTTAGATCACCCACCACAGGAGTAGGCCCCAATTTAATGGGACCCCGGCAACCATGTCAGATGGCACAACCATCAGCTTCATATCAATCAGCACAGGAGAAGGCGACTTTGAAAGACTTTGACCCCTACACCCAGATGGAGGAGAGAGGTTTCACAGCAGAGAATCAGGCATCATATCAACCACCACAGGAGAAGCCACCATTTAGTTACTTTGACCCCTGCACCCAGGAAGAGGAGAGAGGCCCCACAGCACATATTCTGGCATCATATCAGCCACCACAGGAGAAGCCACCATTGAGTTACTTTGACCCCTGCACCCAGGAAGAGGAGAGAGGCCCCACAGCACATATTCAGGCATCATATCACACACCACAGGAGAAGGCCTCTTTCAGTGATTTAGGCCTTTGGACCCAGACAGAGGAGAGAGGCACCACAGCACATATTCTGGCATCATATCAGCCACCACAGGAGAAGCCACCATTGAGTTACTTTGACCCCTGCACCCAGGAAGAGGAGAGAGGCCCCACAGCACATATTCTGGCATCATATCAGCCACCACAGGAGAAGCCACCATTTAGTTACTTTGACCCCTTCACCCAAACAGAGGAGAGAGGTTCCACATCAGAGAATCAGGCATCATATCAACCACCACAGGAGTAGGCCACAATTTAGTTTATTTGACCCCTGCACCCAGGAAGAGGAGAGAGGCCCCACAGCACATATTCTGGCATCATATCACACACCACAGGAGAAGGCCTCTTTCAGTGATTTAGGCCTTTGGACCCAGACAGAGGAGAGAGGTCAGAGATTAGCTTCATATCCCCCAGCACAGCAGAAGACCGCTTTATTTGACTTAGGCCTCAGCACCCAGACAGAAGACAGAGGTAGCATGGCAGAGGTTATGGCTTCATGTCACCCGTTAGTTTAACCGGCCACTTTCATCTGGTTAGGCCCGGCGCCCAGACAGAGAAGAGTTTCATTCAACTGTGGGTTTCATAAAATTTGTATCAAATAAAGAAGTGGCCCGTAGCACAACAAGACATGTTTTAGGCAGTTAATAAGGACTACTCTGCACAAGGGAGGGACAGGTCCTGTGGGATCCATGCCTGGTTCATCTTTATGAAGGTCAGCTTGTCCACGTTGGCTGTGGACAGGCGGCTGCGCTTGTCAGTACTGACGCCCCTGCCGTGCTGAATACGCTGCTCAGATAAAACGCTGGCCGCCGGGCAGGAAAGCACCTCCAAGGCATAACATGCTAACTCTGGCCACGTGGACAATTTCGAAACCCAGTAGTTGAATGGGGCCGAACCATCCGTCAGGATGTGGAGGGGTGTGCAGACATACTGTTCAACCATGTTAGTGAAATGCTGCCTCCTGCTAACACGTCCGTATCAGGTGTCGGTGCAGATAGCTGTGGCGTGGAGACAAAACTTTTCCACATTTCTGCCATGCTAACCCTGCCCTCAGATGAGCTGGCCGTGACACAGCTGCGTTGGCGACCTCTTGCCACTCCTCTGCCTTCACCTTCCACCTGTTCCCCTGTGACATGTGGGAATGCTCTCAAGAGCGCCTCTATCAGCGTAGCGCTTGTACTCGCAAGCATCTTACGGTCGCGCTCCAGTTCAGGAATTAAAGTGGGCACATTGTCTTTATACCGGGGATCCAGCAGGGTGGCCACCCAGTAGTCTGCACACGTTAAAACGTGGGCAACTCTGCTGTCGTTGAGCAGGCATTGGAGCATATATTCGCTCATGTGGGCCAGGCTACCCATGGGTAAGGACAAGCTGTCCTCTGTGGGAGGCGTATCGTCATCGTCCACCGTATCCCCCAGCCACGCACCAGTGATGGGCCTGGGCTGCCACCCCGCTGTGAACTTGCGTCATCCTCGTCCCCCTCCACCTCCTCCTCCTCATCCTCCTCGTCCTCCAGTACAGTGCCTTGGCTGGCGACTTGTGAACCTGTCCTCTGCTGCTTAAACAAACCTCCCTCTGAGCCAATTCGAACAGACTGGCCCGAAAGTGTTAGAAACGAGCCCTCATCCTCCTCCTCCTCCTCCTCCACCTGGGCCACCTCCTCTAACATCATTGCCCTAAGTGTTTTCTCAAGGAGACATAGAAGTGGTATTGTAACGCTGATAACAGTGTCATCGCCACTGGCCATGTTGGTGGAGTACTCGAAACAGCGCAGCAGGGCACACAGGTCTCGCATGGAGGCCCAATCATTGGTGGTGAAGTGGTGCTGTTCGGCAGTACGACTGACGCGAGCGTGCTGCAGCTGAAACTCCACTATGGCCTGCTGCTGCTCGCACAGTCTCTCCAGCATGTGCAAGGTGGAGTTCCACCGGGTGGGCACGTCGCATATGAGGCGGTGAGCGGGAAGGCCGAAGTTCCGCTGTAGCGCAGACAGGCGAGCAGCGGCAGGATGTGAACGGCGGAAGCGCGCACAGACGGCCCGCACTTTATGCAGCAGCTCTGACATGTTGGGGTAGTGGTGAATGAACCTCTGCACCACCAAGTTCAGCACATGCGCCAGGCAAGGGATGTGCGTCAAACCGGCTAGTCCCAGAGCTGCCACGAGATTTCGCCCATTATCGCATACCACCAGGCCTGGCTTGAGGCCCACCGGCAGAAACCACTCGCCGGTCTGTTGTTCAATACCCCGCCACAACTCCTGCGCGGTGTGGGGCCTGTCCCCCAAACATATGAGTTTCAGAATGGCCTGCTGACGTTTACCCCGGGCTGTGCTGAAGTTGGTGGTGAAGGTGTGTGGCTGACCGGATGAGCTGGTGGAAGCAGTGGAGGAGGAAGCCGAGTAGGAGGAGGAGGCTACAGGAGGCAGAGAATGATGCCCTGCGATCCTAGGGGGCGGAAGGACGTGCGCCAAGGAACTGTCCGCCGGGGCCCAGCCGCCACTACATTCATCCAGTGTGCAGTTAGTGAGATATAGCGTCCCTGGCCGTGCTTACTGGTCCACGTATCTGTGGTTAGGTGGACCTTGCCACAAATGGCGTTGCGCAGTGCACACTTGATTTTATCGGACACTTGCATGTGCAGGGAAGGCACGGCTGTCTTGGAGAAGTAGTGGCGGCTGGGAACCACATACTGCGGGACAGCCATGGCCATCAGCTGTTTGAAGCTGTCTGTGTCCACCAGCCGGAATGACAGCATTTCAAAGGCCAGCAGTTTAGAAATGCTGGCGTTCAGGCCAAGGGCCTCGAGGGTGACTCGGGGGAATTTGCGCTTCTCTCTAAGGTTTGAGATATTGAGAGCTGAACGCTGCTGTGTGATATAGTGGAGACGCTAGTTGACGGTGGCGGTGGTGGTGGTGTCGGTGGCACATCCTCTGTTTGCTGCTCGGCAGGTGGCAACATTCCTCTCGAGGCGGAAGCCGAGGCAGCAGCGGTAGAGGGAGCAGGGGAGCCTCAGCGAGTGCCTGGTTTTTAAGGTGTGTACCCCACTGCAGTTCATGCTTTGCATGTAGATGCCTGGTCATGCAGGTTGTGCTGAGGTTCAGAACGTTAATGCCTCGCCTCAGGCTCTGATGGCAGAGCGTGCAAGTCACTCGGGTCTTGTCGGTAGGACATTGTTTAAAGAAGTGCCATGCCAGGGAACTCTTTGAAGCTGCCTTTGTGGGGCTGGGTCCCTGTTGGCGATGTCCAGTAGCAGGCGAACTCTGGGGCGGCGGCTCGTCTGCTTTGGCCCCCTGCTCTCTCTTTGGCTTCGCTGTTGTCTCGGTCTCACCACTACCTCTTCCTCTGAACTGTGAAAGTCATCGCCACGACCTTCAGTCCATGTGGGGTCTAAGACCTCATCGTCCTCTGCATCGTCTTCCACCCAGTCTCCCTCCCTGACCTCCTCCTGTTCAGTCTGCACACTGCAAAAAGACGCGGCAGTGGGCACCTGTGTTTCGTCATCATCAGAGAGTCGGTGACTCTGCTGTGGTGGTATTCCCATGTCCTCTTCATCTGGAGACATAAGTGGTTGTGCGTCAGTGCATGGTATGTCTTCCTCCACTGGGGAAGGGCTAGGTGGACGCCCCTGGGAAACCCTGGAAGCAGAGTCTTCAAACAGAAGAAGAGACTGCTGCATAACTTGTGGCTCAGACCGTTTCCCTGATATGCTTGGGGGTGATGTGACAGACTGATGGGCTTGGTTTTCAGGTGCCACCTGTGCGCTTCCGCAGAAGACTGGGTGGAAGACCATGTGGTGAACGTGCTGGAAGCACTGTCGGCCACCCAATCGATTAATGCCTGTACCTGCTCAGGCCTTACCATCCTAAGAGCGGCATTGGGCCCCACGAGATATTGCGGTACATTCTGCCGGCTAGTTGAGGGAGTTCGTTCCCTACTGTGTGCGCCTGGGGCCGAACGGCCACGTCCTCTACCAGCAACAGAGGCTCCACGGACACCACCACGACCGCGCCCTCGTCCCTTAATAGTATTTTTCTTCATTGTTGCGATTCAACTCGCACCACAATGAAATATATTATTTTTTATAAGCAAAATCCCTCACTGGAATACTTTCAGTCTTTTGACTGTATGGATTACAGATGGAATGACTGTTATATGTGAGTACCGCTTTCTTTGACAGATTCTAGTATGGGTACATATATGTTTTCCCAACCCCAGCACATTAGTTTGCTAATTCCAGATGTATGAAACGCAGGCCTAACTGTATCTAGTATATTGAACGCCAGATAAACTAACTTGGCCTTTTTAAATAAAAAAATTCCCTCACTGGAATACTTTCAGTCTTTTGACTGTATGGATTACAGATGGAATGACTGTTATATGTGAGTACCGCTTTCTTTGACAGATTCTAGTATGGGTACATATATGTTTTCCCAACCCCAGCACATTAGTTTGCTAATTCCAGATGTATGAAACGCAGGCCTAACTGTATCTAGTATATTGAACGCCAGATAAACTAACTTGGCCTTTTTAAATAAAAAAATTCCCTCACTGGAATACTTTCAGTCTTTTGACTGTATGGATTACAGATGGAATGACTGTTATATGTGAGTACCGCTTTCTTTGACAGATTCTAGTATGGGTACATATATGTTTTCCCAACCCCAGCACATTAGTTTGCTAATTCCAGATGTATGAAACGCAGGCCTAACTGTATCTAGTATATTGAACGCCAGATAAACTAACTTGGCCTTTTTAAATAAAAAAATTCCCTCACTGGAATACTTTCAGTCTTTTGACTGTATGGATTACAGATGGAATGACTGTTATATGTGAGTACCGCTTTCTTTGACAGATTCTAGTATGGGTACATATATGTTTTCCCAACCCCAGCACATTAGTTTGCTAATTCCAGATGTATGAAACGCAGGCCTAACTGTATCTAGTATATTGAACGCCAGATAAACTAACTTGGCCTTTTTAAATAAAAAATTCCCTCACTGGAATACTTTCAGTCTTTTGACTGTATGGATTACAGATGGAATGACTGTTATATGTGAGTACCGCTTTCTTTGACAGATTCTAGTATGGGTACATATATGTTTTCCCAACCCCAGCACATTAGTTTGCTAATTCCAGATGTATGAAACGCAGGCCTAACTGTATCTAGTATATTGAACGCCAGATAAACTAACTTGGCCTTTTTAAATAAAAAAATTCCCTCACTGGAATACTTTCATGTCTTTTGACTGTATGGATTACAGGTGGACTGGTATTAGTAGGGGTGACACAAGCACACCCAAGTCCCTGATGTAGGATTTCTATGGCACAGACCACTATTACAAGTGATTAATGGACGTTGGGAGAGATTGTGCTGCAGCACTAGTCCCAAGATGGCCGCCGCCTATCAGCCCAGTAACATGTGCCACAAAATGGTCTGCACAACCTTTAAAAAAATAGCCTTGGACTGTGCTGCTAAATCGCTATTGGTCTGAATCCCAGGTGTAGATGTCTGACTTGTTTGGAGCTTTGAATGCACACTGTGGCAGCTTCTGCTGCAGCACTACAAGTCGCAAAATGGCGGCCGGCGGTCAGCCCAGGTACATGTGGATGGAAAAATCACTCTGGCCACTCTAAAAATAGCCAATCCCTATCAAAAAGCAGCTCAGCTGCAGTTGTTCAGATGAATCACAGGTGGAGGAGAGAAATTTGTTCCAGTTATTCAATTATCCCTGCCTATTCTCGCCCTAGCATCAGCTGCGTCTATCCCTGTTCTATTCACATCGGGAGTGAGCACGTCCCGACGTGCGCACAAGCTTATAAAGAGGCTGAGTCACATGCTGCACTCGGCCAATCACAGCCTTGCCAATAGTAGGCATGGCTGCGATGGCATCTTAGGGCAAGTAGTATGATGCATGTTGATTGGCTGCTTTGCAGCCTTTCAAAATGCGCCTAAATACATGCCGAACGACGAACCCGAACCCGAACTTTTTTGAAAATGTCCGGGTTCGGGTCCGGGTCCCGGACACCCCAAAATTCGGTACGAACCCGAACGATGCTCGAACTGTTCGCTCAACACTAGTTGGTATCTTCCATGTGGATATCTCTTAAGAAGAACTGTAAGAAGGATTTTTTCAGATTAGATTAGGTAATGTCTAATTTTGCAGCTCATTCTAATTCTTGTGAATGGGGCCAGACTTCAGTTCGAGACAGAGCCCATGAACAAGACAAGATCTGTTTTTTGGAAAAATCAAAAAGTAGTTCCTTTATTCTAATCCCAAATGATGCTTTTCAGTTTAAAAAGGTTTTCCAAGAGTACAATATCAATGACCCATTCTTAGATTAGATTATCAATAATGAGCAAATAATGAGAGATGAGCGAATCGAAGTTGACAAAGTGGAATTCGATCGGAATTTCAGGAAAAAGTTGATTCACACCGAATCCGTATTTCATCATGCTTCGTGGTAATGAATCGCATTTTTTCCTAAAATGGCTGCTGCACGTGTTAGGACATGGAGTATGGAACTTTGGGAACGAGGGATCAGCCATAATCCCAAGCATGCAGCCAATCAGCAGCCAGCCAGCCAGCCCTGTGATGTTACAGCCCTATAAATAGCTTCAGCCATGTTGGATTCAGTCATTTTCCAGTGTATTTCCAGTGCCGGGAGAGACGTCAGCAGGTGCTAGGGACAGCGGTAGAAAATACTTTATTGTGATGGATCCTAAAACAGACAGACTGACCCTGGATGTAGACTTAGGGAGGAACATCGGTTCTTCTCCATTACGCCAGTTTTGTTTAGAAGTTGGCTTGGTGGATATATGGGGTCATCTCGGTGGAGGAAAGAGAGTGTACTCCTGTGTTAGTAGGGGTGGTAGAGCAATGTCCAGAATTGATCTAGCGTTTAACAATGAGAGTAATCTGAATAATATCAAAAGGATACGATATGGAGTAAGAACTATTTCAGACCATTCACCCTTACTAATTGAGGTTCGCACGGGGGGGAATAAAGATAATAGGGGGCTTGGTTTTAAACTGAATCCATACTGGCTTACCATTATGGATAACTATCACTCTACTAAGCTACTTATATCCTCCTTTTGGGAGGTGAACTTCCCCTCTGCCAACATCAATTCAGTATGGGATGCCCTGAAGGCCTACTTGAGAGGGGTTCTTATTAGCGATATTACCACTAGGAGGAGAACATTTAGGAAAAAAGAGGAGGAACTGGTTAGGATGGTGGCATCCTCAACAGAGCGATTTACTAACCTGCCTACGGACTATAATAAGGAAGAGATGCAGAAAGCCAGTCGTTCTCTTGAGGAATATGTAATTAAAAAAGGAAACCATAGATTATTTTTTAAAGGACAAAAGTATTTTTCAGAGTCTGGGCTCCCTGGTAAGCTTTTAGCTAGAATAGTTTCACAACAGGAGAGGAAAAAGAAAGCTATTGTCTCGATTCGTAATCTGGATGTTGTGATTATACGCGATCCAGAGCTAATTACAGATGCTTTCTTGCAATACTTCACTCAGATATATAGGGCCTCCCCCGGTATTTCATCTGACCTGGCGAGGCTGTTCCTGGAGAGAATTTCTCTTCCAGCGTTAACAGAGATCCAAAAAAATTCTTTGGAGAAAGAAGTGACCCTCTTGGAGCTTCAGGAGGCCCTAAAGGCTATCTCTGGGAACTCATCGCCAGGCCTAGATGGTCTTCCGTATGAACTTTATCGCAAGTACGGTGATTTTATTCTCCCTCACTTATTAGAAGTGTTCTCTCAAGCACTACAGAGTGGAGATCTTCCAAGGTCCATGATGGAAGCTTTGATAGTTTTGATCCCAAAAAAAGATAAAGACCTGGTAGAGTTGAGCTCCTATAGACCAATTTCTTTGGTAAATACGGATGTTAAGTTACTATCAAAAGTCTTTGCAAGGAGGCTCTCTAGGGTCCTGCCCTCTGTTATTCATCCAGATCAAAATGGTTTTATGCCAAAAAGGGGCACCCATTATAACTTACATAGGTTTTTCACCAATATTCAGTCTCCTGGGGATGGTGCCCGCTCCGTCCTGTCGCTGGACGCCACCAAGGCGTTTGACAGGGTCGAGTGGGCATTCCTCTGGGAGGTGATGAAAAAAATGGGTTTCGGCCCTAAATTTATTGCAATGATACAGCTGTTATATAAATCTCCGGCCGCCAGGTTCAGGATCAATGACATGCAGACTGAGAGTTTTGAACTAGAGAGAGGCACCCGTCAAGGCTGTCCTCTCTCTCCTCTTCTGTTTAACATCTATATTGAACCTCTTGCGGTTAGTATAAGGCAGGACCTGAGGGTGGTTGGCTTTGGGGTAATGGGGAAGCAGGATCGCATATCTCTCTATGCAGATGACATTCAATTTTTTATCCACCAAACAGAAAGTACACTTCCTCGAGTTATGGAGTTAGTTAATTCATTTTGTTACTCCTCCGGTTTGGAGGTTAACTGGGCTAAGACTACTCTTCTGCCAATAGATGAATTGCGAGGATCTTCTGATGATTTGATCAATCGATTATCGATCTCCGAGACTGTGAAGTACCTGGGGATAGTAACTTCCGCTAAGACTCAAGACTACTTGCAACTGAATCTGATCCCTTTATTGCAAAAGTTGAGATCAAAAATCAAGATATGGCAAAGAATTCTGTCTGCAAGAGCGGATAGAATTTCGCTAATAAAAATGGTGGTGCTGCCCCAGGTTCTTTATGTTCTTCGGAATTCCACTATATGGATTGAAGATAAGTACTTCAGATTGATAGAGCGGTTGATCAATGATCTACTATGGGGGAGGAAACGGGTGAGATTAAAGGCAGTTTACTTTTCTATGCCTTACAAGCAGGGAGGCCTTAATCTCCCTTACTTTAAGGGTTACTTCATGGCATCTCAACTTTGCTTTTTTGACGACTGGGAAAATAGCTACCTCTGCAGAAAACTGGTCAAAGATTCAGGCTTTCCGGACTTCTTTACAGTACTGGAGTCTGATTATTTACTTAATTTTCAGAATGATTACAAACCTTTCTGCAGAATGGCTATGAAAGCCTGGATGGTTATAAAGAGCTGGTTTAAAGTTAGGGCATCACTCACTTGCACCCCACTGTGGTATAACCTGAAACTTCTGAATCTTGATGACCCGAATTGTCAGCAATATTGGAGGAATAAAAGGATTAACTATTTGAGCCAAGTGGTTGAAAATTGACAAATCTTGACCCTTGTGGAGTTAAAGCAAAAAGGAAAATGTAGGTGAGGTGGCTTGGTATGCATATTTCCAATTGCAGTTTGCACTTTCTGGTATTTCTGATAATCACTTATTTAATATAGATACCCCTGAATTTTTACAAAATTTGATTCAAAAGAAGGGTGATATGAAAGCTAGGGTATCACATTGATATAGGCACTTGATAAAAAAAAAAATTTGTGATAGTTTCTCCCCAGGGCAAAGATCCTGGTCTACTTCACTGCTAGGTTTGGGTCCCCCGGATTGGGAGAATGTAGGTAACAATTTAAGTCAGGTTTCGCACAATTTTAATCACACTGTGGTTCAGTTTAATATTATGCACAAAATATATATAACACCCTTGTGGCTCCACAGGAGAGGATTTGCAGCTTCCTCTGAGTGCCCCCGCTGTGGGGATCCCGGGGCAGATCACTTACATCTGTTCTGGGATTGCCCGACAGTGAGCAAGTACTGGAGGTTGGTTCAAAGAACTTTAACCCAAAGACTCAATATCGATATTCCCTTATCTCCCAAACTATGGATTTTGGGTGATTTATCGGAGGTTAATTGTCAGGCTATGAATGGTCAACTGCTGACTAAAGTGATTTTTTTAGCTAGGCTCCTTATATCCAGAAGATGGTTTTCCCCCTCCGCTCCAGATTGTAATAACTGGCTTAACTTGGTTAATAAGGTCAGAAGCTATTAGAGGATTCTGTATAGACAGCGAGGATCCTATGACAAGTGGGATAACATATGGAAGGAATGGGACGATTAAGGAAATGGTGTATCTTTTTTATTTTTATTTTTTTTTTTTTTTTTTTTTTATTTTTTTTTCTCTGCAAGGCAGGGGGGGAGGGATTGGTCGGGGGGGGATGGGATGCTTTTGTAATAATGTTTTTTATAAACCGTATGTTATGATGCAATTTGAAAAATAAAAAATTCTAAAAGTAAAAAAAGAAAATACTTTATTGTGCTTAAAAAATTATTTTGAAGTTCAGGGAAAGGATAGGGAGGAATCATTCCACAGTATTGAAGCAGAACAGGGTTCAGTAGGGGAGGTTACAGCCTGAGTAATAGGAACAATCCTATTACACCTTTCTGCACTGACTGCGGATCCAAATTGCCATTATACAGCTCTGTAATTACAGCAAACCTTTCTTGTTATTGGGGTGCAAGTGCTGTTTGATACAGCCATTAACAGGGTTTATACAAGGAAATATTTCTATGTCTCATTTGCCCTTGGTGGTGCAGTTATACGTTCTAAAGCATTTTTTGGCTTGTATTAGTGGGAAAAAAAGGGCTTATTAGCCACTGTGTGGTGAAGTGAGAAAATTGCAGACTTTTTTGGGGTGCTTTAATTTCCTTTTTTTTTATTTATTTATTTGATCTAACAGTATGTCAGACAGAGAACTGCCAGGCCCTGCACAAGGTAGTGGCAAAGGCCTCATTGTTTCTGGCGCAGGCACAGGTCACAGCAGAGTAAGGGGGCGTGGCAGCAGGCCAGAGCTCCCGGTGTCATCTAGCGGTCAAGTCTTGACCAGCAACCCAGCAGTTCTTGAATGGTTGACTCTGTCATCCATGTCATCCCAAGTGACATCAGACACCCCCAGCCAAGAATCAGTGAGTTTATCAGACACAACCCTTAGTTGGCATGGCCCGGCAGCAGGCCCTGTGCCCTCACCATGTCCTCAACCTGCCTCTGTCCCTTTCTGTTCCCTCAACCAGAGAAGTATTATATGCTGTGGACTCAGCTCCACTATACAGCAAGGACAAGCTACTAGAGGGCAGTCAGCAGCTACTAGCCAGCTAGGATGTGGAGAAGACATCCGCCGCTTACTGCGGTAGGCGGGCAAGTAGTGATGAGGAGAGTGGCGTGGGAGGTGGTGTTGTGAGCGGGCAGGCTCCTGACCCAGAGACCGTTGAGGAGGACATCAGTGACGTGCAGACAATACTCGATGATGATGTTGTAGCTGATCACACTTGGAAGCTGGGAAAATTAGGGGCTTTATCATTATCGGGAGAAGAGGATGGCAGCTTACACGTGAGGCAGCAGCAGAGCCAGCAAGTCGCTAGCGTGGCCAGGGGTCAGTGGGTTGGCAGTAGTGGGAGGTCAGTTGCCAAACGTGCCCTGTGTAGACCACACACTTCGCAGGATCATACCTGCCCGGAAAGTAGTGGTGCAGGGGTTCACAGCAGCGGTGGTAGCAGTCAGTCAGCGGGGATTGTTGGGGATAAAATCACCTACTCGGTGGTGTGGCAGTTTTTTTGCTAAGCCGCCAGAGGAGGTGAACATGGCCATTTTTAGAATCTGTGGGCAGAAGGTGAAGCTTGGCCAAGGTGGCAATGTTGGCACCATGGACCTGCGTCAACATATGCAGCGTCACCATAAAGTTGCCTGGGAGAACCGTGGCTTCAATGTTGTGGTCCAGCCAGTCGCAGCAACCGCTGCATCACCCAGTGGCACACACCCGATTTCAGGCAGTCAAGGCTCCTCCTCCTCAGCCGAAGGGAGCTGTCTGTCCTTCCCATCATCTGCTGGTCCTGATGCTCCTGCTCCTCCTTCTACTCCTCATCAGTCATTCAGTCAGCAATCGATCACTAAAGCGATTGCCAATTGTGATGAGCAGCAGGATAAATATTTGATTTAGTGATATTTCACAAATAATCAGTAGAAAATTAATCATATATTCACAAATTCGCGAATTCTCCATTATTTTCTAGATTGCAAAAATCGGCAATGTAATATTCACGTAATGCACGTGCAATACAGGCATGGGTCACAATAGCTACATTTTTCAAACTGCTCGAAGTTTACTGAGACCGGAGAAAATGGTTGGCACGGCAGAACATTACAATAGCTTTATATGCCGATACAGTGCTCCAATATATTTGCCATTGCGCAAATCGGTAATAATGATGCAAATATTTTGGCGCAATATGTGCAACTTTACATTTTAACAGGTCTGACTACATATCATTGATTAGTGCACTAAATATTGTTGTGAACTTGTGACATCACAGCACTATGTATGTATGTATCTATGTAGCATACATACATACAGCACTATGTAGAGTATGTAGCATGTAAGTATGGACAGCAGAACCTAGCTACGCTTTGGTGGCCGGAGCTTCGTACTGCCGTGAGCAGAGCTTCGTACTGCCGTGGGCGGAGCCTATCAGTGAAGTGCTTTCTGCCGTGCGCTCTCCTTCTGCTGAAACCGCAGTGCAGCAGAGGCAGAGCAGAGTGAAAATTAGAAGTTAACATATTTTTTTTGCACCAGCAGCCAGCGCCCCCCTGCAGTCTGGCACCCGGGGCAACGGTCCCCCCCCACACTATGCCCCTGTAGTCAGTTGCCTGCAGCCTATCCATCCTCTCACAGGAGGCCCTCTGCACCCACATTTCTCTGCCATGGCTGCTATGGCAGGGTAGGGGGTAGGATCAGTTCCATTTCCATCAGCAGCAACTTGAGTCTAGAGTCACTGATGAGCAGCTTTCTTCACCTGCCTAATGAAGAAACTACTCACCAGCAGCAGCTAGACCGGCAGCAGGACCTGAACCAGCATGTGGTAGCATACTTAGACAGCACCCTTCCACCCCACATTGAAGATCCGCTGGACTACTGGGCAGCCAAACTGGATTTGTGGCCGCAACTGCCAGAATTTGCCCTGGAAAAAGCTGTCCTGCGCGGCCAGTAGTGTGGCATCAGAGCGAGTGTTTAGTGAGGCGGGGGCCATAGTTACCCCAAGGAGAACTCGCCTGTCCACCCAAAATGTGAAGAGACTGACCTTTGTCAAGATGAATCAGGCGTGGATCAGCCAGGATTTCCACCCACCAATGCCTGATACATCAGACTAGATTATGCACGGTGCCACACCAACACTTTGATACAAGAGACTGTTTTCTTCTGACTACCTGCCTCAGCTAATATTCTGATGCTGCCACCCGCCTGATGCCCACATCTGATGCCAAGTGCTCCTTCTTTCACCCACCATCTTCAGCTGGGACTGGTATTGCCACCCACATCCCCACTCTGTCACCGGGTCACTTTGTGGTCTCATGATGCTGCTGCCATCTCCACACTATATCACCTTGCCACTTTGTGGTCTCTTGATACTGCTACAACCTCTACTCTATGTCACCTTGCCACTCTGTAGTCTCCTGATGCTGCCGCCACCTCCACACTCTGCCATTGTGCCACTCTGTAGCCTCCTGATGCTGCTGCTTCCACCTCCAGACTGTCATTCTACCACTCTGTGGCCTCCTCCTGATGCTGCTGCTGCTGCCGCCACCTCCACACTCTGTCATTATGCCACTCTGTGGTCTCCTGATGCTTCTGCAACCTCCACAATATGTTACCTTGCCACTCTGTGGTCTCCTGATGCTGCTGCTACCTTCACACTGTCATTGTGCGACTCTGTTGCCTCCTCCTGAGGCTGCTGCTGCCGCAACTTCCTCACTCTGTTATGGTGCCACTCTGTGGCCTCCTGATGCTTCTGCTACCACCTCCACATTGTCATTGTGCCACCCTGTAGCCTCCTCTTCATGCTGCTGCTGCCACCTCCACACTCTGTCATTGTGCCACTCTGTGGCCTCCTGATGCTGCTGCCACCTCCACACTGTCATTGTTCCACTCTGTGGCCTCCTGATGGTGCTACTGCCACCTTCACACTCTGTCATTATTCCACCCTGTGTCCTCTTCCTGATGCTGCTGCCACCTCCATACTGCCATTGTGCCACTCTGTGGCCTCCTCCTGATGCTTCTGCTGCCGCTACCTCCACACTATGTCACCTTGCCACTTTGTGGTCTCCCGATGCTGCTGCCACCTTCACACTGTAATTTTGCCACTCTTTTGCCTCCTCCTGATGCTGCTGCTGCCACAACCTCCACACTCTGTGTCATTATGCCACTCTGTTGCCTCTTGGTGCTGCTGCTGCCACCTCTACACTGTCATTGTGCCACTTTGTGGCCTCCTCCTGATGCTGCTGATGCCGCCATCTCCACACTCTGTCATGGTGCCACTCTGTTGCCTCCTGGTGCTGCTCCTGCCACCTCTACAATGTCATTGTGCCACTCTGTGGCCTCTTCCTTATGCTGCTGCTGCCACCTCCACACTCTGTCATTGTGCCACTCTGTGCACTCCTGATGATGCTGCCGACATCTCCGCACTCTGTCCTGATGGTGCTGCTGCCACCTTCACACTCTATCATTGCGTCACCCTGTGGCCTCCTCCTGATGCTGCTGGTGACACCTCCATATTCTCATTGTGCCACTCTGTGGCCTCCTCCTGATGCTGCTGCTGCCACCTCCACACTCTGTCATTGTGCCACTCTGTGGCCTCCTCCTGGTGCTGCTGCTGCCATCCCACACTCTGTCATTGTGCCACCCTTTGGCCTCCTCCTTGTGCTGCTGCCACCACCTCCACACTGTCATTGTGCCACCCTATGGCCTCCTCCTGATGCTTCTGCTGTTGCCACCTCTGCACTCTGTCATTGTGCCACTCTGTGGCCTCCTCCTGATGCTGCTGCCACCACCTCCACACTGTCATTGTGCCACTCTGTGGTCTCCTTATGCTGCTGCCACTTCCACACTATGTCACTTTGCCACTCTGTGGTCTCCTAATGCTGCTGCCACCTGCACACTGTCGTTGTTCCACTCTGTGGCCTCCTCCTGATACTGCTGCTGCCACGACCTCCCTACTCTGTCAATGTGCCACTGTGTGGCCTCCTCCTGATGCTTTTGCCATCTCCAGACTCTGTCATTGGGGCACTCTGTGGACTCCTCATGCTGCTTCCACAACACCACTATGTTATAGGGCCACTCTGTGGACTTCTCATGCTGTTCCCACCCTCCCCACTTCATGACTGGGACACTATTTTGCCTTTCGGCCTTGCTCACATCATGCTTTATTTGGCCCTTCTTCTGATCTGTCAGAAGGAAGAAAAATGAGATGTACAACGGATCCTGTCTATGTAACAGCTAGGCCTGCATGACATGGTCCTTATTTTTCTTTACAATTGGCTTATGATTTGGTAGCCAAAAGCAGAAGTGGGTACAAAACACAGAAGACATGAAAATATTCCATTCACGTCATCTCTGTTTTGGATCCACTCCTGTTTTTTTTTTTTTTTTTTTGCTTTAGCAATACTGATGGATTACTGACCAAATGCTGACCAAGTGAAGGCGGATGCTCCACAGACATGATAAGTTTTTTTGTGGGTTATTGTTCTGACAGATCAGAGGATGGGCAAAATAATCAGTGACGTCAACACAGACTTACTGCTTACACCCACTCCACTCTGTCGGAGGTGGTCTACTGGTAAAAAGGGTTTAATAGAACAGGTTCTGTAGACATCTATGTGGAATCAGATGCTGATTGTGTAAAAGGAGTGCCCTTCTTCTTGACGCTAACATTGACTTGTAAGGCTGAGTTCACACTTATGTTATTTGGTCAGTTTTGGCCCCGTAACTACCCAAATAAGTGAAGTGTGCAGTGATTCTAAGAGCGACTCCTGTCATCTACTCCCAGTATTGTTTCACTACCACAGCAGACTCCCTATGCATGTTACTGCAAGGCACAGTGTTCTACACCACTATAAAGGCTCTCTGCAGCCAGGAAATAGACATTTTTAATGCGTTTCGCCACAAATAAATTAGGATTGAACCAAATTTTTTAGGAAAATTCGGCAAACCATCCGAATCAAATTTTTTAGAAATTCGCTCATCTCTACTTATCAATATTTGATTGGTGGGGTCCAAATCCCAGCACCCTAGCTGATCAGCTGTTTGAAGAGGCCACAATGGTCCAGTGAGTGGTCGTATCTCTTCACAGCCTACCATGCACAGTGCCATACTCTGCATACCAGATGTGGTTGGTATAGCAGCCCAGGGGCCATTCACTTGAATAGCACTGAGCTATTCTTAGGCCATGAAACCAGTAAATGTAACATCACTGGCCTAGGAAGTGGTAGCAGCACTTACTGGAGAGGCATGTTCTCATCAAACAGATAGTTGGTGGGGGTGCTGGGATCTAATGTAATTGATTCACTGATGACCTATTCGGGGGCTATGTCATCAGTAGTGTGCTTCTGGAAAACTTCTTTAAGCTATGTTCTGAGGACTGGGCAATGAGTTAGTTCCCCAGGAAGAGATCCATCTCCCTCACGCCTCCTTTTGGAAGTGGCTCCCTATAAACCAAAATTTGATTTTCCAACAAGCCTTGGGACATGACAAGAGGAAAAAGCCAAGTCAAATATCCTTCCATACACAGCTTTTTCAGGGTGATAGCCCTCATCAGTACTGAGTAGGATTCTGAGGATTTATAATGTAGTATCTATTAATTTGATTTCTACAAAACTAAAATAACAGACATTTTATTATAATTATGCTCCAAATACTTATAATTCAAACCCTCTTTCCAGTCCTGTAGAACTCACATATTGCATTTTATTTCAGATTTCTGTAATGTCAGAGAGACAGATATGATCCTGAATTTTTGTGCTTTCCTTAAAGGTTGTGGTCTCAAATATATGAAGTCCTCCAACCTGTGAAATGAGAACATAAAGTTCTGATATAGTGTAACGCTGCTAGAATCTGACTATAATAGACTGCATCGTGACGGGTATTTCAGCTGCAATCTGCTGCTACGCTCGCTGGTCATTATGTCAGGAGATTGTGCCCCAATTAAAGTGCTCTGACCCAATTGTCACATGAATTGTAGATGAAGGCAGAAATTTAGGAATTGATCATAATGTTCACAAGAGCACAAATTGCAGGCTGTCCCTCGTAAATAGTACTTACAAGACAATGAAGTAAAAAGCATGGAGATGATGTATTGTAATGGAATACCGCACACTTTATCTACACCATGGCTGGCTATATGCACATTTCCTGTGATGTGATTGACAGCCCCTATTTGCTTTAAAGTCATGTTGGTCTGGGAAATCTGCAAGCCTTTCATTTGTGCAATTATAGAATGCAGTATTTTATATGCAACCTATGCCAAAATATTTAGCCTTGCTGATCAACCTGTCATGCCTTTCATAATCAGATGTCAAATCATATTTATCCATAATCAGGACGTTGCAAGAAATGTGATTATTCTTCAAATCTTGAAATTAAAGGTCACTTACTCTTTTATTGTCCTATTTTTTTGTGTGTGAATTACTATATATATATATATATATATATATATATAGAGAGAGAGAGAGAGAGAGAGAGAGAGAGAGAGAGAGAGAGACATTCGACATTTTTCAAACCAGCACCTGGACCTGAATACTTTTGTAATTGCATGCAATTAAAAATTTAGTATAACCACTGAGTTATTCAATAAAATGAATCTGTATAGCGCTTCATCTCTCTGTACACCTCGCTGATTTGGTCGCACATGCTCACTCAGCTCTATCATCCAATATGCTGACTGAGCTGCCACTTTGAATAAATCTAGCAAGGACTATTGAAGCAATGAATGGGGAGAACTCTGGATCCATGTGAGGTACTGCCTTGGTTCGAGCTTTATTCAAAATTATCATTTACTAAATGATGTTTGATCTGACAATCATAATCGGTGATAAGCATTGCCTTTTTTCACTTATATACAGTGCATGCATTTACTTCTCTTTGGCACATATATCTATGTTACCGAGCCTGGATTACGTCTTGACTTACCCCAGAATTTGTGGTTCAAGTTTGCTGCACCAAATATATAAAGTGTACTTGCCATAATTTTCATTTATGATATGCTAGCCATTTTAGACAACTTTTGAGCCAGATTTTTGCCTGCGCATTTTGGACAAAAACTATACCAGCTCCAACGTGGTATTGAAAGTGGTGTAAAGCCCGATAGTGCATTGTGTTGTAAATAGTGATCTTTGTGGCATATCTTACTCTGTCTCATCTCTTTATCTCTTACTAGTGATGGGCACGAATATTTGAATTGCAAATTTTAATCGCGAATATCGCAACATCGAGAATTCCTGAATATTTAGAATATAGTGATATATATTTGTATTTTTGAATATTCTACTTTTTTTTCATCAATAACCTCCCCTTTTGCTTGTCGGCCAATGAGAAGGCTGCAATGTCTTTGTCTGAGCTTAGCAACATCCCTAGCAACCAATAGGAAAGTTGCCTACCCCTTTACTATATAAGAACCTCCCCAGCAGCCATTTTCTACAGTTTTTTACAGTTCTGAGAAAGATAGCAGTGTCCTTGCTGTGCTCTCTGCTTTCCTGTGTCACATTACATTAGATAGTTAGTTAGTATATATATATATATATATATATATATATATATTACAGATAGTTAGTGGGAGATAGTCAGTGTAGGTTAGATTGTCATATAGTATAGCTGTGCAAACTGATAGGTAGGGTGATAGGTTCTGCTGTCCATACATAAGTGCTTGATACATAGTGCTGTATGTATGTGTGTATGTATGCTACATACATACATACATACATACATAGTGCTGTGATGTCACAAGTTCACAACAATACTTAATGTACCAATCACTAATATGTAGTCAGACCTGCTAAAATGTGAAGTTGCCCGTATTGCACAAAAATATGCGCATCATTAATTGCCGATTTGCGCAATCGTGAATATATAAGAGCACTCTATATGCATATAAAGCTATTGTAATGTTGTCGTGCCAACCATTTTCTCCAGTCTCAGGAAACTTCTAGCAACTTGAAAAATATAGCTATAGTGATGCATGCCTATATTGCACGCACATTACGCACATATTACATTGCCGATTTTCACAATCAAGAAACTAACCGTGAATTCGCAAATTCGTGAATATATGATAAATATTATATCAAATATTCATGAAATATCACAAATTCGAATATTTTCCCTTGTCGCTCATCACTATCTCTTTCCACTTCCTAAAACAATATCAAAGATTTAGAAACATTTGACAATGCAACTCAAAACTCGGTGCAACCTAACAATGGTACAGGCGTAAAATAGACCTAACCAAATATATCTGCCCCAATGTTTTTATGGCTGTTTTCTTAAATCTCTCTGCCTGTCTTTTGGTTCAATAATGTCCGATACTAAGAAAGATTACATAACATTACAGCGGCTTAACTTTCACTCTATTTCAGGAGAGTAACCAATGGTTTCAATCATCAGCCATGTGGGAAATCAGCCGAGCGGCTTAAAATATTTTGCAGAAATCAATTCTGGAGTCTGGGAGTACAGAAACATTTCATACTTTGGTGATCTGTGAGATATTTACTATTTGCAACCAACTACTCCCACCCAAAAAATACAGGAAAAAAAAATTTAGATGAACTGTCCTTATTTCTTCATGCAAACAACCTAAGTGGTCTCACTTCACTAGTAATAGTATTCATTCATTATGGACGTATTGCCATATGCATGGACTCACATAGATTCTTAAACATGGACCAATAGAAACTTGGTATAACTACCCCATAAAGGTGTGGCCTATGGCTCAGCTGGCAGCATGCAGCCAATACACGTCCACCCGTGGCAGCATGATTTTGTAGTAAAATAGGGTCATACCTTAAGGCATTGCTTCTAGAAAATAATATTTTTGGTACAAACTGTTCAGAAAATCAGATGCAAACAGAGGTACAGTATGAGCCCAAAGTAGGTTGTGTGTTCCACATAGGGGGAGATTTATCAAATGGTGCAAAGTAGAACTGTCTTTGGTGCCCATAGCAACCGATGCGATTACACTTTTCATTTTCCAAAAGACCTGTGAAAGATGAAAGGTAGAATCTGGTTGCTATGGGCAACTATGTCAGTTCTACTTTATACCAGTTTTATAAATTTCCCCCATAGATTATATTAGGGTTATGTGCATGAGGCCTTATATACTTTTATTGATTTTACAATGAGCGGATTTAAATTAATTCTCTCACAGACCACCTCTGTTTAAAAATAAGTCGTCAGCCACCAATGATTGGCTATCCATATAATCTATCAACTCATTAGCAACCGATAATGAATATCCAGATCCCAAAATCAGAGAATACTCATCACAACAATCATTTATCCAAAAATTGACAAAGCTTTATTAATTACATAATATATGGTATCACATTAAAAACAGATTAAAAAAACTGATTGGTGGCATGTGGTATTGGTAGTCAAATTCATGGGAAGTAATTCATCAGTTTGAGGCACCTTTTATATAATTATCAAATAATTTGTTCGTACTTATTGCATCTATGGTATACTCATAATACATCAGAGGTAGCTATAATCAGGCTACAGAATAATTAAAGTGCAAGTGCAATATATGTTTACCAAGGTGCAAACTCATTGTGCCACAGAAATCAGTAATACATACTAACCCAAGTATCACCCCATGGGGCGTGATTGGTGTGGCGATAGTGGCTGATACTTGGGTAAGTATGTATTACTGATTTCTGTGGCACATTATTAATCAGTTTGCACCTTGGTAAACATATATAGCACTTGCACTTTAATTATTCTGTAGCCTGATTATAGCTACCTCTGATGTATTATGAGTATACCATAGATGCAATAAGTACGAACAAATTATTTGATAATTATATAAAAGGCGCCTCAAACTGATGAATTACTTCCCATGAATTTGACTACCAATACCACATGCCACCAATCAGTTTTTTTAATCTGTTTTTAATGTGATACCATATATTATGTAATTAATAAAGCTTTGTCAATTTTTGGATAAATGATTGTTGTGATGAGTATTCTCTGATTTTGTGATCTGGATATTCTTTATTTTGTTGTTATTGTCTAGGCGATATCAGATCAATTACTGCTATAAGGAACCCCCCTTTTTTTGGTGTGTATCAACTCATTAGGTCCACCAAAGCTGGGGCCATTCATACTGAGCAGCTTTCTGACCTGGTTTATAGAGAGACATTCTGAGCCTGGCCAGGGTTGCCAGCAATTATTTTTATCTTTTTTTACTGGATGATTGATCCAAAAATCATGGACATCAATATTTTATGGACATATTGGAATGTTTGCAATAAAGGATAAAGATTAAAATGAAATGTTTCCATAGCTTAGAATACTGACATGAGCCTATTGGCAGCATTCATTTATGAACGCTATTTTGGCCGATATTTGACCCAGAGAATCCTATGGATATATAACAAGACATCTTTGGCTACTTTATCTTGCAACCTAAACATATTCTTTAAGTATATCCAAAAGCATGGTATGGATAAACACACCATTGTAGTTACCCAGATTTTCAGATTTGAGACTGCATACATCTTTATATCTATTCAAGGATAAATTCCTCACCACTTCTTTTGTTCTGTTGCTCTGCTAATGTATCAGTTCTAACATTAATTCCAGCATCATTTTCATTAACCAGGAAAGTCAGGATAAATAGGGAATTTGCAGAGAATTTCAGGAAGACCTATAAAAGTTGAACCAGTTTGCATCCATGCATTTAATTTATAGGAGCTTCCTAAATTTCATCTGTAAGTTTTGTCCCTATTGAACAATCTTAGGAGGATCTAAATGGATACTGCTGTGTTTTTCTATAGCCTGTTCTAGAAATAGGTACTTAGTATTGATAAATTCCTCTTTCGCACAAACCATCTTTTTGTAGAATGTGTTTGCTGCTTGGTGTATAATTTAAATGGAAGCCATTCAGTGCACATAACAAGTGTTAGGTGAAGGTCAAGCCTTATTTCACAGGTATTTGTAGCACTTTACTGAAGCTCACTTAGTATGTAATTTTGTTGCACATAATGTGCATTTCTATAGTGGATTGCTTGGCTTTTATTTCAAATACCATAGTAACTGGAGTCTGCAAAGCAATAATCAGATAAGACGAGGATTTCCTTTCATGGGAGCATGAATACATAATCAGTATAGCATACGCATTGCTATTGTCTACAATAGCTCTACTTTGACCTGTTTCTTTGCTCATCTTGTATTCTATATGGCTATGTACTAGAATGCTAAATGACAGCATGACAGTAAGAGTAGCTGCAGCGAACCCCACTGCCCCATTCACCCCAAGTCTAAGGAGATGAGATATGAAGTACAGAGTTGTTTTTTGGTGTTGCACATTAGACAGATGCACACGTTTATCCACAAGCCTGCAGTGACATGGCAGCAAGACAATGGAAATTTTATCTTTCACTCTCAAAATTGTTTTTTACACTTTTATCCTGCAGATACTCCATCTTATTAGACAAGAAAAAAATAAATATTGGTGACCATGGTGGTTCTCCCAGGCTCTGCAGTGCGAAAACCCCCAAAATGATGTCTACATATCTCACCTTTCTGATGAGATATCTTTGAACCTTGCATTCAAATAGATATTACTTTACCTACCTAAACAATTTACAGACCAAGTACTCTCTTCATGGCAATGGTATTCTCAAATTGCAATGGTTACTTTCATTAGGCGAGTACGCCCTGTTACACTGAAAAACAATGTTCAGGAATGGCTTGAAGAACATAACAAAGAGTTTAAGGTGTTGACTTGGCCTCCAAATTTTCCAGATCTCAATTCAATTGGAAATATGCTGAAAACAAGTCCAATCCCTGGAGGCCCAACCTTGCATCTTACAGGGCTTAAAAAGAACATGTCATCAGCTTCAAGGGGTTTTCCAGTTGGATAGATATCCTTTAAAATAATCATTTATAAAGAAAGCTGTAATAGGGGAGTGTCCATGTGTTGGAGAAGATATGAAGTAGCTGAGCTTTTCAGGGGCATTGCTGGAACTGTGGCAGAGAAAAAAGAAGTGCATCATGGATTTGGTTGGATACAGCAACAGGAAGTGCCACCTCAAAGTAGTGACAGACATCCTGTTTCAGCAATCTGTCACTGAGTTGCAAACATTAGGGGGTTGTGGATCACTCACTATTTAATGCTTGCAGCATATGTCATAGAAGGGTCCTGCTAATTTATGGTCTCTGTCTCTCCCTGGCTACCAGCCACAGCCTTTCCTTAATGTCTGCCAATGTCTTGGTGGCAGACACCATTGGACACCTGAAGTGAACAGGTCTTGTGGAGTCCATTTCTCAAAAACTCAGGTATGGGTTACCTGCACAATAGTGGCATGAATAAATTGATAAATGCCTCTCAATGTTTCTGCTAGATATAGATGTATCTAGCAAAATGAAAACGTTATTGTTTAAAGTTTGTCAGATAATAAAACGCTTACTTTTCTGTAGTAAAATCCGCAAAGATTCTGCAACAAAATCTGCATTTTTTTACATGCTTTGCAAATGGTCAAATTTGCAGTGTTATCCTGTACCATAAATTGATGAACTGTATATTTAGAGCATAAACCCAAGGTATGGCTGGTAGCTGTTTGTCTATGACCAATCCATGATTACTGCGGCAACCAATGGCCACATGACTGGTGTGGTCATTGGTTCCAGCAAGTTGGTGTAGCTTGCTGCACTGTGGGGTTATACCCTGGGAAGTCCACATCATAGGTCACATTATGTTGCAGATTTATTTCTGCAGGGTATGAAAGAGATTTTATAAAATCTCATCCACTTTGCTACTACTGTAAACAGAGACATAAATACTAGAGTTGTCGCGAACATAAAATTTTCCATTCGTGAACAGCGAACGCGATCTTCCGTAAATGTTCGCGAACAGGCGAACCGGGCGAACCGCCATAGACATAAATAAGCAGGTGAATTTTAAAACCTACAGGGACTCTTTCTGGCCACAATAGTGATGGAAAAGTTGTTTCAAGGTGACTAACACCTGGACTATGGCATGTCGGAGGGGGATCCATGGCAAAACTCCCATGGAAAATTACGTAATTGATGCAAAGTCGGGTTTTAATCCGTAAAGGGCATAAATCACCTAACCTTCCTAAATTGTTTGGAATAACATGCTTTAACCCCTTAGTGACCACCCATACGTGTTTTTACGGCGGTCACTAAGGGACCTTAGGCTGGGCCGCCGCGTTTTTACTGTGGCCCAGTCTAAGCGCTGCACGGCTCCCCCGTGCTGCGGGGAGCACGGACCCGGCTCTCACATGAGAGCCGGGGCCCTGCTCTAACAGCCCGAACCGGCAGGAGTGCCGATCTGGGCTGTTTAACACTTTACATGCCGGGCGCAATGGCGCCCGCTGCATGTAAAGTGGTAACAGAGGGAGCGGACTCCCTCTGTCTCCCATCAGCACCCCGCAAATGCGATTGCGGGGTGCTGATGTGCTGGGAAGCTTACCTAGCTTCTGATCAGGGCCCCGAGCCTGTCTTCCGGCATCTCCAACAGACTGTGCCTCACTGGCGCAGCCTGCTGGTCAAAGTTGGAATAGCATTGCTATTAAAATGTAATGCATTATAGACATAATGCATTACATTTTAAAAGCAATCAAAATACTGTATATTATAGTACCCTTGTGGGACCATTAAGTAGTAAAAAAATTGAAAAAAAATACACATTTATTAAATAAAAAAAATCCATAAAATAAAAAATATGTTTTTTATTTCCATTGAAAATACGCTTTTCAATGAAAAAATTTGCAAAAAGAAAATATCCTCCATATGTTTGGTATTGCCGCATCCGTAACGACCCGGACTACATAAATATTACGTAAATTATCCCCTATAGTGAACGTCGTAAAAAAAAATTAAAAAAAATACAGAATTTCTAATTTAGTTTCCACTGAAAAAAAACGTAATAACAAGCGATCAAAAAGCGGCATTTACTCCAAATTGATACCAATGAAAAATACAAGTCTTCCCTAAAAAATAAAGCCCTCAATAAACTCCATAGAATAAAAAATAAAAAAGTTATGGGTCTTGGGAAGTGGCAATGCAAAATAATTTTTTTGGTTAATAAAAGGGGTTTTATTGCAAAAAAAAGTAGTAAAACGTAAAAAAAATTATAAGTATTTAGTATCACTCTTTTCGTACTGACCCAGAGAATAAAGATATTATGTTATTTGTACCGAAAAAGGAATGTCGTAAAATTTATAATGTAAAAACGCAGTGGCAGTATTGCTATTTTTTCCCATCTCCCTCCCAGAAAGAGTTAATAAAAGTTAATCAGAAAGATACATGTACCCAAAAATGGTGCCATTAAAAACTAAATCTTGTCCCGTAAAAAACAAGCCCTAATAAAGCTATATAGATGAGAAAATAAAAAAGTTATAGCTCTTGGAACGAGACCATGAAAAAAGGAAGTAAAACGCTTGGTCATAAAGGTCCAAACAGGCTTGGTCACTAAGGGGTTAAAACATCCAGTGTGTGTATACGATCAGGTATGATGTTGTATCGATCAGGTAGTGTAAGGGTTACGCCCGCTTCACAATGACAGACCAAACTCCTCATTTAACGCACCGCAAACAACCGCAAACAGTCCATTTGCACAACCGCAAACTCCCCATTTGCACAAGGTTGGATACCAAGCTAGCCATATACAACACCAAGGGTCCCTGAAAGGTGACAAAAAGCCCCCTGAGATGCCTGCTGTGGTTGGTGGTGATGGTGACCACAACTCTTCCTCTTCATGCTCATCTATGGCCTGATCGAGCACTCTTCGCAGGGCACGCTCCAGAAAAAACGCATATGGAATGAGGTCAATGATGTTGGCTTGGGTTTGACTGACCAGGTTTGTCACCTCCGCAAAAGGACGCATGAGCCTACAGCCATTGTGCATAAGCGTTCAGTAACGCGCCCAAAAAATATCCAGCTCCGCAGAGGCTGTTTAAATTTAAAAAAATCTGTTCTTACCAGTTTAATCACTGTTTTGTCCCCTATCAGGGGCCGGTGTATGGAATAGATTTTAGGAACCGGGAGATGGAAAAATATGGTTGGTCGGTCCTCTTCCTTCCAATTTGGGGCACTGCGCGTGCGCCGTGCAATGTACTGTGCCACCCTATATGAGAGGTGTGTTAAGTAGTACTATTCCTATCAGTTTAATCCCCATTACGTCCCCTATCAGGGGACGTGTATCGAATAGATCTTAGGAACCGGGAGATGGAAAAAGATGATTGGTTGGTCCTCTTACTTCCAATTTGGGGCACTGCGCGTGAGCCTTGCAATGTACTGTGCCACCAATACAAATAGTGTGAACTACTTTTCTTACCATTTTAATCTTTGTTAAGTCCCCTATCAGGGGACATGTATTGAATTGAATCCTTGCATGGGGAGATAGAGAAAAAAGCTTGCTCTGTCCGCTTACTTCTAATTTTGTGCACTTGGAATGGAATTTGCCACCAATGCAACTAGTGTTAACTAAGTACTATTCCTATCAGTTTAATCTCTGTTTTGTCCATTATCAGGGCCAGGGCCGGGGTAGTGAATAGATTTTTGGAACCGGGAGATGGAAAAAGACCCATGTTTGGTCCGCTTCATTTGAATTTTAGGTCACTGCGCGTGCGCCATGCATTGTACTGTGACACCATATATGAGTGGTGGGCAGTGGGCACAGTACAGTCTGTGGGCCTGACACATACTGGCAGGCAACTGCAATTATATTAAAGGGTAAAAATGAAATTACTTTTTTATCTGCAAGGTACTTTGCCACCCGATATGAGTGGTGGGCACTGGCAGTGGGCACAGTACAGTCTGTGGTCCTGACACTCACTGGCAGACAACTGCAATTATATTAAAAGGGTAAAAATGAAATGACTTTTTTATCTGCAAGGTACTGAGCCACCATATATGAGTGGTGTACACACAGTACAGTCTGTGGGCCTACGGCCTCTCACACACGGGCAAGCAACTACAATATATATATATATATATATATATATATATAGAAAAAATAAAATAAAAGCAGACTGATGTACCAGCCCTAAAAAGGGCTTTTTGGGGTGGTCAGGACGCTGTCCTTACAGCAGATGGCCCCTTTCACTCGAGCAAGTTTTCTGCGCAGGTGCAATGCGTGACGTGAACGCATAGCATGCGCACTGAATCCTGACCCTTTTATTTCAATGGGTCTGTGTACATGAGCGTTTGTTTTCATGCATCACTTGTGCGTTGCATGAAAATCGCAGCATGTTCTATATTCTGCGTTTTTCACGCAGCCCTAGCCCCATAGAAGTGAATGGGGCTGCGTGAAAAGCGCATTGCATCCGCAAGCAAGTGCGGGTGTGTTGCGTTTTTCACTGATGGTTGCTAGGAGATGTTGTTTGTAAACCTTCAGTTATTTATCACGCGTGAATAAAACGCAACAAAATGCATTGCAAAAAACTGAACAACTAAACACAATCGCAGGCAAAACTGAATGGCTTTGCCTGTGAAATCGCAGTTTTCACTGAACGCATCCGCAACGCATCCGGACCTAAGGCCCCATTCACACATCCGCAATTTTTGTCCACATTGATTCCTCAATTCCTCCTTGCTAACGCTTTCCCTATTAATTTAGCAGCAGCACTCTCCCTGCTCTAACACTGCAGCTTCAGAATGAATCTAAGATGGATGCTCTCCTTGCTTTTTGATAGGAGGTGGGATGCAGTTTTGGAAGCAAATTCAAGGAGTGAAGATAGGAAGAAGTCATAGCTATCCTTTATACTTTCTCTCATTTTATGATCCAACCCTGATTTTGGCTTCCAAAATTGTATAGGGAAACCTTGCCATGTGGTCGAACCCATTGATGAAGCATTGCTGCCTTTGTCATATGTAACATAACTATGCCTGTCCGATGTACCACTGCTGATGTTATTTGGCAAAGGGCATTATTGGATATCTTCAGAGATTTGAAATAGTAGTACAGGCAAACCTAGTGGATCATGATAACCACAAACAATGCAGTCAGAAAGAGTTAAATAGCACATAAAGCCCCATTCCATCTGTATGTTATAGCATCCTAGCGGTGGATTTTGAGGACAAGATAATCCAGTAAAATGTAAGACTATGCTTTTTATCCAGTTCACATAGCTATCTGTGTGGACCTAAAAGAGCTTCTTTCTTAAAAAAGGTTGCAAGCGTCTCTGTTCCCAATGGCTATTCACCCTCTTTCGTCTATGCATACTCATTATTGTTAGTGTAGGAACAGTGCTGTTTTTCATGTCTTCATTGGCATGGAAAGCGCCCATTCACATTAGCTTTTTTTTTTTTTACTCAGGAGGTTTTTACATCTTCTTGCTACAAGCATCCAATCTCCCATGCACAAAGGGGGGCCTTAATATGCAGTGACAGTCTCAAAAACGACGTATTCTAAGCAAACACCTCACATACCCCGAGTTACATTTATAAAGGTGACAATGTGATTGTGATCTGCAGATATGTGGCTGCCATGCGGATGTGTCCAAGTCATAGCTTAACACCTCATGTGTAAGTAAGTGATTCAGGAGAGGAAATGGGGGACTCCTGAGGACACTGTCTCAACTGTCTTAGCTAACAATAAAACACAGTGGATATTACGCCAGCGATGGCAGGATGAATTTAGTTTTTCTCAGCTGGGAGAGATATGTAGCATTGCTGCTTAAAGTCTTCTCTTCTCCCTCAGCCAAAATATAGATCTTTGCATAACCGTGAGGCCTTTGTATCCTAAGGAGCATTTTTTGCTTATATATAGATTTAAAATATGTAGCTTGCAAGATTCCTTTCAGCACACATCCAAAAATAGGCAAAATGGTAATGTAAGCCATGGTTACAAGATAGGAAGAGACATTTCTAAATAGATGGTATACAAAAGTGCATGCACTGAGAAATTATAGTATATACACATTTTAAGTGTGATATGTTTGAGCTAATTGTATGTACATGTAGTATACAGTGATGAGTCTGAACTATGTGTAGGTTCTACTATACAACAAATTTATTATGTTTCTAATATGGCATCTGCAATAAAAAAAATAAAAACACACACAGTTGTAAAGCTATTTATTGCACACGCTGGGTGACTTATTTTAGCAAGATTGAAAAGATGGGTTGAAGACCAGGTTGCTTGCAGTGCTTGTATAATAGGAGATAGGAACCTCAACCTCTATCACCTATGAATGCTATGGTAATAGAAAAGTAACCCACAAGTCAATAAACTGGAATGAGGGGACAAAAAAAACAAACAGACAAGCATTGCAAACAAGTGCAGTAGCATGGCTTGGGGTGGCCCCAATGCTACGTTGGATACCCCGGACACCATCAAGGTATCACCAAGTGTTGCTGCTCTCTGGAAGGGATGGTAAGGCAATGGGAAATAAGTCCAGAGAGCAAGGGTTTGCAGTGAACCAGTGTGCTTCTTTACTGGAGGTGCAATACCATAAAGGCAAGACACTGAGCTGTTTTCTACAGTCTCCTTCCGTGCAGATGAAGAGTTTGAGGCAGAGGAAAGGCCTCAGCTAGATGTCCCTCTCTCTCTCATAAGGCTGGTACCCAGAACAAAGGCTGGTGATCCAGGATTTGTGGCAGAGTATCCCCGTTTCAGCGTTTTCTTCTGGTTACTCATTTAGTCTGGCAGAGTCTCTTCTTCTATGCATTGATCCCTAACTGCAGAACACTAGGGACACTGACTGCTCTCCTTATACACAATTTCTAGCGGAACTAAAACCTCCTAAGGGGAGGGGTGGAGTGGAGAAACACAACCTAAACAAATACAATGTTACAATTCTGGTCTCTCATAGACTTACATTAGAACTTCAATATTACTCAATGGTAATGGCAAAGCAGTTTTTTCCCAGAAAAAAAAAGTCTTAAGACATAATCAGATAGCTAAACCAGACATCCAATAGGTCAGTCTGTCTGGTTTTGATGGTAAACACGTTTGTGCTTTTCCATCCAAAACATACTCTTCTTTAATCCTTTTGGTAACTGTGAAAAATTACTAGCTTCTGATTAATAGCTAGAAAGTCCCCAAAAGTCTCTCAGTATTAATTAATCATTTAAACAGTGCTCTGCAAATACAGAGCAAATGATCAAGATATATATCACAACAAACACAAAATGAAGTTAAACAGTGTTAAACAGTATAAGTCAGTGCAAATTAACCCTTTAAAGTAAAGTAAAATGAAGAGTTTATTACTTTACATATGGGAAATATAGGCAAATGTCCAGACTTCAAAGGACCCCTGCTCCATGGCACTACACAAGCAACTGTCATATGGTGGATCCAGAAAACATAGCTGGATATCACCTCCTATGACTCATAGGAAATTCCATACTGTGTGGAAGAGGAGGAATTTATATATGTCCCCTCTCCCTATTCCTATTGAGTCCCCACCTAAGAATGAAATAGCTGCCACGATAGGGGTGATCCTTTGTCAGGAACCTCCTAGTCGCCCTATCTGGCCCCTGTCGCAGAATAGAGTACCGTCACCAGAGTTCCCAAAAGAATGTCCAATAGTTATGTCAAAGTCAAAGGTTACACCTTATTAAATTACACTTATTAATATAATACACCTCAAAGTAAAAAAGAAAGAACAAAGGGAAATGATTGATGTTAAACACTATGTCCACTTGAATATTGTATGTGTCCCTTTCGCATTTCACTGTGCCCATCAGGCACTAGTTCATCAGGGAAACAAAGACAAATGGAAGTATGTCCATATAGATCAATAGAAAGATGTGTTGAGGAGCACAAAATACAAAATATAATAATCATAATATGGTGAAATGTGACCGTTAGTACAGGATCAAAGATCACTAGATATATATCGGCAGCTCATCCTACCCAAAACTGACCATGTAAGTATTATTAATAGACGCCTATCAAGCATCTAATAATAGGTAAATATGATAGAATAGATAAACAAACATATCGTACAACTGGCCAAAGGGCCAGTTACTTGAACATAGATAGCATGTTGGGTCAGTCCCAGCAATATAGATTGAATGTTGCCACAATACTTATCTGGGGCTCAGGTTGCTTTAGGTCAGGTTATAGCATGGTACCTTATGTGCGTCTAGTTGAATTTGCGCACTTTATCAAGGGGAGAGAGGACGTGCATCGCAAAATTACGTCATAACATCAGTGCACACGTGATCGTGGCCTGATTTCAGGACGCACGGCTATATGTTCCACTGCTTAGGCTGCGATGCTGGGTTGAATACACAACACCAGCAACTTTATTTAAAACAACCTTGGTGAACATACATTTAAGTAGTTGCCTCAGCGATCAATTACATTCAAAGCGGCAACCTTGCAGACCGGATGCATAAATACATCTAAAAAAGGTGGGGCATACAAGGAAACCATAATTACAAATAGAGGATGAAAAAATTTATTTAAAAAATTGTTGAGGAAATAATATATATGAGGTAGCCAATAGTTATATCGATATACATTTGTTATGGGCAGAATATTATACAGTGCCCTCTTGGGGGTAGTCATCTTATATATACATATCTATGCCAGATTAGGGCAAGAAAGTTGTCCCATCCATAATGCACAGATAGAGGATACCACTAATAAATTGTGCCCCCTGATCCTCCTGCAAAAATATGTATAATATATACTGCCTGTCCAAAAAAAAAGTCGCCACCAAAAAAAAAGGTCACACTCTAATTTTTAACCAAGATCTTGCATTGATGAGGGCAGAGTCTGACTGCTGCACAAAGCCTTCTCCAGCACATCCCAAATATTGTCAATGGGGTTAAGGTCTGGACTCTGTGGCGGCCAATCCATGTGTAAAAATGATGTCTCATTCTCTCTGAACCACTCTTTCACAAGTTGAGCCCGATTAATCCTGGCATTGTCATCTTGGAATATGCCTTTGCAATAAGGGAAGAAAAAATCCATTCATGGAATAACCTGGTCATTGAGTATGTTCTGGTAGTCAGCTGACCTCATTCTTGGAGCACATACTGTTGCTGAACCTAGACCTGACCAACTGCAGCAACCCCAGATCATAGCACTGCCCCCACAGGCTTATACTGTAGGCACTAGGCATGTTGGGTGCATCACTTCATCTGCCTCTCTTCTTACACTGATGCGCCCATCACTCTGGAACAGGGTAAATCTGGACTCATCAGACCACATGACCTTCTTCCATTGCTCCAATCTTTATACTCTCTGGCAAATTGAAGCCTTTTTTTCTGGTTTGCCTCACTGATTAGTGGTTTTCTTACAGCTACACAGCTGTTCAGTCCCAATCCATTGAGTTCCCTTCTCATTGTGCGTGTGTTTATTTGGTGCCAATGTGGGTCCTTATATGTGGGTAAAACATGTAGGGAGTTCAAAATACAGATTTTAGAACATCTAGGAGATATTTGAATTAAAAGCAATAAACCTATTGTTAGACATATTCAATCGCAACACAGTGGTGACTTTTCTAGCATCTCCTTCTCTATGATTGAAGTGGTTCAGATATTAATCAGGGGAGGAAACATTTATCAGATATTAAAACAAAAAGAATCACGGTGGATATACCGATTCGATACGGTTACACCTACAGGACTAAATGAAAAAGGTTGACTTTATTTGCTTCATTTAAAAAGTGGGCCTTATATATTATACATATTTTGGGGGGGATCAGAGGGCACACTTTATTAGTGTTATCCTCTATCTATGCATTATGGATGCGATGACCTCCTTGTGCCAATCTGGCATAGATATGAATATATACGATGACTCCCCCCAAAAGGGCACTGTATAATATTCTGCCCATAGCAAATGTATATCGATATAACTATTGGCTACCTCCTATATATTATTTGTTCAACATTATTTTACATATTTTTTTTCATCCTCTATCCGTAATTATGGTTTCCTTGTATGCCCCACCTTTTTAAGATGTATTTATGCATCTCATCTGCAAGGTTGCCGCTTTGAATGGAATTGATCGCTGAGGCAACTACTTAAATGTATGTTCACCAAGGTTGTTTTAAATAAAGTTGCTGGTGTTTTGTATTCAACCCAGCATCACAGCCTAAGCCAGTCATGTCCAAACTCTGGCCCTCCAGGTGTTGCAGAACTACAACTCCCATCATGCTCTTCTGTAGGTTGATAGCTGTAGGTTGTCCAGGAGGGCCGGAGTTTGGACATGCCTGGCCTAAGCAGTGGAACATATAGCCATGCGTCCTGACATCAGGCCACGATCATGTGTGCACTGACGTCACGGCGTAATCTCACGATGTGCGTCCTCTCTCCCCTTGATAAAGTGCACAAATTCTACTAGACGCCGATGCACACCATGGACCAACCCACATGCTATCTATGTGCAAGTAATTGGCCTTTTGGCCAGTTGTATGATATGTTTCCTTATCTATTCTATCATATTTACCTATTATTTGATGCTTGATAGGGGCCTATTGTTAATACTTACATGGTCAGTTTTGGGTAGGATCGGCTGCCGATATATATCTAATGATCTTTGATAATGTACTAACAGTCACATTTCACCTTATTATGATTATTATTATTTTGTCATCTTTATATCTATATGGACATATTTAAGGTGTAACCTTTGACTTTGACGTGAGTATTGGACATTTTTTTGGGCACTCTGGTGATGGTACTCTATTCTGTGTCAGGGGCCAGATAGGGCTAACCAGGAGGTTCCTGACACGGGATCACCCCTATTGGGGCGGCCATTCCTTTCTTAGATAGGGACTCAATAGGAATAGTAAGAGGATTAGAGACATACAGTATATAAATTCCTCTTCTTCCACACAGAATTGAATTTCCTATGAGTCATAGGATGTGATATCCAGCTATGTTTTTTAGGATATAAATTAAAAGTTATGTTTTAGTGGTGTTTGTCTGTGATTCTTACCTTTTCCACTCCACTATATATATATATATATATATATATATATATATATATATATATAAAACCACCTGACGGTTGACTATTCAGAGCTGTAACAAATATGGTAGATCCATAAATGTCTGACCACATGACTGCAGAATAAGGGTAAATCAAAATGTCATAGGTAAATTAAATGCTCCAAATTATAGTTCCTTCTCAGGCAATCTGTCAATGTTAATATGGTATCATTTAGAAAATAAATAATTCTGTATGATATATGTAACTCATAGCAACAAATTTGTCATTATTTGGACTACAATTTCTAAGCATCCTGTGATTTTACAAATGGCTGCAGGTAAGCTTACACTATTTATTTCGACTTTAGAGAATTGTATTATGGTTCTGCCCCACCTCCAAGTTGTATTAGCTTTAGAATGTCACCTATGGAAACCTATGAGTCCCTATTGTTTCTCAGTATGCCTCTGATTTCATTCAGAGGAATACTAATGTTTTTTTATGCCAACTTGCTTTGCAAATATTAATCTGGCAGAAATGCAAGGAAGCTGGCTTACGCTTGGAAGCTGTGGTGGATCTGCCAAAGTCCTATAAAGACTGGGGCCTCTTCTTAACTTTGCCAGATCCACCACCAGCTATGGGAGTTATTAAGACTGACGTCTAAAATGCCAGTGTTAATAAATTACCCCCTCAGTATTTTCTTATCACCTGGAGCCCCGTAGAAGTCATGTGTTCTGCCTCCATTGAAGGTATACCACTGCTCAAATGGATTCCCTTGGCGCACTTAGCTTTGCCGTGTGCTCCATTTCTTCTACCAAGGAGTAGATTTACCTTTAGTCCTATGAAAGCTACAGTTCACACATTTATGACAAGCTCAGTTCTGCTGACTTAATAGTAGTAGTGATGGCACAAACAACAGCATGAATTCAAAAGATATCAAAATTCACATATTTCTAAAGATATTGTCAGTTGTGATATGTCAGTGATATCATTTCACGCATGTTATAGCAGCCAGACCCTCAGGTGCATTGCCCACACAAAATATTCAGCCTTGCTCCTGCTGAAATTCAGAAATTCAGCACTTTTCCTCATTAGATTGTTAATCTGCCATATTTACATTCTTCTGGGAGCAGAAACATTTTACTGCTGCTAAAATAAATCAATAAATAAATGAATCCCTCCAAAATAATTTTCAGGTTTTCACAGAGCGCTCTCATTGGAATTAATCAGCTGACCATCGGAACTAACATGATGAAAAATAGAAGTGTATAGTTTTCACGGACGTAGGTATATCATGAGCCGTTAATTGCCTTTCCTTTTAGTAAGCATCATTTCACATGATTAAATTGAACTTCTTAACATAGCATAAATGGCAAATGAATCCCCTTGATCGGTGTTACTTTTCATTCAATGTTGCAATTTTTTTCCTGACAGTTACTTAAAAAGACAAGAAGTCTCCAGATATTTATTTCCTTCCTCTAATTCACAAGCTTCGGCACTGAAATACTGCATTATTTAACAGATAGTTAAAATGTATGTCACAGCAAAGAGGTTTCTTAACTCTTTTTTTATCTTTTTGAATGTATTTTACTGCACATTAACTATGATTCAGTGATCCCTTTGCTCTCAGTTCAGGGTTACATGCATTTCATTTCAGACTTTAATGGGGAACGCAGCAGAAGGCCATCTTAGCTTCAATGCCATAGTAACCTTACTCAACCAAATATAACTGTTAGGGTGAATGAAGCAGAGTAACTGTTCGGAGAATTTAAGAAAGAATTTAACATGATCTGGATCTTTTATACTGCTATAATGTTATTTCACAATATTATAGGGTGGTTTGGAAAAAAAATGATACATTTTGAGTCTGCATATAAGCTATGGGGCATGATTCCTGTGGCTTTAGGTTCACATTGAAGTTGTGCAGATGAACTTGTCCATGAGATGCTGCAAGTATCCTCCATGAGGTATAGTTTTGGTGGTGACCTATCTGACAGTTATTATTGATCAGATTTTTTGCCTTTAGGGTTGACCATTTTTTGTGGATATTTCACAGACTTTGTATCCATACAGTATTTATGGTATGTTCTGAATATATTAAAATTGCAGCAGAGTTTATGATGCATTTGAAGATGTATATTCTATATACATAATTTATTTTGGATGGCAGAGGGGTTTTCAGTCCAACACACTGTAATGAGTAGTTCACAAATATCTAAAAGCATAGAAATAAGGACATGGAGGGAAGATCTGTGGGCAACCAAAAATGTGAAATCAGGAGGCGAGCTGCACTTAGGAGAGATCGAAATAGTCAAAAGGGGTCCATGGCAGAGTCGGTGGGTGACACTCCCATCAAGGCCAGTTGAGGTGAAACCGGGATAGCAAGGTTACAGATTTTCTTGTTGTTGCTGAAAATCTCAGACCACCAAGTCTGGATCAAGGGACATGTCCACCAAATATGGAAAAAGGATCCTCTCTGTGTCAGGCATTTCCAACAAATATCTGACCTACTAGGATTGTAAAGACAAGTAATGTTGGGGGCAGGGGCGTAGCTAAAGGCTCATGGGCCCTGTTGCAAGAGTTGATGTTGGGCCACCCTTCCCTCAGTGCTTTGTGTGTCTTCTTATGCGGCACAAGTGTCTTTGGGCCCCTTCAGGCTCCTGGGCCCGGTAGCGACTGCTACCTCTGCACCCCCTATAGCTACGCCCCTGGTTGGGGGTCTTATCTGTTCAGACACATCTGGATGTTTTGTGAGGCGTCAAAAAGAGCCGTGTTACTTCTGACTGGGTGAAAGAGACTCCCAGGTCTCTCTCCCAGAGACCTATAAATGCTGGTTTGGGCATAAGTACTGGGGTACAAAGCCTCTAATAAATTTGAGATAGCAGATTGGTATGTCGCTTTTGATCTATTATAAGGCACCCAAACCAGGTCAGAGGGCATAGTAAGGTGTATATGGGAACATTTTTGGAGATAAAAGAGCGTAGGAATGATATTAGAACCTACTTTCTGGGAAGAGATGAGAGATGGCCTCACCTTTCTGGACCTCTCCATCCTCATTATATAATTAAATCATTGATAGCGTGGAGTTATGTATGGGATAAGGTAAGCTTTCAAGCAGAGTTGAAGGTGTATGAGCTAATATGTCCCATATTTGTATCAGGGGTGATGAAAGGGGTATGGTGTAATGAGATGATTGGAGCCATTTCCACTCTGAGAGTGTGGATTTCACTACTTGTTAAGTGGTTTGTCTGGGGCTGGGAAATTCTCCATCCCTACCAATAGACCAGAGATGGGGGCTACAAGATTAGCCTGTGCCATAGAAACCAAGATCTCTCCAATGGTCCAGAGAGCCAGCTAACCACTCTCGATAATAGTATATACCTTCCATATAATTCTGGATCAGGTAGACCAATCCCACCGTATGACTTAGGTTTACTGAGAACAGAGTAAGCCAGGCGTGCTCTCTTTCCTGCCTCCACAAAGGACCTGATGTTTTGTTCTACTATGATATAATATGTTTTCGGTACGGGAATGGGTAAGACCTGTTGGAAGTATGTCAGTTTGGGTAGAATAACTAATGTGACAATATTTTTCCTGCCAAACCAGGATAAATAGAAATAAATTTAGCGTGGAGAGTTGGTCTGATATCGATTGTAGGAGAGGGGTATAAAATAGGCTAAACTGTTCTAAGATATTGTATACATATGGTAGGGCTTTAACTGAGGGCTTTAACTGCATTAGTGGTAATTATGAGCAGGTCATCTGCAAAGGCAGCCACCTTATGTTCCCCGTGTCCCATCTGAAGTCATTTGATCTCCCTCTCTCCCCTGATTGCTTGTAGCAAGGCTTCCATGACTAACACAAATAATAAGAGGGATAGGGGGCATCCCTGTCTGGTGCCGTTCTGGATTGTAAAGGGTTGTGATAGAGAGTAAGTTGAAGCATGAGTATAGAGGGAGAAGAAGGCCTTGATATATGGGTCAGGGAGTGCAAAATCTAATAACACTTCCCAAATATTTTCCCAGTTGATTCTATCAAAGGCCTTTTTGGTGTCCGTGCTGAGAAGGATGAGAGGGTGTTTAAGCCTCTGGGGGTGGTAAGTAGCATTTAAAACCCTGGCAGTATTGTCTCTGCCCTCCCTACCCTGGAAAAATCCCACCTGGTCCCCTTGGATCAAGCATGGAAGAAGCTTAAATAAATGGGTGGCCAACATTTTAGCTGGTAGCTTCAAGTCCAGACTTAACAGGGATATCGGGTGGTAATTTGCACATTGTGACCCATCCTTCCCTTCTTTAGGAATCAGAGTAATATGGGCTCTAGTCATGTCCACCGACATCGGGACACCAGGCAGGGAGCTATTGCATAATGTAAGTAAGTGTGGCCCTAACGTTTTTTAAAAGGTGCAATAGTATAACTACACTTTCCCTATATGCCTCTGAAGGAGAGCACCTCATCCATCCACGAGACCTGGTTGACGTTGGGTGTAGTGATGAGCGACTGGGCAATATTCCAATTTGCGATATTTCGTGAATATTTGGGCAAATATTGGTCATATATTCGCAAATTCTTGAATTCGCTATTATTTTCTTGATTGTGAAAATCAGCAGTGTAGTATTCGCGTATTGCACGCTCAATACAGGTGTGGGTCACGTTTGCTACATTTTCCAGCTGCTAGAAGTTTACTGAGACTGGAGAAAATGGTTGGTACGGCAGAACATTACAATAGCTTTACATGCAGAAGGAGTGCTCTAATATATTTGCGATTGTGCAAATCAGCAATTGATGCACATATTTTTGCGCAATACGGGCAACTTTACATTTTAGCAGGTTTGATTACATGTTACTGATTGGTGCACTAAGTATTGTTGTGAACTTGTGACATCACAGCACAATGTCTGTAGCATGTATGTATGGACAGCAGAACCTATCACACTACCTAACACCCTGCACTTGAACCTATCAGCTATACTATATCACTATCTAACCTACACTGACTATCTCACACTAACTATCTTTAATGTATATATATATATATATATATATATATATATATATATATATACTAACTAACTATGTAATGTGACAGCAAAACACAGAGCACAGCAATGACACTGCAGTCTCTCTCATAACTGTAAGAAAATGCAGAAAATGCCTGATGGGAAGGTTCTTATATAGTAAAGGGGTAGGCAAACTTTCCTATTGGTTGCTAGGGATGTTGTTAAGCTCAGGCATAGACATTACTGCCTTCTTATTGGCCCACAAGCAAGAAGCAGGGAGGAATCATGTGTTCAGATGGAGAATATTCGAAAAATACGAATATATAGCACTATATTCTAAATATTCGCAAATTCTCGAAATGCCAATATTCGCAATAAATATTCGCGATTTGAATATTCGCGCCCAACACTAGTTGGGTGCATATACATTTACAAGATGAATATCTGATTGGTAATGGTTCCTTTTAGTAAAATATAGCTACCTTCCCCATCCTGGACAGGAGAGATATATGTGAATGGAAGGCCTTTTCGGGATCCGATGCTCACGCCTTGGAAGGCCGGGGAATTTGATCCACAGTGATGCCAATGTGAAAATAATTAGTGGAAGAGATTGGGGTATTTATCAAACTTAAAATGTGTCTCTTCAAGCATTAGCATTTTTCTTTTTTTGCACAAGAAAAAATCTGGCAACGTTTGGACAGGGAGTGAAAACCTTTGACGTTGAATGTGGCTATACAGATGTCAGCCATCTTTTAAAGATAGAGGGAAATATGTGTAGCTAATAGATAGCTGGGTATTGTCGGCAAAAAAATTTATGTGCATACTTAACCTCCCGAGGCGGAGCAGGGGGAGCTCCGAAGTTGTCCCCTTCCCTTTCGGGTGCAGAGCAGAAACAAGCAACAGCACTTGTCATAAAAATAAAAAAGGTGAACACAAAATAGAGAACAAATCGAATAACATATGTGTAAATATAGTGATATCAGGATATCAGAGCATCTCTGCTCATGTAACATTAAGGGGGTAAGGTAAGTACCATAGAGTAGCACCCTCGTGAAGGCATTGGACTCTCTGTACTCACATACGGTGTAGCTAGCTGTCACTAAAGATACCTAGTGACTGCTAATGAAAAATACCATAATTCAGTGTGACTATATAAAATAAAATAATAAAACAATATCTGACAATGGATAATGAAAGCATTTTTCTGCCAATGGGACGTATACTTTACAATCTGTAAGAAATAAGCCAGTGTAATTGTTACAGCAGATTTTCCCCCATAGACGACGGCTCAGCTGAAATTCTCTGTACAGTTTAAATTAACTGAATTTGTCATGGATTAGTGAATGTGCAAATCAGCAGTCTAGAAAATCATGTAGCTGCCGAGGAACATATAAACTGCAGATAAAAATCCAGCACTAGAGGCAGGGATATTGTTGAATGAGAATACTTCAACACATAGTTGTATTTTGTGACTGCAATGTATAGCATATTGTGAAGAACAAAGTAGACAATACCCATCTATAGGGGCACAATCAAATTTATGGGATTAATATAGTGTCTTGCATCCAGACCTTTAAAATTGTTTTATTTGTTTCCATGCCTTTCTTGTACTAATACTAAAGAAAGCAAATACAATTACGAAGAGAGACCGTTACCTTCATTGACAGAAATGGACAGTTGAAGCATACTATCCACTATAAGTTAGGGTAGAAAAGGGAGCCATCTTTTGATGGTAGGTAGAGATGAGCGAATCACTCAAAATTTTTGTTGGGATTGATTTGGTCAGAACGGTTGACCAATTTGATTTAGATCCAAATCGATTCTGCCCAAATTGAAAGTGTTCCAATTGGCCTGAGGTCTCCTAGAACTCCCTCTCCACAAAATTAATCCAAACTAAATCACCAAAAATTCGAATTTGGTTGCAATTCAAGTTCGGGTCAAATTTGATTTGTTAACCATCAACTTTCTTGTCTCTGATAGTGGGTTAATTGATTCCATTAATGACAATGAACCAAAAGAAGGTGGACCCTGGTCAAAGCCAAGTATTTCCATCCAGAAGTAGCAGATATAATCTGAGGGAACCTACCAACTTCTAGACATAACTGCCACATTAATGAAGATTAAAGAACTGGTCTGCCCTGTTTTGTATTTGTGAACTAGACCCACACATGGTACCAAACTAAACTAAATAGCACCTGGATCAAAGCGTTCATTAAATCTGTCAAGGAAAACATTCTTGCTCCTTCATTTATGGTGGTCATAATAAATACCATATTTTAACCCATCACGCCCATTATTGGGAAACCAGAGTCAATACAAAAATTATTCTGGGAAAGGGTGAGGAGGAAAAGGGATGATGACCAGGAACATAATGCAAATTACGATGGTTTTTATTCTGGAAATAGGAGCATGGGGGCCAAAGGTAGGACCTCCACCAGTCTGACAGTAATGGCATATCCAAAGATATGCCATCAATATCTCAGATAGGCCAACCCCTTTAAGTCAATCTTTAGCTGTAAAGTAGAAATGTTACCATAGTAGTGAGGTCAGGAGATCTTTTGCTCTTTGGACAAGATAAAAATGTCTATTAGCATCATTTTGAATTATTATTGTGATTGCATTATGATTTTTTTTTAAAGAGGACCTTTCACCTGAAAACATTAACTGAAATAGTTATATTAACTGTGGCAGTGGAGCTGCCAGAAGGCCATAGGAAGGCCATTGAAGTGGCATATCTCACCCAGAGAAAGCTGGGTGAGAACAAGAAAGGTTGGTAAAATAGTTTTTCCCCCTGTCTGCAGCAGTCAGGCTGGTAATGGGGATAATTATCAGCCAGCTGAGGAGCTTGGATTAATGTGGGCTGAGCTTCTCAATCAGGGCTCCCAGTCTGGGAAAGGAGCAGGCTGTGTCAAGGCCTGTGGGAGCCGGGACCCTCTAACCCTGTGTGTAGGGTAAGCACTGGTGTTGTGTCTTGGGGAGCTGGGTGGTAGACCCAGATCCTGATAGAGAGGGAAAGACTGTTTAGTCAGTGGCCAGACGGCCGAGGATTTATTTTTATGATTTTGTTGTACTGCTGTTGTGACAATAAAGCTGGTCGTGGCCAGTTTGCACCCAAATCTACAGTGGTGGAGTGGCTTCTTGATGTGTGCCAACCGTCTAAGGCGTTAAGACGGTGATCTGGAAGAGCTGAATGACCCCGTGTTGTTACATATGGTGGAGGTATGCTATGGCATAAAAATGGCACACGAAGCTGGGTGCTGCAGAGCTAAAAGGGCAAGACAACAGGTTGCTAAGGGCACCAGGAAGCGTTGTCTGTGCTGAATGCTGCGGGATTGCTGGACAGAAAGTGGCCGTGCTGAAAAGTAAAAAAAAAACACTTGGTTGCTAGGGGCAACGACGAGACAGCAGGTGCTGCTGAAAGTTGTTCTTTGCTGTGTGTGAAGTTAAAGGGCCGGAAGCCTGTTTTATCTAGTGGAGCAAGTACTGTTCATGCGATAGTGGACTGTTTTTTCTGTGGTGCAAGCTGTGTGCAGATTTAAAGGGCCAGAAGCACAATAAAAGAAACTGACCTGTCAAAATGGCTGCAACATGGTGGAGCCCGTGGGAAAAGTCCTGCGACATGGTGATCGGGGGGATCCCTTTGGGGTTCATACTAGACTCCCGCCAGCAAGTGTCTCGGGTGCTGCCCAAAATTCTGAACTTTGTAACAAGAGGTCCAGAGACAAAAACTAAGGTGTCACTGACCTTTGTGACGGACTGAAATGTGAGACCCTGAGGCTAGAATTCGTACTGGGCAAGAATTTTCCCTTATTTTGGCAGATATGGTATGGCGGGAGTACTTCAAGTTCTGCAGTTGGAGTTCCAGAGGACAAGCGGAAGTATGCCGTTGCCAAGGGCAACCGTCGGGAAGACAAAGAGGTGGAGAGTGGTGCGTTTCTCAGGAGTGCCTATTTTCCCTGCGACTGTGCAGAGAATCCTAAAGGGTGCGGCTGGAATGTCCGTCCGGAAAAAGACAGGAGACAAGACCAAGGCGTCTCCCATGGCAACAACTGCATTGAGGAGAAGGGTGGTGACCGTGCTGGAGATATTCCTGGACTACCCTTATCTTCCGAGAGTGCTGAGTCAGTGAAGACAATCGGTAAGCCTGTTCCTGTTATTAATTATGTGGCAGACCCAGTGATGGTGAGCCGGCGACAGTTGATACCTGCTGGACTGGTGAGCGATAAATTGCCGAGGCGAGGAACTGTCTCGGAAATATGTGACATTGTGACAATGTCTGAACAGGCAGGTAAGCCTGTTGTGATTATTCCCCCACAAGAATCTGAAGGGAAGAAGGTTTTTGTGTCACGTAAGCTGCCCATGATCAAAGCAAAAAAAAATGGGTGGCGCTATGAAAAATAGCAGTCCAGTCCAAACGTTGTTGGATGCAGGAAGCCAGGGGAGCCTGGTACATGCCAGCATGATTGCTGGGGACTATGTGCTGGACAATTGTGCGGATAAAAAGGACTATCCGAAGGTTTTCACTGAGCGTGAGGCTCTAGTGGGAACTGGGACTGATGAACTTGATATGGCAAATAAAATTATGCATGACATGATGTGGGTCAATAGGGACACTTCTGTAGAAAGTGGTGACGCTCCTGCAGAACCTGTACCTGTCCCTTTAAGTAAAGGTGTAAGGGAAAGGACCATTGAAAACAGTTGGGTAGTTGAAGATAAAAATGTGATGTCATGTGCAAGATATGATGGTGATGATGATGATGACATGCCTTTTCTCTTGCAAAGCGATGGTACCATATTTGCCAAAAAGCATAATGTTATTGTGGATAATATGAAGGTGCTGCACATAGAAAACAAGTTACTTGAAGTGCCTAATGATATGAGTGACGATGATATACCTGCTTTTTCAAAGGGTTTGGTCAGGGAAGAAGCTCCCCCTGTTGGTAAAAATGTGGATGGTATAAAAATGCTATTTGATGTTGAGAGCTCACAACTGAGGGAAACCACTGTGAAAAATGTGCAAGTACATTGGGCAGTCCTAGAGGGTGTACCACACGTACTAGAAGTGGATATTCAGTCTCCACAGGTTTCTATGATTATTAAAATGTCCCAGGTGGGGATTAGCTCATCGGTGCCCCTAGAGGACAGGATTGAGAATGACACGAGCGGTATAGATAACGCATGTTCTGTGACCGATAGCAACTCAGAGAGAGAGGCTTCCATGTCGAGGTCTTGCCAAACTAAAGTGGTTACTAGTAGCGACCAGATGACAGTTATATCTGATGAGACTGGAGTTCAGTCGGTTGACCTCAGCCTAGTGTCTGAAGCTCATATCCAGTCAGTCTTGGATGACCTGACCGGACCGTACAGCTGCAAAAAGGAGGCTGATCTCACTCTCGCCACACGGTCCCTAGATATGATAGAGAAGGGACTAGCTGTCGTCATGGAGTCACTAAAGAAGGCTGCAGAAGGGTCAAAAGAGGAGACCCCGGAAAAGATGAGTGAACTGAAGGGTCTACTGCCTGGTGTCCTGGGGAAGGGAAAAGACTCCAGAAAGACACAAAAGTCTATAGTAGACCTCAACAATGGGCTTGAAGAGTCCCTGGGTGGAAATCCCACAGAGTGTCTAAGGAAGAATGGTGGTACTCCTACAACTGCTGTTACACCAGAACAGAGTGAAGAGCAGCTAGAACAGAAGGCTCAAGAGTGGGGTGCTGCTAACAAGCTGGTGTGAAAAACTAAAAAGAAGACCAAGGCCCACTCCTTGGCTAGAGCCCTTGAAAAAGCGCTTAAGGAGCGAGATGAATTGGAGAGGCTGAACAGGCAACTTAGAGCAGAGATGGAGGATCTCAGGAGCTCAAAAGATAAAGTCTATGAGTTAGAGAGGCCTAAGCATGCTCCTGCGCAGCAGATGGAAGAAAATGAGATACCTGAAGAGGAAGATCCTCTAAAAGATGCCAAGAAGTCGGAGCCCGTTAAGAATGGGTCTGGAGGTGGTGGCGCTGTGGTGCCAGCCGAGGCAGAGAAGAAGATGGAAGATGTATCTGCAGAACCAGATGATGGTGCTGAGGTGGATGCAGAAGCCCAGAGACTCGTGGCAGTGTGTGGCCAGGACCTGGTCATGAAAGACATTCCCTCTGCTGTCAATGTGTTCCAGAAAGCCAGCAGTCCGCTGGGGAAGAAATACGGGGGGACCGACGACCAGTATGAGGATCCCATCTACTCCGATGGGCTGGCTCTCCTGAATCCGCCCCGAAAGGAGAACCATATCCTGGGTGAACCTCTGCAGGGATTGCCAGAAGACGACGAGTCTGAAGACCCGGATGTCCCCAGTACCTCGAACCTTGATGAGGAGGAGGAGGAGTTAAGAATGCAAGTATATGATTCCGTGTCCGAGAAGGATGAGAAGGCTAACAAAGTGGATGAAGACTCCAAAGGAGTCTCAAAGGCTGAATAAACTAAGGCCTTTGAGTTGGAGTGGGAAAAAACCTCAGATGTTTCCCAACGTAGGAGCTTTGACCCTGGAGGGGGCTTACGTAAGGTGAAAAGTCCTACGGCCTTTATCGGGGGGGAGGATATGTGGCAGTGGAGCTGCCAGAAGGCCATAGGAAGGCCATTGAAGTGGCATATCTCACCCAGAGAAAGCTGGGTGAGAACAAGAGAGGTTGGGAAAATAGTTTTTCCCACTGTCTGCAGCAGTCAGGCTGGTAATGGGGATAATTATCAGCCAGCTGAGGAGCTTGGATTAATGTGGGTTGAGCTTCTCAATCAGGGCTCCCAGTCTGGGAAAGGAGCAGGCTGTGTCAAGACTTGTGGGAGCCGGGACCCTCTAACCTCACCCACAAAAAAAGCTCCCTAATACCAGTCCATCAAAACCCGTCGCTCTATGTATATTACCATCATTTTTCCACTGCATTTAGTTTAAATTTATAGGGCTAGATTTATCATTACACTTACATCTTACTCCACTTTTCCATATGCCCAAAGTCACTTTTGGCTGGTCAGATTTATTAATGGTCCTTTAATATTGTAATAAATGTGGTTTGATGGTAGCAGTTTATCCTTCAGTAAGCAACTTTACAAAAGTCGCACGTCTTTACAAAAAAGTTGCATGTTCTATTAAAAAGTCGCATAAGATAAGCATGGTCCCCTGGAGTGAAATTGCGCATTTTTTTGCAACTTTTTAAATGGTCACAATAGTAAATTTGTCTAGATATTGACTTACAAAAGAAAACATGCCCACTTTCACAAAACTGGAGAGCTTAGTGCAGAGCTTGAAAAAGTTCCAAAAAAGTCGTAATTTTATCGACTGCGCATTTTGTTTTGTGACTTTTTCACTCCATTAAAATTACTTTAGCTCATGATAAATCTGGCCCATATTCTCTAAACCTAGCACTTGGGACTTACTTCCATAACTGCTTCTCACTTTGAGTGCATCCTCTGTCCCCTGTTTACACCCACACCTCTATTTGAATTTTTGGCTTTGAGCATGGCAGTCACAGATTAGTCCTTCCTATTTTTTCTCTTGACCAGCTTTGAAAAAATGAACAAATGATTTTCTCATGTCAGCAGTTGTTTATGCTACATGTGCCATATGTGGCCCAGTATATGTGATGTGAGTTACCAATTTTGGTGGCATATTGTGATAATGTATTGAATATTTATTGTGAGGAATTGGAACCTATAATAAAATCTGTCAAAAGGTAAGAGTGGTCAGTACACATCTGTAGGTCTGTAAGGAAACTAGACTGTGGTCACTGAAAAAGGACATAATTTCCAAAGTGGAGTGGATTCAAGACTGCCCTGTTCTCCATGTAAATACATTCTCCCTCTAGATCCCAATAGATCTCATTAAAAGACTTTAGAAGGAAAAAGACTTTACTGACAGAATACTGTAAGGTTGTGTATTGCCTATTCTCCCCAATGAAGTATAATGGCAACATAGTATAAAGATTTTGGAGTGAGAATTATATTTATATTTAAACCATAGACTTTACACCATTTGTCATTTGCTCCACTATTATTAACTTTTTAAATTAGAGGATCAGTTTAAAGCCCTCATCCATTTCGACAAGAGACTATAATTACACCTGCTAAAGAGCCCCCCATAGTTCTAAATAGGGGGACTGAAAAATCAGCACTAGATCTGTGGCATCATCCTTTTGAGCGAATTAGCACCTCTGAAAAGAGCATTCATTTCAGAAATATTAGAAGTATGAATCAATGGTGCAGATTTACTGACTGGAGTAAGGGTGGGTTCTCACCAATGTTAGAAATTCTATTATAGAGTTCCGTTATAACAGAGTTATAATGGAATAGAATCCAAAACGGAACTCTTTAAGAGGCATTATTTTTTGCTCTATCCTAATGTATTTTTATGGGCACATATAACGATTCAGTTTTTTTCGTTATGCATGACGGAAAAAAAAAGTCCTGTCAACGGAATTTTTTCCCGTCATGGTGTAGATTATAGCTATACTTCATGTCCCTTTCTGTAGTAATTTCTATTACAGTAAGTCCGGCTGGCCATGGGAAGACGCAAGCCTTCCTGTTGATGCCTTTTCTCATGACATTTGAAAAGTGTTGAGAAGATCAAAAAGTTGAAAATGATTCCGCAAATATGGCATGCTCTATAATTTGCAACCTTTTTACACCATCAAAGTATCATACATGCTTTTAAAAAACTGCCCCATTGGGTGTGAAGTTGTTTTAGTCCACCAGAATACAAGAGGATCCTTTGATGAGCTCGGACACTTTTTGTGAAGATTTAGAATATAGTGCTATATATTCGTAAATATTCTAGATTTTTTTTCATCTGAACCCTTGATCCCTTACTGCTTCTTGCTTGTGGGCCAATGATAAGGCTGCAATGTCTTTGTCTGAGCTTAGCAACATCCCTAGCAACCAACAGGAAACTTGCATATCCCTTTAGTACATAAGAGCCTCCCCACAGACATTTTCTACAGTTTTTTACAGTTCTGAGAGAGAAAGCAGTGTCATTGGTGTGCTCTGTGCTTTTCTGTGTCACATTACATTAGATAGTTAGTTAGTTAGTTAGTTAGTTAGTTAGTTAGCTTATATGTATAATACAGATAGTTAGTGGGAGATAGTCAGTGTAGGTTAGGTATTGATATAGTGTAGCTCAGGGATGCTCAACCTGCGGCCCTCCAGCTGTTGTAAAACTACAACTCCCACCATGCCCTACTGTAGGCTGATAGCTGTAGGCTGTTCAGGCATGCTGGGAGTTGTAGTTTTGCAACAGCTGGAGGGCCGCAGGTTGAGCATGCCTGGTGTAGCTGAGTGCAGGGTGGTAGGTTCTGCTGTCCATAGATACATGCCACAGACATAGTGCTGTGATGTCACAAGTTCACAACAATACTTAGTGCACTAATCAGTAATATGTAATCAGACCTGATAAAATTTGAAGCTTCACGTATTGCGCAAAATCATGCGCATCATTAATTGCCGATTTGCGCAATCGCAAATATTTTTCAGCACTCTATCTGCATATAAAGCTATTGTAATGTTCTGCCGTGCCAACCATTTTCTCCAGTCTCCAGAAACTTCTAGCAGCTTGAAAAATGTAGCAATAGTGACCCACGTCTGTATTGCGCTCAATACGCGCACATTACATTGCCAATTTTCCCAATTAAGAAAATAATCGCATATGACGAATATTCGCCCAAATATTCGCAAAATATCGCAAATTAGAATATTGCCTGCTGCTCATCACTATCTGAGGCAAGATTTAATTAATAAATGTCATGCCGTTTTTTTTATCATAAATGATTGTACCCCCTTTTAAGACTTTATCAGAATATCACACTAATGTCCTTATTTTTAAAAAAATATCTGTAGTGGCTCCTCTTCAATGGAGTATTCCTATCTCAGACATTGATAGAATATCGCTAGAATATGTCAACAATGTCAGATAGTTGATGATCCCATGTTTGAAATGAAGGAAAGTACACCAAACAAGTGTGGTCACCCTCCATTCACTACTAGGGAAGTTCCAAAAATAACTGGTTCGGATATTTCTAGCAGTCTCGTAGTGGTGAATGGAGAAGTGCCAAGCATGCAAAGTGCTCTCTCCATTAACAGCTATGGGGCTTCAGAAAATAGCTTAGTTTGCTCACTCGGCCATTTTCGGAACTCCCGTTGCAGTGAATCAAAAGCACACTGCACATGCCCTGTGCACTCCTTTTCACTTTGGGGGCCCTGCCATTCTAGAGATAGGTGCGGGTCCCACCTCTAGGATCGGCTCCCATCTGACATCCTTGTGATGGGATAACCCTTTAAAGCACCATTCGAAGCTGCATGTGGTCCACATACTAGTACTTCCACTACCATTGTGCTACAAATAGGAGAAAAACAGTAAGAAAAATAAAATAAAGAAGACCTATCTCCATATGTAACCTAAAGCATCCTGCTAGCTAGAATGGATAATGAAATATACAAAATTACTAATACTAATTAATTAATATATACCTACCTGCAATGCACAAGGCAATATCCTGTGTATTCTCCCAGCATACAGCTGAATTTCATTTATCCTTCTATCAAATCCCTCTGTCCATCCATCCAGTTTTTCCATCCATCTATCTCACGCTCCGTTTTTTTCTTCTCTACTCTCTCTTTTTTATTTCTTTACAGTATTCTCCCCAGATGGATCTTACAACTATTACAGCTCATAGTGCAGCAGAGAATTTGCTTTTAATTGTGTGACAGGAAAGAATGATAGATAAGGAATATTACCTGTCTGCTGTGCACAGTGTATTACTTCATATTGCTGCAGTCTCATCAGTTTTACAGTGATTATCCTTGAAATGATGTTGACTGAGGAGTGCTGATTAATTATTTTTTTTTCTAAGATTTAGACGGAAGACGTTCTAATTGCACAATGTATTGTTTCAGCCAAGGATTTCGAGATTCATTCAACGGAGACACATTTTACAGAAAAAAAAAATTGTAAACGAACAATTTGACATTGTGACAGATTAGTACTTAATCATTAGAACAGCAGAACAATTAGACAGCTTAAATGTGCTCTACATCCTAATGTCTCCACCACTTCAGGAATCCATATTAAAACATTCTTCTCTGAAAGGTCTGTCACTGTTTGACTGATCTAACTAAATCAGCGACTAACCAAGGATTTAACTGGATTACCACTAGGCTGGCAACAATTAAACTTAATTCCAGGAAATTAAAATCTGGGGAATTACTTTATGATAAGAAAGGTCAGTTCTCTCAGGGGAAAAAGTATGCCGTGCAGCAAAGCATACTGGGATTTTAACCATTCCTTTTCTGTACATACCATAGTCTGATTCTTAAAGTATATTAACCTGGTTGTATTCTTAACCTGGTTGTATTCTGGAGGCTCAGCCAGTGCTGAAAATAACATTTAGTTTTTTATTTTTTCATTTTAAATAAATTGCATAAATTAGAGATGAGAGAATCTCTTGAAATTTTTGTGTCAGATTCATCAATTTTTTTTCAAAAGATTAGATTGTGTCCTAACCAATTCTGCACAAAACAAATATGCACCAATTGTCCTGAATAATGCTAAGCGAATTGAAGCATCCAAAGTGGAATTTGATCCAATGTTTAGAAAAAGTTTGATTTGCCGCAAAGCCGAATTTCCATATGCTTTGGGGTAATGAATCAATTTTTTATAAAATGGTGCCTGAAAATGAAAAAAAAAACATACTCACCTCATCCACTTGATCACGGAGAGGCTCTCTGCTCTAGCTTGATTGAAGAAAACCTGCCAAATGACCTCCAGTAAGCAAGAAGGTTTCACGACTTGACCACGCTGGCCACGTGTGGTGACGTCGTCAGTGATGATGTGGTAATATTACCCTCACGTCCGGGTTTAATAGACATCTGCATCTAGCCTAAAGATCCTCAAGGATCCACCCTTTTTCATTTTGACAAAAGTGATGTTTTGTACACTGGTGGAGGACAACATTGTTGGTTTGAGTGTCACAATGCCCAATGCACTCTGAAAACCCTCTGCGAAATGACCCTGGAGGCTTTTGCTGTAACTACCCATTATCTCACAACAATAGGCAACACGTTCAATAATATGGAAAAATTAATGGTATTTTTGTCGTAAAATTCTTTTGCCGTAACTACCCATTATCTTGCAGAAATGTACTGTCACATACTTACCTGCCCGTGCCCCTGCAGAGAGTTTGTCATCTCTATTGAAGTGCAGCTGGGGTTGTTCCAGCTCTTCTGACAGTCAGGCTGGTCACCTTCTCAGGGAACAGGGATGCCGTGCCAATCAGCCTCGGTGCTGGCGTCACATGCTTTCTGTCAGTGGGAGATTTAATCAGGCAGCAGCTGGCAACAGATGCCTGTGATTGGTCTTCATGCCGCACAGGCTATGTTATAATGGTTCTCTGAATTCCTAGATTACTGACCATCTAGTTTTGTGACCTTGCTTATGAACACTGTTCTGCCTCTAATATTATCTCCTGGTTTTAACCTTTTGTTAATGTTGACTTAGTTCAGTTGTCTGTGTTTGTCCATTATCTGGTTTCTTCCCCTTCTCCCTATGGCTAGGCCCTGTGCACTTCAGATCAGGGACCATTGCCAATCTGCGGCTCATTGTTTAGGACCCATTGTTCGAGTTTGTAGGGATTGTGGTGTGGCTAAAAGTACAGGGTTGCACTGTTTATTATACGACATGACATATGTAACACAAGTATGATAATGGAGTTATTGCTGTAAAATGCTTTTGCAGTAACTGTTATATTTCAACAGCATGCAACACGTTCAATAATAGACGGGAAATAATGGCATTTTTGTCATAAAATGATTTTGCTGTAACTACCTGTTTTCTTGCAGTAATATGCAACACATTTGATAACACAAGGTATACAAATTGAGTTATAGGGCCGTTGCTTTTGCTGTAACTATCCGTTATCTTGCAGTAATATGCAGCACGTTCAGTAGCACAGGTATAATGCACACATATGCCCAATTGCAAAAGGTAAATTGAAACATTTTTTTAAAAGAAAGAAGAAAAAAATTGGAATTGCACATCCTTCCAGGTCATAAGCTAAACACAGAATGGTGTTCTATGACATTCTCAGCAATTCATCCCCTTATTAGCTAATCAGGCTATCAGCCAGTCAGGAGAAGCTCCCCCCCCCATTTCCTTGCAGTGTCATGTGATCCTGCATCTTCTTCCTCCTTCATGTTTTTCCCCGCCAATACTTATAATAATATATACTATGCTATAGCAATTCGTCTGAAGCACATCAGAAAAACTATGTATTCATATGGAACCGCTAGCCCCCCTTCTCCTTTCTCCTAACATCAACCCTTTCCTCCATGGTGCAGGTGGGGAAGGGGATGGGCCTGCAGGCCCATCTCATTTACCATTTTCCACACCTGTTTTAGGTGCAGAAAATGGTCTAAATGTAAGTCAGCAAGGAAGCTGTCTTACATTTATACTGGTTCTGGATCCGCCAAAGTTATGTATAGGCCATTGCCACTTCCTAACCTCAGCGGATCCACCGACAGATATAGAGGTTATTAAGACTGGTGTGTAAAATGCCTGTCTTAACCTCTTTCCGACCGCCTAACGCAGGATTGCATCCTGCGGGCGGTCGGTTCATTCCTCTTTGACGCGCGGGCGCATCATCTCGCGAGACGCGAGATTTCCTGTGAACGCACGCGCGTGCGCGCGTTCACAGGATCGAATCGGGGAGAAGTTAAACTACAGCCTGCCAGCGCTGATCGTGCGCTGGCAGGCTGTAGAAGTTTAAAAAAATGGCATATCAGACGCTGTTTTGTTAACAGCGTCTGATATGCTTGCTGTTCGTTCCTTTGGTGGTCTAAGGAAACTTTTGTAAGTGCACCAATCACCACACAGACCCCCCCATCCACCCCCCCCATCCACCCCCCACCCCCGTCACTGATTAACCCCTGATTAACCCCTGATTAACCCCTGATTAACCCCCCTGATCACCCCATGTCACCCCCCTGTCACCCCCCTGTCACTAATCACCCCCCAGTAAGGCTCATTCAGACGTCCGTATGTGTTTTGCGGATCCATGGATCCGCAAAACACGGACACCGGCAATGTGCTTTCCGCATTTTGCGGATCCGCACATTGCCAGAACTATATAGAAAATGCCTTTTTTTGTCCGCAATTGCGGACAAGAATAGGACATGCTCTATCTTTTGCGGAGCTGCGGACGGATGTTTGGGGGCCGAAACCCGGAAGTTTGTGGCCGCAGCTCCGCAAATGCTGATGCGGCGAGCACATAGTGTGCTTTCCGCATCTCCGCCAGCCCCATTCACACTGAATGGGTCCGCATCTATTCCGCAGAATTGCGGAATAGATGCGGACATTTTTGCGGACGTGTGAATGGGGCCTTACTACTTTTTTTTTTGCACATTTTTTGGCAGAGATTTTTTCATCCACATTGATCGATGCAAATGAAGAAATCTGCGCCGTTCATTTTTTTTTTCAGCCCAGAGGCTGAACGGAAAAAAAAAAATCTCATTACCCGTATGCTCAATATAAGGAGAATCGCAGAAACTCCTAATGCTGGCCATACGTGTAATGATTGCGGAGACCCTCAAATGCCAGGGCAGTACAAACACCCCACAAGTGACCCCATTTTAGAAAGAAGGCACCCCAAGGTATTCCGTGAGGGGTATGGTGAGTTCATGTAAAAAAAAAATTTTTGTCACAAGTTAGTGGAATATGAGACTTTATAAAAAAAAATATATATATATATATCAAACTCCGCTAACTTGTGCCAAAAAAAATTCTGTGAACTCGCCATGCCCCTCACGGAATACCTTAGGGAGTCTTCTTTCCACAATGGGGTCACATGTGGGGTATTTATACTGCCCTGGCATTTTAGGGGCCCCTAAAGCGTGAGAATCCATATGCGTAAAAATGCCCTGTGAAATCCTAAAGGTACTCATTGGTTTTAGGGCCCCTTTGTGCATTTTGGCTGCAAAAAAGTGGCACACATGTGGTATCGCCGTATTCAGGAGAAGTAGGGCGATCAGTTTTGGGGTGTCTTTTTATATATACCCATACTTTGTGTGAGAAATATCGCTGTAAACGACAACTTTTTAAATTTTTTTATACAAAGTTGTCAGTTTACAGAGATATTTCTCTCACCCAACATGGGTATATGTAAAAATACACCTCAAAACACATTGCCCTACTTCTCCTGAGTACGGCGATACCACATGAGTGCCACTTTTTTGCAGCCTGGGTGCGCAAAGGGGCCCAAATTCCAACGAGTACCTTTAGCTTTTACATGGCTGCTCACAATTTAGCCCCGCCCACAATGCCAGAACAGTAAACAAACCCCACAAATGACCCCATTTCGGAAAGTAGACACCCCAAGGTATTCACTGAGGGGCATAGTGAGTCCGTGGGAGATTTTTTATTTTTTTTGCCAGAAGTTAGCAGAAATGGAAACTTTATTATTTTTATTTTTTTCCTCAGAAAGTGTAATTTTCCGCTAACTTGTGAAAAAAAATGAAATGATACATGAACTCACCATGCCCCGCCACGAATACTTTGGGGTGTCTTCTTTCAAAAATGGTGTCATTTGGGGGGTATTTATACTATCCTGGCATTCTAGCACCTGAAGAAACATGACAGGTGCTCAGAAAGTCAGAGCTGCTTCAAAATGCCGAAATTCACTTTTTTGCACCATAGTTTGTAAACGCTATAACTTTTACCCAAACCAATAAATATACACTTATTGGATTTTTTTTTTTTATCAAAGACATGTAGAACAATGAATTTTGCGAAAAATTTATATAGAAATGTAGTTTTTTTAAAACAAAATTACAACAGAAAGTGAAAAATGTCATTTTTTTGCAAAAATTTCGGTCATTTTTGATTATTAGCAAAAAATGTAAAAATGTCAGCAGCAATGAAATACCACCAAATGAAAGCTCTATTAGTGAGAAGAAAAGGAGGTAAAATTCATTTGGGTGGTAAGTTGTATGACCGAGCAATAAGCGGTGAAAGTAGTGTAGTGCAGAATTGTAAAAAGTGGCCTGGTCATTAAGGGTGTTTAAGCTAGGGGGGCTGAAGTGGTTAATAAATTACTACTTACGTGCCTATGAAAATGTGTGACTAAGAATTCAATTTTGTGGGAATTTCAAAACAATAATGAAAGATAATTTTAAAAAAATATTCTATGTAGGCAAGTTCATTACTCTATTTCACTGTGTTTTATGATTTCATTAAATATGTTGTTGTGCAATATTGATACTGATAGTTTATATTTTTAAAGTGTTGTCTAAGTTTATAGAGGAACTTTTTTTCAAAAAGCAGCACCACATTTGTCCATGAACTATGTTTGGTATTGCAACTCAAGGACAGAATTGTAATACCAGACTCAAACTACAGACAAGAGCGGTGCTGGTTGTGGAAAAAAGAAAACATATTGTTCTTTTCTTCTAATCCTTTACAATCCTTTTAAAGATAGCCTTTTATATGTATCCACCACTAGGTTCATCCCTATAGACATCATTTTCACTCATCCACCTATCAACAGTCAGTGATCAAGCCTCTATTTTTGACTTTCCAGGCTGTGACAGTAGACCCCAGATGCCACCCATGGGCTTAAGAGATCATGAGAGCCAGGCCACCTGTAGTGAACCTTTTCCAGGAAGACGCTTCTCTCAACGATGGGCAAATACCCTTCCAATCTGTCCCAGAGGTGGGAAAGGTAGCATTTGATCAAAATTAAGGCATCCAAGTGTGGCTTCTCCACATATAAAGGTGGAGCTGTTTCCTGAGGAACTAAGCAAAATATGTGAAATCTTTCTACATGTCCCTTGCACACACTAGACACGGGGAAGTAGGAATTAAATAGGGAAAATGCATTAATTGCTTTATTAATTTCTGACTCATAGTCAAGGTTATATGTCAATGAACATGGTAATGTACCAGCAGTTTATTCATGCAGGACCATTTAGCCAATGCATTTCAATGGACTGTACTCATAGCAGGTAGTCTACACAATGTCAGTTCGTGGAAAGGCTAGCTTATTTATGAGTAAAATAGTTTATTTCTTTACACTTTGAGTTGAGCGTAGAGCATTTAAAAGTTTCTATGTGAATGTGAATTGAACATATATGTTCTGCTGGTACACAATACATATGTAGGGAAGTTGAGATGCCATATGTAAAAACCATAACTTTAACTCGTAGTTTAAAAATAATTTTTTTACATAGATGTAGTGGGGAAAATGGCAGAACATAGATAATACCATGATGAGATAAGATACTACAGTCTTCAGAATAAACATAGCGTTTAGTTCTTCATGCTGCCAGTTTTTCCATTCTAAATATTCTATACAAGTGTCCAAACAGAATATTTCTCCTTGGGAATTTTATCATGGAAGGTTAATTTATATTTAATTATTCACCATGCATGGCACACGGCCACCAGTCTCTCCCATAAAGTCCAGAATTAGAGATGAGCAAATTTCTTGAAATTCATTTTGCTTCCAATTCGCATTTTTTTTTTTTTTTTTTTTTATTATTGATTCTATTTGAATCAAATATGCTCCAATTGCCCTTAAAATGCGTATATAACACTTTAAGGTTTCCTAGGACTCTTTTTTTTTTCTGTCAAAAAACAAAAAAGTCCTAATGAGAGAAACAGATTGTGGAATTTGTGACAAATACTGAATTGGTAGTATCAATTCGCTCATCTCTATAAAGAATATCACAAGACCCTGAAACTCACATGGTCCCTCCTAATATTGCAGATTGGTTGAAAGTATGCAGTAAGGGTATGCTGGGTCTTACGTTCGATGTGCCCTATAATTTAACAGCTGTTGGAATCTGTCAACTGAAATTGTGAATGTTCATACAGTGCATAAACTACCATACCATACAGTGCCTAATTGTAAGCACCTTATAGTATAGTGCCTAAATTGCAGTGCCACAGTTTGCCTAATACCAAATCTGTGCAGTTTGCCTAAATAGCAATGTACACTAAACAGTGCCATAATCATCATACACTGCAAACATAACATACTGTACAGTGCCACCAATACCTGGTAATTATCATGCAGTGGCAATGCCAATATACAGTAAAGTAGCCAAATAGTAGATTTGTGCATACAGTTCTAGGCAATTTATGACCAACATGTCTCTTAATAGTTGGGGGTGTGCCCCCGCACAGTCTGACACTTACAGCACTGATTGGATAGTGCCAGGTTGTGCATGGACACACCTCTAGTTGGTAACACCCATCTGGACCTTCATTGCAAACTGCTAGGTGTTCATTCATAACTTTTGGAAGGAATAATAAAGGAATGGCACATTATAGAGTCATAAGAATAGATGCTTTAGAATTGTTATTACAAGGAGGATGCAAGTAGTTACTAAACCAGACATGGGGCGAGGATTGTGGCATTTATCAGGGATGAGCATTTGTTCAAACACTCGTTCCTGATGATTACCCCATTTTAAAATGCTGCCAATCACCTGATAGAGTAAATGCAATACATAAAATCACTGCTTGCTGGCAGCAGATCGCCATTGATTAATAGGGATCTGCTGCCAGCAAACAATGAATCTGTATGGGGATGACCAGTCACAGTAGTGATTGCTCATTTCCATACAAAGGGGATGATTGCTGCATGTAAATAAATGTCCTTTGGCCCATGTAAAAAGAACTTTAGCAATAGCACTTGCATAGGCCTGGTATTCAAGGATACTCTTCTGATGGAAGATTCTAGTTGATTTTAAACAGAAACTTCTGTCCATTCTTGCCCTTTTAGGCTAGATTTACAGCTTGCTTGTTAGAAGGGAAACGTTTCTTCACAGCAATTGTCTACCCATTAATGGAGGGGAGCGCTGCGATTGCATGCAGCAATCTCCTCCAGAGTATGAGGAGGAGTGATTGCTAATGCCATTGCTCATCACCATACTGACATGTTTTCTGGCAGCAGATCGTGATTACACAGCACGATCTGCCACCGGCTTGCTTAAAAATATGGTTTGCCCCATGAACGCACATTTGCTCTTTCATCGGGTAATAGGCGGTGGTATTACACTGCCAGGTCATCTCTAACGAGCAATCCTACGAATGGTCTTTAGCATTGATTTGGCCAACTATCTACCAGTGTAATACAGGCATTACAGCAGGAAAGTATAAATTGTCTAGTACAAGTCGATACAATGTAGTACATGTACTGTATTATATGAAAATAAAGTGTGTGTGAAACTGGGTCTTGGAATCTGAGATTTATCAGCTTGTGTTTGAAAAGGAGTGTGATGATCTCATCAGTAAAGTTTAATCAGGTGAAGACCAGACACAGCCTGCAACTACCGAGAATAGTTATTTTACACAGTGCCTAGGGCATAATAGTAAGTAGCTCATTTACATGGACAGGACACAGGTAATTTCATTACTGAGGTTTACCCAATGAGACCTAAGTGCTTCCCGTAAGCCCTGCTAAAGTCTTCAGTACACACAGTGTAAGGCAAAATGCAGAGAAAACTGTGAAAATGTGGCTATTCTTGGCATGACTGTATAGTAAAAAAAAAATCTAAAAAAGTATAACTGGTGCCGTCGACCTTATTGTACGGCGATTTAAAAAAATAATTTAATTAAAGCTAAAGTTCTCAGTGTGCAGTGCAATACAGGAGGGTCAGAAGGCTCATTCCCCACAGTAACTTGCCCCACCATCTGCTCTCTGCAATCACATTGAAATTGACCATCACCTCTACCTCCCATGGTAGTCAGAAGGTTTGTCCCCATCCTAACCCATGCCCCTCACCCTCCAATCACATTCAGGCTAACCATCTTCCTTCCTTTAAGATGGCAGTTCTGAGGGAGACCTGAAGCAGCTGAACGGAGACAGATATAGCACTGAGCCAGGCAGCACTGAGTGCCACAGTCAGTCAAACTCTCCTTTCTCCTGACTGGCAGCATGAGAGGCAGACCATCTCACAGCAAAGCAGATGTGCCTACCATGTGGTACATCTGTCTGCTACACTAGATGAAGACATTTTTTTCCCCTTAAACCATCTATGCAAAAGTGGGGGTAAGCTACTATCACATCTGTGGCAGGGTGATCTGGCCGCCAGTTTCGGCAGAGTCAATGGGGTCTGGCAGACAGGCTGCAATATCTGGCAATGTCGAACCCGGAGAACGCCGGGAGACTGTTCCCTACCAGAACAGACTACGGGATTACCATGCCACAGAAGGGAAACTAGCCATAGTTGCAAATGGCGAAAAGCCATGGTGCCATTTGTAATTTGTTGGTCACATTGGTGACCATTTTAATTCCTATCTGTGGTAAAATGATCACAGTGCCTCAGCTTTATATACCTAGGGTGGGTGGTGTTGGGGAGGCATTCAGGTCTAAACATAGCCACATGCCATCTCTGGTCCACGTGCCATAGTTTATCAGTTCTTGAATTAAAAAAACAACAACACTTTTTAGCATAAATGTATCCCACGAATACATTATATTGAAATATTAGTAATATGCTATTAAATTAAAGGTGCTGTCTGTGTAGGATACTTACAAATAGTTTGAAAAAAGGTCTTTCTAGGTGTTAACGAAAAGAGCTTGCTTGATCCATAAGGGTATATGCACACAGTGTGGATTATGCACAGATTTACATGCAGAAAATCCACAGCTAATATAGTACCAGCTACGTAGAAAAGATTTTTAAAAATATTGCATATAAAATATAAATATCGACCTGTGGTGCAAATGTTAAGCTCTGCTGCTTGCCAATTGTACATGTGAATTTTCAAGGCAGATTCACCCTAAGCAATGCAAAGGGTGACATCTGGGGCAAATCCACATCAAAAACAATCTGCAAGTAACACACGATTTTGGATGACTGCATGAGAATCCACATATTGCCACGCTATATACCTAAGGCATCTTATCACAAGCACATATTTGAAGTTTTTTCCAAACTAGGTACACTCTTTAAAATATGAGTGTACAAATGTATGGACTTATAGACAACTAAGTATTTAACTAACAAGCAGGATAAGAAATTGATTCTGAACATGACATAGAAATAGTCTTGATGTAGAAATAAAACATCAAAAGTAATATAAAAATGTTAAAGTACAACTGTCGATTAGTTTGGGGTGCGAATATTCACAATCGCAAATTTTAATTGCGAATATCGCCACTTCGAGAATTCGTGAAGATTTAAAATATAGTGCTATATAATCGTATTTGCGAATATTCTAGATTTTTTTTTCCTCTGAACCCTGATCCCTCCCTGCTTTTTGCTTGTGGGCCAATGAGAAGGCTGCAATGTCTTTGTCTGAGGTTAGCAACATCCCTAGCAACCAATAGGAATGTTGCCTACCCCTCACTGTATAATGAACCTCCCCAGCAGCCATTTTCTGCTGTTTTTTCCCCCACTTCTGAGAGAGACAGCAGTGTCATTGCAGACGCGTTTTTGATGCGTTTTTTTATCAAAAACGCTCAAATGGCCACGGCAGCAGAATGTTGGTGGTAGTCATAGTCAACCGTCATATACAATCAAATAGAGGCATCAAATGGAATCGCAAAGCGATTAATAATTGTAAGTATTATTCGCATTGCGATTACAATTTAGAGCTGAGTTCCTAATGGTTGTATTGCTAGAATATAACGTATATTCTAGCAATACAACAACCATTAGGAACTCAGCTCCAAGTTGAATTCACAATGTGATTAATGCAGGTTATATTAATCGCATTGAGAATTCACCTTAGACCTGAGTTCCTAATGGTGGTTGTATTGCTAGAATATAACGAAGATTGAGAATATAGCGCTAAATTCTCAATCTTTGTTATATTCTAGCAATACAACCATTAGGAACCCATCTCTAAGTTGAATTCACAAATAAGATGTCCCAAACTATTCACCGGCGAATAGTTCCTGACGAACATAGCTTGTGCGCGTTTGTCGCGGCGGACGAACATATGGGATATTCGGTCCACCCCTATCATTGAGTAAACTTTGACCCTGTACCTCACAGTCAGCAGATACATTCCAGCCAATCAGCATACCCTCCCTCCCAGACTCTCCCATCTCCTGGACAGCGTCCATTTTAGATTCATTCGGAATCTGCAGTCTTAGTGAGAGGAGGGAGAGTGTAGTTGCTGCTGATTTAATAAGGAAATCGATAGCTAGGCTAGTGTATTCAGTGTCCACTCCAGTCCTGAAAGACTCATCAGATCTCTGCTGTAACGACAGCGTCCTGACAGCACCCCAAAAAGCCCTTTTTAGGGCTAGTACATCAGTCTCCCTCCCAGACCCTCCCACCTCCTATCAAAAAGCAAGGACGGCATCCATCTTAGATTTATTCTGAAGCTGCAGTGTTAGCAGCTGTAATCGCAATGCGATTAATATAACCTGTATTAATCGCATTGGGATTACAACTTAGATCTGTTCCTAATAGCTGTATTGCTAGAATATAATGAAGATTGTGAATATAGTGCTATATTCTCAATCTTCGTTATATTCTAGCAATACAACCATTAGGAACAGATCTAAGTTGTAATCCCAAAGCAATTAATACAGGTTATATTAATCGCATTGCGAATTCAACTTAGATTTGGGTTCCCAATGGTTGTATTGCTAGAATTTCTAGCAATACAACCATTAGGAACCCAGCTCTAAATTGAATTTGCAATATAACCTGTATTAATTGCATTGCGATTACAACTACCACACTCTGCGTCAACTAGGAGTTTTGCCATGGATCCCCCTCCGACATGCCACAGTACAGGTGTTAGTCCCCTTGAAACAACTTTTCCATCACTATTGTGGCCAGAAGGAGTCCCTTTGGTTTTTAAAATTCGCCTATCTATTGAAGTCTATGGCGGTTCGCACTGTTTGCACGTTCGCGAACATTTGCGGAAGAAAATTTTATGTTCGCGACATCACTAGTCTTCAGCACTCAGTAGAACACTGAAGAATGAAGATAGACTCTTCTTAGCAACACTCATAGCAGCACATTGGCACTTGCAATGCTGGAGTCATGTGTTCCTATCCAACCAAGGACAAAATCTGTATGGAGTTTGTATGTTCCGTGTGTTTGTGTGGGTTTCTTCCAGGCACTCTGGTTTTCTTTTGAATGTGGAAATATCCAGCTCTTCTTGTAGAAAGAATGCAATGCAATCCTGCATGGATCCAGAGTTAGTCTAGACTCCTTGACATGAGTAGCAAAAACAGGGAGTTGGATCTAGTGGGTAAAATACAAGCAATACTTATGTCTTTGCTTAAAATAAGGATATAGCACATAGGAATTCTACATGGGAATTTGTGCTGTATCCTTTTTTTAAATGAAGAAATAAAGTATTGCTTGAATTTTACCTGCTGGATCCAACTCTCTGTTTTTGCTACTCTAGTTTTCTCCCTCACTTTAAAGACATACTGATAGGAAATCTAGATTGTAAGTGATCAGAATGTTTGTAAAACAATGTCTGAGGGATTCAATAAAATTCGCAGAACCGCGCACCCCTTCACCGATCCAAAGTTTCTGACCAAACTGTTCCTCGTCACCAGTGTGAATCAAGTACTTCTCTTCCACTTGCCTCCTAAGTACCGATATAAACCACACAATAGTGCATTATCTTTTGGATTTTTAATAAAGTATTAAAGTTGCACTTACAGAAAGGTAAATGTTAAAACATCCATAAAATTCGCAAATATCTCGGATTTCAGCGTCCTCGTGGCCCGACCCGGGTTTCGCTCGCCGGAGCTTCGTCAGCTTCATCCGGGGACGGGCTAATATATCCTCATCCTCCACGTCTCTCCATGTCTGAGGGATATTTTAGTACTATGTAAAATAGTAAAATACATTATTAAAATACATAGGCTCCATAGACAGCAATAATCTGCATTACAAAAATACTGTAACCCCCTATGTTGACCCGGTGAACACAATTTTAAGCCAATGAGATGCACCAAGATTTATTGGGCTTCATTTGAACATAGACCTGGCATGGCTGTCATGGCTTTACAAAGAACGTGAGACACCTAAACAAAAGACTTATAATTTGTAGGTCTAACACAGAAACCATTCAGTGTGCAGTATGTTGGTTTACTTATATATGTATGAGCTGTTTTCTGTCCACAAGCAATTAGTACGAATTGCTTCTGTATCCCAGTGTGCATGTCCCAAACAGAAGATTTATGCTTGCTTTTATTCGGCTAGACTGCTTTAGAGATGGCATCCAGTATCCCAATGATACATGATAAAGCCACATTCAGAATGACAGCAGTCAAAGCCTTGGGGCTTAAGATGCTTCTTGAGATATGTTCAATTGCCGTTTAACTCTGTTTAGCCTAAGGTGCAGGAAAGAAGTTGCTGATTCTTTCAAACATGTTTAAGAATCTTAATAGTGTCCTACTATGTCAAGATGTGCTGCCATTCTGCAGCAGCGATTTCAGCAAAACCTTCCAGAATGTTCAGACAAGACAGTTCCTATTTGAATTAGATAGAACTAGTAATTATGCTTATATTGTAAGACATTTCTGTAATTAAATAGAATAATTCCCAGATGTTCAATGTCGCTGCCCTTACCTATTTATTCTATATTTAGTACATAATGAATGGGGAGATCTCATTCCCATGGCTCTGAAAGGTAAATTATAAGAATTCAAATCTGCACCATGTATGTTTATATATGTACACACTGTATACATACTAATATATATATATATATATATATATATATATATATATATAAAGAGAGAGAGAGAGGGAGACAGAGATGATAGATAGATGCATTCATATACATTTGTATTGGTAATTTAAGTGGATCTGTCACCAAACTATGTCACTGTATGTAAGGGCAGCGTACTATGGGGACAGGTCCATTCTTCTCCTTTTGCCCAAAATAGTTTAATTTGGCTAATAGTTGCAATCAAAGGATATACCATCCCCATGAGTCTGGTGTTTTCATGAAGGGGGCACTTCTCACCTGAACTTTTCACAGTGATGAGATACATATGAGCCAGCCATCAGTCACAGATGTGAGGGGAAGCAGGGGTAGAAGTCTCCTCATGAAAACACCAGACTCATAGACTATAGGGGTCATCTATTAACCTGAAATATTTATATACTAGCCAAAGCCAAACTAGTTAGTTGGCACAGTTCAGTTCTTTGATCAAGCATGGTACCATCATTATATATATATATATATATATATATATATATATATATATATATATATCTTGCACTGCCCAGTGCTCTATCTGGGTGTTTTTATTTCCTTCTAAAATGTATGTTAATTGAGAGAGGGGGAGGGAGGCTGCTAGATGAGAGGCACACAAACTATAGTTTCTTAGCTCTGCTACACTTACCACCTTTGACTCTACTATATCTAGTAAGATAAGGCTTTACCACTGTTGAAAGTGAGGTAATATATCACTTAGTAGCTGGTAGCTAGTAAGTGATATATCTGTGTGAGGCTGGAGATGTAGACACAGTGCTAATGGAGATAAGAAGCTGAGTGAAGGTAATGAGGAGTAAAGACCCAGAGAATCCCAGGAAAACGCAAAATTCTTTAATAAGATATATTATAATGTTTCTTATATTCACCTGTACTATTCATTTCTGAAAACATTTTTATAACTGTGAGTACACATTAATATTATAATTCTTTATACTGTATATTCCAATAGCCAGCACTAACACTTTAAATGTAACAGGTTATAGAAAATATACTGAGATAACAACAGTGTATGTTAAAAGTTCAGAACTTCTGAGATATGAAATAAAAGTGATCATTATCTCTCTTTTAAAATTGGAAGCAACATTTGCAAAATATCATAGGGAAATAGAAGAATCAGATTAGTTTATTGTTATTTACTTTGCAGTGGACTCTCTTTCTGAGCTTACAGTCAAGATGCTTGGCTATTTTTCTAATAAATAACACAAAATAATATCTTCTATATAAAAGTAATATTTCACCATTACTCAACTACTTAAAATACAGTTGGTTTAGCAATCCCACCAGTGATTTGAAGGATTAATCTATTGCACCTCCTCCATTACTTCATTCAAGTTAAAGCAAATCCTCATGCACAGAGGCAGAGCCACAAGGGGAGGAGCATAAGCCTGAACACATGATCAGAAAGGAGGTGTGTCTCAGACTCCTTTTATTGAACTGTAGTTCCATGCACAGCTCATCCAAAAGGAAGCCAAAGAACCAAGCACAAAGCATACATGATAATTAATAGCAGATAAGGAACATTATATTTTTGGTTTGACTTAATTTTTAACATGACTTTCACTCCAGCCTGAATAGTCTCTTTTATAATCCTTAGATGAAGAGAAAGATGACCATATCATAAGGCCAAAGGCCAAATTTCGAGTTATAATCAGTGCAATATTAAAATATATTGTCATGAGAACATGACATAGAAGTGATTTTGAGGTCACATCACAGGCTGTCAGCTTGTAGATGAAGTTTTAATGAATTTTCACATACTCAGCTATTATGAATGTGCCGTATCACCTATATAGTTTACTAATTTAACCTAGAAACTGATACATAATTTTACTAAACTGTTTTTCAGATTTTTTATTTTATTTTCTGTACATGATTATGGGAGCAGCATTAGGAGCAGCCATAAAGACCAAAAGAACCTGTAGACTGGAAATGACTCATTGACTTCTATGAGAGAGATTTCTAGCTATGTGACCTGTGCAGAGGTCATTGTACAGGGAGGGGAAATTGATGAACTGTGGCCATCACCTATTGTCAGTTGTGGATAGTGTGCTATTTATATGTAGACATTACCTTTTATTGTAATATTGCCTGTGATAATGAAAGAAATACTGAAAAGTGAGCTTTACAGAATATTATGTGTCAGTATATTATGAGTTCAGGTGGCAAACTGGTGGAAAACTGTAATATATATATATTTTTTATATGTACTTTATAAGAACATGACAAAAAAAAAATCCTGAGATTCCTCAACAATAAGTAAATTGTTGTTCCTAATTTAGAAATGGCTCTTTAGAATTAACCTGTCAGGTTATTTCTGCTGCCCAATCTGAGCTGAGAATATGATAAACTGAAAGAAACTGAGGGCTGTAGTGTATAGATTTACATGTCTTAGAGAAAGAATTCTGAGTAAAAAGAAGAGTAAATCCTGATAGGACTCCTAGACAAGACATTGAGAGTCCTACTTACCTGGCCCACACAGGATGATTGACTGCCTTCTGTGTACACACACAGATAAAGGGAAATCATCCTGTGTGGGTGGGGTAATCTCTTATCTCTGTATCTCTTAGGAGTCCTGTCTGAAATTAATCTACATTACACTCAGAAATCCTGCCCCAAATCATATAAACCTATATATACCAGAGCTCACAGTCTCTCCTTCTATGATCCTGCTTTCAGATAAGGCAGCAGAAATAATGTGACAGGTTGACTTCACATACGAAATTCAGTCTGTCGATTTGTGTTATACGAATACCATAACAGTTGCATAGTGAATAATACATTTATTTATTTATTTATTTATTTATTTATTTATTTTACTTAAAATAGTTGTGCAGTAACATTTAAAAGAGCAGTTACATCTTAATTGCATCCCTTGTTTTCTGTGCATTCGATTTAGGGGGCAACAGAGACAACAAAGCGCTCTTGAGTTAATTTGTTGAGAGCAGAGTGTCACTCTGTCACGGACTTTCCCACAACAGGTCGCAGGAGATCGGTGAGACTGGCAACATGTGGTTTGATCTGACAGGTTTTCCTTGTGCATCAATAGGCGTCTGTGTAGTTTCTGGTAATGGCCACACCATTTGCCGCAGGTGTTGCTAATGAGGTCATTTAACATTCCTTACTTATTGTTGCTTCTCCCACAATGCTGTGCGGTTTATAGCGTCAGTTTCAGTTATGGCTAGCTGGATCTTGGCTGAGTTCCTGAGGGTTCCATAGCCCCTTTGAAGTTAAGTCTTTCCTTTCCCTTTTTGTATTTTGTTTGAGTTCTGTGTGTTGCATTTCACTATTGTTTGTATTAGGCCTGAAGGAGGCTCCTTTTCGTCCTTCCATTTGTAGGAACAGGTAGTCTCGTCCCTGTCATTAGTACCAGTGTCCTATAGGGCTAGATAGAACTCTAGGTATTCCTGAGTATGAACACACCTATCTCTGGGGTGTGTTTTATTAGGAAGTGTCTATCTTCCTTCCCTAGTTCCCTAGCCTGATTCCCTGTTCCCCCCTTCACTCTTATGATTGGTGTGGTGTTTCTCTCCCATACCGTAGCGTAACACAATCATAGACCACCACCATCACCAACTTGCCTATCAACTGTGAGGCATGGATAGAATCTTTGCATAGTCTTTAATATTATTGTTATTTCTTGAAGTAGCAGTAGACCCATGTACAGCTTCACAGGTTGTACCTTTGGTATGCCCCCCTCTAGTTCGCTTCCATTCTTGCCATCAAATCTTGCCGCTGGCTTTGTAAATACATTAGTCATTGAGTTTGACTTTTTAAAACAGAAAAAAATCTCTATATATCTGCAGCCTCAGTAAACTTACATATGTATTACAAAATCCACAACAAAAGAACAGCATAAAAGAGAAAAATGGGAGGCTCTTTTTCACTCTTCTCAGTTTTTTAGCAGTTGTTTTGTGTGGATTAATTACTTTTTTTTTTTTTTTAGCTTACTTTTGGTCCTGCATGATTTGTGTGATAGGTTGTGCATTAAGTTCCATGCTTTGGACAATTAACTTTGGTCTGCTTTGCCGAGATATAAATAGGTAGATAGATAGATAGATAGATAGATAGATATGACCCCTAGGAAGCTGTCAGCAACTATTGTGAGAAGAAGCTGTTGCCACTTCTGTTGATGAGACTGCACATGGTGACTGCCCAGTAGCTCTTAGGAAAGAGCTGCTGACAGCTACTTGTACAGTCTGGGTGGAGTTGTGAAGTGGGAGAGAAGGATGGATCATGGTGAGATATATTAACTACTGTAGGGAGAGCTGGTCTGGCACCTCTTCACTACAGCAGGGTGAGCACACCCCTAAGCATGGCTTTGACAATACTCACAGGCCATCAGATGCAAGTGAAGAAGAAGGGGAAAAAACCCTTGGTGTCAGTAGCTAATGGTAACATAAACTACAGATTATGGCCAACTAAAGGATAAAAAATATCCAAAATATTTTTTTCTATAGGAAATAGTTTTTTTTGCATAAATGAGAGGAAAAATACTATCACAATCTCTTAATTTTGGAAAAAAAATTAGCAATTTTTATCTAAGGTTTATGTCCAACTATATTGTAAAAGAGGGACGAGTTTATCATTGGACACAAATACAAATGTAACATTCACAAGTTGAGAATCAATGAAATAGCTAAATCAGTTCTACTACATATTGATGGGATGTAATGATTGAATGTTTGATATAAATCACTTGTCTGCTGATAAAAATCAAGAATATAAAATATGAGACTTTATTTACATTTCATGTTTAAAAGACTGTTACTGAGAAAAGTACTTGAACAATGATATATATCTGTATAGACTATTGAGCATAGCGAGGTCAGTGAAATAGTGCAGTGATGCCTTATTCACGAATATTGATTAAATAAGCTGAGTTAGCATTTCATCATAATACTAATGTGAGGTTGTATTTTTTGCCTATTATTTTCAATTTCTATTAACTTATGTATGACATTTTATCTTACATGAGTTTTATTTATAGTGTTTATGAGTAAGGTTATTTCGGAACTTGTAAAGTATTTTTTTGGGAAGTTTCACATTGACAGCCTGTCCTATCAATATTTAAATGGGGGAGTTCCAACAACCAGCCCAGTGTGCTGTGCTTTGTTGCCTCAATTATTTACTGAGACAGAATTGTTCCATTTAAGTGGCTGTGCCCGATACTGCAATTTGTCTCATTCATTTAAATTCAATTGAATTGGAGTTGAAGCTGCAGTATCGGACATGGTCGATTGTATGCATGAGCCACTATTCAAACAGTGAAGATGGCTGTGCTTGCCACAGTCCTTCACTGTGCTGATCAGTACTAGATTTGGATGTTAGAACCCAATTAAACAATCTGACTATCAATGAGGATGGCCTAACATATACATTTGCAGAGCTAGGATCCTAAGTTCAACTGTAACCAAGAGCAAAATATGCTAGGGTCAGTATGTTCTTCTTTAGAAATGAGCAAACCAGACAAATTTTTGTTTGTTTGAAGAGAAAGAGAGAGACTACTACTACTACTACTACTACTACTACTACTACTACTACTACAAAAAAAAAAAAAAAAATATGTGTTTCTCAACAATATATATGCATTGTGTAAGGGTACTCTTTTTTCATTATGGAGAGCCTTATGTATACCGAGTACACAAGCACAATATTGTAGACCAGCCACTGCCTCTACTATGCCAAGTAGCTGAGTATGTGTGCACAGTATTGTAGTCCAAGTGATGCACCTGGTGTGCCAAGTAGGTGTGCACAGTGGGTTTTGGGAAAATATCTAACAAATTCTCAGAGAGATAAGGTAACCTTAAAAAATAACTTTTATTGATACATATAAAAAACCCAATATATTATAAAAAAGGAGAGGTGTCAAGACATAAGCTCAGGATCCTACCACCAATTGATGCATGTGATAATTCTCACTAGGGTATCGACCAGGTAAGAGGGAGGAAGGGAATGCTGGGTCTCTGACCCTTTTGTGTCCCTATCTACTCACCCTATTAATAGGTCGACACCTCCTCTTCCACCCTCACTCACTTCCCTGGTCTGTTATCCGACTGCCCAGCTTCGTCCTGAAGGGGGAAGGGAAGGAGGGGTTGGAGGCCCTGTAACTTATACGTATAGTTCAGATAGACCACGCTATAATTTGCCACAGCATGGGTCTTTTCCAATGTACCAGGGGGAAGAACAATTCTCCAAAGCTGATTGACAATAATACATCACATAAACTACCAATCTCCTAGAAAATGTATATATAGCACTAGGGTAGGTATCCACTGTCCGATCACCTGTCCATGACACCAACGAGCCCAACAAATGCGCACACTTCGTACCCTATCCAACGCGTTTCCCTGGCGTAAAACAAGTTCATTAGGGGTTTTTGCACCAAGTCTCTTGTGACTTGGAGAATCTGGTTATCTCTGGTAAAAGACCCAACTGCACGAGGGAAGAATTTCTCGCTCTGAAAAACCTTGAGAAAGAAAAAAGTCTCACGATCAAACCCTCTGACAAGGGGGGTAACATTGTTATCCTAGACACCTCCCATTATAAAAGAATGTGATCGAGACTACTTTCAGACACAGAGACTTGAGAAATTGAAGAATAATCCTCTAAAGCACTATCAGTCTCAATTGCTACAGGAAGCCAAAGATATGGCTTTAATCTCACAAGAGGAGTTTGATTTTATGTTCTCTCACTGTCCCACAGTGGCAACCTTTTATTCACTACCCATGATCCACAAAGGGATTTCACCCCTAAAGGGATGCCCAATTGTCTCAGGTGTGGACAGCTTGAGCCAGAATGCCGGCATTTATGTGGACAACATACTAGCTCCCATTGTCACCTCTTTGCCCTCTTACACCAGGGATACTAGCGATCTATTAGCAAGAATATAGGGGATTGTGGTGGATGATGATTGTCTCTTGGCCTCTATAGATGTAGAGGCATTATATTCATCCATTCCACATGATTTAGGTCTCCGTGCAGTTGGGTCTTTTCTCAGGGCCAGAGGTTGCCAGTTTGGGGACCATAACACTTTTGTTTTAAAGTTGTTTCGCTTTACACTCACTTGCAATTTTTTCCTGTTCGATAGGTCCTTCTACCACCAGCTCAGGGGCACTGCGATGGGGAGTCCCTGTGCCCCATCATATGCAAATTTGTTCCTGGGCTGGTGGGAAAAGGAGGTGGTGTTCGCTGACCCCCCTGACCCAACACTGCGCAAGTGGTGTTGTGGGCCAGGTTTTTTGATAATATCTTTATAATCTGGAGGGGCACTAGGACCACCTTTGAGTCATTCGTGGAGACCCTTAATATCAACAAACTGGGCCTGCACTTTACATTTGATATCTCTGACAACTCTTTGCCCTTCTTGGACATTTTGATCACCAGGGGACCCAAAGGGGAGCTCTGCACGGAGTCCTATAGGAAACCCACGGCCACCAACTCTCTTTTAAAGTGGGAGAGCTATCATCTGCTCGCCTTGAAACGGGGTATCCCTACAGGTCAATATTTCCACATGAGACGAAACTGTACCACTCTGAATCAATTTCGGGTCCAAGCCAATGACCTACGTAGCAGGTTTAGGGAAAAAGGTTACCCGGACCATGTATTGAGGAAAGCATACCAAAGAGCACGTCTCTTCACTCGTTCAGAACTTTAACATCCTAATAAATCTGAGACTAAGGATGATAAAATTCGCCTGATAGGAGCATTTGATGCAGGGGTGGAGGAAGTGAAAAGTATCCTCACAAAATATTGGGGTACATTATTATTGGATCCAGACCTGGTTGTGGCTTCGTATCCACAAGTGACATACCAGAGGGGACGTAACATACGCGATTATGTAGTTCACAGCCACTTCTCTGGTGCCCCTAACACCCCGACAAATTGGTTGAAACCAGTGATGGGTTCACATAGATGTAGTGGATGCATTGCCTGTCCGTTCATAGCACGGGGCAATGGGTTCACTAGCCACGCTACCCATAAGAAGTATTCAATCAGAAGTTTTGTTAATTGCCTTACCAAGGGAGTGGTGTATCGGGCACAATGCGGCTGTGGATTGGAGTATATTGGAAAGACTAAGAGGGAGCTGCACAGGAGGATTGAGGAATGCCTAGGGGACATACGACAGGCTAAAGATACCCCCCTGGCACATCATATCACCTGAGTGCATGGAGGTGACTGTTCCCAACTCAAATTTATGGGTATTGAAGTTATCCCCTTACCTAAACATGGGGGTAACTGGGATAGGAAGATTCTGTAGAGGGAGGCCTGGTGGATTCATGAATTACAAGTGGTCCACCCAAAAGGACTGAATGAGCAACTGTTGTTTATCTCATTCATTTAGGGGCCACCCCTCCCTATACTAAGTTTAGCGCAGCTCTCTCCTCTATCATTATCCAATGCACCTCTCATTACCATCTGAAGTATCTTCTGATACTTTTATGTGAATAGCAGTGACATTTCTGACGTAATTTCTGAAATATTGGCCATAAAGACTGCAGCATAGTGTGTGTCTTTACCATCTCCTGTTCTTTATCTACTTACCTTGCATTTCCACTTGTGTCAAGTCAACCATAAATGCTCCATTAGGTTCGGGTGGTGCATTAATGAATAGCAACCGGAACTCTAGATTAAATCTGACATTAACTCATCTAATATGGGTTTCAGTGGGCATGCGCCACCCCTTCCTCCTAACTGGAGGATAGCACCCTTGTTACCATTGTGATTGGTCCTGAAAAGTAAATAATGATCATGCAGGCCTCTCCTGATTGGACAACGTGAGTTAGGAGGTCACTAGTCCCTCCCCTCGTTGATGTACATCCAATGGGATCTCCTCCCAGCGATTCTCGTTCGCAGGACCTGCGACCGCGTCATAGCACACGGGATTATGATGTTTTCCATCACATGTGCGGTCATGTGACTGGGGGTGGGATGCGATGACGGCGTGCGCGCGGGTTTAAAAAGCATGGCGCCCACAGCTTCTTTTAGACACTGCCACACGCGGATCTCATATGGCCGGGTGAACAGACACTTCCTGGTCATAACTATCGGATGGCTGGCCACACCAGGGCCTTAATAAGATAAGCAGTCTGATCATATTCTCCTGCACTGGATAATATCTGCACTTTTTTGATTGTATTTGCAATTACTTGTATGATGACCTATGACCCCTGATGAACTGGTTTTATATCAGGGAAACGCGTTGGGTAGGGTACGAAGTGTGCGCATTTGTTGGGCACGTTGGTGTCATGGACAGGTGATCGGACAGTGGTCACCTGCCCTAGTGCTATATATACATTTTCTAGGAGATTGGTAGTTTATGTGATGTATTATTGTCAATCAACTTTGGAGAATTGTTCTACCCCCTGGCACATTAGAACAGACCCATGCTGTGGCAAATTATAGCGTGGTCTATCTGAACTATACGTATAAGTTACAGGGCCTCCAACCCCTCCTTCCCTTCCCCTTTCAGGACAATGCTGGGCAGTCGGATCACAGACCAGGGAAGTGAGTGAGGGTGGAAGAGGAGGTGTCAACCTATTAATAGGGTGAGTAGATAGGGACACAAAAGGGTCAGAGACCCTGTATTCCCTTCCTCCCTTTTACCTGGTCAATACCCTAGTGACAATTATCATATGCATCAATTGGTGGTAGGATCCTGAGCTTATGTCTTCACACCTCTCCTTTTTTATAATATATTGGGCGTTTTATATGTATCAATAAAAGTTATTTTTTAAGGTTACCTTATCTCTCTGAGAATTAGTTTGTTGTTTGATTCACTGGTATCCAAATAGAGAACTCATCAATCTGTGATCTTTTGATCCTCGTGTTGTATACATTTTTTGGGAAAATATATTTAAATTGACTTTCCTAAACCTATCTGATGCCAGAATATGTTAGACATGATCACATATATCAACTGGTCTCCATAATAGAAATAATACCCAGTTAGAGGTTCCCCCTATGGCCTCACACCTAGAAAACCTTTTCACTTTTTTCCTGATTTAGGGACTCTGCACATACCTGTAAGTTGTCTCTCCCCATATTGTGGACTGCAAGCAGTGGGTCTGCAATATACAGGCACTGGCTATGTGGATTTCATATCATGGATTGACTTAAATAGGGCCACAATATACAAAATTCAAAGTGGGGCCATGGATTGGGAGCACTGTTGGGTCTGCACCACAAAAGATAGGACATGTCCTATCTTTTGCTATATATTATGCATCCATTCAAGTCAATAGGTCTATGCTGCATTACAAAGTTTCACATGGCCAATGCTGTGAGCCAGCAGGGCATTAACAGTTTATGTTTGTGTGAATGAGGCCTAAGGGCTTTTATCCTTGATGTAAGACTAACTTAACATTTTTTATTGCTTTGTTACATAACCTTGTTTCAAAGGCAGAGAAGCATCTCTACCTATTTTATATGTGAAAATAATACAGTGCTTATATTGCTGCTGTGTTTAGCTGAGCATACATCACCTATATAACAAAAATAGACAACACCTTTAGCAAATTTATTTCACCATTTCAATTCCATATCATATGAACCAAAGAAACGTCCAAACTAACATCCCACAAAACTTAATCTTAAAAAAAATACACAAACTAGTTCTCTTTCTAAAAGAACAAGATAACCATAATGTGTCAATAGAAACTTGCTTTATTTGCTTGATTTGCCTTGTGGGGTACTCTTTAGGGGCTACACTACTCTTGGTTTGTAGGAATTAGTGGAAAAAGAAAAGAAAATTGTCTGAGCAGTGAAGTTATCTGTTTTAAAGCCCTTATTTCCATGTATTAGTGGAAAAAGAAAAAAAATATTTGCCGCTCAGCGATGCAGTTATCTGTTTTAACACCCTTTTTTTGCATGTACTAGTTGAAAAAGGAAAAATATCTTTGCCGTTCAGCAGTGCAGTTATCTGTTTTAAAGCCCTTTTTTGTGTGTATTAGTGGAAAAAGGAAAAAAAAAATATTTACAAGTGCAGGGAAAGATTACTCAAGGTGTAGGGAAAGGATAGGGAGGAATTATTCCACCAGCATTTGTGTTGAACAGAGTTCAGTCAGGGACTGACAGCCTGGCTAATAGGAACAATCCGATTACACCTTGCTGCACTGACTGGGGATCCAAATTGCCGTTATACAGGTCTGCAATTTCAGCAAACCTGTCTTATTAGGGTGCAAGTGTTGTTTGATACAGGCATTAACAGGGTTTATTACAAGGAAATATTTCTAAGTTTTGTTTGCCCTTGTTCAGAGCAGATATCTGTTCTAAAGCATTTTTTGGCTTTTATTAGTGGGGAAAAAAGGGCTTATTAGCTGTTGTGTCGTGAATTAGTGGCAAAATTTAAATATATTTGCCACTTAGCGGTGCAGTTTTCTGTTTTAAAGCCCTTTTTCTTTATGTATTAGTGGAAAAAGAATATTTTCCACTCTGTGTTGCAGTTATCTGTTTCAAAGCCCTTTTTTTATGTGTATTAGTAGAAAAAGGAAAAGTATATTTGTCTCTCAGCGGTGCAGTGATATATTCAGAAGCCCTATATGCTGTGAATTAGTGGCAAAATAAAAATATAAAAATACATTCGCCATCCTGCGTTGCATATATCTGTTGAAAAGCCTGTACTGTAAAAGAAGAACAAAATTTGGGCCTAATTGATGTTCTGCGGTGCAGTGATATATTCTGAAGCCCAGTTTGCAGTGTATGAGTGGTGAAATAAAAATATATTCGCCATCCAGTGTTGCATTTTTTTGTTGAAAAGCCTTTTGTGCAAAAGTGGAAAAAAATTGGGGCCTAATTGCCGTTCTGTGGTGCAGTTATATATTGTGAAGCCCAGATTGCCGTGTATTAGTGGTAAAATAAAAATATATTCTCCATGCAGCGTTACACTTATCTGTTAAAAAGCCTTTGTGTAAAAGATGAAAAAAATTAGGGCCTAATTGCCGTTCTGCGGTGTAATGATATATTCTAAAACCCAGGCCTTGCACAGGTGAGTGGCAGAGGCGTAAATGTTTCTAACACATCAGAGGTCACAGCAGAGTAAGGGGCCAAGGCAGCAGGGGTTATTTCGAGATGCCTGATCACCGATTGCCAGCTAGCGGTTGTGTCGTGACCAGCAACCCAGCTTGAATGAGTGACTGGAACTTCAAATTTGTCGCAGGTGACATCAGACACCCCCAGCCAAGAGTCAGTGGGTTCGTCAGACACAACCCTTAGGGTCCTTTCACACTTGCGTTCTGAGGATCCGGCAGGCACTTCCGTCCAGCCGGATCCGTCAGAATGCAAGTTGCCTGAAGCATTAGAAGACTGATCAGGATCCTGATCAGTCTTCGAATTGCTTTCAGGTTACTATGGCAGCCAGGAAGCTATTAAAGTCCTGGTTGCCATAGTAGGAGCGGGGAGCGGGGGAGCGGTATACTTACAGTCCGTGCGGCTCCCGGGGCGCTCCTGAATGACGTCAGAGCGCCCCATGCCCATGGATCACGTGATCCATGCGTGTGGGGCACCCTGACGTCACTCTGGAGCGCCCCGGGAGCCGCACGGATGGAAAGTATACTGCTCCCCCGCTCCCCACTACATTTTACCATGGAAACCAGGACTTTAGCGTCCTGGCTGCCATGGTAACAATTGAGAAAAAGCTAAACCTCGCCTTTCAATTGGCATTAATTAGAGATGGCCCGAACTATTCGCCGGCGAACAGTTCCCGGCGAACATAGCTTGTTCGCGTTCGCCTCGGTGGGCGAACATATGCGATGTTCGGTCCGCCCCCTATACATCATCATTGAGCAAACTTTGACTCTGTACCTCACAGTCAGCAGAGACATTCCAGCCAATCAGCAGCATACCCTCCCTCCCAGACCCTCCCACCTCCTGCACAGCATCCATTTTAGATTAATTCTGAAGCTGCAGTCTTAGTGAGAGGAGGGACAGTGTAGTTGCTGCTGATTTAATAGGGAAATTGATAGCTAGGCTAGTGTATTCAGTGTCCACTCCAGTCCTGAAAGACTCATCTGATCTCTGCTGTAAGGACAGCGTCCTGATAGCACCCCAAAAAGCCCTTTTTAGGGCTGCTACATTAGTCTGCTTTTTTTTTTTTCTCCATATATATATATAAATATATATATTGCAGTTGCCTGGCCTGCCCGTGTGTGAGGAGCTGCAGGCCCACAGACTACATAGACTACATAGTGCCCACTGCCAGTGCCCACCACTCACACCGTGTACCACAGGACTTTGCATCAAACAAAGGCATTTAATTTTTACCCTTTAATCTAAGGTTAGTTGCCTGCCAGTGTGTGTCAGGCCGACTTCCACAGACTGTAGTGTGCCCACTGCCAGTGCCCACCACCACTCATACCGTGTGGCACAGGCATTTAATTTTTAGACTTTAGTCTAATTTCAGTTGCTTGCCTGCTGCCAGTGTGTGTCAGGCCGACTTCCACAGACTGTAGTGTTCCCACTGCCAGTGCCCACCACCACTCATACCGTGTGGCACAGGCATTTAATTTTTACACTTTAGTGTAATTTCAGTTGCTTGCCTGCTGCCAGTGTGTGTCAGGCCGACTTCCACAGACTGTAGTGTGCCCACTGCCAGTGCCCACCACCACTCATACCGTGTGGCACAGGCATTTAATTTTTACACTTTAGTCTAATTTCAGTTGCTTGCCTGCTGCCAGTGTGTGTCAGGCCGACTTCCACAGACTGTAGTGTGCCCACTGCCAGTGCCCACCACCACTCATACCGTGTGGCACAGGCATTACATTTTTACACTTTAGTCTAATCTTAGTTGCTTGCCTGCTGCCAGTGTGTGTCAGGCCGACTTCCCCAGACTGTAGTGTGCCCATTGCCAGTGCCCACCACCACTCATACCGGGTGGCACAGGCATTTAATTTTTACACTTTAGTCTAATTTCAGTTGCTTGCCTGCTGCCAGTGTGTGTCAGGCCGACTTCCACAGACTGTAGTGTGCCCACTGCCAGTGCCCACCACCACTCATACCGTGTGGCACAGTAGCTTGCTGATAAATAAGGCATTTAATTTTTACAAATTAGTCTAATTTCAGTTGCTTGCCTGCTGCCAGTGTGTATCAGGCCCACTTCCACTGACGGTAGTGTGCCCACTGCCAGTGCCCACAACTCATACCGGGTGGCACAGTACCTAGCACGCGTAGTACCACTTATCTAAAAAAAATGACAGGCAGAGGCAGGCCACCCCGCAGGGGCCGTCGTGGTTGTGGTGCTGTGATTTCCACTGGCCCTGGAATAATGCCCAGTGTTCAGAGGCCACTTACCCTGAACCTGAAAAATTCTGAGGACATAGTTGACTGGCTTAGATAGGACACCCAATCTTCAACAGCTTCCGCTAAGAACCTTGACGCACCATCCTCCTCCAGCTCAGCTTCGATCACCTGCTCTCAAGTTACCACGCTCCCGCCCGCCGCCACCACCACCACAGCCACCACAGCCGCTTCACTTGATCCGTCAGAGGAGTTATTTACACATCAGTTGGATTAAATTAGTGATGCGCAACCATTATTGCCAGATGATGTAGATTACAGGGATATATCTCAATCAGGCAGGATTACACACATGGACGTACAGTGTGATGATGATGACGTTGTACCCGCTGCTGCTTCCTTTGCCGATGACGATGTGTCCACGGATGCCAAGTGGGTGCCTGCTCGAAGAGAAGAAGAGGGGGAAAGTTCAGAAGGGGAGACAGAGAGAAGAGGAGACGAGCTGGAAGCAGGGGGAGGTCATCGCAAGGAGTTAGTGTCACAGTCAGACAGCATGTATCGGCACCTGGGGTCAGCCAGACAGCACGCCAGTCAACGCATGCTGTTGACACCACCAGAATGCCGTCATTGCAAAGCTCAGCAGTGTGGCATTTTTTTTGTGTGTCTGCCTCTGATAACAGCAATGCCATTTGCAACCTGTGACAAAAGAAACTGAGTCGTGGGAAGTCTAACACCCACCTCGGTACAACTGCTTTGCGAAGGCACATGATCTCACATCACAAACGCCTATGGGATCAACACATGCGTACAAGCAGCACACAAACTCAAAGCCACCATCCTCCTCCTGGTCCAGCATCTTTAGCCACGTCAACCACTGCTGTCCTTCTTGCCCCCTCTCAACCACCCGCCACTCCGCCTCTCACCTTCAGCAGTTCCATCTCATCTGTCCACAGTCAGGTGTCTGTTAAGGAAATGTTTGAGCGTAAGAAGCCAATGTCACAGAGTCACCTCCTTGCCCGGCGTCTGACAGCTGGATTGACGGAACTCTTAGCCCGCCAGCTTTTACTATACCAACTGGTGGAGTCTGAGGCCTTCAAAAAATTTGTCGCTATTGGGACACCACAGTGGAAAGTACCCGGACGGAAATTTTTTTCAATAAAGGCAATCCTTGATATGGGATGTAACAGGGATTAAACTGATAGGAATAGTACTATTTAAGACACCACTCATATCGGGTGTGACAGTAAATTGCACGGTGCAGATGCAGTGACCGTGGATTAAAACAAAAGGGAGGGAGCCAGCGTTTTTTTCACCATCTCCCCGTTCGAAAAATCAATTCAATAGATGGACCCCAGATTGGGGACGTAACAGGGATTAAACTGATGAGAATAGTACTACAGAAAATACCACTCATATCGGGTGTGACAGTAAATTGCACGGCGCAGACGCAGTGACCGTGGATTAAAACAAAGGGGAGGGAGCCAGCGTTTTTTTAACCATCTCCCCGTTCGAAAAATCTATTCAATTGACCTTTCGGGGACCCTTGGTGTTGTACGTGGCTGGGTGGAGGAAGAAACCTTCATTGACATCACCGGGACATGGCTAGCTTGGTATCCAACCTTGTGCAAATGGGGAGTTTGCGGTTGTGCAAATGAACTGTTTGTGGTTGTTTGCGTTGCATTAAAAGGGGAGTTTGGTCTGTCAATGTCTGTGAAGCGGGCTTAACCCTTACACTACCTGATCCATACAACATCATACCTGATCGTATACACACATTGATGTTTTAAAGCATGTTATTCCAAACAATTTAGGAATGTTACGTGATTTATGCCCTTTATGGATTAAAACCCGACTCTGCGTCCACTACGTAATTTTCCATGGGAGTTTTGCCTCCGGCATGCCACAGTCCAGGTGTTAGTCCCCTTCAAACAACTTTTCCATCACTATTGTGGCCAGAAAGAGTCCCTTTGGTTTTTAAAATTCGCCTGTCTATTGAAGTCTATGGCGGTTCGCCCGGTTCGGCCGTTCGCGAACATTTGCGGAAGTTCGCGTTCGTCGTTCGCGAACTAAAAATGTTATGTTTGCGACATCACTAGCATTAATTTCGGATCCGGCCTTGCGGCAAGTGTTCCGGAATTTTGGACGGAACAAAAAGCGCAGCATGCTGCGGTATTTGCTGCGTCCAAAAAAGTTCCGGTCCTGAACCGAAGACATCCTGATGCATCCTGAACAGATTTCTCTCCATTCAGAATGCATGGGGATGATCCTGATCAGGATTTTTCCGTCATAGAGACCAGACGATGGATCTCTATGCCGGAAAACAAAAACGCCAGTGTGAAAGGGCCCTTAGTTGGCATGGCCTGGGAGAAGGCCCTGTGCCTGTACTCAACTTGCCTCTGTCCTTTCTCTACTAGGTGGGCAAGCAATGATGAGGAGAGTGGCGTGTGAGCTGGTGTTGCGATCTGTCAGGCTCCTAACCCAGGCGCGGTTCAGGAGAACATCAGTGACGTGCAGACAGTACTCGATGATGATGATTTAGCTGATAGCACTTGGGAGCCAGTTGACGAAGGGGCTTCATTTTTTCTTTATATAATAACGTAATATTATAAAATCTGTTGTCTCCATGATAAATCTGCAGCATGGGGGCCAGTGTGGCTTCCACACACTTTCAAAACGAAACTTCAGCGGTGCAAATAGATGCCAGATGATCGGGATGCTCCATGACCTTCCCAGCAGCTGCTGTCGCGAGTAGCAGCTGAGACGTCTGTATAGTGCGTGGAATCCTAAGACCCTCTCCATCTCCATGCGCCACTTGATGTCCTCCTTCCCATCCATGATGACTGGGAACTCATGATGTTTTCTCTGACGTAGAGACCAAAGGCTGGTAGTTGTGGTTTGAATCCTTATGAACTTCGCAACTCTTCCGGGCTTCAAACAATCTTGAAACTTTGTCTTCTCATTGTCTGTAGCTACTAAAGGCCTGATCATGCCAGGCAAGTTCCTCCTAGAAGTATCTGGCTCGATGAGCAGTCAATACCACACTTGCATCAATCTTGACAGGATTTGTCTCCAGGTGGAGAGAAATTGTTTTTTTGGAATGCTTTCTCCATTGCAAACACGTTGACGAATAAACAGAAGACTGGCTGATTCTCTCCTGTCATAGGCAACACTTAATTTTTTTAATTAAATTTATTAAATATTAAATTGAACCAAAACTTGGTTATAAGAAAGTAAACTTAAGTTCACCAATATATTATCCAAATATTTGAGGGATATTCCCGGACAATCAACTTGCCAAGCCTTTTGTGCCGGAGAAAGTGTATTATTCAATCGTGTTTTAAGCAACACTTTATAAAGTTGAGAAATTTTAACCTTCTGTTGTGTCCCATATTCCCTATAAAAAAATAGATGAAGTGGCCACTCTGTGGCCTCCTCATGCTGCTGCCACCTCCGAAATCTCTCGTCGTCGTGCTACTCTGTGGCCTCCTGATGCTGCTGCCACCTCCGCAATCTCTCATCGTCATTCTACTCTGTGCCTCCTGATACTGCTGCCCCTCCACAATCTCTCATCATCGTGCCACTCTGTGGCCTCATCATGCTGCTGCCACCTCCACAATCTCTCGTCGTCTTGCCACTCTGTGGCCTCCTCATACTGCTGCCAACTCCACAATCTGTCATTGTGCCACTCTGTGGTCTCCTGATGCTGCTTCCACCTCACCACTATGTCATAGGGCCACTCTGTGGACTTCTCATGCTATTCCCACCCTCCGCACTTTATGACTGGGCCACTATTTTGCCTTTTTGGCTTGGCTGACATCATCTTTTATTTAACCTTTTTTCTGATCTGTCAGTAGGAAGGAAAAATGAGATGCACAACGGATCCTCTCTGTGTAGCAGCTGTAAGGCCTGTATGGTCCCATCAGAATTGGCTTGTGATTTGGTAGCCAAAAGTAGGAGTGGGTACAAAACACAGAAGACATGCAAATATTCCATTCATGCGTCATCTCTGTTTTTAATCCACTCCTGTTTTTTTTTGGGCATTAGCAATACTGATGGATTACGGACCAAATGCTGACCGACTGAAGGCAAATGCTCAACAGACAGGGTCCGTTTTTTGGGGGTTATTGTTCTGACGGATCAGAGGAAGGGCAAAATAATCAGTGACGTCAATACAAACTTACTGCTGACACCCTCTCCACTCTGTCAGGGGGGCCTTATTTTTATAAGCATTTAATAGAACATCTGGAATCAGCTGACAACGTTGTAAAAGGAGTGCACTTCTTCTTGACACTAACATTGACCTGCAAGGCAGAGTTCATACTTTAGTTATTTGGTCAGTATTGGCTCTGTGACTGCCCAAATAAGTGAAGTGTGCAGTGATTCTAAGAGCGACACCTGTCATCTGCATGTCATACGGATTCAGTATTATTTCACTACCAAAGCAGACTCTCTATGCGTGTTACTGCAAGGCACATTGTTCTACACCACTATAAAGGCTCTCAGCAGCCAAGAAATAGTCGTTTTTTAACGCAACTCGCCGCACATATATTTGGATCGAACCGAATTTTTCACAAAAAATTCGGCAAACCGACAAATCGAATTTTAGAAAAATTTGCTTATCTCTAGAGCTAACGATAAATACAGAACACAAGTCATTTCATGGCTAAAAATAGTGTTTTCCCTCATGTATACAGACATGTATGCTTATTTTGAAAGTTATTTTGCTATTACAAGAAAAGTGCAGTGCCCTTCTCACAGCTTTTAGTGCCCTCTGCATGCTCCCCCATCGCCCTCACTGGGTGTACTCATCTAACTAAAAGCTCCTTGAGCATCTATATAACCCCAAATCAAAACAGAGCAGCAAATATGTAATGCAAAAAAAAAAAAAAAAATTTTATAAAACAAATAATTTAAAAGCACACGTGTTGTGATCAGGACTACATTGGTCTGTATTCTTTATATGATTGTCTCCTGTATGTATTTATTTATACTATTGCACTCTGCACTTTACTACTTTCAGGAGTTTCTTATCTTTATGTATTTTGAATTGTAGTCCTGTGGTGCATTTTTCCTGTGAATGTTATGCTGCTAATATATATATATATATATATATATATATATAGATACTTTGAAATTGTTTGTTTGTTATTTGTTTTGGGGTTTTTTGACAGTGTTTTCACAGGCAGCTGTGTAAAACCAGCTTTTGTCTGATCATAGGGTGTGTTGAGTATCTATATGTAATAAAAATTCACATAATTTATACGTGAATACACCATTCATTGTACACTTCTACTGTAAGCCTATATATATATATATATATATATATATATATACGGTTGTGTTCAAAATTATTCAACCCCCACTGAAATTGAGTGTTTTGGCCAGTTTGACATTGATTTTGATCATTTCAGTCATCTTGTTTACAATTAAATCAAAGAGGCACTTGTAAGTCAGACAAATATAACATAACATTTATAATGAAATAACCACAAATGTCTTTTCTGTGCTCATATCATTATCAGTTTTATTCAACCCCCAAGTGACATTCAATCTCAGTACTTAGTACAACATCCTTTTCCAGTTATAACAGCTTTTAAACGTGAAGCATAGCTTGACACAAGTGTCTTGCAGCGATCTACGGGTATCTTCGCCCATTCTTCATGGGCAAAAGGCTCCAGTTCAGTCACATTCTTAGGCTTGCGCACTGCAACTGCTTTCTTTAAGTCCCACCAGAGGTTCTCAATCGGATTTAAGTCTGCTGACTGCGATGGCCACTTTAAAATGTTCCAGCCCTTAATCTGCAACCATGCTCTAGTGGACTTGGAGGTATGCTTGGGATCATTGTCCTGTTGAAAGGTCCAACGTCTCCCAAGCCTCAGGTTTGTGACGGACTGCATCACATTTTCATCCAATATCTCCTGGTACTGAAGATAATTCATGGTACCTTGCACACGCTGAAGCTTCCCTGTACCTGTAGAAGCAAAACAGCCCCAAAGCATGATTGACCCCCCGCCATGCTTCACAGTAGGCAAGGTGTTCTTTTCTTCATAGGCTTTGTTCTTCCTCCTCCAAACATAGCGTTGATCCATGGGCCCAAACAGTTCTAATTTTGTTTCATCAGTCCACAGAACACTATCCCAAAACTTTTGTGGTTTGTCCACATGACTTTTGGCATTCTGCAGTCGACTCTTCTTATTCTTTGGAGACAGCAAGGGGGTGCGCCTGGGAGTTCTGGCATGGAGGCCTTCATTATGCAGTGTGCGCCTTATTGTCTGAGCTGAAACTTCAGTACCCGCATCTGACAAATCTTTTTTCAGTTCCTCAGCAGTCATACGGGGACTTTTCTCTACTTTGTGCTTCAGGTAGCGCACAGCAGTTGAAGTCAGCATCTTCTTTCTGCCACGACCAGGTAGCGTTTCAACAGTGCCCTTTGCCTTGAATTTGCGAATGATGCTTCCTTTGCAATCTTCTTATAGCCATTGCCCTTCCTGTGAAGAGAAATCACCTCTTCTCTTGTCTTCCTGGACCTTCTCTTGACTTCACCATGTTTGTAAACACACCAGTAAATGTCTAGAAGGAGCTGAGTATCACAGTCATTTTAAATCTGCCTAATTGGTGCTTATTATGCTAGATTGCTGCTCCTTGACATCCACAGGTGTTTTCAATACCTGATCGAAAACACTTGAATGAACCTCTGTTCTTAAGAGTGGTAGTCTTTAAGGGGTTGAATAATTGTGTCAATGAAGAAATCACAAAAAAAAATTTTAATACTGTATTACAAAAACAATCAATGTCATTTTAGTTGCATTTGGTTCTTTAAAAAGTCCATGTAAGATTTCATTCTGAACACAATTACAAATGTACACTAAATTCCCTAAAACCCTTTACAGCATTGGGGGTTGAATAATTTTGAACACAACTGTATATATATATATATATATATATATATATATAACATGCCTTTACTTTTATTCATTATTTTCCATATGAGCAAACTATTAGACCTATTGGATTTACTTTTTCTGGTAAACCTTCAGAGCCTAAGGGAAATATTTATTTTAGGTTTATAAATGTTATATTTTTCCTATAACATAGCAAATCTGTTTTTCCACTGCAGATGATTAGATGTGAAATTTCTTTTAAAGTATTTTGTTGACGGCTAGCAAGAAAGGGATATTCACAAAATGGCCCGTAGGCTCAAAGTCTAGCCTCACTCTGTCAGGAACAGTTACCATTTGCTGTTTTGATCCAACCTTACACTTAGAAGATTGATTTTATTTTTAGGTCAGAGGGATGTTTTAAAATGTGTGCGTGTGTGTGTGTGTGCGTGCATGTGTGTTTCTTTATATCTGTACATTAATAGAAAAGAAAGAAAAACCAGGTCACAATATGGGCCATACCAATTGATTAAACCTTTCTCAGAAAATAATTATTACTCAAACTGAAGCAGGAAGAGATATAAAATTTCCTTTAAACCCTTGGACAATTCTCCTTGGATTGCCAATATAACCTTATTATCCCCTCAAGAATAAACTCATAACTCACCTCTTATCAGTGGCTAGATGCTCACTGGCAGCTGCATGGTAAAAAAAAAAAAAAAAAAAAAAGATAAACCTCCTACGAGAGATTATCATTTTTCTCAGGTCAGTATATATACAGTATTGAATTTAAAAGATAACTTTGGGATTCTGGCAAACATTCAATGCATTCCTGGGGACCCACAATAACAGATCAGAGTTTATTTATAAAATTCAATTTCCAAATAATAGGAATTTCATTGTTTTATGAGGTTTTTTTGTATACTTTCTAGATTTTTCTCTTATTTAACATCGTCCATAAAAGGTCCATTATGTATATGTCCTTGCTGTAAATCTAGAAATCAATCTTATTTTTACATGCCAATATAACACTACTCTGCTTTTTCCAGCTACCAGGGGTGCTCCTAGCTTTTTTGCTGATTAAGGCAAAGGTGAACTAAGAAGCAGATACTAAGAATTACATAAGAGAACTGGTTCTGTGATATACCGTTTATCTTTGACCTAGGTATATTGAGCACTACTACTCAAGTCTGGATATGGAGGATAGTGATGATAAGCAGTTCCCTTATATACAGAAGAGCAGCAGATGTTGACAAACAGTTACAGTACAAAAGTTACAGTACAGAGAAAGAACAATATACAATTATGGCAATTAAAAAAAGAAAATCAACCTTGTCGTTGACACACTATAAGGGAGCATTAACACGACTGTATAAATGGATCTGCATCCGTTCTGCAATTTTGTGGAACGGGTGCGGACCCATTCATTTCAATGGGGCCGCAAAAGATGCGGACAGCACACTGTGTGCTGTCAGCATCCGTTGTTCCGTTCCGCAGCCCAGCAGAAAATGTATTTCATTCATTTAATCTTGTGCTCATTCTGGGCTTTGAAGTCAAGGAGGTGGTTCTGTCAGTAACTGACAGCTATTTCTGTATGTACAGTCATAGAGGGAAGGCTGCCAATCACTGATAAGACCACCTCCTTGACTTCAAAGCCCAGAATGAGTATGACTGTAAATTAATGAAATACTGACCCCCCAAAAAACAACTATATATTAATCTGCTCAGCTCCTCCTTCTCTACAACATGATAAGTGCAGCAAAGACACTATGTTTGTGATGTATTCCCTTTAAGCAACATATCTTCTTAAAAAAGAAATCTTTACATAAGAAAATAAATTATAATCCACTTTTTTACCTTTGGGGGGTAAGAGTACACGTATGGTGATGAACATTTGCTTTTGCTTGTTGTATTTTCTGCATGCTGTGTCGAACTCACAAGTGGCATTGGTTTATGAATTGATGTGCTGACAAATGTCAATATTTCTGTTATCCATCACTGAGGAAAGAAACGGCAGGAGTCAGGGCTGCAGCTGAATTCAAAGGTATTGTTAAGGACAGACATATGCTCTTTGATGATTAGCTAAAGTACATTGCTGCAGGGATATGCAAACATAGAAAAACTTTTACTGCAACTTTTAAAATAGCTTTTAGTAGCAAAAACCAGTACAAAATGTAGTATTTTGCTGCTTGGAGAAAACATTAACCTCTTAAGGACGAAGGGCGTACATGTACGCCCTTCGTCCGCACTTTAAAGATGGCGCCCGCTCCCGCACGGAGCGGGCGCCCGAGCTGCGGGTAAAAGCTTGATTCATCAAGCTGACACCCGCAGCTCATGTCCGCGACCGGCAGCGATGCCGATCGCGGACATTTAACCCCTCAGATGCCGTGGTCAATCCTGACCACGGCATCTGATCGCGCAAAAACCGAAAGTTTCACTTCGGTTTTGCTCCGGCTCCCTGATGGCCACAAGGGGGAGCCGGAGCATGCATGTAGTACCCTAGGTTTCTGTGAATGAAACCTAGGGTACTACATAGTATTCCTATGGAGCCTATGACTGTAATAGGCTCCATAGGAAATATGCGATTTTCTCATATATTCCAATGCTATTGCATTGGAATATATGAGAATAGCAATCTGATGATTGCATCTTATAGTTCCCTATGGGAACTATAAGAAAGTGGTAAAAAAAAAAAAAAAAGTTTAAAAATAAAAATTAAATAAAAAAATATAAAAATTCAAATCACCCCCTTTCCCCAAAATGAAAATAAAATAAATAAAAAAATAAAAAATTACACATAATGGGTGTCGCAATGTGCGAAAACGCCCATACTATAATAATATTAAAAATATTCACCATACGGTAAACATAAAACGAAAGAAAGCGTCCAAATGGCTAATTCGCCATTTTTGGACGCTTCATTTCCTAAAAAAATGAATAAAAAGTGATCAAAACATCATACGCACCCCATAATGGTATCAATTAAAAGTTCAGATTGCCCTGCAAAAAATGAGCCCCTACACTGCTCCATACGCATAATTACAAAAAGTTATAGGGGTCAAAACATGGCGACAAAAAATAAAATAAAAAATTCCCACTTTTAATTTTTTTTTCACTATCAAAACGCAAGAAAAACTATACATATTAGGTATTGCCGGATTCGTACTGACCTGAAGAATAAAATTAACCAGTCAGTTTTATCGCAAATCGAACGTTGTAATTTAAAAACCCGTAAAACTGTGGTGAAATTGCTTTTTTTTTTCAATTTCACCCCATTTGGAATTTTTTTCCCGTTTCCCACTACATCACATGCAAAAATAAATGGTAGCGTTAAAAAGTACAACTTGTCCCGCAAAAAATAAGCCGTCATATGGCTATGTGAGCGGAAATATAAAAATGTTATGGCTTTTGGAAGGCAGGGAGCGCAAAACAAAAACGCAAAAATCCCAAAACCCCCGGTCCTTAAGGGGTTAAAGTCCACTGATGGTTATCTCATTGTGTAAAAAAATTACATCTTGAAAGTACTTTACAGAACTAATTAGAAGTCCGATACCTAATATGTTACATATAAAACCATGTATTAGGAGATATGAACAGTTCTCTAATATGTGTGTTAAAAATCTTTGATGGAGTGTACTGTGTGATAACATGAATATCACACAGTTTTAGGAAATTTTAATGTTGTATGAAATTAGAAAAATAATTCACTTATTTTCTGAAAAAATTCTACTAATGGGCATGAAAATGTTTCTGGAAGAAAAAGTAACGGACCGCCTGCCACCCCAACTTGTGCCTCTGTCAAACGATGCTCCTAGTGCTCGCCAAGGACCCTTAGTACAGTACTCGACACCATAACCACAGCAAACCCCACAAACCGCCATAGCTTGGTTTTGGGTTTTGCCGTATTCCACCCACTCTGGACCCAAGGCCGGGCTCCATCTTCCAGTGGGTGAACCTCTCCTTAGTCCAGAGAGCAGAACTGAAACAGGAACAGCTCTCACAAGAGCTAGGGATTATACTCTGGAGAGTATAATGATTATAGCAATCCCCAGAGTGTAGTTCTCCAATCTCCCAAACATGAGCCCAGACTTCATGAAGGCTAGAACAGGATACTTTAATGCCAGCCAGCACTCACAATTTATACAATTTCACAGGCCATAGACACACCCCCTCTGCCTGTGATATAGTTAACTAAGACAATAGACTAACTCAATATACATATACAGTTCAGGTCGTCTAATATCATAACACAATCAAACATGAACAGCATGCAAACAGACATCCCCCCCACGTATCTTAATTAATAAATAGGGAAAGAGGAGACACATGTGATGGGATTATCTCCTGAGTGTATCATAAGGTGATCTACTCATCTACACCAGAGTCGGCTACTCTTAGAGTCAGCTCTCTTATTCCCATCACTAACACAATAGCACAAAGGGACAAATAAACTGTAACACATTCATTGGGAGTCTTAGTGCAGTGTTAACACTTTTTTGTGTTGCTGGATTCGCCCCCTGCACTTTTAATGGGCAATAAAAAAGACGTGGCATATAAACTCCACACATAAATCAGGGTTCATAGTTCCTTGCAACCCCAAGAGGTCTGAAAGGGGTCTCTATGGTTCTTGGTCCATAGTCCGTAGGAAGGAGGCTAGACCTTGGGCTTCTCCAGCAGCCCCAGTGATGGTTCAGTCCATCACAGAACTGTTTCTGGAAGAAGTAGAAACCCTAGGGCTCATGCACATTTACATCCAATCTGCATTTTTAGCTGGTCAGATGTGGGCCCATTCATTTCAATAGGATCACAAAAGATGTCACAGTGTCCTTACCATTGCACCCACAAAAAAATAGAACCAGGGCCAGACGTTCCGTTCCACAAAATATGGAACAGTATCTGTGTTTTGCGGATCCACAATTTGCGGACCTCAAAAATGGCCATAACCATGTACATGGGACATTATTTTAATTCCTTAAAACCCATTCATATAGTAGTAAAACTTATATACTATTTGGGATTTGCAGAGAGTTATTTTGGAAAGATAATCCTCAAAGTCTGTTTGAGAATATTAGTAAATGTGAGATACAAGAAGTTAAAAAAATAGCAAAATGGTGCAAATGTGCCTTACACTAGTCATAGTCATAGAGCTACAGTACATATAGCATAATAACATGGTTTGTAAGAAAAACATATACGTCTATATAGTTCAGGCCATTATCCTGCAAGGTTGATCCTGACGAAGAAGAAAAACCCTCATGATGTAGAATCCATTTTTCCTTTTTCCCATTTTTTCCCATTTTTTTAAGGAAAAAAATCCTCCCTGACTCCAAATCCGAGCTCCAGTGGTGAGATCTCCAGCTTCGACGCTAGTGCGCTGGGAGAGGCATGACACCATCTTTAGCAACAGGATGCAATGCTCTTTCTTTCCATAGCGGGTGTGTGCTGTAGAAGATTAGCAGTGGGCTGATTGCTCAGCTGCCCTATTCCTGTGTGCTAGTGTTCTGACTAATGGTTGCATATTTTGTATTACTAGTGTTTTGACCTTGACTTGTCCTTTTGACCATTCTCTGTCTAATGTATTGGCACTGATTTTCCCATCTGGTTCTGATCTCAGCTTTTGACTATTCTCTCTCTCATGATTTTTTACATTGTTGTCCTCCTGGTTCTGACCCATTTTAGTATGACTCTATTACTGTGTCTTGTTTCTGTCCCATGGTGTTGTTTATCCACCTTAATAGAGTATGGTACATCAACCAGTTGCAGACTTGCTACTTACAGCTTTCACTGCAAGTAGGCAGGGAAAGAAAGCGAGGTTCTAGTTAGGGCTCATTGTCCGTGTCTGTCCCTACCTACTTACATCAAAGTTCTCCAGTAATCTATTAATTATAACTTTTAATATGATTATATGCCAGAAATATATAACTTCATGAATTCTAGCTAGTTCACTATCATCTCTGCCTCTGGTAGAGAGTTACATAGTCTCACTGCTCTTACCGTAAAGAATCCTCTTCTATGTTGATGTAGAAATCTTCTTTCCTCTAGGCATAGAGGATGTCCCCTCATCCCAATAACAGTCCACGGTATAAATAAATCATGGCAAAGATCTCTGTTTTTGACCTTTGATATATTCATACATAGTTATTAATTCTCTTTTATAAAGTACTGCATTCCACACATTCCAGTTACTACTTTACTGCATTTGTGGTCTTACTAGTGATATCTGATGTGGACATACATCTACCACTGTAGTTCTGTAGTTTATAAGCAAGTTAAAATAAGACATTGATAATGCACATACAGTAGCTTCCTGTATTAACACAAATCTAGAGATAGATAGATAGATAGATAGATAGATAGATAGATAGATAGATAATGAATCAGAAAATATCAGCACAAGAACAAAAAGTATATGGAAGAATAAGAGGTACAAGCTCATCAATGCAAACAATTAGAAATCAGGCAGCACACAAATAAAAAATGGAGGTGTTTATTTACCCATGCTGGAAGCACAATGTTTCGGCTCTATACAGGAGCCTTTCTCAAGCAGGCTTGAGAAAGGCTCCAGTATAGAGCCAAAACATTGTGCTTCCAGCATGGGTAAATAAACACCTCCATTCTTTATTTGTGTGCTGCCTGATTTCTAATTGTTTGTTCAGATAGATAGATAGATAGATAGATAGATAGATAGATAGATAGATAAATAGATAAACATTTATCAAGACCAGCATTTTAAACGCTGGTCTTTATAAGTCCCTTCGCTTGACTTCATCGGATCCACCACCACAACCCCACTGTTGGCATAGATTCAGACTATTTTCTACTCCTAAAACAGGATTAGAAAATGATGAATGTACACACCATGTACACTGTTTTAGACTTGGCGTGAGCAGGGAAAAGTCACAGATTGTGGCGCAAAAAACCTGTGCACGACAAACTGCACCAGAAATATGTCTAATATAGACGTATTTCTGTTAGTAAATAACCCCCATAGTGTTTAAGAATTGTTTTGCCTATGCTAGCAGAGTATAAACTATAGGCGTCTATTAACCTCTAGTTTTCACTGTCAAGCAATGTGCACTGTAAATTTATCCATTCTTTTAAGAGAACATTTCCCCGTGGGTTAAACAGGCATTTTGTCATTGTTTTCCAGATTCAAGACCTTTGCCGGATGTAGCTTTAACTGGAAAATGTACAAGGGAATGCGATGAATACGGTCACTCTGATTCCTGTTGGATGCCAGTTCGTACATCACCAGAAAGGAAACCGAAGAACCAGCCAAAGCTCTCTACATTTATGCCTGTTGATGAACGAGACAGTCAAGAAAAGCTGGCCAATGGTGAAGTCTCACTCATGGGTGATCGCAACAGGAATCTACTGAACAAAAAGTTGGCATCGTATGAGACCTTCAATGCAGCTACATTCAGTAAAAGTGAAGAAGCCAATCCGGAGGATATTCCCCTTACACAAACAGGGGAGTACAAGCCATCTCCTGTCAACACTTTAACTAGAAGAGAAGTGTATCTGTAAGCTTTTTGAAGTGACAGGGTCCTTTCATATTAAGCAAGAAAAAATATAAGGCAAAACTTTACAGTCATAACAATATATCTCAGAAATATAAGGGGGCCACCAAAGAGACAAAAGATTTGCCTACCACTTTTGCCTCCATATCAGGCAATTATCATGTTTGCTTGTGTATATTGTGATATGTAGAGAGCACTGTTATTACTTGCATGTGCTTTCCCTTCCATGGCTATTCTTTTCACTTATGATTACAAGAACTTTTTTGGCCTAATTAACAGAACAGAAACAATAGATGTTATTCATATACAAAAGCATGTAAGATAGTACTCAACTATATCTGATTGTAAGACCTTTCACCGTTAACAGCACTGCCTGCTATGGTAAAGGCAAATCAGGAGAGTACCCCAAATTAAATTTACTTTTAAAATAGACAGTAAACCATAATGATTTTTGTCTAGGCCAGAGACAGCAATATCTTTGAGCTTGTTAACTGATGTTTAACATGAGATGCTATAATCATGCACACTAAATAATGGAAGGGAAATGGTGTAACTTATTTCTCCTAAAGTTTTTCAAACTGATCAAATTTAGCGCAGTTTCAATCTGATATCAATTTATTTAATTGGAAAATGGTAAATGTGCACAAATTTTAGTATTGTTATAAAGTTACATTGTAAAAAAAAAAAAAAAGTTGCATTTATTCAGAAAGTGCTGTTGAAAAAATAAATATCAGAGATATAATTTTCTCACTACTTTAGTAAGAACTGCCTGCTACAAATGTAGGGTATTTGCAAAAGAAGTTTAGTAATTTGATTGGTTTCTGTACTATGCAAAATGATATGTAAGCATTTTGAATTGCAAAAAGGGCAACTTAGCGATACCATTTGACATTCTCAATTTGTGCAAAATTTTAGAAAAGAAAAAAGTCGGGTTAATGTTGAACTTTTTTTCAATATATCTATTTGCCATAAACAAATCAATGTACCTACCATATTAAAATAACACATAAATCCTTCAAAATAGGAACAGCAGCCATAATTGTTAGATATATTTAAAGGGTACAGTTTTAATATTTTTTCTAACATGCTATTTTTAATCTTTAAACATTTCATAGGTTAGGTCTCATGCAAAACAAGCAAAAGATTCTTTGGTCTTGATAAATGGCCATAACCCCTTTTCCTGGACCCAAACTTAAAGAGGTTTTTTTAACTAAGACAATCTCTTTCCATGTGAACTTTTAGGCCATATCAGTACCATACAGGTTTGCCTTCTATGAGCCAAAAGCCTGTATATATACTGCATGATCATTTTAATGACATTGTTTAAAGGGAACCTGTCACATTGCACATGGTGTCTGAACTGCAGGTATTGTATAAAGCAGGAAAAGCTGGGCAGATGGATATGTAGTTTTGTGGGAAAAGATTCAGTAATTCTGGGCTTTGAAGACCAGGGGGTGGTCCTGTCAGTGATTTTCAGCCTTCCCTCCATAACTGTGAATACAGAGATAGCTGTCAATCACTGATAGGGTCGCCTTCTTGACTTCAAAGCCCAGAATGAGCAGGAATGTAAGTTACAAGTTATAATGAGTCTTATCCCATAAAACTAGATATCAATCTGCTTAGCTCCTCCAGCTCTATAACATCCTTCCTGTAACTTATATTGCATTTTCATGGTGACCAATTCTCTTTAACTACACTTTTACTACATTTTTCCGTGCTTTTTTTTGCAAGTAAAATATCTGGCTAGTAAAAAATTTCCCTAGAGATCCCAACTGATTTTGCAGGGTTTCTGAGGCAGGACCCACAGCAATCGGCTGATCGCCAGAATGGCTCAATTACAAAAGTACTGCTTTATTGTGAACAATAAAATACTAGATTCCATGAATTAGGGAAGGTGTGGAATTCGAGTTAATCTTTACCTTATGATTTGAACAGAGAACCCATTTGAGATGTTTTCTACTCTAAATATAGTGATGGAAAAATAACATAAAATAAACAATTTTATCTGAAATGTAAATATCAATTAAATTGTAACACAACTTTGCTATAAATAATAAATAAAACTGCTTTCATATTTGTTCACATTGCAAAATAAATAACACAAGATAATTGAACTTATGAATTTACCAAAAGCAAAGGAAGAAAATAAGGAAGTATAGCCATTAAATCTGCATATATTCACCTCCCTATTATGCCTCTGAAATGAATACCCAAGACGTACTGTATGTTAACCAGAGACTGCAATCCAATTGCTTTTTTTTTAGCTTTGTCACAGTAAGATAGTACTGTAAAACAAGCGTATGGATTAGATTTAGACAAGAACTGTACAAAAAACCCTACATATTCCAAATAATTTTAGAGATATACTTTGATATATACTAATATGCAAAAGAAAATTTATTTGCATAATTATTTTCTTCTTACATTTTTATATGCTACATGTCAAGGGGCAATATACAACCCCCTGTTTTATTTATTTTCTCTTTGGGGGCCCTTTTGCCATATTTGTGCTCTGTTTACGCATTCTTTTAGGCATGATAGTTTTAAAAAGGCACACAAGCCAGTGCAAGGTTACACCAGTTCTCATATGATAGGTATAGGAAATTGGAGACTGATTACAATGTGTTGCAATGTATATTTGTAAGTAGTTGTTCAAAGAAAACTCTTCAGAAAAGCTTCTGTATAATATCTATAGAGTTTTGATGCATGTGTCTCCTGTCTGCATAGTCAATTAGTTAAACATGCTGTATGCAATTTTCGTTTCACTGATATATTTTAATTTGTTAAATAAACAATACAATTGTAATAGTCATAAATCTCAATTTTTAAGACACTAATGCAAACTATCAATGATTAGAGCATTCAACCATTCAACTGTTTATATTCCATATAAGACTCAATGAGATCACCATCATTTTATGCAAAATCATTTTGTTAGAGCTAAACTGATTAAAGGAATACACATACTTTGTATATACACAGTAATTTTCTATTAGAACAACAGATAAAGTAACCATCCGACTGTAACATGTTGATTACTCTACTCACTAGGCATGATACAAAGAACGGTATTTTGCGTAATTTTAGCTTTCATTTGAATAGGTTCTGTCTGTTGCTACTCTGTATATTTAAAGGTTTTGTAAAAAACATTAAAGAAAACAAAAAAAATCATAATGGTAAAAAATACAATAAAAACAGTGAATGCAAATTATGCAACCGTGCCTTTTATACCTGTTATCATTGTAAGAGAGTGGTCAGGTTCGGAGACTAAAGGGTATTGGGTTCATTCAAACTTCATTGGATTTTTGTATTTACTTATATTAATTATCAAAACATTTCTAAATAAGAGCAAATAAACTTGCCTTCTAAACTCAGCTGATGGACCAGTCTTCAAAAATTTCATATTGTCAAAACTGTTTGGGACTTGCATTATGACAGAGAACACTTGGATAACTAAGGTGTTAACCTGTGAGCTTGTTCTCGAGCCTGAATCTGTTACATGATGGGAATTTACAAGCCTAAGCACCTGTTTACTTTTAGTTCATTATTTACCACTGGTTTTATTTTATTGTTATTACATCTAGTTTGTATAATATTAAAATCTATACCTTGTACTAGAATTTAGGACAGATTGTGCATGAATTTTTATACTACATGACATTATGGTACATTTCTAGATTTACGCATAACGGCTTAAGTAATTTATATGTGTGTGTATGTAGGTATACGGTATATAAATATATCAGATCTGTAGTCTCAATCATACAGTCTACTGCTTCTTCTGATCTACATGTGTTTAATTTTGTTCATGCTATAGGACAGGCTGGCCTGCTGCCTGAGTTTTAGTCATTATTTCTATGAAGGGGAGGCAAAGTAGTCTTGAAAGTGCTTTTTTTCCCTTCCTATCAGAACTATAGAAACAACCCTGCAATATGGGAAGAAGATATCAGTTAAAAAAATGCAGATATTATTAAATGAAAGGGGCTGTCCAAAATAACAAAAAATCTTGGACAAGCCCTAAAATGACTTAAAAACATATGTTATGCTCCAGTGCCATTCTCTGTGGTGTTGATCCCATTCTCCTGATGCGGTTTGTATACAAACCAGCAGTGATCTTGCGAGGATATGGCAGGTGACTGCTGCAGTCAACCACTGACCTCAGTGGTCTATCATTGAGGGCAGTGATTGGCTACAGTGGTGATGTCCTGTATGCCTGACCGTCATTGTTCATGTCACAGTGCCATTGATTTGCAGAGTGACATCCTTAGATACAGAATGTAACAGCTACAGCCAAGCCAATTACTGTCCTCAGTGGTAAACGGCTGAAGTCAATAATTGGCTGCAGTGGTCATCTAGCACATCAGAAGAACCAGACTGCAGAGAATGAGTGTAAGGCCTCATGCACACGGCCGTTGTTGAGGCCCGCGTCCAAGCCGCATATTTTGTGGCTCGGGCGCGGACCCATTCACTTCAATGGGGCCGCAAAAGATGCGGAAAGCACTCCGTGTGCTGTCCGCATCCGTTGCTCCGTTCCCCGTGCAAAAAATACAGCATGTCCAATTCTTGTCCGTTTTGCAGACAAGAATAGGCATTTCTATAATAGGCCGCGTTCCGTTCCGCAAATTGCGGAACAGAATGCGGAGCAGCTTCCGTGTTTTGCAGATCCGCGGTTTGCGGACCGCAAAACACAACGGTCGTGTGCATGTACCCAATATATATTGTATTTTAAATCCCTTTAGGGTTTCTAACCACCTGTAGAAAGAATTTGGATTGCTACTGCATACTAGTTATACTTTTAACCCCATAATAAAACCGCATGCAGTAAACGTCTAAGCTCCCGATAAAGGCAGCTGGAGAATTTTATCATAAAAGTTTATATCTACACAAGGTATTCGGCTCTCTAACAGATAGAAAAATATTGAAATTAATAGCCCACATATTGTACCTAAAATTATATGATGTTAAAAAATGGACATTCTCATTAGGTGATAATAAATGCCATTTCAAGATGATTTTATGATAAATCATTTCAATGGGATACAAAATGATTGAAGTAGAGCATCATAAAAGAACCATGTTGCTTTGAGAAGCTTTAAGCAAGATGCTTCATCTCATACTAACCTGGGGCTGGGGTAAAGTTTTAGTTGCTGTACTTTTCTCGTAAAAGTGAAAAAAAAAGTTTTAAAAAAATATGAAAAACTTGCATTCCGTGTGGTTCGATCTGTTTGTAATATTAATCATTGAGTATTGTTCTGCAACTTGGATGTTGATAGTGAAGCGAAGAACAATTTATCAACGTTTATTATGAGTCACTATGCACGCAGCTATGCTAAACAAGCAAAATGTATTAAACGCTAGTCCACTTCTATTTATGAAATATTTTACATAATTTAATTTGCTTTTGTACAGTTTTCTGTATATAAATTGCCTGCCATTATTATTTTGGTCTTTGCAGATTAAAATATAATATGTTTCAAATGGTCTCCTCTTTTTCACATTTTGTTTTCTATATTAACAAGCATCGAATTGCTGACTTTACCTTTAAAAGCTCTTTCTAAAAATGAAATTTGGTCATAAAGAAAATAGGGAAAATCTTTCTGATGATTGTCCACTTCAGCTGATAAAGTAAATAGTACAGTTTATACTTAACAGTAGATTATGAGACATTGCATGGATCGGTTGTAGGCTTTTAGCAAAATAATTCTACATTTTTCATCTGGCCTGGCTTTTAAGGTGTAAATAAAGCATCAGTAATGGCAGCACTTTTATCCAAATGCAAAGAAGTGACCTTTATTCTAATATGTTCAAATTTTGCCAGATGGAAGGAAATGGGCTGAAAATACTCTGACACCTACCTGCAAATACTACACTTATTACAAGTATGTTTAATGTACTAGTCAGAATGAAAGCTTTTCCATTTTCCATAATCATTTTACTCTATCTGTACTCGGATGAGTGTTGTTCACTTTAATCAATTGCTAGATCCTTCGACCATTCTTCAATTTGCCTCTTCTTTATATCATAGTTTCAAAGTGGGACTCAGCCTTTGGATCTGCTTCAGTGAATACAGTAGCAAAACTTAAATATTGCATAAACAGCGGTTCCCCAATATAAGATAAGAAACTTTTATTAATAGTTAAAAGTATGTAAGTATTCTCATAGCAGCATAATATATTATATAAACAACAGAAAAACAAAAACAAAAAAATCATCACTTATAATAGAAAAATTAAATACTGCAATAAAAACAAATGTGTATTATACTAACAAACTCCCATTTACCACATATAAACCAGTTGCCTATTATAAACTACTAACTCGCAAATACCTTTTATAAATAGAAATAGCCATGGCCAAGACAAATTCATATCACACCTTATCTGAATATAATTTTGACTAAAACTACTCTGCTGCGCCTCCACTATGCTCCACTAGCATAAATGATGATGTTCTTTAATAATAGACCAAAACTTTCCCTATGTCCTTGTTACAAAGATCTCCTCAAACTTTAGCAGCTGATGACCTACAGCACAACTTGTTTCTTTATCACTTTAAGAATGTTATTTCCATTCCCAAACTTATAAGGGTTATCCCATGAATAATGCAAACATGAAAATCAAATATCATTAGTGCATGACAGTCTTTTTCTAACAAAATTAGAACCAGACCTGTACCTCACATGGATCCAGAGATCTCCCCAATTATTGCTCCAGGTACTCTGCTAGGTTTATTTCAAGCTGGCAGCTTAGGGGGCATGTGTTCTCTCAGAGCGTGTATCCTCTCTGTTGTAGCAGTTGAAGGATGGAACTGAGCGTGTGCTCCTATCTCAGTGAGCTAGACATAGCATTTTGGAAAAAAAAACATACAGAAGGTGGCATTATACAGATAAATGTCATTGAATAACTCAAAGTCTATACAAAATGTTCAATTATATGCAATTAAAAAACTATTCAGATACTGGTTTGAAAAATATAGAATATTGTTTTTTGGGCCAACCACTTTAAATCCATTACATCAACATACTGATGCAAACAAAAAATATATTACACAGGTTAGGGTGGGTTCACACTAGCGTTATGGTTTCTGTTATGGCCTTCCGTAATTACGTGGTTATAACGGAACATAACGGAATCCATAAGACGTAAGGACGGATCATTTTTTAGCCCATAGACTTCTATTATGACGGAATGCAAAACGGAAGCCTTTAAAAGGCATTCCGTTTGCTTTCTGTCATAATACAAGTCTATGGGAAAGCATAACGGATCCGTCTGTTTCCCGTTATGCAATACGGAAAACAAAGTCCACAGGACTTTGTTTTCCGTCTTGCATAACGGGACCCAGACGGATCCGTTATGCTTTCCCATAGACTTGTATTATGACAGAGAGCAAAAGGAATGCCTTTTAAAGGCTTCTGTTTAGCATTCTGTCTGGGCATACCATTATTTTCCGTTATAACCATGTTATAATGGAACGCAATAAAGGAATCCCTAACGCTAGTGTGAACCCACCCTTATCTATCACCAGTGTAATAGAACATCTGGTAGAACATTACCAACATTCTGCTGTATGCAATAAAATATTGATGCATCCTTAGGAAGTATAGTCTATGCATTCCTTTCTTATAGGTTCTCTTAAAATCTGTACTCCGGTCAAATTTATTATACACATGCAATAACATTAACCATTTCCCTTCTCTTACCGAAGTTTATCAAGAATCAAAATATTCCTCTCATACCAATCCACAACATTACTCATCAATCGCCAATATTCTATGTTATCTCAATTCTTGATGCAACCCACCATTATACACAAAGTTGTCAGTATACGAGGGGAAAAGTATAGAGGACAACACTGTTCCCTAAGGCAGTCCCATACTGCACACCTGGGTTCCAGAAATGCTGTCTTCCAACCACACAAACTGTGACCTATACATGAAATAAACAATCAAAATCCTAATCATGGGCACTGAGATTTTTTTCAATGTTTTTCACACAACTAAGGCTACTTTCACACTGGTGTCTGGCGCGGATCCGAAATGTATCTGCACAGACGGATCTGCACTGATAATACAACCGCATGCACTTGTTCAGAACGGATTCGTTTCTATTATCATGAACATAGGCAAAACGGTCTTGAAAACCATTGAAAGTCAATGGGGGACGGATCAGTTTTATATTGTGACATATTGTGTCATTGAAAACGGATCCATCTCCATTGACTTACATTGTGTGTCAGGACGGATCCGTTTGGCTCAGTTTTGTCAGATGGACACCAAAAAGCAGCAAGCAGCGTTTTGGTGTCTGCCTCCAGAGCGGAATGGAGGCAGAACAGAGCCAAACTGATGCATTCTGAATGGATCCTTATCCATTCAAAATGCATTGGGGCAAAACTGATCTGTTCTGGACCGCTTGTGAGAGCCCTGAAACGGATCTCACAAGCGGACCCAAAAATGCCAGTATATAAGTAGCCTAATCAGGCTGAATGTTAGTAAAAGCACATATCAGCAAAATCAGTCTAACAACATTTGGGGTAATTTACTATGCTTCAATACGCCTAAATTAGGCGTATTTCAGGCACAGATAGAGGAACAACGTCCCGCTCATGCCAGGTCTAAAATTGTGGGTGTGGCGTAGGCGGGGAAGGGGATGGGCCGGAAGGCAGGTCTTAGTCACCATTTTCTATGCCTTTTTTAGGCGTAGAAAATGTTCTAAATGTAAGACAGCTTAGTCAGCACATTCCAATGTGCAGGTGCATGCTGCCATTGCTACAAACACAAAGAAAAATAGGACAATGCAACAGCACTCTGCAGACAGAAATAAAGTACAATAATGTCATAATTACTGAAAGACACAATTCTTCTTATTTAAAATAGCTTTCAAATCTTTGATAATCCAAGGCTTATTGTTAGGGTAACACTTGACATATTCAGATTAGTGTTGAGCGAACCCGAACATTTCCGTAAAAGTTTGGGTTTGAATTCGGTGTTCGGCCATTTAATAAAGCTTGTTGAAAGGCTGCAGGGCAGCCAATCAATAAGCGTTTAAGATGTGTGCCCTTAGAAGCCATCACAGCCATGCCTACTGATGGCATGGCTGTGATTGGCCATTGCAGGATGTGACACAGCCTTTATATAAGCTGGAGTCACGTAGCGCCGCACGCCACGTCAGCAGGGTGATCTGTGTCTACCAGATCTGAGGAGTGATCTGTACCCCTTTTTTCTTTCAAACTATCCCTGCACTGCATACCTGACTGGGAAATATATTCAGTAAATTCGGCAGCGTTTAGATTGCGGGGTGATCTGTACCCCTTTTTTCTTTCAAACTACCCCTACATTGCATACCTGACTGGGAAATATATTATGCACGCTGGTAGACATGCTGCTGATGGCATTCCCACCTGACATCGGGGCCTCAGTGGAAGCACAAGGCGAAGGCAGGGGAGGCGGAAGAAATCACCAATGCAGCTGGGGCACCACCAGCACCTCAGAAGGCAGGGTTAGCATGGCCGAAATGTGGAAAAGCTTTGTCAGCATGCCACAAAAACCAGCACCACCAGCTGATATGAAACATCTTAGCAGAAGGCAGCATTTCAGCAATATGGTGGAACAGTATGTGTGCACACACCTACACATACTGACTGATAGGTCTGCCCTATTCAAATTCTGGGTCACCAAATTGGGCACATGGCCTGAGCTTGCCCTTTACGCCTTGGAAGTGCTGGCCTGCACTGCAGCCAGTGTATTGTCTGAATGTGTGTTTAGCACGGCAGGGGGCATTATCACAGACAAGCACAGTCACCTTTCCACAGCCAATGTGGACAAGCTCACGTTCATTTAAATGAACCAGGCATGGATCCCACAGGACTTGTCCGTACCTTGTGAGGAATAGACATGTATACAGGCCTCATCCAGCCTTTGTTATACTCCAGCTCACTTTCTCTTTGTTTTCCTTTCTATATTTACCAATGTTTTGGTATCTACCCAAATTTAAAAAAAAAAACAAAACAAAAAGTTAATAACAAAAATCTGTGTTGTTGGCAATGGCGAGTCTCCTCCTTCACCACCGCTTCCACCTACACCGCCACGTCCACTGCCTCCTCTACCTCCTACTCTATATGGACCTCCTCCTCCTCCTAGTTCAAGATTATTATTTTTTATTTTATGTATTTTATGTTATTTTAAGTCATTTCCCAATCCACATTTGTTTGCTTGGAACTTGTCCAGCTCTTAGCCCTATTTTGCTTTCTTTTGCAGCCCTCTAGCCCTTTCCATTACTTTTTCTGAGCCATATTAGTGCCCCAAAGTTCAGGTCCCCATTGACTTCAATGGGGTTCTGGTTCAGGATCACGTTTGGGTCAAGTTCGGGTCCTGAGTTCGAATGTTTGAATGTTGCGACGAAGTTCGGCGAACCCGAACTTCCTGGTGTTTGCTCAACTCTAGTAAATATGATCACATACGAAGTTTAATTTTTGAATAAGGGCTTTGATAATCAAAATTGTAATAGATAAATTTCCCGTTTTATAATTATAATACCTAGATTTATTTGTTTAGTGTATATACAGAGTTTTGCAATATATTTAAAAAGCGATAATGCATTTCTTCTTTTATCAAATTTATATGATTGAAACAAACTGGGTGATAATATATCTATATTGATTTTAGTAGTTTCCTTGCAGACATAATTAAATAAACATTGTGTACAGAGTATATTCTTTTCAGTTAGTATAGAATATACAATATCATTGCTATGGTAGACACAATGAGTACAACGGAGACATTTCTATTTCATAAAAAGAAAAATATTTCATATAGCTGTCTTTATGAGACACATAAGAAATATGTTGACGTTACACACATATTCCTTAATTAGTTTGACCATTCTTATGCAAAAATACCTGATTTATATAGTTAATTTTTGGTGTAGGGTTTTCATGCACTTTTGTGCCAAACTAGGAAGGGATCACAAAGAGAAAAGACATTTGAATGAAAAATCTAGTCCTCTACTCATTTTGATTGTGCTTTCATTTCAAATTTGTACCATGTCATTAAAGTAATATGCTGCTGTCTGAGACAATAAGCCTTAATAAAAACCAGTCTTGCACAAGAATGCACTATGTAGCTTAATAATAAAATTTGGACAACCCCTACAATGTCTTAAAATAATAATAACAATAATAATTATAATAAAAATTATATACTCACACATTTGTCTAGCACCGTCCATTGTGTCGCTTGTCTGATACTCTGTTACAAGCTGCAGAGGTGATGTGACTGGATACAGCATGTGACCACTGCAGCCATTCACTATCCTTAGCTCTCTACAGCTGAGGACAGTGACTGACTGCAGCGGTGAAGTCCTGCATCCAGGCACGTCACTGTAGACATCAGCTGCAGACCACTGAGGACAATGAATTGCTGAAGTAGTCGTGTATACTAAAAATTTATAGAGGTACTAGTATTGGATCAGTGCCAAAGAGAATGGCATTGGAGAAATGGTTGAGTATATATATATATATATATATATATTATTCAAATTTTTTAATTATCTTGGACCACTCCTTTAAATATGTAAATGTAGCATATTAACAGTTAAAAATAAAATCATATTAAGGTTTCTTAGCGAAACTTAAAAAACAAAACACTTTGAATAAAAAAGGCAATAAATACCATGTGACATATTACAGTCACATATTTGGTTACCTACTCTCAGAAATGAATGGCCCTTGTGTCAAAGACATATATAAATGTTACAATTCACAAAAATACCAGTCATGTAGAAGAGAGGGGCCTCATAGCAACAATCAAAATGTGTCTCCCATTATAGTGCTAAGTAGGGGCAAAAGACAGTAGAGGACACCTGTGTGAAAATAGTATATGGGTCCCCTTCTGTTTAATAGAGGTTTGAGGCTTATTATAGTTCTTCTTGGCCCTTATTATGACTCACTAGTCAATCATTTACCTAAAGAATCAGAATATAGAAGTAATTTTACTCCACAAGTACCTTGTTGACCTTTGTTTGATAGTAGTATAGCCCCTCCTTGCATATAGGGTCCCTATGAAGCTGCAGAAGCTGCACCAATGATATATTAACTTCTGGTGCTAGGTTAAGGCTACTTTCACACTCGTGTTTTGTGCAGTTGCATCATGGATGGATACGTTCAGATAATGCAACCGTCTGCATCTGTTCAGAACGGATCAGTTTGTATTATCTTTAACATAGCCAAGAAGGATCCGTCTTGAACACCATGGAAAGTCAATGGAGGACGGAGACATTTTCTATTGTGCCAGATTGTGTCAGTGAAAACGGATCTGTCCCCATTGACTTACACTGTGTGCCAGGACGTTTGGCTTAGTTTTATCAGATGGACACCAAAATGCTGCAAGCAGCGTTTTGGTGCCTGTCTCCAAAGCGTAATGGAGACTGAACTGATGCAAACTGATGCATTCTAAGCGGATCCTGTTCCTTTCAGAATGCATTAGAATGTAAACTGATCAGTTTTAGACCATTTGTGAGAGCCCTGAACCAATCTCACAAATGGAAAGCCAAAACGCGAGTGTGAAAGTAGACTTTGTCACCTAGGACAGAAGGTCCTGGTGTTTGCTTCCCCTTCTATGCTCTTTCCATTTCCTTCATCCACCACTTGTTTGCGAACAACGCAATTTCTTTGGAGAGGGGAGTCCTGCACAGGAACTCGCTTTCTTCGTGCTAGACACAAAAGCAATTGTGGATGTGCACCCCCTTTGAGTATGCAGTCACTATGGTAGGTATTACTTTAATTACAACTCCACAATGCCAATATCCTGTTCACCAAGATTATTTTTATGAAAAGTTATAGGGGTATTCTAATCAAAGTCATTTAAGGCAAATCCAAAGAATATATCATAAGGGTCTGATAGATGCGGGTCCAACTGCTGAGAACCACAAGTATCTATAGCACTGGGCCCTGAAGATGCCATCTAGGCTTGGATGCAGCTGTCAGAAGTGGTCAGGACTACAGAAACAGCTGAGCAGGCTGCACTAACAAGTTATGGGAACAACATAGTTCATGATGCGATGTTGTCTCCATGACTTTCATACATTTATATAGGAGTTACAGAAACAGCGATACATAGCCGGTTTGGTTTTTGAAGTCTTGACCACCTCTGGCTGCCACATCCAAGCCAGAGAAGGAGGAGGGGACCCTGTTCTAGAGATATTGTGGATCCCAGAGTTGGGATTGGGACCCACATTGATCAGATATTTATGGCATATACTGTAGGTATGACATAAATAGCTTAGATGGGAATTACTCTTTACACAGTTTTTAAATATAATTTTTACTTTTTTGCTCATTGAACTGTGCACACAGATAAATGGCTCATTACTAGGCATGAGCGAACTTGCGGAAGTTCGTGTTTGCCGAACTTAATTTTATTATTTTCCATTATAACATGGTTATAACAGAAACTAATAGCATTCTTAAGACAGAATGCTAAATAAAATGACCATTGAGGGGTTAAAAAAAATAAAAAAAACTCACCTCATCCAATTGATCGCGCAGCCAGTACCCTCTTCTTTCTTCAGGAGCTGAAAAAGCACCTGCCTTGACGTCACCACCCTCACCACGTGGTGAGCGCGGTGACGTCATTGCAGGTCTTTTTGCAGGTCCTGCAGAAAGAAGAAATAAAAGGATACCAGCTCAATGGCCATTTTATTTAGAATTTTGTCTTAAGAATGATATTATTTTCCATTATAATCATGTTATAAGGGAAAATAATAAAATATCCTGAACACCAAACCCAAACTTCAGTGAAAAAGTCCGGGTTTTGGTCTTGGTACCCAATCTCGCAAAGTTCGGTACGAACCCGAACTTTGCAGTTTGGGTTCGCTCAACCCTACTCATTACAAAATAGAGCTGTGGATACTGTACTGTGCAAAAGAAAAATGGAACCACGCACTAGTTGCAAGGTGCCACATGGAATGGTTCTGCAGCCTGATTCCTTCGGCTCCATTGTGTAGCGTTGGCTGTGTCCTCTGAGAGCAACAGTGCCCAACAGAAGATATGATTTGTGAAAGTTCTTGTAAGACCAAAACCTTGTGTATGTTATCTGGATGTCCAATTATTACATTTACTGTATACCTGAATGCTGAAATAAAGATATCATATGAGATGAGTACATAAATATTATGAGATATGATTAATAATAAATTGGATGACTATCACACTAAAAGAAGTATGCCGTGGGTGTTTATTCACTGTACAGTAACTGTAAACTTCAGTCCAGAAGAAAGCAGTCCCACACCTATGTGCTCATCACCAGACAAATTCCGTTTTTTATCCAGTGGAAAATTGTCTAAATCGTCACTATACAGAGAATAAAATTAATTTCATGCAACCGGAATTCCCTTTAAATTGACTATGATTGATTTGTTTTGAAAGCATTGTGGAAATGCCACTCAATTGATTGTATCTCAATATATACAATATTAGTTGTTATATACAACATTTAAGTGCTAGAAAATAAGTTGATAGCCAATCTTATGCAGCTCTGTAAAGTGCTTAAAGAGGACCTATCACTAATCCCCAAAAAATGTGAGATATTTATTTTCGTTGCCTATACTTCCCTGAGCTTTCCCTTTGGAAAGTGTAGTACAGTGTGGACTTGTGTTTAGTCACATGATCACGGTCCATCATGAGGCTGTGTGATCTAGATATAAACCTCCTGTAGAAAAGAAGAGACTTAACTAGCCACACCTCTGTGGCTAGTCACTTCAGATTGATACTTGTGATGCCAAAAATCTTGAGGAACATTACCTCAGAACGGTAAGGTGTATATTCACAAGTGAAAATATTCCATGTTCAGGGAAGCGTGGCCAACTACAATATGCATTACTCACTTTTTTGCATTGATGGTAAGTCCTCTTTAAAGGAATAGTCAAACATAGAAGTATGCCAAAGGACTACATGGGGCAGTGTACCATAGCACAACCATAGTGTCAATATATGGCATCTTGCAATGGATGATCTTTTATGATAATAGAAGAAAGAAGATGTGACAACAAACTTTAAGCACCAGTGAAGACAGCAGCTGTCCATAATCTATCTGGTTCAAATGAAGATTCACTACAGCCTTTACCCTGATAGAATAAATAAAATAATGAAGTCAATTTGTGTGTTTTCTTTCATTCCATTTTTATTAATGTATTAATATTTATTAGCCTACACGAGGGATTAGTAACCTCCGGCACTCCAGTTGTTCAGAGACTACAACTCCCAGAATCCTCCTTTCACCTATATGGGATTAACAAGAAGAACAAACAATTTAGTCGCCAGTAGAACCCTTTTTCTTTGCCATACAGTTCAAAATTATTCAACCCCCTATGCTGTAAAGGGTTTTAGGGAATTTAGTGTACATTTGCAATTGTATTCAGAATGAAATCTTCCAAGGACTTTTTAAAGAACCAAATGCAACTAAAATGACATTGATTGATTTTGTAATACAGTATTAAATGTTTTTTTTTTGTGATTTCTTCATTGACACAATTATTCAACCCCTTAAAGACTACCACTCTTAAGAACAGAGGTTCATTCAAGTGTTTTTGATCAGGTATTGAAAACACCTGTGGATGTCAAGGAGCAGCAATCAAGCATAATAAGCACCAATTAGGCAGATTTAAAATGACTGTGATACTCAGTTCCTTCTAGACATTTACTGGTGTGTTTACAAACATGGTGAAGTCAAGAGAATGGTCCAGGAAGACAAGAGAAGAGGTGATTTATCTTCACAGGAAGGGCAATGGCTATAAGAAGATTGCAAAGATGTTAAACATACCAAGAGACACCATAGGAAGCATCATTTACAAATTCAAGGCAAAGGCAGGGCACTGTTGAAACGCTACCTGCTCGTGGCAGAAAGAAGATGCTGACTTCGACTGCTGTGTGCTACCTGAAGTGCAAAATGGAGAAAAGTCCCCGTGTGACTGCTGAGGAACTGAAAAAAGATTTGTCAGATGCGGGTACTGAAGTTTCAGCTCAGACAATAAGGCGCACACTGCATAATGAAGGCCTCCATGCCAGAACTCCCAGGCGCACCCCCTTGCTGTCTCCAAAGAATAAGAAGAGTCGACTGCAGTATGCCAAAAGTCATGTGGACAAGCCACAAAAGTTTTGGGATAGTGTTCTGTGGACTGATGAAACAAAATTAGAACTGTTTGGGCCCATGGATCAATGCTATGTTTGGAGGAGGAAGAACAAGGCCTATGAAGAAAAGAACACCTTGCCTACTGTGAAGCATGGCGGGGGGGTCAATCATGCTTTGGGGCTGTTTTGCTTCTACAGATACAGGGAAGCTTCAGCGTGTGCAAGGTACCCTGGATTCTCTTCAGTACCAGGAGATATTTGATGAAAATGTGATGCAGTCCGTCACAAATATGAGGCTTGGGAGACGTTGGACCTTTCAACAGGACAATGATCCCAAGCATACCTAAAGTCCACTAGAGCGTGGTTGCAGATTAAAGGCTGGAACATTTTGAAGTGGCCATCGCAGTCAACAGATTTAAATACGATTGAGAACCTCTGGTGGGACTTAAAGAAAGCAGTTGCAGTGCGCAAGCCTAAGAATGTGACTGAACTGGAGGCTTTTGCCCATGAAGAATGGGCGAAGATACCCGTAGATCGCTGCAAGACACTTGTGTCAAGCTATGCTTCACGTTTAAAAGCTGTTATAACTGGAAAAGGATGTTGTACTAAGTAGTAAGATTGAATGTCACTTGGGGGTTGAATAAAACTGATAATGATGTGAGCACAGAAAAGACATTTGTGGTTATTTCATTATAAATGTTATGTTATATTTGTCTGACTTACAAGTGCCTCTTTGATTTAATTGTAAAAAAGATGACTGAAATGATCAAAATCAATTTGAAATTGGCCCAAACACTCAATTTCAGTGGGGGTTGAATAATTTTGAACACAACTGTATATGTATTAATCTATTTTGTTTCTGAAACTTGATATTAAAGGTTAATTCCACTGACAATTCTTATCCCTATCCACAGAATAAGCGATAATTATCAGATCACTGAGGATCCGGCTTCAAGTATCCCAACGCTCACAGAAATGGAAGTCCTGAAGTGCCCCATTGACTTCTTTGACATGGTGATATTAATCACCACTCTATTCTCATGGGGCACGTGACTCTTGTCTTTGCGATCAATGTGTGTCCCAGTTGCCCCAGTTCTTAGGTCACCAGTGATCAGATACTTAAAGGCTATGAACACCTTCAGAGGCAAATTAATTTTATTTTTTTATTTTTTTAAAGGACATGAGGCCAGAAGTTTGAATATCATGCAGCATAATATTTCCATAATGACAAGACAAATTTTTATTACTGATAAAGTTCTGCTAATGGCATAGAAAAGAATTACATTTTGTTGATGATGAGACACTTTTTACAGACATCTTGCAAGTTTGACTAATGGCATATGGCAAAATGGCAGATGATGGTATAAACTAAAATAAAATTTTGTTGAGAATGAGAAACTTTTTGAATAATCCTGGGGAAAAGTCTGGATGATGGCAAATGGCCAGAAGTCTTGATGATGGGATGTGGCAAAAACTGTGGCTGATGGGATAAAAAAGAATTACATTTTGTTGATGACAAGACAATATTTACAGTTATTTGGCAAAAAGTCTGGCTGATGGCATTGTAAAGAATTAAATCTTGTGTAGTGTCCCACTCGGTAATGGTGGGCACTACTAAGGGGTCACAAGGGTCACGTTGTTCCCTCTCAAGTGGAGAGATTGGTATCTTTTTCATTTTATGCACTGTTTTGCCCTGCAAATGTCATGTGTCTCTGTGTACAGGCCTGCTAGGGGTGTAGTTTAGCCTCCCAGACAGTAAAGGGAGCTAGGGAGCCCCTAGTTTATATAGCTAGGCCCAGGCAGGGGTTAGGGGGTCCAGACCCTGGAGTCTGAGAGAGTTCCTGCTCAGTTGCAGTTTATTGTTGGAACTAGAATAGTCCAGAAGAAGGTTCCCTCCTGTGTCTTGCAATCAGCAGAGAGAAACCCAGCTGTGCCATTAACCAGTCCAGCTAGAGTCAAGCTGAGAGGCAGAGAGAGAAAGTGAGTGCAAGAGGATATTACAGATCAGAGGAGGTACTTCAGTTTTCCCCAAGGATAAAGCCATCAATTAGGCAGACAGGCCTTGGAAGTTTTACCAGTCAGGATCCTGAGGGATGCAGCCTGTACTGTAAGTCTATTTAACCCTCTGTGTAACCTTGCCACGCTATACCTGCCATTACTACTGTGAAGCCTACTGTATACCAATTGTCTTCTGTGAAACTACAAGGAGTGTGTATGAAGTTGCCATTGTTCAGTAAAGAAGAGTTCTGTTTCAACTCGAGTGTCTGCACCTCCATTATTCCCACTGTCAATTGGTGTGCCACCGTTAACGGCACTGGCGTCACAAACTGTATGGGACCTGGCCATAGGCACATTAAATCATAACACCAAGGGCACATCACCTAACACCCAGTCTGTGTCCCCCAAATTAGAGTGTGCCCCAGAGGACTCACATGTCAGCCTCTCCATCACTGGCATCCCTCTCTCCCTTACCCGGTATGCTACATTTTGGCATCACGAACAGGATGCGAATATTTCTGCGCCATAGTGGAATCTGAACTGTGTGCCTTAATCGTCTACCAAGTGACTCATGCCCTATTTGCTTTATTGAAAAATATTGGGGCCAAAGAATTGCGCAAAACTTATCCCAGCAGCGCTCCTGTGCATCGCGCTGGTCTGGAGAAGAATAACACGGTGAGAAAGTGTGGATTTATGGACTTTTTCGTGTTTCAATACCACCGCTTGCTGTCAGTGAATTGATGAAGTTATGCTTAAAGATGGCCGCCTGTGGAATTGTAGATGGAGTTGTGGAATTGTATGCTGCGCCATCTTCCTGTCTCAGCAGGAAGATAAGTGGACTCCCCTCTGCCGAAATAACGGGAAAACTATTGTACCACTCCCCATATGCCAAGTGGGTCCCGCCTACCTTGGGCCCTGAAGTTCAGAGAAGCCGCCCCTCGTCCAGGTGAGTGTGAAGCTCCGCCTCTCCGGCCAGGCGTCCTCGCGGGAAAGGACACTGCACATGGGATTTCTGAGTACGTCTTTACGCATCTCGCGAGACTGGGACCACGCTATACCGGTTTGAGTAAACACTTCTGCGGACTAATTATACCCGTACCGGATGGTGCCTACATTAATTACCGAAGCCTGAGAGAGGCCTCGGATCACGAGAAGAGACTTAACTCGCTGGCCAGTACCCCCCAGCTAGAATTTGGTGCTGCACGCCGCTGTCAAAAAGGGACCATACCTATATTGCGGTTGCCGACAGCAACACCCGATCCCACGCAGGCCTGATCCTGCTCTATAACGGCCTATCCAAGGTCGAGCCACGTCATGTCCGCCTCTGAAGAAGCAGAGCAGCCTGCCCCCAGTGAGCCTTTGGCCGCAGGCGCTACTTCAGCCCCCAGCATGATGCCGTTGACGATGCCATATTATTTTGGGGCCCCCTGGTTTTCACGCTATTCAGCCCATAATTTAAAGGACATTAAAGACAAGATCATGGCCTTGTCCTGGCTCTATTGTATCTCCGCCGAGCAACAGATAGAGATCCTCTTAGCACAGATAGAAAAGGCCGCCCGCAGAGAGGTCATGTCCTGGCCCATCTCCGCAAGAAATACAATGGAACAAATCTTTGACCGCCTCAGCACCACATTTGAAGCCAGGACGGTGTCAGAAGTAAAGATGTGGTTCTTCAGAAAAAGCAGCAGCCCGGTGAGTCACTCAGTGATTTTGCTTTGTCCCTACAAGAGGCCTTAAGAGCCTTTGTCCAGGTAGACCCCCGGGAAGCTGAAAACCAAGACCAAACCCTGCGGGAACAGGTTATCGCGGATGTAAACACTGAGCATTTAAGGGGCCAGTTGAAAATGTTGTCGGCCCAACACCCCAGCAGTAAGTTTCTGGACTTTAAAGAACTGGCCATCAGTATCCTGGGCCAAAACCTGCCCACTGAGCCAGCGGTCCCCCTTGAACAGCCTGTCTGCAAGCCCAAGAGTATCGATGTAAATCCGTCAGGGGCCCGCCAAGCCACTCAGGCTCCCACATCTGACGCAGTCGCTGCATTGATGGAACAGGTTAACTATCTCACTAAGAGCCTGGAGAAAGTGTGCAAGAAGATAGAGGAGTGGTAGAGACCGTTGCTGTTGATAGATGAACTCCCATTACCTCAGAGGCCTTTTCCACTTGCATATCAAGAGGTTTATCCCAAAGACCCTGGCGGACGACAGAGTGACCGGTTTAAGAACCGTAAAAGGCCCGTCTGCACTTATTGGAAGAAATCTGGCCATACTAAACCCACGTGTTGGCAGTTAAACGGGCCACCTTCGAGGCTGAGGACCGCCCCTCGGGAGGTAGAACAGTAGGTCCAAAAGATCTCAGCTGGATTCCCAGATATGTGGGATCTCGTCCAAATATTAATATACGGATTAACGGGATACCCTTTGAAGCCCTGCTGGACACCGGGTCACAAGTTACCACCATTCAACGACTCACCTTTGACAAGTTCTGGGATTCAAGCCTCCTTACCCAGCCACCCGATTCCTGGCTGGAGATCATCACTAGCAACGGCAAGCCGATAAAAGTTCATAGGTACTGGGAACCTACCCTCCAGGTGGGAGAAGCCACCTTACCGCAGCAAGGTGTGATTGTGGTGGAAGCCGGAGATATAAAGGTACACCCCGTGATTTTAGGGACTAATGTCTTCAAAAATTGCTACTCCCAGGTACTTTAGGCACTACACCAATCCTTACCTTCGGCTTCATCTGCATCTAAGAAAGTCATTCAAAAGACTATTAGTGTGCTGTGTGCCCAGCAGAGGTTCGCAAATGGGGGAAATCTGCACTGCCCGGATCCGGGATAACCGACAAGTAATTCTGCCACCAAATTGTCAGACCCTCCTGTGGTGCCATGCTGTCCTAGGGATCCAGGGCCAAGACTATCAAGCCCTAGTGGAGCCTATCTAGATGGAGAATCATCCCTTTGTGAGAGCCGCCAAAAGCCTAGTGACCGTCTCCCAAGGTAAAGTACATGTCCGTCTGATTAATTTCAGAGATCACCCTGTTGCTCTCACTAAGCACTGCCCTGTTGCTCAGCTTTTCCAGATCTCCTCCCAGGATGTTCCGTCTGCCTGTCACAGAGACGTCTCAAGCTACACAGAGTGGCCGCATCCCTGCCAGCAGTTCTCAAGTCCCCTGGTGGGAGGAACTTCATGTGGGGAACGAATTCACCCCAAAGTATCAAATAGAGGGGGTCCTGAATCTGGTAAAGAAACACCACCAAGCCTTCAGTATGCAGCCTACGGACTATGGAGAGGTCAGTGTAATCAAACACACCATACTCACTGGCTCTCATCTTCCCATCAAGGAGAGATACAGACCCATACCATCTACTACGTACCAGTCCGTAAAAGACATGATACAGGAAATGAAGGACTCTAATATAATCCTGGACAGTCATAGTCCCTGGGCTGCACCCCTGGTTCTTGTCAGTAAGAAAGACGGAAATATCTGATTCTGTGTGGACTATAGAAAAATCAATCAAATAACCCACAAGGATGCTTATCCATTGCCACGCATTGAGGAATCTTTGACTGCCCTGGGGTCATCAGCCTATTTCTCTACTCTTGATTTAACCAGAGGATACTGGCAGGTACCAATGGCCCCGGAAGACCAGGAAAAGACCGCTTTTACTGCACCTATGGGCCTGTTCGAGTTCAACTACATGCCTTTTGGACTGTGTAATGCCCCAGGGACATTTCAGAGGTTGATGGAGCGTTGTTTAAGCCATAAGAACTTCGAGATGGTATTGGTGTACTTGGATGATGTCATTATTTACTCCAAGACATATGAGGACCATTTAAAACATCTGGCTGAAGTGTTTGAAGTCCTTAACAAATATGGCCTCAAAAGCAAACCGTCCAAGTGCCATCTGTTGAAGCCTGCGGTGAAGTATCTGGGGAATGTTGTAAGTGCAGAAGGAGTCCAGCCTGATCCTAAAAAATTGGTTGCAGTTCGTAATTGGCCTGTCCCTACCACCGTGAAAGAGGTGAGAAGTTTTCTCAGTTTTGCAGGATATTACAGACGCTTCATCCCGCACTTTGCTCAGATCGCGGATCCGATCCAGGAACTCTTAAGGGGGTATCCCAAGAAGAGTCCAAAGACTCCTATCCCCGTCGAGTGGAATGAAGAACGGGAGATTGCCTTCCAGTTCCTAAAGAAGAAGCTGACAGAACCCCCTGTCCTGGGTTATCCGGACTATCAAAAGCCGTTCCACCTCTACACTGACGCCAGTAAGAAAGGCCTGCGAGCTGTGTTAGCTCAAGTACAGGAAGGTAAAGAGAGGGTGCTTGCTTACGCAAGCCGATCCCTGAAGGAGGCTGAGAAAAATGATCAAAACTACAGTTCCTTTAAATTGGAGTTCCTTGCTTAAGTGTTGGCCATGACTGAAAAGTTCAAGGACTACCTCGCTGCCACTCCGTTCATCGCCTTCACTGACAACAACCCTCTAGCGCATCTAAACACCGCCAAATTGGGGGCTCTGGAACAGAGATGGGCCTCCCGCCTAGCCAACTATGACTTCACTGTGAAATATCGGGCAGGCCGCTCCAATGACAATGCTGATGCCCTGTCTCGGCCGACGATCTAAAATATGCCTGAGAGGAGGTGGAAATGCCAGCGTTCTACAACAAGTTTGCCCAGCAAGACAACGCTCACGCTGAGAATAACCCGGTTGCTGACCCTTCTCCACCAAACAAACCTGAATCCAGTGGTGAACAGGAAAGATGGATCAAGCTTTAGTCAGAGAGTAGAGTCCTCGGTGAACTGCTCGATTTCCTCATCAGTGTGAGAACCCCTGAGAGAATCCGTAGGAAGACTGCAGACCCAGAACTATTAAAGCTGAGGAGACATCGCCACCAACTCCTTCTTCAAAAAGGCCTGTTGCTGCGAAGAAGCCTGGATCCAGTGTCCTGCGACAGAGTGTACAGGATCCTCATACCACGTCGAGATGCTGGTCTTGTCCTGGAGATGTACCATGACCGGTCAGGACACTTCGGCGTGCAGAAGTCCACTCTCCGCAGAAGGGTCTATTGGGTTGGGATGAGAGAAGATATAGAGAAATGGTGCCGGGAGTGTACAGCGTGTGCCGCAGGGAGAGGTGAACGTCATGACCAGAGGGTGCCTCTGCATCCTATTGTAAGTAAAGCTCCCCTGGAACTTGTTGCCCTTGATCATGTGAAATTAGAGCCAAGTCGCTCAGGTTATACCTATGCCATGACTATTATTGATCACTTCACCAAGTTTTTCATAGCAGTGCCTGTGAAGGACCTGACAGCCAAGACCGCAGCAGAAGCGTTTTGGAAGCATTTCCTTCTGCCCTACGGCTGCCCAGAAAGGATCCTCACCAACCAAGGGTCTGCCTTCGAATCTCAGCTGTTCCACGAGTTGTGCCTGCTCCACAATTGCCAGAAGATCCGGACCACAGCGTATCATCCGCAAGGTAACAGACTTTGTGAAAAAATGAATCAGATACTCATTGAAATGTTGAGAGCATTACCTCCTGAGACCAGGGGAGATTGGCCTATTCTGCCTACACAGCCTATGTACACCTACAACAATACAATTCACTGCTCTACTGGGTACACGCCTTTCTACCTGATGTTCGGCCGTCAGGGTAGGCTGCCTGCGGACCACTCCCTGGATGTACAAGTGCCTGATATCATCAATCCACTACCAAAAATGGATTGGGTAGTGGAACATCAGAGACGCCTGCTTAACGCCAAAAAAATTGTTCAGGAACGCATGAAGAATGCCCGTGAGCGAAAACAGAGAGACTATGACCTGGCTGCTCATGCAGAGCCTCTTGCTGTGTGGGATACGGTGTGGTTGAAAAACAACCACTGCACCGTTAAATTGGACAGTAAGTGGGAGAGGACTCCCTACCTTGTAACTGACATTCCCAATGCTGGGACCCATACTTATGAGATATCCAGAGAAGGTAAGGGTTCCCAAATTGTACATAGAAATCATTTGAAGCCCTTCATTAAAAAAGGGACTGTTGCTGGAGACCTTGAACTTGAGTCTCCTGAGCCGGCGTTATCTGTTCAGTCTGCTAACCCCATGCGGGCCATTGTGGACTTGCTGCATGATGCTGAGCCACTTCATTGGTTCCTGACACCCTGGTTAAACTTTGCTGTGCCGGCTCCAGCTCCTGCGAGACCTCAACCCCAAGAAGGTCTATTCCAGGGTAAACCTAAATGGGGTCCAGATAATGTGGACCCCTCTGGCCCCCCTGAGCCACAGCAGGAGGAATCCCTGCCAGTGAGAAGGTCCACGCGGCCTACCAGGGGTGCCCACTGTTAAGGTTGGGAGACTATGTGTGTGACAGGAGTGTTCCTCCACTGGAAACTCCTGTCTAATTGCCTGCAAAACCCGGGTACGGACTCATGCTTTCTTGTGAGCCTCCAGGAACTTTGATATTGTTTTATTTTGACCAATGTGCCTTATTATATTTATGGACTATCCTGGTTATCCTATTCATGCTGTACCAGGTCAGTGCCCCCGTCCCAATAACATCTTATGAAGAGAACAACGCCCCTTGTCACCGGCCTTGACCTTTGCCAGCGGAACTGCCTGTTACCTTAATGCATATGTCTTGAATTGTCGTATATGCATGCATTTATGTCTCTCTACAGGTCGCAGTATCCAGATGGGCGGGCCCTGTGTGGTGCGAGGTCGCACCAATGTTAAAGCAGCGGGGTATGTAATGTCCCGCTCTGTAATGGTGGGCACTACTAAGGGGTCACAAGGGTCACGTTGTTCCCCCTCATGTGGGGAGATTGGTATTTTATCATTTTATGCACTGTTTTGCCCTGAAAATGACATATGTCTCTGTGTACAGGCCTGCTAGGGGTGTAGTTTAGCCTCCCAGACAGAAGAGTAGAGGGAGCTAGGGAGCCCCTAGTTTATATAGCTAGGCCCAGGCAGGGGTTAGGGGGTCCAGGCCCTGAAGTCTGAGAGAGTTCCTGCTCAGTTGCAGTTTATTGTTGGAGCTAGAATAGTCCAGGAGAAGGTTCCCCTTCTGTGTCCTGCAATCAGCAGAGAGAAACCCAGCAGTGCCATTAACCAGTCCAGCTAGAGTCAAGCTGAGAGGCAGAGAGAGAAAGTGAGTGCAAGAGGATATTACAGATCAGAGGAGGTACTTCAGTTTTCCCCAAGGATAAAGCCATCAATTAGGCAGACAGGCCTTGGAAGTTTTACCAGTCAGAATCCTGAGGGATGCAGCCTGTACTGTAAGTCTATTTAACCCTCTGTGTAACCTTGCCACGCTATACCTGCCATTACTACTGTGAAGCCTGCAGTATACCAATTGTCTTCTGTGAAACTACAAGGAGTGTGTATGAAGTTGCCATTGTTCAGTAAAAAAGAGTTCTGTTTCAACTCAAGTGTCTGCACCTCCATTATTCCCACTGTCAATCGGTGTGCCACCATTACCGGCACTGGCGTCACGAACTGTATGCGACCTGGCCATAGGCACATTAAATCATAACACCAAGGGCAACTCACCTAACACCCAGCCTGTTTCCCCCAAATTAGAGTGTGCCCCAGAGGACCCACGTGTCAGCCTCTCCATCACTGGCATCCCTCTCTCCCTTACCCCGGGATGCTACACTTGTTGATAATGAGAACCCTTTTACAGACACCTAACATTTTTTCCAGCTGATTGCATATCGTAAAAACTGCAGCTGATAGCATAGAAAATAATTATATTTTGTTAAGAGCTTCCTGACTGCCCACTGGCTATAAACATGCTATCTGAAGATACCCCATGCAGATAGCACATATATAAACGGTAAGGCAGCGCTATAATCAGGTCACGCAATGCTGAACAGGAGAAGACAGGCTTGGATTAGTAAAAGCATTCCAAAGTTATTACCACAAAGTAAGGCATGTCAGATTTGCAAAAATCGAACTTGCAAAATGGCCCGGTCATTAAGGGGTTAAAAATGTTTCTTTACTGTTCTTAAACTCTCCCTAGCACAAATAGATTACTCGAATGTGTCTGTACAGTAATTATTTTTGGCAGACACAGCCAATCAGGGCAAGCCTCCTCCCTCCAGGGGTTTTAGTTAGTGATGAGAGGCAGGGGCAATATTCGAATTTGCAATATTTTGCAAATATTTGTGCGAATATTCGCCAAATTCGAAAATTTGCGAATTTGTAATCTGCAGTCATTATTTTCTTGATTGCGAAAATTTGCATATAAAAATTTGCATAAAATTTGCATAAACAGGTATTTAAAGGGTATCTAAATACAAGTTTATGCAAATTGTATGCACATTTTTATACGCTAATTTTCGCAATAAAAAAAATAATGACATTATTCTCTTGATTGCGAAAATTTGCATATAAAACATGTGCATACAAATTCTCGAATATTCACGATTGTGAATATATTTCGCGATATTCTAAATATTCGCGAATTCTCGAAGTGCCGATATTCTCGATTAAAATTCGCAATTCGAAAATTTGTGATCAACACTAGTTTTAGTAAGGATTTTGTTTGGTCATGACATTGTTACATAACGGCAACATATATAAGTCACCTTCTGAGTGTGATTTTTATTTGTAAGGCCAGTTTTATAATCTACAGTGGTGTATATAGAGGACAAGGTGTCTTATAGCAAAGTAATGAACTAGGCCTCTTTCAAGTGTGCATGACAGCACCATGGATTCTCTTTTCATTTTCATGATAAGGTCATTCTCAGCTTCCTTAGTTGCTTACATGCAGGTGATATGCAAGTTCTTACCACTCGTTATTCATGGGAACCAACCAGGAATGAGCTTAAACTCTCAAAGGGCCCCAGATTATAGGTATTTTCTTATTGAATTCAATATAATGCCTCATTGTTAGAGTTGAGCGAACAACTGGAAGTTCGGGTTTGCCGGGTTCTGCCGAATTTCACTACAAAGTTCGAATTCGGGACCCAAACTTGACGCGAACTTGACCCCGAACCTCATTGAAGTCAATGGGGACCTGAACTTTGGGGAACTAGAATGGCTTTAAAAAAGTCCTAGAAAGGGCTAGAGGGCTGGAAATTGAAGCAAAATAGGGGTAAGAATAGGACAAGTGCTCTGCAAACAAATTTGGATAGGGAAATAACTTAAAACAACATAAAATACATAAAAATTTAAAATAAATGTTCTAAACGTGAGCACAAGTCAGTGACAGTGGTACCTGCCACCTCGCAAACAGAGGATGTGGCAGCCTCGCCACCACATCTTTCACCGTCACTAAGCATCTCCACACTATCCCATGGAAGCGTTTAGCTGTCCATCTCAAAATTTGAAAAAGAAATGGAAATAGAATGTACCCCCCTACCCACCACGATCCCTGGCCCTGAATGCCAGGATCTCTAAATTCTTGGTTCTTTGAAATGCTGTCTTTCTGTTTGGTGAAGATGGATGAAGACTTTTAAAAAACTTGTGGTCGTGGCTGTCCCACAGTACGTGGTTGCCAGCCACCACTACTTTTGCAGGCGAGCCATCCCTTCCCTGCACAACCAAGTGGCAGACAAAATCAGGTGTGCACTGTGCAACGCCATCTGTGGCAAGATCTACATAACCACCAATACGTGGACCAGTAAGCACAGGGAGGGAAGTTATATCTCCCTAACAGCACACTGGGAAAATGTAGTGGCGGCTGGGCCAGAGGCGGGTAGCAGTTTGGCGCATGTCCTTCCACCCCCAAGGATTTCAGGGCATTTCTATTTGCCTCCTGTTGCCTCCTCCTCCTACTCTGATTCCTCCTCCTCTACCACCTCCTCATCATTTCAGGGTAACACCTTCACCATCAACATCAGCACAGCCAGGGGGATTTTCTGAAACTAATCTGTTTGGGGGAAAAACCCCACACCGTGCAGTAGCTGTGGACGGGCATGGAACAACAGACCGATGAGTGGTTGGTGTCACTGAGCCTCAAGCCCGGCCTGGTGGCGTGCGATAATGGGCGAAGTCTTGTAGCAGCTCTGGGCCTAGCCGGTTTGACACACATCCCTTGCCCGGCACATGTGCTGAATTTGGTGGTGCAGAAATTCAGGAACATCTGACAGTGAAAATCAATTCAATTAATCCAGCTCTTATATTCTGGTTGGACAAATTCATTTTTATTGGTGTTCAAGGACCCCTGCGGCTTGAGCCGCAGATGTGACAGCAAATAATTTTATTAAATTTGTCGGTCAGATTGTTGGGTAACATTTCCACGGTTATCAGGACTTTCCATTATAAATCGTAACAAAAACTATACAAGGAACATTTCAAAAAGAGAAAACTAACCCGACCAGGCTCCCACTCTACACCCCCCCCCCTTTCACTCAAACCATTCATTAATGCCCATTCGCAAATGATTTACTAATTTACTTATAAACATATTTAAATAACTATAAGTCAGATAAACGAAATAAACAAACATAACTATATACATGCCTTGCCCTTAACTTATAAGGCCAGTCATAAACTAGTGGCTCGGAGGGTGGGTTCCTGCACCAACATAGGACATGTACACAATTGTCCAGCCAGGGCACAGTTCTGGAGGAGGAGGAGGAGGACGAGAAGAAACCGTGTTCACAGCAGGGTGGCACCAAAAGCAGCTCACAGCCATTACTTGATCGTGGCTGGGGTGATACGGAGGACACAGATGATACACCTCCCATAGAGAACAGCTTGTCGTTGCCTCTGGGCAGCCTGGCAAACATGAGCGACTACATGCTGCAATGACTGCCGAGTTGCCAACATACTAACTTGTGCAGATTACTGGGTGGACACCCTGCTGGATCCCCGTTACTAAGACAACATGCCGTCCTTAATTCTGTCACTGAAGCGTGATCTGAAGAAGCCAACACTGGTAGATGCGCTGCTGATGGCATTCACACCTTACACCGGTGGCTCAGTGGAAGCACAAGGCTAAAGTAGAGGAGGATGAGGAAGAAGTCGCCAACACAGCTGGGTCACCACGGCTGGGGGCGTTATCACAGACAAGCGCAGCCGCCTGTCCACAGCCAACTTGGACAATCTCACGTTCATTAAAAAGAACCAGGCATGGATACCACAGGACTTGTTCGTACCTCATGCAGAATAGACATATTTACCGACCTCACCCAACTATTCTTATACTACAGCTCACTTACTCTTTGATTTCTTTTTTATATGTCCCAATGTTTTGGGGTCTACCCCAATTTATAAAAAAAAAAAAAAAACATTGTTGTTGGCGACTACCTTTGGCTTCACAGCCAAAAAAGGCTTTATGTCAGGCAGCAATGTAACCGCCAATTATAATGGACTAAGTTCCCTGTCTGTTATGCAGTGCAGGGGTACTTTGAAAGAAAGAAGGGGTACAGATCAGCCAACAATCTGAACGCCACCTAATTTACAGCATATATTTCCCAGTCAGGTATGCAGGGCAGGGGTAGTTTGAAAGAAAAAAAGGGGTCATGGAGTGTACCCATCATCAGGCATCTATTTGCCCCGCTAAAGGATTATTTTAAAAGTGTATAAAAGCCACAAGGGGCCCCCACGCTGCATATTTGTCATGGAGACATCACGGAGATTTAACAGCATATAACTAAAGCACCCAACAATGTAAACGCCGCCGAATTTACAGAATATAATTCACAGTCAGAAATGCAGTGCAGGGGTACTTTATGGCCCAAGAATGTAACATACGATTTTTTGAAATTTACCGCCTGTCACTTATGCAGAGCAGGAGTTTGTATACAGCAAAACTGGCAACATGTCACCCACCAATGTAACAGATGATTTTTTGAAATGTACCGCCCTGTCACTTATGCAGAGCAGGAGTTTTTATATGGCAAAACTGGCAAAAAAAAAACAGTTTTTTCAGCTTTGTATGCAAAAGTGCTCTGTGGCACAACAGTACGGGTTTAATCCACCAACTACAGAAATGCACTATGTCACCACAAAATTTTAAAATCGGTTTTTCAGCGGTGTATGCAAACATGCTCTGTGGTACGACAGTACGGATTTGTTCCCCCAACTACAGAAATGCACTATGTCAACCCAAAATTATAAAATAGGTAATGTAGGGGGACTTGACCTGCCAGAAAAAAGGAATTTTTCCTCCACTAAGCTACCAAAAAATAATTAGACTGATGTCCCTGGCAGGCTGGCACACATGCAGTTCCAAGGACATTGCAGTTGCTAAAATGGCCGCTGACCCCCACCCCAGTAACAGATGGATTAAAAATTATTTTTCAGTATTACTGGGCTCGGATCTGGGTACAAATATGTTCCAAAGCACCCTTAATAATTGCTGTAGTTTGAAGATTTAACACCACCAAGTTCAACAGATTTCTTCCCTAATCTCTCCCTCACAACAGCAGCATCCTGTGGCTTATATAGAGGCTGGGTCATATGCTGCACTTAGCCAATCACAGCCATGCCAATAGTAGGCATGGCTGTGATGGCTTTGTAGGGAAAAGTAGTGAAAAGCTTGCTGATTGGCTGCCCTTTCAAAAAGCTGGAAGAAATTGCCAAACAACGAACCCGAACCCAAACTTTTACGGAAATGTTCGGGCTCAGGTCCGGGTGTGGAAAACCGTAAAGTTCCTAGCAAGAAAGACCCTTGTTGGTCCAGAAAATTAAGTTAAATACATAAGAGTAGCTATCAGCTACATATTTCTGTTTATGGCCTCATTATTAAAAAGTACCTTTTATTAAATCAATTTAAAACGGGAGAATAAGACCCCTACAAAAAGCCAAAATCCAATAAAAGAAAAGGGCTGGAGGATGGTGTAATAGCTGGTTTCTATTCACTATTAGACAATTTCAATCGGGTACCCTTGTGTATATATGGACTACCAATCCTTATATAAGTAGATACGATGCAAAGAGATGTGTTAATTTCACACTATCTCCTTGTTATAACAACTATAATGGTATAAATATGGTTTTTATTGTTATGATCAAGGAGATGTGTTGTTTTCACACTAACTCATTTTATAGAGGATGTTGCTGGTGTAAATATAATTTCTTAAATTCTAGGGAAGTAGGGAATTTTTTGTTTTATTTATTTTATTCCAACATGACCATATACAGTGGATATAAAAAATATACACATACCTGTTAAAATGTCCGTTTTCTGTGCTGTAAAAAAATGAGACAAAGATAAATAATTTCAGAACTTTTTCCACCTTTAATGTGACCTATAAACTGTACAACTCAATTGAAAAAAAAAAAAAAACTGAAATCTTTTATGTAGAGGGAAGAAAAAAATATGAAACTAAAACAATGTGGTTGCATAAGTGTGCACACCCTCTTATAACTGGGGATTTAGCTGTGTACAGAATTAAACAATCACATTCAAAATCATGTTAAATAGGAGTCGGTATACTCCTGCCATCATTTACAGTGCCTCTGATTAACACCAAGTAAAGTTCAGCTGCTCTAGCTGGTCTCTCCTGAAATTTTCTTAGTTGCATCCCACAGCAAAAGTCATGGCCCACAGAGAGCTTCCAAAGCATCAAAGGGACCTCATTGTTAAAAGGTATCAATCAGGAGAAGGGTACAAAAGAATTTCCAAGGCATTAGATACCATGGAACACAGTGAAGACAGTCATCATCAAGTGGAGAAAATATGGCACAACAGGGACATTACTAAGAACTGGACGTCCCTCCAAAATTGATGAAAAGATGAGAAGAAAACTGGTCTAGGAGGCTACCAAGATGCCTACAGCAACATTAAAGGAGCTGCAGGAATATCTGTCAAGTACTGGCTGTGTGGTACATGTGACAACAATCTCCCGTATTCTTCATATGTCTGGGCTATGGGGTAGAGTGGCAAGACAAAAGCCTTTTCTTACCAAGAAAAATATCCAAGAAAGGCTACATTTTGTAAAAACACATCTGAAGTTTCCCAAAAGCATGTGGGAAAAGGTGTTATGGTCTGATGAAACCAATGTTGAACTTTTTGGCTATAATTCCAATGTTGGGTAAGGTATGTTTGGCACAAAAATAACACTGCACATTACCAGAAGAACACCATCCCCACAGTGAAGCATGGGGCTGTTTTTCTTCAGCTGGAACTTGGGCCTTAGTTAAGATAGAGGGAATTATGAATAGTTCCAAATACCAGTCAATTTTGGCCCAAAACCTTCAGGCTTCTGCGAGAAAGCTGAACATGAATTGGAACTTCATCTTTCAGCATGACAACAACCCAAAGCATACATCCAAATCAACAAAGGAAAGGCTTCACCAGAAGAAGATTAAAGTTTCGGAATGGCCCAGCCAGAGCCCAGACCTGAATACGAATGAAAATCTGTGGGGTGATCTGAAGAGGGCTGTGCACAGGAGATGCCCTCGCAATTTGACAGATTTGGAGTGTTTTTGCAAAGAAGAGTGGGCAAATCTTGCCAAGTCAAAATGTGCCATGCCGATAGACTCATACCCAAAAAGAGTGCTGTAATAAAATCAAAAGGTGCTTCAACAAAGTATTAGTTTAAGGGTGTGCACACTTATGCAACCATATTATTTTATTTTAATTTTTTTCTTCCCTCTACCTAAAAGATTTCAGTTTGTTTTTCAATTAAGTTGTACAGTTTATAGGTCACATTAAAGGTGGAAAATGATTTATATTTGTCTCATTTTCTTACAGCACAGAAACCTGAAATTTTAACAGGGGTGTGTAGACTTTTTATATCCACTGTAAGTCTCACATTCTTCCCATAATATTTTTAAATATATGAAGTATTGTCGCCTTCTGTGTGTATTTAACACCCTCAAAATGTGCCAACTTGCATATCTGAAAAATAATATTCTGACATGGGAGATGTATATCAAGTACTTTCCTACAAATTGAATTAACTTCACTAGAAATTTCACAGCAAATTTGATAGCCACAACTTTGTGTTAAATCCCTTATTACAGAGGGTCCATTTTTTAAGTGTACGGCACAAAACTGTATTCTTCTGTCTACAGATTAGGAGTACCTGCAGAACGCTCCCAGGTTTTCAACACCAATCCCAGACCTAAACTAAAAACATTCCTATTGCCCCCCCCCCCCCGACATGTTTTGCCACTTATGTGTCTTCATCAGAGTCTTGGGACAACAAAAAAAAAGTTCCTTTTTGCTAACAAGTGCCAAGAAAACCCTACCACATCATAGAGCAGACATTCAAGAGAGTCTCTTTGATAATGATTTGAGTGAGAGCAGTAACCATTTTGGCTGATCTGAGCAGAAGATTCAGGAGGAGGCTTGGAACTCCATGTTTAGCTGTGTTTTGTGGTTGGTGGTAATAGTGGCACCTGTAGCCACAGCATTTGAGTTTGGGGAAGCAACAGTGACAGTCAGTTCAAATGTAGAGCAGGGGAGGGGGGCCAAGAAGCCCACCATGATATATCACAATCTGATAAAAGCAGCAGAGAGGGTGAGGACTTAAATAACGATTATGTCCTGGGCAGGACCTAGGAGCCTGATCGGGGTGTTGAGGAAGCAGCCATTGCAGAGGAACGTGAGCGCCGAGGGCCCCCCCCCCCTTCCCGGTCAGACCGGTCCAAATTAGGTGCAGATGCATATATGGTGTGCTGGAGGGGCACTGTGAATTGTCCCTGCGGTGGAGGCAGAGGTCACGGCGGAGGATGAGGAGGCAGAGGCGGACATTGTCGCAGGACCAACGCCTAAGAACTTTGAGGCGGAAGTGGCGTCACCTGGTCAAGTTGCTAGTGTGGCTGGGCAGGAACCACATTTACTCAGTGGGCAGTAAAGGACATATATTGTCCTTGACCATAGTTAAGGGTACTTTCACACTAGCGTTGGTGCGGATCCGTCTGTTTATTTGTACAGGCGGATCCGCACCTCTAATGCAAACGTTTGTATCCGTTCAGAACGGATCCGTTTGCATTAGCTTTAAAGAAAAATGACAAAGTCCAAAACGGATCCGTTTTGACTTACATTGAAAGTCAATGGGGAACGGATCCGTTTTCAAATGCACCATATTGTGTCACTGACAACGGATCCGTCCCCATTGACTTACATTGAAAAAAAAAACGGATCTGTTAGGCTCCGCCTCTTCAGACAGACACCAAAATGCTGCATGCTGCGTTTTGGTGTCCGCCTCCAAAACGGAATAGAGGCGGAACGGAGCCTAACTGATGCATTCTGAACGGATCCTTATCCATTCAGAATGCATTGGGGCTTAACTGATCCGTTTTGGACCGTTTGTGAGAGCCCTGAAACGGATCTCACAAACGGAATCCAAAACGCTAGTGTGAAAGTACCCTAAAGCAACCAACCAATTTTCCCCAAAAAGGCTGTATCACAAACAAATTTCACCACTGAATGGCTAAACGACATAATTCGGTTCATACAGAGAAAGTCTACAATCACCCATTAAGTTTCCCAAAAAAGGCTGTTTCACAAATAAATTTCACCAATGAATGGCTTATCGACATAATTTGGTTCATACAGAAGAAAGTCTACAAGCACCCATCAATTTTCCATTATTCTTTTTCCTATTAATATACCTCCAAAAAATAAATATAACACTTAGTGTTGAATGAGCATGCTCGGCCGAACACCAGTTCGGCTCGAGCATTTCTATGCTCAGCCGAACACCTGCGTGTGCTCGAGTCAGTGTATTTAAATCTAATTTAGCCTTTATTTCTATGCAGACGGTCACTCTACAGTGGGGGAATGCCTCAGTGCAAGTCCGCAGCTTAGGAGTCCCTGCTCTTCCTCCATATATAGCTATGTCCATATATGGAGTCAGTGCTTGGGTGCACCCCAGTATATTTAAATCTAATTTAGCCTGTATTTCAGACAAAAACTTTTGCGGGGTTTGAACTTCTTCTCTATAGGAATACTTACTAGTAGTGAGCTCCCCCTAGTGGCAGTAGTAAGTATTCCTATTCCAGTAGAAGTCTCATATTTTTTTTAAGCAACTGCATATGCAGCTATTAAAGCTGAGTGGTGGTTAGAGTTCTGGGATGTGATGTGGACTCTGAGTTTGAATCCCGTCACAAACTTTTTCAGAAATAGAGGCTAAACTTAATTTAAATATATATATATATAGATATATATATATATATATATATATATATATATAAGCCATAATATATTTACACATATTATTATATATTTAGAATACATAATATAGTATATGTAAATATATTATGGCTAAAACATCAGTAGTAGTTTCCCACATATTATGCATTTATATATATCAGATGAATGATTATATATATATATATATGTATATGTATATATATATATATATATATATATATATATATATATATAATCTATTTATTTTTAATTTTTTAGTAATTACACATTTATTTTGTGCCATACATTCTTTACAATAACTAAAAAAACATAATGAATATAAACTTAATCTCTAGTTCTGAAAATGTTGTGGCTGTATTTGAACTCACAGCTACCGCATCACAGCCCAGAACTCTAACCACTTAGCTATAATAGCTGCATAGCCAATTACAAAAAATAAAAATTAAAAAATAAAATACGAGATTTCTACTGTATAAGAACACTTACTACTACCACTAGGAGGAGCTCACTACTAGTAAGTATTCCTATACAGAAAAAGTCATTTTTTTTTATTTAAGTAACTGGCTATGTAGCTATGATAGCTGAGTGGTTAAGTGCTTTGCTTGTAATGCAGAAGGTACTGAGTTAAAATCCCAGTGCAAGCTTTTCTGAAATACAGGCTAAATTAGATTAAAATACAATGGGGTATCCCCAAGCACTGACTACATATGTGGACATAGCTATATATGGAGTCAGAGCAGGGACTCCTAAGCCGAACTAGAGTCCTGACACCCTCCCCTCTTCCGAGCAGGGGGTGACTGGGGTCCCGATGTTTTCAGCCAGAGCACACGAGCACTTTGATGCTCGATCAACACTGTTAACAATCACAATTCACTGCAGAATGGCTAATAGGACGTACGTATCTATCTTTTTAATACACCCTGTAAATAGCTTTAGTACAATGGAACTTCACTGCTGAACTGCAAATATTTTTTTTTACCACTAATACACACCAAAAAGGGCTGTAATTTTCTCACTTCAGCACAGCTAATAAGCCCTTCTTCTTTTTCTCCACTAATAAGGGCTTTAGAACATATCTCCTGAACGGCAAATGTATATATTTTTTTGCCACTAATACATGCCAAAAAGGGCTTTAGAACATTTAACTGCAACACTGAACGGCAAATATATTTTTCTTTTTTCCAATTATACACTCCACAAAAAGATTTAGAACATGTAACTGAACTGCTGAACGGCAAATACCAGTATATTTTTCTTTTTTCCAATTACACACTTCACAAAAGGCTTTAGAACATATAACTGCACCGCTGAATTGCAAATATATTTATCTTTTGCAACTAATACATGACAAAAAGGGCTTTAGAACATATAACTGCACCGCTGAACGGCAAATATATATCTATTTTGCCACTATTACATGGCAAAAGGGGTCAGCAATGACAGACTTCTCATCAAACAGGGGTTTTTTAAGCTCAAAAGTGCTTTATTTGTCACACAGCACATCACACTTCAAAGTTTGGCATCACTCGGCACGGTGAAGTCAAAGCTTCACATAACAATGCCTAGCCGGGCAATGAACGCTTGCCCAGTTAGGCACCCACTATACAGAGGACTCCCTAACTGACTTCTAGCTCAGTGTTCACACTGTGGTATTCGGCTTCGGTAAGACAGCTTCCTAGCTGTGACCAGTGCAACCCACCAGTCCTCCTGGTTGAAGCAGCAAAATACCTTGGGGGATATGGTGCAGCAGCCCTCCTGACTCTGAATGTGTGACACCTCTCTTCTTTAGGTGTCGCTGGGTCCTCCCATTCTCCGGTTTCCTCAGCATTGTGGCTGCTCAGCTCTCCTTGCTAGAACCACACAGAGCCTCTGCAGGCTTCCTCAGCCTTGTGGCCCCCAGCCCTCCTGGCTGCGACCACACAGGCCTTCTACAGGTCTGTTCTCTGGGACCTAACTTCTCCTCTCACACAATGAGGATTGCTGTATCCCCAAGTGATTATCGCACCTGGCCTCCCCTTAGGCCAGGTGATCGTGTGGAAAACACATCAAATCATACAATACATCTCCTTTAATAGGTTTCCTGCACCATTCTAGGACATCTCTTTCTTCATATATGAGGCCTGTCACTGCCTCACAATATATATTCAAACAAAACAATAGCTGATCTCAGGGAGACCAGCTATAGAAAACACCGCAGAGCCTCATTTAAGAGTCTCAAAACAGCAATCCAAAGTGCAAAGCTCCCTGGTAAACAGTAATATGCAAAATAAATGTGGAGCCCCAGTTATGGGTCTACAACACAATGAAAGCCAGATATCCCTCAAAGGAAGGGAAACCGAGCAAAGGGGTGTCTCCACAATATATATTGGATGTTTATTACCTCATGTACCTGATTAACTCTATGAACTGTTGATCTAATAATAAATTCTAGAAAGATTGATCTTCCTGTATAGCAGGGGTGCACAACGTTTTCTGGTTGGAGGCCACATTGGCAGACTGAACCAATGACAAGGGCTGAAAATAAAATTTAACTGAAATTCTGTATTTATGGCATAGTGAATATACAGTATATACAATTAATGTCTAGTTACAGTTGCAGGACTCCTATGTAATGGGAAAATACATGAAAAAGACATGTGAGCAGCCACAAGACAGACATAAATGTCTGTTACCAGAGGGTTGTTGGCCGCACAGAATGGTATCAAGGGCCATATGTGGCCCCCGGGCCCCAGGTTGTGCACCTCTGCTATATAGCATTTTAATCTGAATATATTGGAGCACAAAGACAGCTGAGTTCAGGATCAGTGGCTATCAGTGGTGTTATATTATAATAAAAGTTTTCTTTAAAATTTAAGTTATTCATGTGTTCTCAGTAAGCCACCAGAATGAATTTTGTATAAGACATGTAAAATCAAAGGTCTATTCTTCAGATAAATTTGCATGCACATTGCACCATAGGAATGTATTTTCCCTATGAATGAACATGCTTAAAACCATTAATCAACACACAAATCGGTCACTTAAAAATGAGCTTGAAATCTCCCTATGTGGAATACTCAGATATATATATATATATATACTATCTCATCCAAAAATTGAGCATCTACAACCACAATATAATCAATATGAATCTTTATTATCAGCTTATTACAAACAATCATAGTATCAAAAAAAACTCTAAAATTGCAATATAATCAGGGGAAAAGACATGGACCAGCAACACCTAACCTGACCTAAAACCACTCCTCCTGAAGAGGCTAGACGGCGAAAAGCGCGTCGAGGAGAGGATCAGCTGGCATTTTTCCTGACAATATCTAAGTAATGATTTTTCTAATACACTATCCATTAATTTAATTACCTGCTTTTATGTATAGGCTATAGCATTCAGTACATAGGTAGTATTTGGCCTTAGTAGGAGTTGTGAGCCCCAGTTTACTTCCCATGGTTTGGGATTTTGAACGGACCAAATTGCACGTTGCACTTTAGCTTGCTAGTCAGAGGCTTTCTCTACCCACTGAGAATAGTGTTGTCTTTTAACATACAGATTTACTGTTTTTGAAGATATATGGATGTTACTTGTAGAGTTATGAATAATTTGTGACATAATTGGTCAGGTTAGGTGTTGCTGATCCATGTCTTTTCCCCTGATTATATTGCAATTTTAGAGTTTTTTTGATACTATGATTGTAATAAGCTGATAATAAAGATTCATATTGATTATATTGTGGTAGATGCTCAATTTTTGGATGAGAATGCTTAAAACCATGTTTTAATTTATTTTGCTATGAGCAATATGCTTAGAAAGCCTGCCCTCAATTGGCCAAAGGGTACAATAGGAAAGAAAAGGTACATTAGTGGTATAGGTGGTGTTTATGTAGATAAAAATGTAGAACATGTCGAAAACATGATAAATTTAGAGGTAGCACTTTAGGTTTTCCTATTTTATCCTATAGCACTGGATCTATAAATTTCTTGAATAAGACCAAATTTCCTAAGGACAATTCTAATCTAGAAATACTAATTGTACTGTATGAAATAACATTGTGTAGAGATGAGCGAATCAGTTTGTAATGAACCAGGTTCTTTATGAACTTTCCAAAATTTAGCCAGCAGACGAACCCAAAGCTTTTCAAGTCTGCTTCGGACGAATCCAGTAAAACGGCAAGCAGTGCCATTTTACTGCTCTTGGTAGGAAAAAGCATGGGGGGATGAAGAAGAAGGATGCTCACATGACCCTGAGAGGGGCTTGCCCTGATTGGTTCACAGGCCGACAGACAATCTGGGAAAGCCAATCAGTATCATTCTTTGTTGGGCTGTAAATTAGGGTGGATTGGTGTATCCAGTAACTGACAGAAAATGATTTTAGGGACAGTCTACAGTCACAATCAAGCTTCTATTTTATTGTGAGGGACATTGAAGGGAAAGCATAGGAAGAAGAATTGTGTAGAATAGGAAAAGGCAAGGAAATATTTGAGCCAGGGAGTGAGAAGAAACCTATACAACAAAGATTAGATAGCATTTAAAATCTCAGTGAAAACACCTGGAATTCTAATCCAAAATCTGTGTCAGGGCATGTCCAGACTGGTTATTTATTTATTTATGTTTAGGAGGGTTTGAAGGGGGGCGGGGGGGGGGGGGGTTGGGGTTGAGGAAAATAGCATATATATGTGTCTTACAAAACAGAGTAAGACAAAGTGAAAATGTGAGCTATTAGTCCGAAATCCATGTCAGGACGACTCCAGACAGTAACAATTTATTTATTTTATTTAGGTGGAGGAGCAGGAAAAAAAAAGATTATGATGACAGCACTGGCCATGACAATCAGTTGTCTAGTGGGGGGCAGAGCCAGAAAGAACAGGCTCCCTTGACATGCTGGCCAGAATAGCAAGCTATATGCTCACTTGTTTACGCAGTGACAGGCATATCATTGACATTAAGCTGAATAGCCATGCTTTTATATCCCCCACCGGAAAAATTAAAATGGGGGAATGTTTTCCTCCTTCTGAAAGGGAGATTAAATTACGTTATTACCTGGAAACACTGTGTGCGCAACTTGCTGCAGCTTTTGCTGAGCATACTCCTGCTACCATAGTGCGGTGTGTATGTTTTTTTTTTGTTTGTTTCAATGTTATTATTAAAAGTTTTGTATATTACAACAAAAAGGTATAACAAAAGCATCAAGTAACGTACATAACGCTAGACTACAGCAAATATATTATGACAAATAGGCAGGCATTTGGAGTGTACAAATCTCTAGTTTGAAGAAAAAGAGCGGGACACACTAATAATAAACAATTAACAAACTAACTAATAGTCTCAGATAGGTTTAGACAGAGAGTTTCAGCAAATTGGTAGAAGTTGGGGTCATGTGGGACATCCAGGCCCCCCATTGAAGGAGAAATCTGTTTACTCTATGTTCCTTGTAGGCCATTATCTATTCATATGAACAAGTAATATGGACTTGAGTTATGATTTCAGCAGTTCTGGGTATAACATTAGATTTCCAACACCTGGTGATTGGCAATTTTGTTGCAAGAAACATATTAGCGACGGGGACTCGATACCTTGCCAGAATGGAGTATATATCTATAAAAAGGAGCACCCAGAGCGGAGTTTTTGAATAAGAATACCGCAAAATCTGGATACAACCTCAGAGATTTCCGTCCACAAATTGGACCGCAATGGGCAAGTCCAGAGAACATGTAGTAGGGTGCCTCTGTTTCCACATTGGCGCTAACATAAATGGGAAGTACTAGGGTAAATTCTACTAAGCCTTTCTGGGGCAAAATACCATCTCAGACAGGTCTTAATGGCAGCTTTATACATGGATGTGCTGCGAAAAGTAGCCAAAAGTAATTCAAAGGTTGCTGTCCAGCTAACCACAGAGATAGTCTCCTTCAATTATTTTTCCCAAGCCAGAAATGTTGCTGATTTATTGAAGGTTAGCTTAGAACCTAAGGCCACATGTATAAGTCACCTGGCATGGATTCTTAGAAAGTTTTATGTGGCGTATCTGGAGGTACTTGAAAAAGTACCCTTACGGAATGTGGAACTCCAGTTGCAGCTCACTGAAGGATTTGATATGGCCGTTCTCGTTAGCAGACCAATAACCTGGATGGCCAGCAAGCTACATTGAGATAGGCTTATATTTGGCAAGTGCAGCGCTAAGAGCTGTAGTGAAGATACATTGAGTAAGGAGAAGGATACAGAGAAATGGCAGACTTGGGCAGAGAAATGGCAGATGAGGTTTAACACTGACAAATGTAAAGTTATGCACATGGGAAGGAATAATGCAAGTCCCCCGTACATATTAAATGGTAAAACACTCGGTAACACTGACATGGAAAAGGATCTAGGAATTTTAATAAACAGCAAATTAAGCTGTAAAAAACAGTTTCAGGCAGCTAATGGCAAGGCCAACAAGATAATGGGTTGCATCAAAAGGGGCATAGATGCCCGTGATGAGAACATAGTTCTACCACTTTACAAATCACTAGTCAGACCACACATGGAGTACTGTGTACAGTTCTGGGCTCCTGTTAACAAGGCAGACATAGCAGAGCTGGAGAGGGTTCAGAGGAGGGCAACTAAAGTAATAACTGGAATAGGGCAACTACAGTACCATGAAAGGTTATCAAAATTAGGGTTATTAACTTTAGAAAAAAGACGACTGAGGGGAGATCTAATAACTATGTATAAAAATATCAGGGGTGAGTACAGAGATCTGTCCCATCATCTATTTATCCCCAGGACTGTGACTGTGACGAGGGGACATCCTCTGCATCTGGAGGAAAGAAGGTTTGTACACAAACATAGAAAAGGATTCTTCACTGTAAGAGCAGTGAAACTATGGAACTATCTGCCTGAGGAGGTGGTGATGGTGAGTACAATAAAGGAATTCAAGAGGGGACTGGATGTATTTCTGGAGTGTAATAATATTACAGGCTACAGCTACTAGAGAGGGGTCGTTGATCCAGGGAGTTATTCTGATTAGCATTCCAGGTAGGAGGGGTACTTTCAGTTGGGAAACACTAAGCTTGTTGATAAGGAGGGTTCTAAGGCATTTAGTAGAGGCCAGAGCAATTTCCATTTGAACCCAGGGGATTGAGGTCAGCAACCAAGTCTTGAGTGAGTAAACTTGATTTGCCTCGAAATAGTCTGACAGGTTAGGAAGGCGAAGGCCTCCTTGCAGTTTAGCCCTGAAAAGTATCATAGCAGCATTACAGAGTTTTTTATCAGACCAAACAAAACTGTTGAGTAAGCCTTGGGCTTTAACAAAGAAATGGTTGGGAACATTGGTAGGAACAGTCCTAAAAATATTACTTTGTAATTATTTTAGGAGGCAGTGTCTCATTTTATCATGTCTAGCAAGGGGGATAATTAATATGATAAAGTTGTGAAATCGACGAAGGAATAGCAATGCCTAGGTATTGTACACAGTTGGGTCTCCAGTCGAACAGGAAATCTTGTTTCAAGAGGCCTAATATTTGGTCTGGGATATTTAGTGGGAGAATTTGGGATTTTGTCTCATTGACCTTACAATGTGATAGGCGGCCAAATTCCTTGATCGGTGATAGGGCAGCTGGCAGAGCAGTTTGGGTAGAGGACAAGGATAATAGCACATTGTTTGCATAGAGGGATATGCGGTGTTGTGTGTCTCCAATCTGAATGCAAGAAACATCCAGGTGGAGCCTGATTGCCTGAGCAAGGGGTTCAATAGCTAAAATGAATATCAGGGGAGAAAGGGGGGACCCCTGTCGAGTACCATTTGTCAAAAGGAAAGAGGACAATACTGCCCCATTACCAAAAACTTTTGCTGAAGGTCTAGTGCAGGGGTCCTCAAACTATGGCCCGCGGGCCACATGCGGCCCGCTGAGGAAACTGATCCAGCCTGCCGGGTGTTTCTCACGGCTCGGCAGGGTGCTGCCAACCCCTCCCAGCAGAGACGCAAGGGGTTGCGGCGGACGAAGAGAGGGACTGACAGTGTAGTGCGGCCGAGCTCTGTCTGGTCCTCGGTACAGGAACTTTTGTTTCCTGTATCCTGTACTCGGCCGGACTGACAGGAAGTGCTCACTTACTGTGCACTTTCTATCAGTCGGCTGGGTACAGGAAACAAATGCTCCTGTACCGCGGACCTCACAGACCTCGGCCACGCTACACTAGGGGAGGGGGTGAGTAATGAATGAGCAGTGTGACAAGGTGATGAGGGAGGGGCCCTGAGAAAAAGAGTGACAAGAAGGGGGAGGGGAGTGACAACAGAGGGGGGCTGAGAAAGAGTGACAAGGGAGGGAGCGGGCCTGAAAAATAAAAGTGACAAGGGAGGGGGACTGAGAAATGACAGTGATAAGGGAGGGGTCTGAGAAATGAGATTGACAAAGGAGGGGTCTGAGAAATGACAGTGACAAGGGAGGGAGGGGCCCTGAGAAATGACAGTGACAAGGGAGGGAGGGGGCCTGAGAAATGAGAGTGACAAGGGAGGGGTCTGAGAAATGAGAGTGACAAAGGAGGGTCTGAGAAATGAGAGTGACAAGGCAGGGAGGCTGAGAAATTAGAGTGACAAGGGAGGGAGGGGGGAATGAGCGTGACAAGGGAAGTTTGAGGTCCCCTGGTCTAGTGTAAGGAGCTTGTATGCCAGTTATAAAAGACTACATCACCCACAACACCAAAAAGGCGAACTCCAAATTTAAGCAGTCGAACGCCATCTCCGCATCCAACGTGACCAGGAGGACCTGATTACCAGTTTGGTTAATAAAATCTACTAAATGTAGGGCCCGGTGAGTATTATCTATTATTTGTCTAACATTGACAAAACCCGTTTGATCAGCCCCTATCAGTAGCGGTAGAATATTGGATAGTCTGGTAGCGAGAACCTTTGAGTAGATCTTCAGATCCGTGTTTAGGAGGGAGATGGGCCTGAAGTTCTAGGGTCTGGCAGTTTACCAGGCATCGGTAGGGCAACAATGGTGGCTGTGAGCATCTCCTCTAGTAAGGAGCCTTTCTGGAATACCTTTGTATAAACCGGTAATAAATAGGGTAGGAGCAGGTCCTGGAAAGTCTTAAAATATAAGTTAGATAGGCCATCAGTGCCAGGGCATGGGCCTTTGTGTAAAGGTAAAGAGGTAATGATTAGTGTTGAGCGAGCATGCTCGGCCAGCTCGCCAGTGACCTCAAGCATGTAACCATGCTTGCAATGGGAGGTGGGAGGCTACAGGCTACATTCAGGTGCACCTGGCAGGCTCTGGGCCATATCAGCCGGTCTCGGGTGGGGCTCACAGGCACCTCCCACCTCCCATTGCAAGCATGGTTACATGCTGGAGGTCACTGGCGAGCTGTTTGTGAGTCAGGCTTTGCGCTCCCGTAATGCCCAACGGCTCCTGGTATCGCCCATACGGCACAGGTAGGTTGAGTGGTAGGGCCTCGGGCTACTTGAGAGACCTTGAAGTAGTGTCCGATCTTAAGACATGTCCTCCTAGTAGGATATGTCGAACTAACCTCTCAATTTTAACATCAGTGTGAGGGTTTAGTATTGCGGCAGAGTGCACCTGCCTTTGCTATGGTTATGTTCATGGCTGTGATTGGCCAGAGAAGCATGTGACCCAGACTCTATATAAGCTTGAGTCACAAAGCTCTTTCCGTCACTCTGCTGTTATAAGTGTAAGGAGAGGATGCTGCTGGACTTGTGATTTCAGGGAGAGAATAGGAGAGAATCTAACTCAGCGATCTACCTAGAAATAGTTGTGTGGGTGCAGGGCACTATCCTTTTACCCTGACCTGAGCTCATTTACCAAAAAATACTTACTTTTAGATTTCAGTTAGTTGGGTGGGTGGTGGCGGTCATTTTATGTATGCTCAGTGCACCAGCACTGCATCTGAGCATTTGGGAAATTGAAAATTACCATTTTTGTGGGTCAAACTACAACATCTATACAGGGAGTGCAGAATTATTAGGCAAGTTGTATTTTTGAGGATTAATTTTATTATTGAACAACAACCATGTTCTCAATGAACCCAAAAAACTCATTAATATCAAAGCTGAATATTTTTGGAAGTAGTTTTTAGTTTGTTTTTAGTTTTAGCTATTTTAGGGGGATATCTGTGTGTGCAGGTGACTATTACTGTGCATAATTATTAGGCAACTTAACAAAAAACAAATATATACCCATTTCAATTATATATTTTTACCAGTGAAACCAATATAACATCTCAACATTCACAAATATACATTTCTGACATTCAAAAACAAAACAAAAACAAATCAGTGACCAATATAGCCACCTTTCTTTGCAAGGACACTCAAAAGCCTGCCATCCATGGATTCTGTCAGTGTTTTGATCTGTTCACCATCAACATTGCGTGCAGCAGCAACCACAGCCTCCCAGACACTGTTCAGAGAGGTGTACTGTTTCCCCTCCTTGTAAATCTCACATTTGATGATGGACCACAGGTTCTCAATGGGGTTCAGATCAGGTGAACAAGGAGGCCATGTCATTAGATTTTCTTCTTTTATACCCTTTCTTGCCAGCCACGCTGTGGAGTACTTGGACGCGTGTGATGGAGCATTGTCCTGCATGAAAATCATGTTTTTCTTGAAGGATGCAGACTTCTTCCTGTACCACTGCTTGAAGAAGGTGTCTTCCAGAAACTGGTAGTAGGACTGGGAGTTGAGCTTGACTCCATCCTCAACCCGAAAAGGCCCCACAAGCTCATCTTTGATGATACCAGCCCAAACCAGTACTCCACCTCCACCTTGCTGGCGTCTGAGTCGGACTGGAGCTCTCTGCCCTTTACCAATCCAGCCACGGGCCCATCCATCTGGCCCATCAGGACTCACTCTCATTTCATCAGTCCATAAAACCTTAGAAAAATCTGTCTTGAGATATTTCTTGGCCCAGTCTTGACGTTTCAGCTTGGGTGTCTTGTTCAGTGGTGGTCGTCTTTCAGCCTTTCTTACCTTGGCCATGTCTCTGAGTATTGCACACCTTGTGCTTTTGGGCACTCCAGTGATGTTGCAGCTCTGAAATATGGCCAAACTGGTGGCAAGTGGCATCTTGGCAGCTGTACGCTTGACTTTTCTCAGTTCATGGGCAGTTATTTTGCGCCTTGGTTTTTCCACACGCTTCTTGCGACCCTGTTGACTATTTTGAATGAAACACTTGATTGTTCGATGATCACGCTTCAGAAGCTTTGCAATTTTAAGAGTGCTGCATCCCTCTCCAAGATATCTCACTATTTTTGACTTTTCTGAGCCTGTCAAGTCCTTCTTTTGACCCATTTTGCCAAAGGAAAGGAAGTTGCCTAATAATTATGCACACCTGATATAGGGTGTTGATGTCATTAGACCACACCCCTTCTCATTACAGAGATGCACATCACCTAATATGCTTAATTGGTAGTAGGCTTTCGAGCCTATACAGCTTGGAGCAAGACAACATGCATAAAGAGGATGATGTGGTCAAAATACTCATTTGCCTAATAATTCTGCACTCCCTGTATTAGTCAGTGTACAATTTAAGCTAGAAATACACCCATAATTTTCTGGGGTTTAAAAACCACACTTTTTTTTTTTTCAATAAACAGTATTTTCCAGATCTGCAAGTGTTAAATTCAAGTTTAATATATACAGCATTCATATTCTGTTAGCAAAAAAAAAACTTTTTGGGCAATCTACAACATCTGTATTAGTCAGTGTGCAATTTAAGCTAGAAATACACCCATCATTGTCTGGGGTTTGAAAAACACACTTTTTTTTTCAAAAAACAATATTTTCCAGATCTGCAGGTGTTAAATTCAAGTTTAATATATACAGCAGTCATATTCTGTTAGCAAAAAAAAGACTTTTTGGGCAATTTACAACATCTGTATTAGTCAGTGTGCAATTTAAGCTAGAAATACACCCATCATTTTCTGGGGTTTGAAAAACACACTTTTTGACAAAAAACACTATTTTCAGGCCTTGCAGCATCAGCACGTGTGAAATTACAGGCTTATATACTGCTGTCAAATTCAGTTGTTAAGCAAACAGTTGTTTGGGCACAAAAAATTTAGTTGGCAGCCTTTGATGCAGATGTCATTGTGAGATACACCCTTAATACATTTGGGTTACATTCAGAGATTTTAAATACCGCCATTTGGTGCACAAATAATGAATTCAGGCCTACAGAGGTTCAGGACCGGTGAGATCCCCCCCCTTATACGTACAGGGGTTTGAATTAGGCATTTGAAATACAGCCATTTTAAATACAGCCATTTTGTGCAAAGATATATTTACTTCAGGCCTACACTGATTCAAGGCGTGTGTGATCCCCCCTATACATACAGGGGTTTGATTTAGCCATTTAAAATACTGCCATTTTAAATACAGCCATTTAGTGCAAAGATATATTTACTTCAGGCCTACACTGATGCAGAGCGTGTGTGATCCCCCTATACATACAGGGGTTTGAGTTAGGCATTTGAAATACAGCCATTTGAAATACAGCCATTTTGTGCAAAGATATATTTACTTCAGGCCTACACTGATTCAGGGCGTGTATGATCCTCCCTATACATACAGGGGTTTGATTTAGCTATTTAAAATACAGCCATTTGAAATACAGCCATTTAGTGCAAAGATATATTTACTTCAGGCGTACACTGATTCAGGGCGTGTGTGATCCCCCCTATACATACAGGGGTTTGAATTAGGCATTTGAAATACAGCCATTTGAAATACAGCCATTTTGTGCAAAGAAATCTTTAATTGAGGCCTAGTCTGGTTCAGGCAGTGTGAGATACACCCTTTACATACTGTCGTTCTTTTCTACTATTAATTAAACACCCAGTTAGGGCAAGATCCTGAATTCAAAAAATATGAGGAGAGCGTCAAATAAGGGACGTGGCCCAGGTCCTGGTGCTGCTGGTGGAGCTCCTGTTGCAGGGAGAGGACGAGGTTGATCTGTGCTAGCTACACGCACAAGTAAAACCCCTTCCTCAGGTGCGAGTAGGCGTCAAAACCTGCAGCGGTATTTGGTCGGGCCTAATGCTGCTCTACGAATGGTGAGGCCTGAACAAGTACAGGCAATAGTAGATTGGGTTGCTGACAGTGGATCCAGTTCCTTCACATTGTTTCACTCCCAATCTCCTGCTGAAAGACCACAGTTGTCGCCTGCAGCTGATGTCTATCAGTCTTTCACCTCACCCCCTTACAAATCAGCCAAGCAGTCTGAGCCCCAAGTCATGCAGCAGTCTCTTCTGCCTTTTGATGACTCTGTTAGCAGGGTTTCCCAGGGCCATCCACCTAGCCCTGCCCCATAAGTGGAAGAGATTGAGTGCACAGATGCCCAACCACTTTTTTTTCAAGATGAGTACATGGGAGGACCATCGCAGCACGTCTTGGATGATGACGAAACACAGGTGCGAACTGCTGGGTCTTTCAAAAGTGTGCAGACTGACAAGGAAGTGAGGGGTGAAGACTGGGTGGAAGATGATGTGGAGGACGATGAGGTCCTCGACCCCACATGGAATCAAGGTCATGCGAGTGACCGATGTAGTTCGGAGGAAGAGGCGGTGGTCAAACCGAGCCACCAGCAGAGCAGAAGAGGGAGCACGGTGCAAATGCGGAGCGGCCGTCCTCTAGACAGTACGCCTCCTACTGCCCAAGGCAGCAAGGGACCGAGCCCACAATGCTAGCTCCAAGGAGTTCCCTGGCATGGCAGTTCTTCAGACAATGTGCTTACGACAAGACACGAGTGTTTTGCACGCTGTGCAATCAGAGCCTGAAGTGAGGCATTAACGTTCTCAACCTCAGCACAACCTGCATGACCAGGCATTTAAGTGCAAAGCACGAGCTGCAGTGGAGTAGACATCTCAAAAACCAAGAAAGGTCTCTGGCTCCTCCTGCTTCCTCTTCTGCTGCAGTCGTGGCCTTTTTATCCACCTCTGGAGTGACAGTGCCACCTGGCACACCACAAACAGAGGATCTGCCAGCAACACCAACACCTGGGTCACCAAGCATCTCCACAATGTCCCACGGAAGTGTTCAGATCTCCATATCCCAAATGCTGGAGAGGAAGAGGAAGTACCCCCCTACCCACCCGCAATTCCTATCGCTGAATGCCAGCATTTCTAAATTACTTGCCTTTGAAATGCTGTCATTCCGTCTGGTGGGGACGGATAGTTTTAAAGGCCTTATGGCGGTTGCTGTCCCAAAGTACGTCGTGCCCAGCCACCACTACTTTTCAAGGCGAGACATCCCTTCCCTTTACAACCAAGTAGGGGACAAAATCAGGTGTGCACTGTGCAACGCCATCTGTGGAAAGGTTCACCTGACTACAGATATGTGGACCAGTAAGCACGGTCAGGGCCGTTATATCTCCATAACAGCACACTGGGTAAATGCAGTGGCAGCTGGGCCTGAGGCGGATAGCAGTTTGGCGCATGTCCTTCCACCACCGAGGATTGCAGGGCACTTCAGTTTGCCTCCTGTTGCTTCCTCATCCTCTACCAGCGCCTCATCTGGTCAGGGTAACACCCTCACCACCAACTTCAGCACAGCCAGGAGGATGGAGGAGGAGATGGAGGAGGAGAAACCATGTTCACAGCAGGGTGGCACCCAGACCAGCTCATGGCCATCACTGGTGCGTGGATGGGGGGACACAGAGGACACAGACGATACACCTCCCACAGAGGACAGCTTTTCGTTGCCTCTGGGCAGCCTTGCACACATGAGCGATTACATGCTGCAGTGTCTCCGCATCGACCGCAGAGTTGCCCACATTCTAACTTGTGCTGATTACTGGGTGGCCATGCTGCTGGACCCCCATTACAAGGACAATGTACCACCCTAAATTCCGTCACTACAGCATGATCGTAAGATGTGCGAGTACAAGCACACGCTGATCGACAAGCTGCTGGTGGCATTCCCACCTGACAATGGGGGCACAGTGGAAGCACAAGCCGAAGGCAGAGGAGGAGGAAGAGGTCGCCAACACAGCTGGGGCACCGCCAGCACCTCAGAAGGCAGGATTAGCATGGCCGACATGTGGGAAAGCTTTGTCAGCACGCCACAACAACCAGCACCACCAGCTGATATGGGACGTCTTAGCAGGAGGCAGCATTTTACCAACATGGTGGAACAGTATTTGTGCACACGCCTACATGTACTGAATGATGGGTCTACCCCCTTCAACTTCTGGGTCTCAAAATTGGGCACATAGCCTGAGCTTGCACTTTACGCCTTGGAGGTGCTGGCCTGCCCTGCAGCCAGTGTATTATCTGAATGTGTGTTTAGCACGGCAGGGGGCGTCATCACAGACAAGCGCAGCCGCCTGTCCACAGCCAATGTGGACAAGCTCACGTTCATTAAAATGAACCAGGCATGGATCCCTCAGGACTTGTCCGTACCTTGTGCAGAATAGACCTGTATACCGGCACTAACCATTGTTATACTGCAGCGCAATTGCTCATGGTTGTATTTTGGATATTTCACACTCTTTTAGAATGTGTACCTTAATTTTACTAAATTAAGTTAAAACCAAAAACCTGTGTTGGCTATCTCGTCCTCCTCCACCGCCACTTCCACCTACTCCTCTGCGTCCACCGCCTCCTCAAACTCCTACTCCATATGGAACTCCAAACTTTTGGTTTGTATTGAACCACTGCTATACCTATTAAACCGGTAAAATAAATTAGAAAAATTATCTGTTACATTTTCTGGTGAAATTAACCACTTTTTGGGTGTATAGTACCACTGCTATACCTAGTAGACCGTTTAAAAAAATATATTAATTGTCATTTACATTTTCGTGTGAAATTCACAAATTTTTGGGTGTATAGTACCACTGCTATACCTATTAGACCGGTAAAATAAATAAATAAAATTATCTGTTACATTTTTTGGTGAAATAAACCACTTTTTCGGTGTATAGTACCCTGCAACTTCTGGAAGAAGGGTTAGGTGTAATATAGAGCAACCAAAAATCATATTTACACTAAAATATTACCAACAAAACTGAAAACTTATCCCGTAGTTTCCAAAATGGGGTCACTTTTTTGGAGTTTATACTGTAGGGGTGCATCAGGGGGGCTTCAAATGGGACATGGTATCTAAAATAGTGTTGAGCGCGAATATTCGAATAGCGAATTTTTTTAGCGAATATCGGCACTTCGCTAATTCGCGAATATTTCGAATATAGCGCTATAAATTCGCTATTTCGAATATTCGTTTTTTTTTTTTTTTTTTTTTTTTAGTTATATTTTTTTCTTTCCCACTTCCCAAAAGTAGTTCTTACATGTCCTGCGGATTCCTGGCTTCCTGGCTGCTCTAGTCAGTGCCCGTTGCCGCTTCTGCCGACTTCCGTGCTCATGGAGCGTCCCCATCACCATGGGAACGTCTCCATATACTAAAATGTACTGTCGGATTTGAGGAATTACGTTGAAATCGCAATGCGATTACTTTAAGTTAAATTAATCGCATTGCGATTTCAACTTAGCACTGCTGCTATATTCCATATTCGTTATCTTCGTTAATTCTAGCAAGCTGACCCATTATAATTAAACCAGGTCTAAGTTGAAATCGCAATGCGAATAATATAACTTGAATTAATCGCATTGCGATTTCTACTTAGACCTGGTTTACTATGGTTGGCTTGGTAGTATTAGCGAATATGACGAATGTATTTGTCATATTCCTCAAAACGAAGATAACGAAGTATTCAATCTTCATCTTCGTTTTTGCTCCATATTCGTCAACTTCGATAATTCTAGCAATCAAATAGGAAAGTTGACTATAGAGACAGCTGTGTTTAATTCGCTATGCGATTATATTAGTCATAGTAGTGAATAAGTGGTGCGACCATAAGCAGCGCCATGTCCATTAGGCCTCATGCACACGGCCGTTGGTGTTTTGTGGTCCGCAAACCGCGGATCCGCAAAACACGGAAGCTGCTCCGCGTTCTGTTCCGCAATTTGCGGAACGGAACGCGGCCCATTATAGAGAATGGATGCCTATTCTTGTCCGCATAACGGACAAGAATAGGACATGCTCTATTTTTTTTGCGGGGGCATGGAACGGAGCAACGGATGCGGACAGCACACGGAGTGCTGTCCGCATCTTTTGCGGCCCCATTGAAATAAATGGGTCCGCGGCCAAGCCGCAAAATATGCGGCTTGGACACAGACCCAAACAACGGCCGTGTGAATGAGACCTTACTCTGTTTCCATGTAACGGCGGCTGCTGTATGTATTAATAATGAATTATTACTTTGGCCCCGACTAAATTGTCCGTACTGTAACCCCATTGGTTACAATAAAACAAAACACAACAAATTTTATAGAACAATAAAGTTTTATAAAACAATCTTTAAATAAAGAAAAATATTAATAACATAAATAACAGAAGCCCAAAAAACAAATGAAAAAAATTATGGTAAATGTTTCATTTTTTCTGCTCTTGGAGCAGTTCATCCATTGCCTTTTGGTTGGCCTCCTCCATTACGGTCAGCTCGTGTGAGAATTGGAGCTTCATCTCACTTATTTTTTCATCTGCAGCGCCCTTAACTTTTTCATTTGTTCGCACTGCTCCTGCTGCACTTTTTTATTTTTTTATCATGTTGTTGTGCGCTGTAAAAGTAAAGGAAATAAAAATTTTAAATGTACTATGACAATTATTGTTTTGTGTATAAAGCAGATGAATTCCTGTCTGACCCAAGAAGAAGTACATCAGCGACTTAAAAATATTAAAATAGACAAATCGCCAGGACCGGATGGCATACAGCCCCGTATCCTAAGGGAATTAAGTAATGTCATAGCCAGACCTTTAGTTCTGATATTTGCGGACTCTATACTGACAGGGAATGTTCCACAGGATTGGCGCATAGCAAATGTGGTGCCAATATTCAAAAGGGTCCAAAAACAGCCTGGAAATTATAGGCCGGTAAGTTTAACATCTATTGTTGGTAAACTGTTTGAAGGATTTCTAAGAGATGCTATCTTGGAGTATCTCAATGAAAATAGGCAAATAACGCCATATCAGCATGGCTTCATGAGGGATCGGTCATGCCAAACGAATTTAATCAGTTTCTATGAGGAGGTAAGTTCTAGACTTGACAGCGGCGAATCAATGGATGTCGTATATCTGGACTTCTCCAAAGCATTTGACACTGTACCTCATAAAAGGTTAGTATATAAAATGAGGATGCTCGGAATGGGAGAAAATGTCTGTATGTGGGTAAGTAACTGGGTCAGTAATAGAAAACAGAGGGTGGTTAGTAATGGTACACACTCAGATTGGGTCACTGTCACTAGTGGGGTACCTCAGGGTTCAGTATTGGGCCCTATTCTTTTCAATATATTTATTAATGATCTTGTAGAAGGCTTGCATAGTAAAATATCAATTTTTGCAGATGACAATAAACTGTGTAAAGTAATTAACACTAAAGAGGATAATATACTGCTACAGAGGGATCTGGATAGATTGGAGGCTTGGGCAGATAAGTGGCAGATGAGGTTTAACACTGACAAATGTAAGGTTATGCACATGGGAAGGAATAATGCAAGTCACCCGTACATACTAAATGGTAAAACACTGGATAACACTGACATGGAAAAGAATGTAGGAATTTTATTAAACTGCAAACTAAGCTTCAAAAACCAGTGTCAGGCAGCTGCTGCCAAGGCCAATAAGATAATGGGTTGCATCAAAAGGAGCATAGATGACGGTGATAAGAACATAGTCCTACCACTTTACACATCACTGGTCAGACCACACATGGAGTACTGTGTACAGTTCTGGGCTCCTGTAAACAAGGCGACATAGCAGAGCTGGAGAGGGTTCAGAGGAGACAACTAAAGTAATAACTGGAATGGGGGATCTACAGTACCCTGAAAGGGTATCAAAATTAGGGTTATTCGCTTTAGAAAAAAGACGACTGAGGGAAGATCTAATAACTATGTATAAATATATCAGGGGTCAGTACAGAGATCTCTCCCATCATTTATTTATCCCCAGGACTGTGACGAGGGGACATCCTCTGCGTCTGGAGGAAAGAAGGTTTGTACACAAACATAAAAAAGGATTCTTCACTGTAAGAGCAGTGAGACTATGGAACTCTCTGCCTGAGGTGGTGGTAATGGTGAGTTCACTAAAAGAGTTCAAGAGGGGACTGGGTGTATTTCTGGAGTGTAATAATATTACAGGCTATAGCTACTAGAGAGGGGTCGTTGATCCAGGGAGTTATTCTGATGCCTGATTGGAGTCGGGAAGGAATTTTTTTCCCCTTAAGTGGGGAAAATTGGCTTCTGCCTCACAGGGGTTTTTTGCCTTCCTCTGGATCAACTTGTAGGATAACAGGCTGAACTGGATGGACAGATGTCTTTTTTCGGCCTTATATACTATGTTACTATGTTAATCCATTATATATTGGTTTAGTTAGGATTAATAATAGTTTCTTTAGACTTTTGGGTTATGGACCTAGTAGTTAAGTTAATGCCTTTTATGTAGATTAATTACTTTATAGTGTTCATGTTTTAAATTACAGCTGTGTGTTGTTCGTTCTTTATTGACTGTTTCATAGTTTTTACAACATTTTTTAGATAAATATTAATATGGTTTTGTGCACTTTATTTTTTAGTCTAAGAAAAATTTTATATATTGGATGCTCGTTACATCTTAATTAAATAGTATGCCTCATTGAGATACTTTACGGAAATCAGTACACCAGTAACATCAGCTAGCTGTAAAAAAACTTTTACGTGGATTTAATTAGGGTCCGGGTTTTTGAACTGAGTGCCCAGAAAGATATAGTGGCACAGGTCACTCCTGTACTCCATCAAGCCTTTTTAATAAAGTTTGGATTAAAAATGCTGTTCTTTTCAAGTGTGGAAAGGAGATGTGAAAACTGAACCTGCAGAGAAATGAGGATGGTCTCTGACAGACCCTAAAGAGTTCTGATATACTCATCTTTTTGTTACACTGCTTGGAGTGAACACAAAGTGTTGGACTTTAGGTTATGTAATATTTAAAGTCTGAATAACAATTAGAGGTTGAACTTGAACTTGTTTATAATTGCTTTCTTGAATAAAATCTGCCTGTGGTAAAGACTAAACTGACACCTTTGTGTCGTGTTTGGACATTTTTAAATTAAAACACCAACAGAATATATTTACCCTCCTGGCGGGGGTGTTCACCACCTCATCTTCTTCCTCCTCATCATCCTCCTGGACCTCATCTGCCTCAGGTGGGCTATGGGCTTGATGCCCTGATGGTCCTGCCTGTTCCTCTTCCTGCTGCTCATCCTCCTCATCCTCCCCCATCTCCTCTTCCAACACGACCTTCTTATTAGAGCGCTTAGCTCTTACTTTAGGAAGAGGCACCCCTGTAATGAACAAATTTTCCAAAAAACCAAGATAAACAAGGAAAGCAAAAAAATAAGGTAACGGTACACAAATTATTCTATGGTGGGATCTTGATGGGATAATCATTACCCCTATGTTTGATTTCACATGATATGGTCTTAGATGAAACTATGAATGAAGTCTTTCAGATGGTTTACAGTTGAGTACGTTAATAGTTAGGAATAGGTAGCAGGGGGATTGGTTCGCAAGGTACTGTTGCAGGGTTATTGAAATGAGGTGGACCAGGTCAACTGTTTTGACATTTGATAAGGGTTTACATCATATATCTGTATCTCGCTGTGAGTGTATGTATATATTTTAAAGGAATAATCAGCTACGTGTCCCATCATGTACTAAATCTGTGCTGGAGAACTTTTAGGCAGAAGAGAAAACCAACTAAATTATTCATTGCAAATTTCCAACGTTACCATTGTACCTGAATACCAGTATAGTCTGTCTTCAACACAATTATCATTTTGCTGTAACAGCCTGCCTACATTCAATATGCTGACTGTGCTGTTAGTAGTGTGCCTGCGACACTGTATGGTAGGAAATGTCTAAAGCCGATTAGTACGCCTTAGACCTTTTCAAGGGTAATCGGCCCACAGAGAGGGCCCTGAGTGCCACCTCTGGCACCCGTTCCATCGGTTCAACACCACTGAACTAAGTAATCAGTTGTAAAGGAATAGAAATACTTATTTGCATAAGTGAACACATAAATAACAATAGGTGGGTGATATAAAAATAATGTAAGCATCGTACCTGGACAATTTTTGTCTCTGACCTCTTTGACGAGATCCATCCTATGCCGTTTTAGGTCAGACCATTTTTTTAGATAGGCATTCTTGGAATGCCTCTTGCCATTCTTCTGCCACAGAGTGTGGGCTAATCTACGTACAATATTTTGTTTTTCTGTACGAGAATTTCGATCATCATAATGTTTTTCCAACATAGTCTGCAAGATAACAATTAAAGGATATAATCCCAAAGTTGTAAAATACAATTATTAGTAATTATAGTCATCTCAACCATAAAAATTAAAATTTATATGAAAATGGTAAAATAATAGATTTATATAGTCTCCTATGGAACTATATGAAAGTACAGTAAAAATAAAAACATTTTTATTCAAAGCAAATATAAGAATTAAACTCCACAGTGGATGCCACTTAAACAGTGACTTTCACAGATACCCCCACTTTAACAGTGACTTTGACAACGGCCTCCCCTTTAACAGTGACTAGAACAGTGGCCGCCCCTTTAACAGTGACTAGAACAGTGGCCGCCCTTTAACAGTGACTTTGACAACTGCCTCCCTTTAACAGTGACTTGAACAGTGGCTGCCCCTTTAAGAGTAAGTTGAACAGTGCCCTCCCCTTTAACAGTGACTAGAACAGTGGCCGCCCCTTTAACAGTGACTTGAACAGTGGCCGCCCCTTTAACAGTGACTTTGACAACTGCCTCCCCTTTAACAGTGACTAGAACAGTGGCCGCCCCTTTAACAGTGACTTTGACAACTGCCTCCCCTTTAACAGTGGCTAGAACAGTGGCTGCCCCTTTAACAGTGACTTGAACAGTGGCCGCCCCTTTAACAGTGACTTTGACAACTGCCTCCCCTTTAACAGTGACTAGAACAGTGGCTGCCCCTTTAAGAGTAAGTTGAACAGTGCCCTCCCCTTTAACAGTGACTTTGACAATGACCTCCCCTTTAACAGTGACTAGAACAGTGCCCTCCCTTTAACAGTGACTTTGACAATGACCTCCCCTTTAACAGTGACTAGAACAGTGGCCGCCCTTTAACAGTGACTTTGACAACTGCCTCCCCTTTAACAGTGACTAGAACAGTGGCCGCCCCTTTAACAGTGACTTTGACAACTGCCTCCCTTTAACAGTGACTAGAACAGTGGCCGCCCCTTTAACAGTGACTTTGACAACTGCCTCCCCTTTAACAGTGACTAGAACAGTGGCTGCCCCTTTAAGAGTAAGTTGAACAGTGCCCTCCCTTTAACAGTGACTTTGACAATGACCTCCCTTTAACAGTGACTAGAACAGTGGCCGCCCCTTTAACAGTGACTTTGACAACTGCCTCCCCTTTAACAGTGACTAGAACAGTGGCTGCCCCTTTAACAGTGACTTTGACAACTGCCTCCCTTTAACAGTGACTTGAACAGTGGCTGCCCCTTTAAGAGTGACTTGAACAGTGCCCTCCCTTTAACAGTGACTTTGACAATGACCTCCCCTTTAACAGTGACTAGAACAGTGGCCGCCCTTTAACAGTGACTTTGACAACGACCTCCCCTTTAACAGTGACTAGAACAGTGGCCGCCCTTTAACAGTGACTTTGACAATGAACTCCCCTTTAACAGTGACTAGAACAGTGCCCTCTCCTTTAAGAGTGACTTGAACAGTGGCCTCCCTTTAACAGTGACTTTGACAACTGCCTCCCTTTAACAGTGACTTGAACAGTGGCTGCCCCTTTAAGAGTGACATACTTGTTAGGTAGAATTACTTACAGTGATCAAATATTCCAGCTCTTCTGGATCGAAATTGCTTTTTGCCATTTTCTTCTAATCGTGATTCGTCTGTAGAATCTGTCTCTCTCCACTCTCCTTGCGATCCAAAGACAGGCACGCACGTACAGACGCACGTACAGACGCACGCTCACGTTTATTTAAATTACGTATTATCGAGATAACGAACCAAACATAGTAGACTGCATAGGCAGGCAAATTTCATATTGGTTCCTTGCTCTAAGTTGTATTCGCATACCGAATGAAACCTAATTCGATTGAGCCAACCAATGGGGTAACTCAGACTAATAGCTCTAAGTTGTATTCGCGTACGAATGAAACTTAAAGTTGTATTCGCGTACGAATGAAACGTAATTCTATTGAGCCAACCATTAACCAATAGTAAATCAGACTAATAGCTAATGTTCCATTCAAACGCGATTACAACTTATAGTGGGGACTAATTGGAAAGTTGACTAATGTGAACAATTGACTAACCAGGTGTAAGTAGAAATCGCAATGCGATTTATTTAAGTTATATTAATCGCATTGCGATTTCAACGTAATTCTCAAATCCGACAGTACATTTTAGTATGGAGACGTTCTTGGCTTGGTAGAATTAGCGAATATGACGAATGTATTCGTCATATTCTTCAAAACGAAGATAACGAAGTATTCTCCATCTTCGTTTAGCTACCTATTCGTCAACTTCGCTAATTCTAGCAATCAAATAGAGAAGGTTGACTATAGAGACAGCTGTGTTTAATTCGCTATGCGATTATATATCTATATATTTTTTTAATAAATAGAATAATTAATTATAATAATTATCAAGTAATATAATCTATTAAGAAAAGCAAAGTAATATAATCACATAGCGAATTAAACACAGCTGTCTTTATAGTCAACCCTCCTATTTGATTGCTAGAATTAGCGAAGTTGACGAATAGGTAGCTAAAACGAAGATGGAGAATACTTCGTTTTGAGGAATATGACGAATACATTCGTCATCTTCGCTAATTCTAGATATTAAACCAATAGAAAAGTAGTCTTAAGTTAAAATCGCAATACGCGATTATTTAAATCGCATATTAATCGCGATAACGAGAATAATGACGAATATTCGATTTCGACGAATATGAAACGAATATTCTTTCGAATATTCGCGAATTTCGTCGAAATCGAATATGGCACCTGCCGCTCATCACTAATCTAAAAACCAGTCCAGCAAAATTTGCCTTCCGAAAACCATATGGCGTGCAAACTACAGAATCAGGGCAATAAATATTAAGTTTTGTTTGGCTGTTAACCCTCGCTTTGTTACTGGAAAAAATGGATTAAAATGGAAAATTTGCCAAACAATTGAAATTCTGAAATTTTGTCTCCATTTGCCATTAACTCTTGTGGCATACCTAAAGGGTTAACGACGTTTGTCAAATCAGTTTTGAATAGGGGTGTAGTTTCTAGAATGGGGTCATTTTTGGGTGATTTTACTATGTAAGCCTCAGAAAGTGACTTCAGACCTGAACTGGTCCTTAAAAAGTGGGTTTCGGGAAATTTCTGAAAAATTTCAAGATTTGCTTCTAAACTTCTAAGCCTTGTAACGTCTACAAAAAAAGAAAATTTAATTCCCAATGATCCAAAAATGAAGTAGACATATGGGGAATGTAAAGTAATAACTATTTTTGGAGGTATTACTATGTATTATAGAAGTAGAGAAATTGAAACTTGAAAATTTGCTAATTTTTTCATATTTTTGGTAAATTTGGTATTTTTTCATAAATAAAAATGAACTTTCTTGACTCAATTTTACCACTGTCATGAAAAACAATATGTGACGAAAAAACAATCTCAGAATGGCCTGGATAAGTAAAAGCGTTTTAAAGTTATTACCACATAAAATGACACTGGTCAGATTTGCAAAAAATGGCCTGGTCCTTAAGGTGAAATATGGCCGTGTCCTTAAGGGGTTAAGGTCATTAGATTGAATTTGAAAATCTGTTTCTCTAGAGCAGATCCTATGGATCCGCAAAAAATTGTCCAATCGGAATACCAGATATTAATTTATTTGGATGAGCTGATCTTACTTGTAAAAGACTATTAACCGATGTCTCCTTGCAAAATAAATCAGTCTGGATATAACCATGTTCATCAATGTCCAATCGAAGATCTAAAAAAAATATAACAATACCATGATTGCCTAATCTAGTGACAAAACCATTAATATGAAGAAGGCGAGCACTAAGGGACTGGGAATTGGGCGTGATGCTGATGGTGCATGCAGAGGCCGTGGCCCTGGGCGCAACGAAACTGTGCCTGCTGCCAGTGCACCAGAAAAAAAAAAAATCCACCGTACCCAGCTTCATGTCCAACTTACCTGGGCGGTGCAGCACAACACTGTCCAAGTCAGACCAGTGCGAACAGTTGGTCAGATGGATTGCTGAAGATAATGCTTCCAGTCAGTTAAGCACCACCCTCTCTTCCACCAAGTCCACTCTCTGTAGCCAAGAGTCTGGTCAACTGATCATCCTTCCTTCAACCATGAAGTGGCTATCAAAATGAGTGATCCCACACTCGGATATTCCGAGGAGCTCTTTCCAGTGCCACTATTAGATTTGGCCCCTCGAGCCCAGCATGCTTGAAGAGGTACCTGAGATATTGTGCCCTGATTCCCAACCTCTTGAGCCTTCACAGTCTCAAGAAGATGACGGTGGTGAACAGCAATCATTCATAAGCTGAAAATGATCTGCTTAGGGAAGAAACTGCACAGACCGAGCTGTGGCTCTTGCCACTCAACCTACAACCAGGCATGGTTGTGTATGACAATGGCGATAACTTGGTGGTGGCTTTGGAGCTCGACAACCTGACCCACATGCCATGCCTGGCCCACGTCTTAAACTTAGTGGTTCAGCGGTTTATCAAAACCTACCCTAATTTGCAGGAGCTACTAGTGAAGTTGCCCTGTGTGTGTGCTCATTTCTGCAAGTCATCCACAGCTTCAGCCGGTCTGTCAATGCTGCAGCAGCTCTTGTGGCTTCCAGCTCACCGACTGTTGTGCAACGTGAGCACGAGTTGGAACTCTACGTTCTACATGTTGGCTAGGCTTTGTAAGCAGCAGAGGGCAGTTGTGGAATACCAGCTGCAACATGGTCTTTACCTTCCCAGTCAACTGCCACTATTCACAAGCGAGGAGTGGGCATTGATGTCAGACCTCTGTGAGGTTTTAAAAAACTTTTACGAATCCACACAGATGGTTAGTGGCGATAACACTATTATCAGCATAACCATCCCACTGCTGTGTCTACTCAAACGATCGCTGCTCACAATTAAGGAGGATGCTCTGAATGTGGCAGATCAGGAAATGGGGGAGGACATTACAAAGGGCGATAGCCAGACCACCCACAGTTCGTCTTCTCAGTGCAAATTGGACCATGAAGAGGAGGAGGAGGAGCTGGAGACAGTTGCCTCTGCTACAGAGGGTAGTACCTATGGAACTTTAATTCCATCTGTTCAGCGGGGATGGGCAGAAGAGGAAGAGGAGGAGGAGGAGGAGATGGAGAGTCATCCTGATGTCCACATCGATGTCTTGCCTGTTGGTACTCTGGCACACATGGCTGACTTCATGTTAGGCTGCTTTTCCGGCGCCACTCGCGTTATACACATTTTAGATAACACAGATTACTGGGTGTTCGTCCTTCTCGACCCCCGCTACAAAGAGAACTTCTCTTCTCTCACTCCTGTGGTGGAAAGGAAGAGTAAAATGGTGCAATACCAGAAGGCACTTGTTGAGAGATTGCTCCAAAAATTTCCATCTGACAACCCGGCCGGCAGAGTCCGTACTTCCTTAGGCAACCGAGGAAGGGAGACAAGGGGAACACACAGCAGTTCCAACAACACTCTCCAAGGCATGGGACACTTTCATGACACTCCGCCACCAATCTAACCCTGAAGCGTGGCCTAGTGCTACATGGAGGTAAACGTTTTGGAAGATGGTGAAAGAATATATAGCAGACCGTGTCAGCATTCTAAATGATCCCTCAGTGCCTTACAACTACTGGGTGTCCAAGCTGGACATGTGGCACGAAGTTGCGCTCTATGCTTCGGAGGTGCTGGCCTGCCCTGCCGCCAGTGTTTTGTCTGAGCGTGTATTTAGTGCTGCTGGTGTATTATAACAGATAAGTGTATCCGTTTCTCCACTGGCAGTGCTGACAGGTTGACTCAGATAAAAATGAATAAGGCCTCGATTGCCCCTGACTTCTCAACTCCACCAGAGGAGAGCTGGGCTGATGATGAACATAAAGGCAATTTCTATCATTTATAATGTACTCAAACTACTGTAGTGTATTCCCATGGACCTTTTTCACCACAAAAAAAGAGTATGTGGTTGAATCTTGTTTTCTCCTCCTCATCCAGATTGTATATATTCCTTCCACTCTATTTTTTTTATAGGGTCAGCTAAGCAGCATGCACTCGCATATAATGTTTTAGAGTGTCAGCTGTACAGCATGCACTTGCATATAATGTTTTAGAGCGTCAGCTGAACAGCATGCACTCGCATATAATGTTTTACAGTGTCAGCTGAACAGCATGCACTTGTATATAATGTTTTGCAGTGTCAGCTGAACAGCATGCACTCACATATAATGTTTTAGAGTGTTAGCTGAACAGCATGCACTCGCATATATGTTTTAGAGCATCAGCTCACCTGCAGACCCTCACCCCTAATGTTTTAGAGTGTCAGCTCATCTGCAGACCAGTGCTCCAAATGTTTTTGAGGGTCACCAGCAGGCCACCAATCATATTTTTTTATGGGTGTGTATAATGCCCTCCTTTATGTGTAATAAATGGTATATTGGAGTGCCGTTTCCTTGTAATTTTGGCAGCCCTTTCACTTTGTGCATAGGCTTTATGAGTGTGGAGTCCCACTACCTGGACTATTGTACCACAATGTAAATGAGGTCCTCCTTTATGTGATATACATGCTGTTTCGAGTGCCTCTTGCTTTTAATTTTTGGCAGCACTTGCACAGAATGTTTCCTAACCATTTTTCCTGTGAAATTGATTTTTTTTTGTGGGGATTTGTGCTTATTTTTGTCAGTCTGTAAAAGTGGCATGCAACTCAGACAACATGGTTTCCAGCAGCGACCTGGGAGTCCAAGATGCATCCAGACATCGTTCCCCATGCTGTTCCATTTTGGTGGTTTTTCTGACACTTTCTGTTCTTTTCCAATGGACCAGGGACCCTCCCCTCTTCAGATCAGAGGGTGCCTGGTTGTCTCCCATTGACTTCCATTATACTTGGGTGGTCAGCCGAGCACACGAATATACCAATGTGTTCCGGACGAACACCCGAACACCCAAATACTTTGGTGCTCGATCATCACTAAAAATAATAGAAATTTTAATTTAGAAATTTAGGAGTAAAACAGTAACAATGCAGTTACATGACAAGAATCTGCATAAGGGTACTTTTACACTTGCGGCAGGACAGATCCGGCAGGCTATTCAGCCTGCCTCATCCGTCCTGCCGCAAGTGGCCGTGCACTGCCGTGCTGCCGCTCCGTCCCCATTGACTATAATGGGGCGGGGGCGGAGCTACAGCGCAGCACGGCACTGTACGGCCGGACATCGCCGGACTAAAAGTCCTGCATGTCCGACTTTTAGTCCGGCGATCTCCGGCGATCTCCGGTGATCTCTGCCGGATCTGTCCTGCCGCAAGTGTAAAAGTACCCTAACTAATCATATACTAAATAGTTGCAAGTTCAATTTATGTATGAGATAGCCAAGATGATTGTCTATAAAATGATGGTAGTCCGATTGTCCAAACGGTATTGGATGGTGAGATATGGAGCCTGAAAGTCAAAAGTTCCAAACATTGTTACCCTTTTGCTTGTCAGTGTAAATAGAATAGAATAGAGTCACTTAGCTTTCTTTACCATTGGAAGGAGGATTAATTTGTTTTCCTCTTTTCTAAAGGAGTGTCTCACTCTTGTGTAGAAATGATTTAGACCAAAAATAAATTTCAAGAAATTTACCCTGCAAATATCATCAAAAGACACATATGTTGAACTAAGAAATAGCATTCATTTGAATAACAGCCCTATAGCTGCTAAAATTCATATACATAATCTAGAGATGGTCATTCAATATTAAAATTATCCTACATTGTCTACAGGTAAGAAGCTATTTTTCCTTTTCCTTACTGTGACTGGCAATATGTTAATTGTATGGAATGTAGAAGGCAATATAATACATAGTTATTCCATCGATACACTCCTAGGTGCAAGAGGATCTCTAATTATTAGCGTAGCTGCGAATATTATTATTATTATTATTATTATTATTATTATTATTATTATTATTATTATTATATTTTATTAAAGTGCCATTCATTCAATAGCTCTGTACATATGAAAAGGGGTATATAATAACACAGACAAAAGCATGAACAAGATGAGTTACATGATGATATATAGTGTTGAGTGCGAATATTCGAATAGCGAATTTTTTAGCAGAATCGGCTCTTTGCAAATTGGCGAATATTGTGAATATAGCGCTTTATATTCGCTATTTCGAATATTCGTTTTTTTTTTTTTTTAAGTTGTTAATCCTTGTTGCTCTCTGATTGTCTTCCCACTTTCCAAAAGCTGTTCTTACCTGTCCGGAGGATTCTTGGCTCCCTGCCTGCTCCAGTCAATGCCCGTTGCTGCTTCTGCCGACTTCCTGTGTGCATGGGAACACCTCCATGCTAAAATGTACTGTCGGATGTGAGAATCACAATCTCACAAATTTGACTAAGTTGTAATAGCAATGCGATTAATATAACCTGAATTACTCGCATTGCAAATTCAACTTAGAGCTGGAGATTGAGAATATAGTGCTATCTTCGTGATATTCGTTATATTCTAGCAATACAAGCATTAGGAACCCAGCTCTAAGTTGAATTCGCAATATGATTAATATAACCTGCATTAATCGCATTGCGAATTCAACTTAGAGCTGGGTTCCTAATGGTTGTATTGCTAGAATATTACAAAGATTGAGAATATAGTGCTATATTTGTGATATTAATTATATTCTAGCAAAACAACCATTAGGAACCCAGCTCTAAGTTGAATTCGCAATGCGATTAATATAACCTGCATTAATCGCATTGCGAACTCAACTTACAGCTGGGTTCCTAATGGTTGTATTAGGAATATAGCACTATATTCTCAATCTTCGTTATATTCTAGCAATACAACCATTAGGAACCCAGCTCTAAGTTGAATTCGCAATGCGAGTATAAGTTCGCATTGCGATTACAACTTAGAGCTGGGTTCCTAATGGTTGTATTGCTAGAATATAACGAAGATTGAGAATATAGTGCTATATTCGTGATATTCGTTACCTTCATCAATTCTAGCAATACAACTATTAGGAACCCAGCTTTAAGTTTAATTTGCAATGCAAATATAAATTTGTGTAAAATTCGCAATATATAGAATAATGACGAATATTCGATTTCGACGAATATATGACGAATATTCAATTGAATATTTGCGAAATATCGCAAAATCAAATATGGCACCTCCCGCTCATGACTAATGATATAATAGCATGATGCACCACACTCATTAGTAATAAGCAAATAATAGACATAGATGACTCAATCTATCTATTCACAAGTATCTGTTTCAATATACATTCACTAAAGATTACATTTTTATTATTTTACAGTGAGATTAATGTTTTAAATTATACTGTCATTATGCTGTAATTAGTTTAGCAGTGTGGAATTGAGTATATTTTGTAGTTATGCATAGTAACTCAAAAAAATTACAGATTAACTAGAGATGAGAGAATTTGAAGTTTGTTGTGTTTAATTGTCAGATTTAAAAAAAAAAATCCATTTGTGTTCAAATCAATTCTACAGAAATCTTTTAGATTCCAATTGGCCTGTTAATTAGTGTATGACACTCTGAGGTCTCCTACAACTCAGCAGCAATAGAAAATAGGTAAACACATGATTGACAGAGTTAACCCACAGGATACCAGCCCTATAAGGCCTCATGCACACTACAGTATTTTTTTGCGGTCCGCAAAATGGGGTTCCGTTGTTCCGTGATCCATTTTTGCTTCCGTTGTGTTTCTGTGAGTCTTCCATTTAAAAAAATGCAGACGCCGAACGCGGATGACACACGGATGGCCATCCGCATTTTTTCACGGTCCCATTGACTTGAGTGGGTCCACGAACCATTTTTCGCAGACAAGAATAGGACAGGTTATATTTTTTTGACAGACTGGAATGACGGAAGACAAACGGTGCATTTGCCGAGTTTTCCACGGACCCATTGAAAACCAATGGGTCCGCAGAAAATCACGAAAAACGGCACAACGGACACAGAATCAAACAACGGTCGTGTGCATGAGGCCTAACTGTATGACGTTGGGAACGGTGAGTTAAATCCCAGCTGTGGTGCTCTGATCGGGCAGGTGCAGGAGATACGTCCACCAGATCATCAGCCTGGGTCTAGCTGTTCCTGTTAGCCAAACCCCTGCTGACCGTGGCATGTGCGATCTCTGTGGAGTAAGGGGGCTTCTTCCCCAACTGGTCCCAGCGCTGCAGTGACCCGATGGTTGGGAAGAAAAGAGATAGTCGGCACTCGATCTTTTCAGCGAGGTTGCGCGGGAAGGAGTTTGCTCCACAACGTAAATAAAGAATATTCCCAGCAACCGTCTTCTTTTATATTGCTCTTTAAATTTATTCACAGCATAACAGTATCCTGGACGCGTTTCGGCTCACAGCCTTTATCAGCCTGCTGATAAAGGCTGTGAGATGAAACCCGATGGTTGGGAAGGCAGCACAATTTCTACCATATGCTTTATGGCTGCCTTCCCTATAAGCCTGTGAGATTAAGCCCCCTGGGTCTCACAGGCAAGCAGGCTGTAGGTGTATTACACTGCGTAATACACTTACAGCCAATGCATTACAATACAGATGTATTGTAATGCATTGTATAGGAGATCAGACCCCCAAAATTTGAAGTCCTATAGTGGAACAAAAAATGAAGCTAAAAAAAAGTTTAAAATTTTTTTACATAATAGAAAATTTAAAGTTTCAAATAAACCGTGCCCTTTTCCCAAAATTAAGTTATAAAAAAATTGTAAAAAAAAAAAAAATTCTAAATTGATATTAGTGGTGCTCGCAGATAGAGATCCTGGCTGGGGGTCCCGTCGTGTAAAGAATATAAACAAATCCGCAGCACTGATCAGTTGAAGACAGTCTGTTTTTTTTGTTTTACATCAGCAGCATAGCCAATATAGAGTAGACATATGGAAAATGTAAAGTAATAACTATTTTGTATCACTAGCTGTCATAAAAGCAGAGAAATTCATATTTAGAAAATAATGAATTTTTCCAAATGTTCTCTAATATTTTTTTTTTTTTAAATAAATAAAGGTAAAACATAGTGACTCAAATTTCCCACGGTCATGAAGTACAATATGTCACAAGAAAACAAACTCAGAATGGCTTGGATAAGAAAAAGCTTTCCAAAGTTATTACCACAAAAAAGTGACACGTCATATTTGCAAAAATCGGCCTGGGATTTAAGGTGAAAAAAATGACTCAGTACTGAAGGGGGTCAACAAACTGCATGCTTAAAAGCATACTGCACTGTCACATGTTTTAAGCTTTTTCATACTAGTGTCTGCATGCAGTTATGGAAGCCAAAGTCAGGAGTAGATCATAAATCATTTTACTTGGTGTTATGGAAAACAAATAGAGGCTTCTTGGGACCAAGCATCCAAAAATTATGCCTCAAATGGGGGCGTATTGCTAGAATATGCCCTCATTGTATTATAGGTGCAGGCCCCACCTCTGGGACCTGCACCCATCTCATAAACGCAGCCGAAAACTAAGCCAGCAAAGCGTTGGCCAGCAGTGTTGGGTCAAGACACCACCAAGCATTCCTATTGGCCCGCCAAAAATAGCTGAGTGACATGCTCTGCTATTTTTGGAATCCCCAATGAATGGAGGGCAGCCACACATGCGTGGTGCACCCCCCATAAGTGAATCCTCCTATGGTAGCTTCTCATCTTCCACTTCCTCCTCTATGGGACTTTCTACATGTAGGTCCCCAACAGCTAAAGGGTATCCAGCAAGATTCAAAAGCTATTCTTCTTCCACCATCTATTGTTGCACCAGCATGAGCCTCTGCTCTAAGATAAATATCAGGGGAATAACAACATTGATGCTACAGCTGTCCGTACTGACAAATCTTGTGGCCTCTTCGAAAGGCCTGAATACTCAACAGGCATCTTTGATGACCTACTACTGCCTGACCTCGAAACAACACAAGCTCCCTGTTGAGGTAGTCTGATGCATGACAAAATCATTCACCACTTTATGCTACCAATACAGGAGGGCATTCCTTGTCACATAAGAATAGCAGAAATGCAAAGAGTGTGTCCTGAACATGGTGAACATCCTCTGCAAGTCACTGTATTTTTAAAAAAACATTTGCACGACTAGATGTATCACATGCACCATACAAGAAGCATATGTATTTATCCCAAATACAGCATGGCCATTATGTTCCTGCATGGTCACTGACCACCTTACCCAGTTAGAGCAGAGGCAGCTGGCAGGATGTTTGCTTCTTGATGCACTTTCGCAACTGATCGTTGTCTAACAATGGCATGACAATACTTCACTTCATACGTATAATAAGAAGGAGAGGGAGCAATGTTCTGTCCTGCTGATGTTGAGGATAGGAGGATATCCATGGAGGAGCAAAATAAGTGCCTGTTGTGGGAACCAGGCCAACACAAATGTAGAGCAGTCAATAGGAGCTGTCCTTGTTGCTGCGGTGCTGCCTCAGTGCTGTCATAAAAAAAGTTGATCCAGGAGGGTGTGAAAGGCAGGTACTGTCCCTGCCCATGACAACTGCTCCAGGTGTCCAATAGTTTTCTCATGGTAACATATTCCCTCATTGATGTCTCACGATAGCATGGAGGACAACTAGGAGGAGGTGTTTGGGCAGAGGAAGAAGCAGCTGATGATGATAACAAGGACACTGTACTGTGTGGAGCCTGACATAAAGAAGACCAGGAGAAAGATGTCATATTTGGTCTGATTCAGAATGCTGGCCAGTTATACTTTTCCATAGGATCTGGTGATACAAACTCATGTGCTGTAGCTAAGCCCTGGCACCTATGTTTGTGTTTGAACACCCATAGCTTATTTTAATCCTTCAGAATGTGGTCTTGTGTGCCGGACTTGTGGAGAAAAAAAGCAACAAGAGTTTCACAGAACTATAGGCAGCCAGGCTTGCACTGTTATATTTTCAGCCTATAAACACAGTATCACCATTTCCCAAGCTGAACACCTGAGAAGCAAATCTGGCCTTGCCAGTTTTTTTGGAGCTTTTGACTATATGTTGCCTCTGCTCTTTGTTGCTGCCCCTGCTCTCCTCCTCTGATATCACCTACTCCTCAACACCCCAATCCGACTCCTAGGTCAGGTCCAACATACAATCATTGTTATAGTCCTCACCCTCCCCATCACTTTTATCAGACTGTGATTGTTGGCTCTGCTGCCTCTCTCCTTATTCCCTTTTCTGAATTTTCCCCCGAGTGCCCCTGTTGCTGCCACCATGGGCCACTGTTGCAACCACTGCCACCACCTATTGCAATCACAGAGGCTACAAGTGCAACTACTACTACTGACTGTATGGCTGATTCTGCTATTGCTGCTACTATTTACATTCTGACAAGGCCTGGGTTTTTTATTTGAATTGATCCATTTTCCAAATATTGTGATATGAGTCCTATAAAAGAAAAGTTATAGGTTTTGTACACACAGATTATTAAACAGTACTAGCAAAATAGAGAATATGTTTTCTATAATTTTATATTTACATTAATTTGGTGTTGGTAATTTACTTTAGGAATAGCACAGTTATTGTGAGTTTAATATCACTGGTTAAAAAATGCCATATTTGTGGTAGTTTCTTTTTTTTTTTTGAAACATGCAGTCTAATGTAGTGTCTACTAACACAGGTATAGCAATGCAGTGTTTTCAGTGAAACACCTTTGAACTATGTGATAAATGTCACTGGTTCAACATTGAAAATTGTAGTAAAATTTATTTGAAACCTCCTGCTCCAGAGATAGAGAATGGTCATGTCACTGTGTCCTCTGTGGAGACTGGATTTCCTCTAATGCCACTATCTATGACACTGAAAATAATATACCAATTAATTAGAGGGTCATAGAAAACTCTGCAGGACCCCACTCGCAAGCAGGCTCACAGTAGCATTAGCCATGCTTAAAGCAAATACACAGTAATGCAAACTGCACTGATACACTTCAAAAATGGAGGTCACTGGGCTCATTCAGGGCACAAGGCAAAACCATTAGGCCCCTTTCACATGGGCGTTGTGGAATGGGGCTGGATAGGATGCGGGTGCGTTTCGGGAAAATGCACAATTTTTCCACGCGAGTGCAAAGCGTTTTAATGCGTTTTGCACGCGCGTGGGAAAAATCGTCATGTTTGGTACCCAGACCCGAGCCCGGACTTCTTCACTGAAGTTCAGGTTTGGGTTCAGTATTCTATATATTGTATTATTTTCCCTTATAACGCATATTCCCTTATATTCCCTTATAACACATTCCTTTGTGTGTAGCAGGTGCAATGACATGGAACAGCCATAGTGAAGACCCCTCCCCCTACCATTTAACCCGTCAGATGCCAAGTTCATTGCTTATCAGGTCTTTCAGGGGTTAATTTGGTTAAAAATAAAACCATACTGACCTTATCCATTTGCTCACAGAGAGGCTGTCGCAGCCATCTTGATAAAAGACACTGCATAATATCATCACTGATTTCATCACTGATTAAGTGTGGTATCTTCAATCAAGATGGTCAAATCGGCCTCTCAGCAAGCAAATGAATGATATATATATACATATATATATATATATATATATATATATATATATATATATTATTTTTTTTTGCCACCATTTGAGGAAAAATAGATTTATTACCACAAAGCGCAAGGAAATCTGGCTTTGCGGCAAATCAAATTTTTCCTGAAATTCGAATTGAGGTCAATTTGTTTGGCATTATTTTACTCTACACTACTGTAAATGAATTGCAAATGCACTGACCCTCCGCTCCTAACCAAGTCCCTCACAGCTCTATCTCTCTGACCGCCTGCATCCCCAGTGTGAAATCTCATGCAGTCGGTAATGTAAGACCCGGCTGTACACTCTTCCTGCACTGCTCGGAGCAGGGATTTATAATGTCAGAAAGAGAGGGCAATAGCAAATAAGAGCAAGGGGAAGAGCAATAATCGGTTTGGTCCCTGGGCACTTGCCATTCTATGGTACTTCTGACAGCTAGATTGTAACATGCATTGTAAGATTTGTGTTCACTCTATTTAGCCCAGGACACAATTTTAAAAGTTTTTTTACTTTTTTTTTTTACTATGACTATTTCTCTCGAAGATGTGCATCATTATTAAATGTTTTTGAATTTATAGATTGAACTTCCCATTATCTAAAACCTGAACTCTGGCCATTTAGATCTGGTATGGGTATGTCCTTTAGATTTACAATTTTAACACAGAAATTATTTATTTGGCTCAAGGCTGTAAAGAGTGTCAAATTTTGGATTTAGCAATGGTATTACTTAGGAAACCGCATCCCACAGGTCCTATTAAATTAATTACTAGGATCCTTTTGTAAAGTTTATGGATAACTCAGTAGGGGAGAATCTTATATACTCCAAATGCACTGAGAACTTACACGATTGTGCATTGTTCTCAAAGTGTTCCTTTAGGCTTCTATAGATCATGATATGTTAGAAATGTGCCATGCAGTTGCATAGATTACATCTTTTGCCATTTATCTGTGGTATTAATCAAGCATTAAAAAAATCAAACAGTTATCAGAGCTGTTATTCAAAAGGAATAGGGTCTTAGTGACAAGAATTATCTCCAGCTGACGACTTTGCCTTATTCTTTACATTCAGAGATTTTTCATTAATGTGTAAAACTATTATCTACGAAACCTAATTGTCCAAGTTAATGGGGGGAATTTAATCATTCCCCCATGCCACTTTTTTGGCATAAAAAAAGTCACAAACTCCATGTTTGCGACTTTTTAAATGCCACTGTGACAACGTTTTGTCACAAGTGGCTTATCTACATCACCCTCATCACTTTCCAAAAAGGGGGCATATTTAGATTGGTGAGGGGGTCTAACCAGTAGGCCTGGTACATTTATCCTCATTTATGCATGTCAGGTCCCTTCCGGGGCCGGTAGGCCAGTGCTCTGCAGGCAGCACCACTGGCATCCAGTTGTCAGGGTAACCAGGCCTAATCTCTCTGTGTAGGAGCACCGGCCAATCAGAGGCAGCCCTGACATGCCCAGCGTGATGACATCACTGGATTGGCTATGAGTGTTGATTCTTCTCAGGAAGAGCAGGCTCTGAAAGAGGTAAGTGGTCTAATTTATAGCACCTGGTAAGCCAAGCCACTCCCCCTCACCTAGCAGAGAAAAAAAACAAAAAAAACAAAACTGCTTTAAATGACACTACACAACAGAGAGAAAAAATAAGCGGTTTTAAATGGCAGAACTAAACTGCAAATACTTAACTTTCTAGGTTTGCAGCTTCAAGCCACACTCAGACACTAGCAATCCCTTGCAATCCCAACAAAAAGACACTCAGCAGTAGCAGTACATGTTCTTGCTTCGCCATCCGTAGAGCGGCATTTGGGCCTATTGAATTACGCTGCAGATTCTGTCACCTACTTGCACCATAAGAAGGTGTTTGACTTGGAGCGGCAGTTAGCGCTGAACAGCCACGTCCTCTCCCAGCAACAGGAGCTCCACTAACACCACCACGACCATGCCCACGTCCCTAATTTGATGTTCTCCTCATTATTTGCGTTCACTCATCAAGCTGAAAGATTGGTCTCTCTCCGGTGTCAATTTAACTGCCACTAGTCGTCAATTACGTTCGCTAAGGCAGTGCCCGTGTCATAAAAATGCTCTGTGGACCCAGAATAATGTTTTTTTGTGCCCAAAATACACTGATTCTCAATTTCTATGTGGAAATGTAAAATATTCTTTTTGGTACGCTGTATGAACAAGTGGTTTGTGGAACAAGAACAAGTATTTTTTTTATAAAACACAGAAAATTTGTATTTCACTGCTGTAAATTGAAATTAATTATTTATACGCCGGATGCACAACAGTTTTTTCGTCCTAAAATGCAGATTTTTTCAATTAAACCCCAAAAAGCAGTTTTTAACTGCTGTCCATGTTATGTCGCGAACATAAAATTTTACGTTTGCGAATAGCGAACGCGAACTTCCGCAAATGTTCGCGAACGGGTGAACCGGGCGAACCGCCATAGACTTCAATTGGCAGGCGAATTTTAAAACCCACAGGGACTCTTTCTGGCCACAATAGTGATGGGAAAGTTGTTTCAAGGGGTCTAACACCTGGACTGTGGCATGCCGGAGGGGGATCTATGGCAAAACTCCCATGGAAAATTACGTAGTGGACGCAGAGTCGGGTTTTAATCCATAAAGGGCATAAATCAACTAACATTCCTAAATTGTTTGGAATAACATGCTTTAAAACATCCAGTGTGTGTATACGATCAGGTATGATGTTGTATCGATCAGATAGTGTAAGGGTTACACCCACTTTACAGACATTGACAGACCAAACTCCCCTTTTAATGCACCGCAAACAACCGCAAACAGTTCATTTGCACAACCGCAAACTCCTCATTTGTCCCGGTGATGTCATTGAAGATTTCTTCCTCCACCCAGCCACGTACAACACCAAGGGTCCCCGAAAGGTGAATTGAATAGATTTTTCGAACGGGGAGATGGTTAAAAAAACGCTGGCTCCCTCCCCTTTGTTTTTATCCACGGTCACTGCGTCTGCGCCGTGCAATTTACTGTCACACCTGATATGAGTGGTATTTTCTGTAGTACTATTCTCATCAGTTTAATCCCTCTAACGTCCCCAATCTGGGAGCCATTTATTGAATAGATTTTTCGAACGGGGAGATGGTTAAAAAATCGCTGGCTCCCTCCCCTTTGTTTTTATCCACGGTCACTGTGTCTGTGCCGTGCAATTTACTGTCACACCCGATATGAGTGGTATTTTCTGTAGTACTATTCTCATCAGTTTAATCCCTCTAACGTCCCCAATCTGGGGGCCATTTATTGAATAGATTTTTCGAACAGGGAGATGGTTAAAAAAACGCTGGCTCACTCCACTCTGTTTTAATCCACGTTGACTGCGTCTGCGCCGTGCAATTTACTGTCACACCCGATATGAGTGGTATTTTCTGTAGTACTATTCTCATCAGTTTAATCCCTCTAACATCCCCAATCTGGGGGCCATTTATTGAATTGATTTTTCGAACGGGGAGATGGTTAAAAAAACGCTGGCTCCCTCCACTCTGTTTTAAACCACGGTGACTGCGTCTGCGCCGTGCAATTTACTGTCACACCCGATACGAGTGGTATTTTCTGTAGTACTATTCTCATCAATTTAATCCCTGTTACATCCCATATCAGGGATTGCCTTTTGTGAAAAAAAATTTATGCCGGGTACCTTCGACTGCCTTCACAGTGACAGACCAAACTCTCATACACCAAACTGAATTGATTTCAGGAACCGGGAGATGGAAAAAGCAGCTTGGTCGGTCCTCATACTCCCAAATTGGGGCACTGCGCGTGCACAGAGCAATGTGCTGTGACACCCTATATGAGTGATGTCTTAACTAGTACTATTCCTATCAGTTTAATCCCTGTTACGTACCCTATCCAGGGACGTGTGTCGAATTAGACTAATGTGTAAAAATGAAATGCCTTATTTATCGGCAAGCTACTGTGCCACCCGGTATGAGTGATGGTGGGCACTGGCAGTGGGCACATTACAGTCTGTGGAAGTCGGCCTGACACACACTGGCAGCAGGCACGCAACTGAAATTAGATTAAAGTGTAAAAATGAAATGCCATATTTATCGGCAAGCTACTGTGCCACCCGGTATGAGTGGTGGTGGGCACTGGCGGTGGGCACACTACAGTCTGTGGAAGTCGGCCTGACACACACTGGCAGCAGGAAATCAACTGAAATTAGACTAAAGTGTAAAAATTAAATGCCTGTGCCACCCGGTATGAGTGGTGGTGGGCACTGGCAGTGGGCACACTACAGTCTGTGGAAGTCGGCCTGACACACACTGGCAGCATGCAAGCAACTGAAATTAGACTAAAGTGTAAAAATTAAATGCCTGTGCCACCCGGTATGAGTGGTGGTGGGCACTGGCAGTGGGCACACAAACAGTCTGTGGTAGTCGGCCTGACACACACTGGCAGCAAGCAAGCAACTAAAATTAGACTAAAGTGTAAAAATTAAATGCCTGTGCCACACGGTATGAGTGGTGGTGGGCACTGGCAGTGGGCACACTACAGTCTATGGAAGTCGGCCTGACACACACTGGCATCAGGCAAGCAACTGAAATTAGACTAAAGTGTAAAAATTAAATGCCTGTGCCACACGGTATGAGTGGTGGTGGGCACTGGCAGTGGGCACACTACAGTCTATGGAAGTCGGCCTGACACACACTGGCATCAGGCAAGCAACTGAAATTAGACTAAAGTGTAAAAATTAAATGCCTGTGCAACACGGTATGAGTGGTGGTGGGCACTGGCAGTGGGCACACTACAGTCTGTGGAAGTCGGCCTGACACACACTGGCAGCAGGCAAGCAACTGAAATTAGACTAAAGTGTAAAAATTAAATGCCTGTGCCACCCGGTATGAGTGGTGGTGGGCACTGGCAGTGGGCACACTACAGTCTGTGGAAGTCGGCCTGACACACACTGGCAGCAGGCAAGCAACTAAAATTAGACTAAAGTGTAAAAATTAAATGCCTGTGCCACACGGTATGAGTGGTGGTGGGCACTGGCAGTGGGCACACTACAGTCTATGGAAGTCGGCCTGACACACACTGGCATCAGGCAAGCAACTGAAATTAGACTAAAGTGTAAAATTAAATGCCTGTGCCACACGGTATGAGTGGTGGTGGGCACTGGCAGTGGGCACACTACAGTCTGTGGAAGTCGGCCTGACACACACTGGCAGCAGGCAAGCAACTGAAATTAGACTAAAGTGTAAAAATTAAATGCCTGTGCCACCCGGTATGAGTGGTGGTGGGCACTGGCAGTGGGCACACTACAGTCTGTGGAAGTCGGCCTGACACACACTGGCAGCAGGCAAGCAACTAAAATTAGACTAAAGTGTAAAAATGTAATGCCTGTGCCACACGGTATGAGTGGTGGTGGGCACTGGCAGTGGGCACACTACAGTCTATGGAAGTCGGCCTGACACACACTGGCATCAGGCAAGCAACTGAAATTAGACTAAAGTGTAAAAATTAAATGCCTGTGCCACACGGTATGAGTGGTGGTGGGCACTGGCAGTGGGCACACTACAGTCTGTGGAAGTCGGCCTGACACACACTGGCAGCAGGCAAGCAACTGAAATTAGACTAAAGTGTAAAAATTAAATGCCTGTGCCACCCGGTATGAGTGGTGGTGGGCACTGGCAGTGGGCACACTACAGTCTGTAGAAGTCGGCCTGACACAAACTGGTAGGCAACTAACCTTAGATTAAAGGGTAAAAATGAAATGCCTTTGTTTGATGCAAAGTCCTGTGCCACACAGGATGACAGGGGTGGGCACTGGCAGTGGGCACACTACAGTCTGTGGGCCTGCAGCTCCTCACACACGGGCAGGCCAGGCAACTGCAATATATATATGGAAAAAAAAAAAAAGGAGTCTAATGTAGCAACCCTAAAAAGGGCTTTTTGGGGTGCTATCAGGACGCTGTCCTTACAGCAGAGATCAGATGAGTCTTTCAGGACTGGAGTGGACACTGAATTCACTAGCCTAGCTATCGATTTCCCTATTAAATCAGCAGCAACTACACTCTCCCTCCTCTCACTAAGACTGCAGCTTCAGAATGAATCTAAAATGGATGCTGTTCAGAAGATGGGAGGGTCTGGGAGGGAGGGTATGCTGCTGATTGGCTGGAATGTGTCTGCTGACTGTGAGGTACAGGGTCAAAGTTTGCTCAATGATGATGTATAGGGGGCGGACCGAACATTGCATATGTTCGCCCGCCGAGGCGAGCGCGAACAAGCTATGTTCGCCGGGAACTGTTCGCCAGCGAATAGTTCGGGCCATCTCTACTGTACATTAACAGTAGATATTTTTACTATTTATAGACATCAGATTTGGGGACCCAGAACACGGATTTGGTCACCAAAATTCACAAATGCAGTATTAGACTGTTATAAATTGAAAAAAAAAAAAAAAACAACGGATGCACAACAGTTTTTTCGGCCTAAAACACGGCTTTTTTCAATAAAACCCCAAAATGCAGTTTTTAACTGCTGTATATTAACAGTAGATATTTATACTATGTACGGACACCAGATTTGGGGACCCAGAACACGGATTAGGTCACCAAAATTCACAAATGCAGTATTAGACTTCTATAAATTGGAAATAGTTATTTAAATGACAGATGCACAACTGGTTTTTCAGCCTAAAACACAACTTTTTTAATAAAACCCCAAAATGCAGTTTTTTTTACTGCTGTAAATTTAAATAAGATATTTATACTATTTATGTACAACTGCTTTATGAAGCAAGAATATTGCTTTTTTCACACAAAAAAGAATAATGCACTATTTCTCAGCTGTAATATGAAATCAATATTTAAGCTGTGTATTTCAAGATGCTCTGTGGATCAAGATTACCACTCTTTTGTCAAAAAAATACACTTATGCTGTATTTCACAGCAGCAATGTAAACTAGGTGGTTGTAATGGGTATTTCAGACTGTTTGGTGGACCTTGAATAACGTTTTTTTTCTATAAAAAACAAAGAAGCACTATTTCCATGCAGAAATATAAAATATGTCGTTGAACGATGTAGGCAGAACTGTTTTGTGGACAAGAAATAGTTTTTTTCCCCCAAAATTACACGGATTCTCTATTTCACTGCAGAAATGTCAAATATATATTTTGGCGGTGTAAAATAGGCTTGGTTTATCAGGATGACCACTTTTTTTTTTTTACTAAAATACACTGATGCACTATTTGGTAGCTGAAATGGAATAAACGGTTTAGTGCATAATATACAAAAGTGCTCTGTGGCACCACAGAGCACAGTCTAGGCAAATGGACTATGTCACCACTTAAACATACAAAAGGCAATATAAGGGACTTGAGCAGCCAGAAAAAAAAGATAGGATTAGGCTGATGTGCCTGGCAGGCTGGCAGACTTGCAGTACACTGCAGTGCCTAAAATCGCTGCCAACCCCCACCTCAGTAACAGATGGATTACAAAAAAATCTCCATGGCAGTGGATGGGTACATAAATGTTGGATTGCTCAGGCACCCTCCCTCTCTGTGTACTGTATCTTGCGGATTAAAGTTGCACAGGTTCTTTAGTTTTTTGCCCTATTCAGTCCCTGATCCCAGCACCAGCATCCTCTGCCTAAGCTCAAATCAGCAGAGTAACGTGCATCAGTAAGTGACACTAGCTTATAAAAAGGCTGGGTCACATGCTGCACTCAGCTAATCACAGCCATGCCATTAGTAGGCATGGCTGTGATGGCTTCTAAGGGCAAGAAGTAAAATGCTTGCTGATTGGCTGCTGTGCAGCCCTTCAGAAAGCGGGAATAAATCGCAGACAACGGACCCGAACCCTAACTTTTTTAAAAATGTTCGGGTTCGGGTCCGTGTCCCGAACACCCCAACACTAATGAGGAGGTAAGTTCTAGACTTGACAGCGGCGAATCAATGGATGCCGTATATCTAGTTGCCGTCATACATAGTGTTGAGCGCGAATATTCGAATAGCGAATTTTTTTAGCGAATATCGGCACTTCGCTAATTCGCGAATATTTCGCAAATATATTGTTTTTTTTTTGTTATATTTTTTTCTTTCCCACTTCCCAAAAGTAGTTCTTACCTGTCCTGAGGATTCCTGGCTTCCTGGCTGCTCCAGTCAGTGCCCGTTGCCGCTTCTGCCGACTTCCGTGCTCATGGGGCGTCCCCATCACCATGGGAACTTCTCCATATACTAAAATGTACTGTCGGATTTGAGAATTACGTTGAAATCGCACTGCGATTAATTCAAGTTATATTAATCGCATTGTGATTACAACTTAGCAGTGCACTGCTATCTTACATATTAGGCTAGAATTAACGAATATGGAATATAGCAGCAGTGCTAAGTAGAAATCGCAATGCGATTACTCCAAGTTACATTAATCGCATTGCGATTTCAATTTGCACTGCTATAATATATTCCATATTCGTTAACTTCGTTAATTCTAGCAAGCTTACCCATTATAAACCCAGCTCGAAGTTGAAATCGCAATGCGATTAATACAACTTGAAGTAATCGCATTGCGATTTCTACTTAGCACTGCTGCTATTTGCTATATTCCATATTCGTTAATTCTAGCCTAATTTGTAAGATAGCAGTGCACTGCTAAGTTGTAATCGCAATGTGATTAATATAACTTGAATTAATCGCATTGCGATTTCAACAGACATGGTTTACTATGGTTGCTAAAACGAAGATGGAGAATACTTCGTTATCTTCGTTTTGAGGAATATGACAAATACATTTGTCATATTTGCTAATTCTACCAAGCCAATCATAGTAAACCAGGTCTAAGTAGAAATCGCAATGTGATTAATTCAAGTTATATTAATCGCATTGCGATTTCAACGTAATTCTCAAATCCGACAGTACATTTTAGTATGGAGACGTTCTTGGCTTGGTAGAATTAGCGAATATGACGAATGTATTTGTCATATTCCTCAAAACGAAGATAACGAAGTATTCTCCATCTTCGTTTTAGCAACCTATTCATCAACTTCGCTAATTCTAGCAATAAAATAGGAGGGTTGACTATAGAGACAGCTGTGTTTAATTCGCTATGCGATTATATATATATTTTTTTAAATAAATGGAATAATTATAATAATTATCAAGTAATATAATTATTCTATTAAAAAAAGCTAAGCAATATAATCGCATAGCGAATTAAACACAGCTGTCTCTAGTCACATCCAACCCTCCTATTTGATTGCTAGAATTAGCGAAGTTGACGAATAGGTTGCTAAAACGAAGATGGAGAATACTTCGTTATCTTCGTTTTGAGGAATATGATGAATACATTTGTCATAATCGTCATCTTCGCTATAATTCTAGATATGAAACCAATAGGAAATTAGCCTAAGTTAAAATCGCAATACGCGATTATTTAAATCGCATATTAATTGCGATAACTAGAATAATGACGAATATTCGATTTCGATGAATAAGAAACGAATATTCTTTCGAATATTCGCGAATTTGGTCAAAATCGAATATGGCACCTGCCGCTCATCACTAGTCAGACAAGCCATAATAAATATAAATATTATTACTATTTCCCTCTGACACATGGATACTAGTGATGAGCGGGAGGTGCTATATTTAGAACACCTGTATGTTCGGGTTCCAGAAGTTCGGACGAACTTCCCGAAAATGTTCGGGTTCGGGATCCGAACTCGACCCGAACTTCATCCCGAACCCGAACGCCATTGAAGTCAATGGGGGCCCGAACTTTGGGGCACTAAAAAGGCTGTAAATAGTCCAGGAAAGGGCTAGAGGGCTGCAAAAGGCAGTAGAATGTAGGTAAATTCCATGCAAACAAATGTGGATAGGGAAATGAATTAAAATAAAATAAATTAAATTAAGCAATATCAATTGGAGAGAGGTCGCATAGCAGAGAATCAGGCTTTAAGTCACCCACCAATGGAGAAGGCCACTTTCAGATATTTAGGCCCCTGGCACCCAGACGGAGGAGAGAGGTCGCATAGCAGAGAATCAGGCTTCATGTCACCCAGCAATAGAGAAGGCCACTTCCAGATATTTAGCTCATGGCACCCAGACAGAGGACAGAGATCGCAAAGCAGAGAATAAGGCTTCATGTCACCCACCACTGAAACAGGCCACTTTCAGATAATTAGGCCCCTGGCACCTAGATGGAGTAGAGGTTCATTAAACTTTTGGTTGCACCGCAATATAATGGTAAAATTAAAAAAAAGAGGATTCAATAAAGAAGTGCCCTGGAGTACAAGAACACATGGTTGAGGGGGAGGCAGTTATAAATGTATATTCTGCACAAGGGAGGGACAGGTCCTGTGGGATCCATGCCTGGTTCAATTTCTGAACGTCAGCTTGTCCACGTTGGCAGTGGACAGGCGGCTGCCGTGCTGAATACACGTTTAGACAAAACGTTGGCCGCCGGGCAGGCCAGCACCTCCAAGGCATAAATGACTAGCTCTGGCCATGTGGACAATTTGGAGACCCAGAAGTTGAATGGGGCTGAACCATCAGTCAGTACGTGGAGGGGTGTGCACCCGTACTGTTCAACAATGTTAGTGAAATGCTGCCTCCTGCTAACACTCCACTATGGCTTGCTGCTGCTCACACAGTCTCTCCAGCATGTGCAAGGTGGAGTTCCACCTGGTGGGCACGTCGCATATGAGGCGGTAAGCGGGAAGGCTGAAGTTATGCTGTAGCCCAGACAGGCGAGCAGCGGAAGGATGTGAACGCCGGAAGTGCGCACAGACGGCCCATACTTTATGCAGCAGCTCTGACATGTCGGGGTAGTTGTGAATGAACTTCTGCACCACAAAATTCAGCACATACGCCATGCAAGGGATGTGCGTCAAACCGGCTAGTCCCAGAGCTGCGACGAGATTTCGCCCATTATCACACACCACCAGGCCGGCCTTGAGGCCCACCGGCAGCAACCACTAGTCTGTCTGTTGTTCAATACCCTGCCACAACTCCTGCACGGTGTGGGGCCTGTCCCCCAAACATATGAGTTTCAGAACGGCCTGCTGACGATTACCCCTGTGCTGAAGTTGGTGGTGAAGGTGTGTGGCTGACTGGATGAGCAGGTGGAAGCTGAGGAGGAGGAAGCCGAGTAGGAGGAGGAGGCTACAGGAAGTAAAGAATGATGCCCTGCGATCCTTGGCGGCGGAAGGACGTGCGCCAAAGAAGTCTCCGCCTGGGGCCCAGCCACCACTACATTTACCCAGTGTGCAGTTAGGGAGATAAAATGTCCCTGGCCGTGCTTACTTTTCCACATATCTGTGGTTTGGTGGACCTTGCCACAGATGGCGTTGCGCAGTGCACACTTGATTTTTCAGATACTTGGTTGTGCAGGGAAGGCACGGCTGTCTTGGAGAAGTAGTGGTGGCTGGGGACAACATACTGTGGGACAGCCATGACCATTAGCTGTTTGAAGCTGTCTGTGTCCACCAGCCTGAATGACAGCATTTCAAAGGCCAGTAGTTTAGAAATGCTGGCATTCAGGCCCAGGGCTCGAGGGTGGCTAGGTGGGAATTTGCGCTTTCTCTACAAGGTTTGTGAAATGGAGAGTTGAACGCTGCCGTGTGACATGGTGGAGATGCTTGGTGACGCAGGTGGTGGTGTCGGTGGTACATCCTCTGTTTGGTGAGCGGCAGGTGCCAACATTCCTCCCGAGGCGGAGGAAGAGGCTGAGGCAGCAGCAGAAGAGGGAGCAGGAGAGCATGAGTGAGTTCCTTGTTTTTAAGGTGTTTACTCCACTGCAGTTCATGCTTTGCATGTAGATGCCTGGTCATGCAGGTTGTGCTAAGGTTCAGAACGTTAATGCCTCGCTTCAGGCTCTGATGGCACAGCGTGCAAACCACTCGAGTCTTGTCGTAAGCACATTGTTTAAAGAAGTGCCATGCCAGGGAACTCCTTGAAGCTGCCTTTGGGGTGCTCGGTCCCTGGTAGTGGTGGCCAGTAGCAGGCGAACTCTCTTGGCGGCGGCTGTTCTGCTTTTGCCCCCTGCTCCCTCTTTTGCTACGCTGTTGGCTCGGTCTCACCACTGCCTCTTCCTCTGAACTATAAAAGTCAGTGGCATGACCTTCATTCCATGTGGGGTCTAGGACCTCATCGTCCCCTGCATCGTCTTCCACACAGTCTTCCTCCCTGACCTTCTGTTCGGTCTGCACACTGCAAAAAGACGCAGCAGTTGGCACCTGTGTTTCGTCATCATCAGAGACGTGCGGACTCCGATGAGGTGGCATTCCCATGTCCTCATCATCAGGAAACATAAGTGGTTGTGCATCAGTGCATTCTATGTCTTCCACCACTGGGGAAGGGCTAGGTGGATTCCCTTGTGAAACCCTGCCAGCAGAGTCTTCAAACAGCATAGGAGACTTCTGCATATCTTGAGGCTCAGACAGTTTCTCTGATATGCATGGGGGTGATGTGACAGACTGATGGGCTTTGTTTTCAGGCGCCACCTGTGCTCTTTCTGCAGAAGAATGGGTGGGAGATAATGTTGTGAACGTGCTCGATCCACTGTCGGCCAACCAATTGACTAGCGCCTGTACCTGCTCAGGCCTTACCATCCTTAGAACGACATTGGGCCCCCAAATATCGCTGTAAGTTCTCGCGGGTACTGGAACCTGAGGTAGATGGTTCACTAGGACGTGTGTCTGTGGCAGAATGGCCACATCCTCTCCCAGCACCAGAGGGTCCACTAACACCACCACGACCGCGTTCGCGTCCTTTACTAGATGTTTTCCTCATTGTAACCATTCACCAAGTACCACAATAAGAAAAAAAATATTTGGCCCAAAGTATTGATTTCAAATTCAGGCTTTTTTTTTTACAAGCACCTAAAACTATCTGCCTATTTATTTATGTAGCGTATTACACTAATCCAGGCACAGCAGTAACCACTGATTTAGGGGAATATAAATTGTAGGCCTAGTATTTAGGCCCTGGATGAAAGGTATCCTTTTATGGACAGATTTACACTTTAAGATGCACAATAGCGTGTGAAAAAATATGTAGGATTATGCCTTCAGCAATTGTATTTTAACACTTTGTGTAATTCTGTTCCTTTAACGGACAGAAATACAATGGGAGATGCACGGTAGCATGTGAAGTTATTGAGGATGACCCTCTCAGCACTTGTATATACACCTTGAGTGTAATATACCCTTTTACGGACAGATTAACACTTGGCCTGCAACAGCTGGAACACCAGTTTCAGGGTATTGCTATATTGGCAAGTGAATTTCACCCCAGAACAAAATCTATCCTTTGACGGATGCTATTAAACTTGTCCAGTCACAGCTGGAACACCAGATTTACTGTATTTCTATTTTGGCAACTGAATTTCACCCCAGAAAAAAATATACCCTTTTACGGACAGATCTAAACTAGGCCTGCAACAGCTGGAACATCAGATTCAGGGTATTGCTATTTTGGCAATTAAATTTCAACCCAGAAAAAAATATACCCTTTTACATACAGATTTAAACGAAGCCTGCAACAGCTGGAACAACAGTTTTACTGTATTTCTATTTTTGCAACTGAATTTACCGCAGAAAATAATAAATCCTTTGACAGACACTATTAAACTTGGCCAGCCACTGCTGGGACACCAGATTTACGGTATTGCTATTTTGGTAATTGAATTTCACCCCAGAAAATTATCTATCCTTTCCCGGACACTATTAAACTTGGCCAGCCACTGCAGGGACACCAGATTTACGGTATTGCTATTTTGGCAATTGAATTTCACCCAGAAAAAAATATATCCTTTGCCATACACTATTAAACTTGGCCAGCCACAGCTGGAACACCAGATTTACGGTATTGCTATTTTGGCAATTGAATTTCACCCCAGAAAATTATCTATCCTTTGCCGGACACTATTAAAATTGGCCAGCTACTCCTGGGACACCAGACTTACCGTATTGCTATTTTGGCAATTGAATTTGACCCCAGAAAATTATCTATCCTTTGCCGGACACTATTAAACTTGGCCAGCCACTGCTGGGACACCAGATTTAGGGGATTGCTATTTTGGCAATGAATTTGACCCCAGAAAATTATCTATCCTTTCCCGGACACTATTAAACTTGGCCAGCCACTGCAGGGACACCAGATTTACGGTATTGCTATTTTGGCAATTGAATTTCACCCAGAAAAAAATATATCCTTTGCCATACACTATTAAACTTGGCCAGCCACAGCTGGAACACCAGATTTACGGTATTGCTATTTTGGCAATTGAATTTCACCCCAGAAAATTATCTATCCTTTGCCGGACACTATTAAAATTGGCCAGCTACTCCTGGGACACCAGACTTACCGTATTGCTATTTTGGCAATTGAATTTGACCCCAGAAAATTATCTATCCTTTGCCGGACACTATTAAACTTGGCCAGCCACAGCTGAAACCACTGATTTATGGTATTGCTATTTTGGCAACTGAATTTCACCCCAGAAAATAATAAATCCTTTGCCGGACACTATTAAACTTGTCCAGTCACAGCTGGAACACCAGATTTACGGTATTGCTATTTTTGGCAATTGAATTTGACCCCAGAAAATTATCTATCCTTTGCCGGACACTATTAAACTTGGCCAGCCACAGCTGAAACCACTGATTTATGGTATTGCTATTTTGGCAACTGAATTTCACCCCAGAAAATAATAAATCCTTTGCCGGACACTATTAAACTTGTCAAGTCACAGCTGGAACACCAGATTTACCGTATTTCTATTTTTGCAACTGAATTTCACCACAGAAAATAATATATCCTATGACGGACACTATGAAACTTTCCAGTCACAGCCGGAACACCAGATTTACGGTATTTTTATTTTTACAAGTGAATTTCACCGCAGAGAATAATATATCCTATGACGGACACTATGAAACTTGTCCAGTCACAGCTGGAACACCAGATTTACGGTATTGCTATTTTGGCAATTGAATTTCACCCCAGAAAATTATCTATCCTTTGCCGGACACTATTAAAATTGGCCAGCTACTCCTGGGACACCAGACTTACCGTATTGCTATTTTGGCAATTGAATTTGACCCCAGAAAATAATCTATCCTTTGCCAGACACTATTAAACTTGGCCAGCCACAGCTGAAACCACTGATTTATGGTATTGCTATTTTGGCAACTGAATTTCACCCCAGAAAATAATAAATCCTTTGCCGCACACTATTAAACTTGTCCAGTCACAGCTGGAACACCAGATTTACGGTATTGCTATTTTGGCAATTGAATTTCACCCCAGAAAATTATCTATCCTTTGCCGGACACTATTAAACTTGGCCAGCTACTGCTGGGACACTAGACTTACGGTATTGCTATTTTGGCAATTGAATTTGACCCCAGAAAATTATCTATCCTTTGCTGGACACTATTAAACTTGGCCAGCCACTGCTGGGACATGAGATTTATGGTATTGCTATTTTGGCGATTGAATTTAACCCCAGAACAAAATATATCCTTTGCCGGACACTGTTAAACTTTTCCAGCCACAGCTGGAACACCAGATTTAGGGGATTGCTATTTTGGCAATTGCATTTAACCCCTTAATAAACTATAGAAATTTCTATCCTGATTTTTTAGGGGTGACAATAAGCACAGCCAATCCCCTGATGTAGGATATAGCAAAAAAAAAAAAAAAGCAAACTGGTATTTTTGGATTGATGGACTTGGTGGCAGCTTGTGCACCACCAGACACAACACACATGGCCGCCGATCAAAGTGACCGAAAAATGCTCTGTGCAGCCTAAAAACCAGTGAGCAATTAACTAGCAGAAGTTAAATGATTCACAGCTGTAGATCGATCACTTCATTAGGTGCTTTTGCTGACTTTTCCCTGCCTAATCTCGCCCTCACAGAAGCTGCGTCCTCTCCCTACACTAATCAAAGCAGTGTGACGTGCGGCGCTACGTGACTCCAGCTTAAATAGAGGCTGGGACACACGCTGCACTTGGCCAATCACAGCCATGCCATTAGTAGGCATGGCTGTGATTGCTTCTTAGGGCAAGAAGTAAAACGCTAGCTGATTGGCTGCTGTGCAGCCCTTCAGAAAGCGTGAAGAAATCACCGAACAACGGACCTGAACCCGAACTTTTTTAAACATGTTCGGGTCCGGATCCGGGTCCCAAACACCCCAAAATTCGGTATGAACCCGAACTATGCTTGAACTGTTCGCTCAACCCTACCCGTAAACTGATAAAATAAATGTTTGTGTGCATGAGGCCTAAAGGTTTTACCACATATACCTGCAACAGTGAACGCTGAATATATTTTGTTTTTCTACTAAAATACGTTACTAAAGGTTTTAGCACATATAACTGCAGTGCTGAACGCTGAATAAAATTTGTTTTTCCACCGAAATACGTCAAAAAAGATTTTACCACATATAACTGCAACACTGAATGCTGAATAAAATTAGTTTTTCAACCAAAACACTTCACAAATGATTTTTCCGCATATAACTACCGCATTTCACCACAAATAAATGCAACAGTGAAGTGCGTAATTTTTTTTTCTTTTTGGACTGAAATAGGACACTGAATGCTTTCACCACATATAACTGCAGAAGTGAACTGAGAATATATTTTTTCTTATTGTACTGAAATAGGCCAGCAAACTCTTTTATCAGAAATAAATGCACCAGTGAAGTGCGTATATATTTTTCTTTCTGTACTGAAATAGGCCACTAAACACTTTTGCCACAAATAACTGCACCAGTGAAATGCGTATATTTTTTATTTCTGTACTGATATAGGCCACTAAACACTTTCAACACGTATAACTACAGAAGTAAACTGAGAATATATTTTTCTTTTTGTAGTAAAATAGGCCACTAAAAGCTTTTGCCACAAATAAATGCAACAGTGAAGTGCGTACATATATTTTTTAGACTGAAATAGGCCACTAAGCCCTTTTGCCACAAATAACTGCGCCAGTAAAGTGTGCATATTTTTTTCTTTCTCTACTGACATAGGCCACTAAAAGCTTTCAACACATATAACTGCAGAAGTGAACTGCGTATATATTTTTATTTTGTTATGAAATACGCCACAGAATGCTTTCACCACATACAGCTGCAGAAGTTAACTGTGTATATATTTTTGTTTTTCTACTGAAATACGCCACTAAATGCTTTCACCACATATAGCTGCAGAAGTGAACTGCATATATATTTTTCTTTTTGTAATGAAATATGCCACTAAACGCTTTCATCACATAAAGCTGCAGAAGTGAACTGCGTATATATTTTTCTTTTTCTACTGAAATACGCCACAAAACGCTTTCACCACATATAGCTGCAGAAGTGAACTGCATATATATTTCTTATTTTCTATTGAAATACGCCACTAAACGCTTTCACAACATATAGCTGCAGAAGTGAACTGCATATACTTTTCTTTTTGTAATGAAATACCCCACTAAACGCTTTTAACACATATAGCTGCAGATGTGATCTGAGTATATATTTTTCATTTTCTACTAAAATACGCCACTAAACACTTTCAACACATATAGCTGCAGAAGTGAACCGAGAATATATCGATTTTGTTTTGTTATGAAATACGCCACTAAATGCTTTCACCACATATAGCTGCAGAAGTGAACCGAGAATACATTTTGCTCTTTGTAATGAAATACGCCACTAAACGGTTTCAACACATATAGCTGCAGAAGTGAACTGATATATATTTTTCTTTTTCCATAGATATAAGCCACTAAAGGCTTTTCAACATAACACTTGCACCCCAAGGACAAATTGCTGGAATGACAGAGCTGTATAATGGCTATTTGGATCCCCAAATTATCTTTCTCTGCTCTTGGAAATCGATTTTCTAGCACTGTCTCTAGCGCCTTCTGACATCTCTCCCTCCACTAAGATGCTGTGTAATGATTCCTCCCTATCCTTTCCCTGCACTTATAAATCTTTTTTAGTTTTTTTTTCACAATGAGGTTTTTCTAATTGCTGTCCCTAGCGCCTTCTCACGTCTGTCCCTGCACTTTGCTGCTGATTGGCTGCATGCATGCATGTCAATCTGGGTGATCTCACCTTTCCAAAGTTCCTTGCCCCATTTCCTCAGTCTTCACACGTGTGGCCGCCATTTTAGGAAAAATTCGCTCATCTATAATGACAAGTGAATCCACAACCAGGAGTGGATTCAAAAAAGAGAAGTACAGTAATATATGTCCTTAATATTTTGTTTCCTTTAATGATCCACTTGTGACTTTGGCTTCAAAACTGCATTTAAAAACCAGATCATATAGCATTACTTTTAGGCCTCTTTCACACGGGCGTCGCGTGTGAGGGCCGGATAGGATGCGGGTGCATGGCGGGGAAATCTTGCGAGTCTGCATGCAATTTTAGTCAGTTTTTACTGCGATTGTGCTGTGTTGTTCAGTTTTCCGTGGGAGTGCAATGCAGGTTCTTCTTTAATGCAACCATAACTCTATAACTCTCTATAACTGCAAACAAATCTACTGCTATATTCTAACTCATTGAGCTATTATTGTACACAACATTTAAAATCAACTACATTTGTAATATTTAATACTGTATCATGAGAATTTATGGTTGCATTAAAGCACTTGTCGGGGTTCAGATCTGAACCGGGACATATTACCTTCTTCCCCAAATCAGACCCTATGACATGAGCATTAAAGCATTTTCAAGGGTTTTTTCTGGAGATCCAGTGACGTACCTGACTTTCTATGGGTAAGCCAGGCGGTGGCTTCTGCCTAGCAGTGATCCCGATAAAGTCACCACCATTAATGGGCGGGCTTTAGCACTGCCCTAGCCTGTAAATAGCTTGGGAAGTGCTAAAGCCCGCCCATCAGTGCCAGAGTCATCACCGGGAACATTGCTATGCGTAAGTCTTTGCCTAGCAGTGAAAAATGTAAATTAAGGCCTCATGCACATGGCCGTTGTTGTGGTCCGCGTCTGAGCCGCATATTTTGCGGCTCTGGCGCGGTCCCATTCACTTCAACGGGGCCACAAAAGATGCAGACAGCACTCTGTGTGCTGTCCGCTTCCGTTGCTCCGTTCCGTGCCCCCGCAAAAAAAATAGAGCATGCCCTATTCTTGTCCGTTTTGCGGACAAGAATAAGCATTTCTATAATGGGCTGCTTTCCGTTCCGCAAATTGCTGAACAAAACTAGGAGCAGCTTACGTGTTTTGCGGATACGCGGTTTGCGGACCGCAAAACACCAACGGTTGTGTGCATGTAGCCTAAGAAGCCCTTGCCCTGCACGATACAGCTCAGAGCAAGGAAGAGCATCAGGGGGGGCCTGCCTGGTTGACAACGGGGATATGTCCGGGTTCAGCTCTGTACCTAGACAATCTATTTAAGTCACTATATATACTTGTGGTTGTCTTTTTAGTGCAGATCTTTGGTATTTGTAATGTTAGGTTAAGAGACGTTTACACAGGCCAATAATTGGGGATGAGGGCACATAAGAACATTCATTGGCCAGTCTAAGAACCTATTATACAAAGGCTCATTTGATGGTCAATGTGATCTTTTAATGCAAGCATAATAATGCACTGTTCAAAAGCACATCTTTCCAGCAATAGGACTAACCACTGAGCCACCAATCTAATATGCAGATATACTAAATATATTGAAGTATACATTTTACTTACATGCTCTGAATTGTTTCTCTTCAATTTGAAATTTGATATGAAAATATTTGTTAGACTTTTTTTGCTAACACAGTTATAGTATGTAAAGAAACTGCTTTATAATTCCTCTATGAATTAATACTTTTAAAGAGACTTTCCAAATGTGATCATATCATTACTGGAGAGATTTAAATAGATACTAGTGATGAGCGAGTGTGCTTGGCCGAATATCTGTTCGGCTCGAGCATCGCTATGCTCAGCACATGGTGGTACTCGACCGAGTACCGCATGTGCTCGAGCGCAATGCTCGAGTCTCTGCCTACCCACATTTTGCGGGTTTTAAGCGGCAAATAAAAGTGCAGGTAAGTACTGCCCTCACTGTAATGCCAGTAGCCATGTTGGCTGCTGGCATTACAGTGATTAGCTGGCCTGAACGCGTCATCGGGTGCTATATAGAACCCAATGACGCATGTTCAGCTCAGATGTAGATAGGGAGAGCAGAGTGTAGGAAGGGAAAGACAGTGTAGGGAGTGATTTTCACAGTTTTTATTCAGAGAAAGCTTTTCCAAGACCCAAAAGTCCTTTTAAGGACTACTGTGTGTGTTTTAGAGCAGCAGTCTATTTACCTGCTGCAGTCTCAGGTACAGTGCTTCGGAAGGGACAGATAGTGCTATTTTTACTAACAAAAGCTTTTCAAAGACCCCAACGTCCTTTTAAGGACTACTGTGTGTGTTTGACAGTAGCAAGATGTTTTTATTTTTTACCTATTAGTGACATATACTGTACATCATCCACAGGCTGCATCTTTAATAATCTGGGCCACATCTAGTGTCCTTTTCTGTGGTGTTCTGTAGCCAATAGTGTAGAACATCTGCAAACAGTGTCTGTATTACAAAATCCAATAATCTGGGCCACATCTAGTGTCCATAATCTGTGGTGTTTTGTAACCAATAGTGTAGAACATCTGCAAACAGTGTCTGTATTATAAATTCCAATAAGCTGGGCAACATCTAGTGTCCATAATCTGTGGTGGTCTGTACTCAATAGTGTAGAACATCTGCAAACAGTGTCTGTATTACAAATTCCAAAAATCTGGGCCACTTCTAGTGTCCATAATCTGTGGGTTTCTGTGACATATACTGTCCTGCATCTGAAAACAGTGTTTTTAGATGACAGTAAAACAATCTGCGCTACAACTAGTGACAAAACCATTAATATACATGGACCATAATATCACATGGATAGCATATTCACTGAAAAAACAGCGACGGCCGTTTCGCGGGTTCACCGCTTCATCCGGCTGTTCAGTCAATCGAAAGATCGCGCTCGTGCTTGTTATAAGTGTCACTGCCGGTGGGACACAACCTGCCCATCACCTAGCAGCGTATGACGCTCGACAAACAGCGCCTGCGCTACACAGTGATTCAAAGAAAACATATTAAAAACAAAAGCAAAAGCAGCATATTAGATATATGGAGAGCAACGGACCGCAGTAAATCGCGATCAAGTCAATTTCTACCATGTCTACTCTGGACATTTAAGAGAGGGTATCGGGTTACCATACATAGGCAGAGACGCGAAAATTCCGGGTGCGAAAATCGCACCCGGTTAGAATCGTGGCTACTGCAACAACCGCAACAATAGCAATCGTGTCATGTGAACATCGACAGGTCATTGCGTTCGTTCAAACCCAAATGGCCTGTAGCATCAGCTTTTATGATACATTTTGCTTCCTTCTGTAGCAGAGAGCGATGTCTATCCCCTCCATATATTGGTGGGGGTACATGTTCCAAACCTGCAAATCTCAACAGATTAGCATCTCCTCCATGCTGATGTCTCACATGCTCGATTAAACGAGCGCATCCTTTTCCTGTACGAATTGAGTTGCGGTGTTCGCGTATGCGCTCCAATAGGGACCTCTTGGTTTTCGTGAAGAGGAAGAGTTGTGGTCACCATCACCACCAGAAACAGCCTTGTCATCGGCGCTTGCCGGACCTGCGGCAACGCTGGAAGAGGAGTATGAGGAAGAGGAGTCAGAGGAGGAATGTGGCGGCTTTGAGTAGGAGTAGGCCAACCACAGCAGGCACCCCAGGGTGCTCGTTGTTGTCACCTATCTGGGACCCATGGTGTTGTACGTGGCTGGGTCGAAGATCAGACCGTCAATGACATCAGTGAGGACGAGGAACGTGAAATGAGTAGCTCTGCATCCAACCTTGTTCAAATGTGGTCTTTCATGCTGTCATGTCTGTTGAGGGACCCACGTATAAAAAGGATGAAGGAGAATGACCTGTACTGGGTGGCCACGCTACTACACCCCCAGTATAAGCAGAAAGTGGCAGAAATGTTACCAAATTACCGAAAGTCGGAAAGGATGCAGCAGTTCAAGACCAAACTAATATGCTTTACACAGCTTGTAAGGGGGATGTCACAGCACAACGGGAATCTAACAGGGGAAGAGGTGAGTGTAATCCTCCTCCTATCATGGCGGCACGATTTACAGATGTGTTGTTGATGGAGGACCTGCAGAGCTTTTTCAGTCCTACTCATCGCCACAGCCCTTCGGGATCCAGCCTTAGAGAACGACTCGACCGACAGGTAGCAGACTACCTCGCCTTAACAGCAGATATTCACACTCTGAGGAGCAATGAACCCCTTCACTACTGGGTGTGCAGGCTTGACCTGTGGCCTGAGCTATCCCAGTTTGCGATAGAACTTCTGGCCTGCCCTGCTTCAAGTGTCCTGTCAGAAAGGACCTTCAGTGCAGCAGGAGGCATTGTCACTGACAAGAGAAGTCGCCTCGGTCAAAAAAGTGTTGATTACCTCACCTTCATAAAGATGAATGAGGCATGGATCCCGAAGGGACTGACAGTGGGGGATACGTTTGACTAACAAAAGGCCTGATTACATGCCTTGGCCTCAAAATGGTCCCCACGCTGCTGTATTTAATGTCTGCATACCGGATGACTTTCGTGAATTCTCCACCACCAACTAGGGTTCAAGCCGCAATGTTTTAGTCACTTTTCTGCCTGGAAAACATCAATTTTTCCGGCCGCTGCTACAATAGCGGCTGCAACAATGCCATTATTTTTCAGGCATGTGTACATGCCTAATTTTTCTGTCCTATGGTGCAGCACTGTGGCTGCAAAAACAAACCAAAAAAAAAAGGCACATACAAGTGTCAATTCCCCTTTGTGATCGTTACCTTGTTCTGGTGAAGGGGCTTGCGTATCACAATGAAGCAATCATCACCTCTATGAGTGTGTTGGCAATGTTGCCACACCCCAGATGATAAGGCCGTTGCTTCATTATGGTCAGACCAAAAGCGATCGGATGGTTAGATAATATTTCATAGAAAAAACATTAATTTACCTTTTTTTTTTTATGTTGTATGGGTCTTTAATACATAAAATAAAAAATCATAATAAAGCTCTTAATAGTTTATTAGAAATAATGCAGACAATTAAAAAAATCCCCATCAATTCCTATACAAAGCAAGTACAGAGCTCAGAACTAAATTATTTCATGATGTCGTAATGGATAGGGTACGTAACAGGGATTAAACTGATAGGAATAGTACTAGTTAAGACACCACTCATATAGGGTGTCACAGCACATTGCTCTGTGCACGCGCAGTGCCTCAATTTGGGAGTATGAGGACCGACCAAGCTGCTTTTTCCATCTCCCGGTTCCTGAAATCAATTCAGTTTGGTGTATGAGAGTTTGGTCTGTCACTGTGAAGGCAGTCGAAGGTACCCGGCCTAAATTTTTTTCCACAAAAGGCAATCCCTGATATGGGATGTAACAGGGATTAAACTGATGAGAATAGTACTACAGAAAATACCACTCATATCGGGTGTGACAGTAAATTGCACGGCGCAGACGCAGTGACCGTGGATAAAAACAAAGGGGAGGGAGCCAGCGTTTTTTAACCATCTCCCGTTCGAAAAATCAATTCAATTCACCTTCGGGGACCCTTGGTGTTGTACGTGGCTGGGTGGAGGAAGAAACCTTCAATAACATCACCGGGACGTGGCTAGCTTGGTATCCAACCTTGTGCAAATGGGGAGTTTGCGGTTGTGCAAATGAACTGTTTGCGGTTGTTTGCGGTGCATTAAAAGGGGAGTTTGGTCTGTCAATGTCTGTAAAGTGGGCGTAACCCTTACACTACCTGATCGATACAACATCATACCTGATCGTATACACACACTGGATGTTTTTAAGCATGTTATTCCAAACAATTTAGGAATGTTAGTTGATTTATGCCCTTTATGGATTAAAACCCGACTCTGCGTCCACTACGTAATTTTCCATGGGAGTTTTGCCATAGATCCCCCTCCGGCATGCCACAGTCCAGGTGTTAGACCCCTTGAAACAACTTTCCTATCACTATTGTGGACAGAAAGAGTCCCTGTGGGTTTTAAAATTCGCTTGCCAATTGAAGTCTATGACGGTTCGCCCGTTCGCGAACATTTGCTGAAGTTCGAGTTCGCTGTTCGCAAACGGAAAATTTTATGTTCGCGACATCACTACTCATCATCATCCAATTCACACTGAGAAGGCGAACTGAGGGTGGTCTAGCTATCACCCTGTGTAATGTCTTCCCCCTAGTTCCACCTCTTACACATGTAAAGCGTCCGCCTTCATTGTTAGCAGCCAGCATTTTAGTAGACACAGAAGTGTGATGGTTAGGCTGATAATAGGGGCATCGCCGCTCACCATCTGTGTTTATCCCTCAAAGTTACGTAAAACCTCACAGAAGTCAAATATACAAGACCATGTTGCAGCTGGCATTCCACTACTGTCTTATGCTGCTCACAAAGTCTGGCCAACATGTGTAATGGGGAATTCTAGTGCATGCTCACGTCGCACAACAGACCGTTAGCAGCGTTGCCAGACCGTCGGCAGCTGTAGATGACTTTCTGAAATGGGCACACACATGGTGTACCTTCACCAGTAGCTCAGGCAAATTGGGGTAGGTTTTGAGAAACTTCAGAACACATAGGCTAGGCATGGTATGGCCGGATACTAGACATTAAAGATGGATCCACATGGCCATATCAGCATTTGTCCCATGTACAATTTTGCCTTCTTCACTGGACAGATGTTGTTTTCTGCCCAGTGATTAAGATTATATTATTAGGACAGGTTTTTGAGGGTCAATTTCCCGATGTTTTGCTGTGGTCACTGGGCAGAATTGTCATTCTGCCCGGTGAGGGCCGTGATTGGCTGAGGGCTGGGCCTGTTATGTTCCATTGTTTGAGTTTTTATTGTTATGTTTTGAGTTTGAGTTTATGACTACGCTGTAAAATATGTTATGGTTATTTGGTTATTTATGAGTTCTTAAACAGGACATGCCATTAGTTTACCGCCTCTCTCATGTCTTATGTTTTTAGGGCCCGCAATTCTTGGCGTCAGTAGCACCTGTGCCATCCCAGAGTACGACTTACTACCAGCCTCCACAAGGTTCACCCAGTGTGCCGTCACGGAAATGTACCGTCCCAGGCCAAAAGCACTTGTCCATTTGTTCGTAGTTAAGTGGACATTCCCAATAACTGCGTTGGTCAGGGCACGGTTGATATTACGGAACACAATTGCTGGTGTAACGCGGGGAAGGCACACCAAGAAAAATAGTGGTGGCTGGGGACTGAGTAACGAAGGACTGCCGCCGCCATAAGGCTGAGTAAAGCCTCAGTGTCTACAGGCCTAAATGGCAACATTTCCAGGGCCAGAAATTTTGAAAGGTGCGCATTTAGTGCTATGGCCTCTGTGTGGGTGGCTGGGTATTAGCACTTACATTCAAAGGCCTGGGGACATCTCTACGCTGTGCTTGGACACAGAAGTGGGTGTGCTACCTGATGGTGCTTTCGAAGGTCCAGCTGCAGGATGGGAGTAATCCAAGCCTGCTTCTAGGATAGAGGATTGGCCAGCACGTAACACAGGGATTGAAGAGGAGGCAGTGGTGTGACCCACAGACACTGATTGTGGACCCGGGGATTCGGACCATCTATTAGGCTGCCTTGATGCCATGTGGCGGATCATGCTGGTGGTGGTGAGGTTGCTACTGTTCACACCCCTACTCATTTTGCCTCCGGTGTACTGTCTTCCCTCATTATGTTCCCTGGTTTGAGTTTTTATTGTTATGGTTTCAGTTAGAGTTTATGAATAGGATGTAAAATATGTTATGGTTATTTGGTTATTTATGAGTTCTTATTTTGATATGGCACAGATTGCAAATTACAATTCTTCTATCATCCGCACTTTCCTCAAAAAAGCGTGAGACTGTGGAACACCTACCCCTTGGCAAGGGAGATTTCCACAAGGGGGAACAGTTGCGGGCCTGTTTGGTGCGGCCCTCCTTCTCCCTTTTGCCACCCCACAGCCTCTTCCAGCCTTTTGCGGTGCTGTGGATCCCTCCCCCTCTGTCCTGCTGTACTCGCTTGGCTTGACAGCTTTCCAGGTTCAGTCAGTGATGTCATGATCGCCCATCTCCTCTTCCACTTCCTCCATCTGGTCATCCTCCCCCATAAGCCATACACGGTATTTTAGAAGTGATCAGAAGATTGCTTGTCAAAGTCCCCTCATGGGATTTATAGATTTTAAAAATAAAATTGAATGTTTTATTAAATTAAAAAAATAGTTAAATTAGTGTGCCCCCCTTAAAGTACTTATCCCTTCATTGTCTCCCCTTCACAGTAGTTTTCCCTCACTGTGCTACCATAACAGTTATGCCAATTCACAGTAGTAATGCTCTGTGCCCCTTCACAGTAGTAATGCCCTGTGCCCCTTCACAGTAGTAATGCCCATTGTGCCCAATTCATAGAAGTAATGCCCATTGTGCCACTTCATAGTAAGTTTCCCCCTATTTTCCCCTTCATAGTACAAATGCTCACTGAGCCCCCTTCATAGTAATAATGCCTATTGTGCCCCTTCATAGTACTAATGCCCATTGTGCCCCCATCATAGAAGTAATGTCCATTGTGCATCTTTCATATAGATGTAATGCCCCTTGTGCCCCTTTTATAGTAGTAATGTGCATTGTGCCCATTTTATAGAAATAAAGCCCATTGTTTCCCCTTCATAGCAGTAATGCCCATTGTGCCTACTTCATAGTAATAATGCCCTCTGTGCCCCCTCTGTGTTAATAAAAAAAACAGTAACTACTTACCTTGTCCTATTCCCGATGCTTAGATCCAGCTCTCCCCTGAAGGGGCACATATCACTATATAGCACTGAGTGGGAGGAACACAGGAAGATTCCTGGGCTGCAGGCTCCTCCCACACAGGCCAGCAGAGCAATCTGTGTCTGCAGACTAAATGAAGGAGCAGAAGGCTCTCTGCTTCACCATTCAGTGCACCGGCCTGAAGAAGATAAGGAGAGCGGGGAGCTGATCGGTCAGTGAGTGACAGGACTGTATTGATGGAAGCGCTCATTTCTTCCCCCTGACAGCAGGCACCTGGAGTGGACCGCCCCCGCACCTTCTCCCCTTCCTTGGCACACCACTGGCCACAAACTTTATAACATTAAGAGATTGCTGTTTTTTTTTTTTTTTACATCCCCCCAGAAAATTCTGTTAATTAATAACTTATGTGTACCTCAAAATGGTTTAGTTAAAAACATCAACTTGTCTCACAAAAAAACAAGCTCTTATACGACTTCATCAACAGAAAATTAAAAAAGTTATAGTGTTTGGAATGTGACTTTGAAAAAAATAAAAATAAATGCTTGGTCGCTAAGGCCCAAATCAGACTGATCAATAAGGGGTTAAGATTAGAAATGAGTGAACTTTTGAAAAATTCAATTTGTTCGAACTTCAACAAGAAATTTTATTTGTTACTAATTAATTTGTTATAAATAGCGATTAGTCAGGTATACCCAGACCACTCTACCTAGCCAAATTCATTCTACTTGGTGGCCCAATCTCAATGTGAAGACTTGGAAGTTTAATTAATAGTAGATCCATTATGTAGGTACTGTGCTGTTAGTATTACAGGTTTACTTTATTGCCATCTACATCACTGTGCAGTGCACCAAGATTTATAGCTAATTCCTTCTAGTAAACAGAAAGAAAGGCATACAGCAACTTTCAGTAAAGAAAAAATCTGTGTGCACCCCTGCAATGCAATGGCTGACATCAGCAGGGGCAGTAACAGTGACAGTACTGGTTTCATGAAAGAGAGGGAAGGGCAGCAGCAGAGGCAGTAATAGTGATAGTAGTGGCTCCATGACAGAGTGGGGAGGGCAGCAGCAGAGGCAGTAACAGTGACAGTAGTGGTCCCATGACTGAGTGGGAAGGGTGGCAGCAGCAGTAGTGGCAGTAACAGCGACAACAGTGGCCCCATGACAGAGTGGGGAGGGTGGCTACACCAGCAGTGGCAGTAACAGTGACAGTAGTGGTCCGATGACTGAACGGGGAGGTTAACAGCAGCAGCAGTAAGACTGTGTTGACATCACTGTATATTTTTCTGTTCTTCTGAGCAGTCAGAACAGAAAATAAAAAAATGTAAAAAAATACGGTCAGTATTTGGTCAGTATTTGGCATCAGTTTGTGATCAGTAATTGTAAGCCAGAACCAGGAGTGGGTTCAAAACAGAGATTACCGTATTTTTCGCCCTATAAGACGCACCTGCCCATAAGATGCACCTCGGTTTTTGAGGAGGAAAATAAGAAAAAAAAATTTGAACTGAAAGGTGTACTTTTGGTTTTGAACTATTGGTGTTCTGTGCATGACACTATTATGATGCACTGTTATGGGGATCTGTGGATGACGCACTGCTATGGGGCCATCTGTGGATGATGCACTGTTATGGGAGCATCTGTGGATGGTACTGTTATGGAAACATCTGTGGATGGTACTGTTATGGGGGCATCTGGGGATGGCACTTTTACGGGTGCATCTGGGGATGGCACTGTTATGGGGGCATCCGGGGACGGCACTGTTATGGCGGTATCTGGGGATGGAACTGTATGGGGGCATCTGGGGATGGCACTGTATGGGGGCATCTGGGGATGGCATGGCACTGCTATGGCGGGATCTGTGGATGACACATAGCATCTTATGCTGCGTGTCGCCCACAGACCCCCTCCCCCATAACAGTGGGTGTGATTACCCCCGATACAGGGGGTGGGGGTCGGCATCTTGTTTTCTAAGGGCAGCGGGCCCCGGTGCAGTCACTGTATTCTACTACACCGGGCCCACTGTAGTAATCATATCGGCAATGTTAAAAACTATAATCTTGTCTCCAATGCAGGCTGTATTACCGTACTTACTATAATCTATGATAGCAGGCATGAGGCAGGAGCCCGAGTGGGCGGCAGCAGTGTAACTCACTACGTCACGCGCCTGCACCGCCTGCTTGATTCATAAAGTGGGCGGAGCAGGCACATGACATAACACTCCCCGGGTGTGGTGTAGTAGAATACAGTGCCAGCACCAGCCACTGCTGCCATAAGAAAACAAGACTGCCGCCCCCAGCCCCTCCTCGTTGATACACACGCCGACCACGCTGTTCAGCAGTGAGGCCGTGTATCAGTGTTTGCAGCAGTCGCCCCATAAGACGCAGTACTATTTTCACCCCATTTTTTTGCTTTTTTTTTTTACCTACTCCTGCCTTTGGCTTATAAATACTGATCAAAGACTGATGCAAAATGCTTAGTTTGGGAAAGATGCCCTATGCTCTATTCATCTGTGTTGACCATAAACTGTATGTCTAAAATCAGTAAAAAAAAAAATATGAAAAAATACTTTAATGGATTCTTTCACACAGTTAGTATATTGGTCAGTATTTTCCATTAGCAGTTGATCAGTATTTGTAAGACAAAAACAGAAATAAAATATATTGGAAATATTTGCAACTCATCTGTGTCTTGAACCCAATCCTGCTTTTGGCTTATAAATACTGATCAAATACCAAGAAGCCCCATTGTAGGAGTTGCAGTAGAGACAGCAGGTGGGTGGCAGCATCAGAATGGAGGCAGGAGCATGTGGCCAGAAGTAACGACCCATTTTGAAGAATATTCCTGTGTGGTAGCACACTACAGTATGACCATTAGTAGAAGAATAATTTATTCTGTTGCATCAGGCACCGGCGTCTGGAAATCCTAGTAGATCATCATCTGATCAATCTTTATAAAGGTTTGTCTTTGTGGTAACTATGCCCTCACCACACTGAACACCTACTCTAAAGCCACACTACTGGCTGGGCAGGAATGCATGCCCACGGCAAGCTTGGCCACACTTCAAGTTTGCATGCCCAGTAGTCCATGGGATCTTGGTTGTCGGGTGACAGGGTGCAGTCCAAGTATGCCACCACCTGCTGGTTGAGGTTTGGCTGCACGTCCTGCAGCTGTTGAATGGTTTCTTCAGTAGGCAGGTTAAGAAAACTGCTTATCAATTATCATAGACTGCAGACTAAGATTATTTCATATGGAGCTGGTGCTGCACCTCCTAATCCCCACGTCATAGCAGTGGTCAGGAGCATAGAGGGTCCCCTTGATCAGAAATTCCTGAGGACGGGCGATGGTGCTCATAGGCAGTGACCAACCGACTACACAGCATGTCTCTTTAGTAGTCCATTTTTCCATCTCTCTCAGAAGGTCTAAAATTTGCCCAATTTTTGACTGATAGCGAGGATCTAACATCGTGGAGAGCCAGTAGTCATCCCTCTGCAGAATGGTGATAATGCAGCTGTCACCACACAAATATGACAGCATGCATCTGGCTATTTGCACAAGGGACTCGGAGGGCCACCCTGTCTCCATTTCCACTGCATACTGCTACAGTTTGTCAGGTCACCTGCATAGTCTTTGTTGTCATCCTCCAGCTCCTCATGCTTCTCCTGCTCCTCTAACGTTGCCTTGGCTGGTAACCACTTAGTTGTGTATAAAATTGCTGGGTATTTATGTTCTGCTCTTCCTCCACTGCCAGTTCATCCTTCTTGGGGCTCAGGTAGACATGAAATGGAAGTGCCACATGGTTGGTTTCCTAGCCAATAAGTTTTTCAGCATCCCCCCCCAGGATGTGAATGAGTGGAATGATATCATTCATCCTGTAGTTCTGCTGATTAACAAATAAAGCGGCCTCCTTAAAGGGCCTGAGCAAACGGCACTTGTCAAGCATGAGCTGCCACTGACTAACGTTGAAGTGGCACAGTGGAGTAGACCTGTCCGTCTGCAGCATTAAGAAATATTGACTGCTTTCCTCTGCTTGTACAGGCCATCTAACATATGGAGTGTCGAATTTCAAAGAATGTAAAACCTTGCATATCAGGTGATGTAGAGGAAAAGCATTTTGCCTTTGCAGCACAAGGAGAGCATATTTTGCTAATTAAAAGTGGCTGGAGTGCATGCAGAGGTTCCTGAAAATTTTTAACAGCTCTTGTTGTTCAAAGGAGAATTGAGGAACCATTTGACATGCAGGGCGCATGCGTCAGCTATCCCTGATGCAGCGTAGACAAAATGTTCTTCCCGTTTTCAGTAACCGTGGTTCCTAACTCCACTTGGAGAAGAGACAGCCAGAGTTAATTTTCTTTATTGATGAAGCTGAGCAGTTCCTCCCTGTTGTTGCTCTGTTCACTAGGCTGACCAGGTACATCTGGTCTCTGAAATGTGCAGACTCAGAGTCAACTACATGTAAAGGGAGGGTCTGTGGTACCAAAAACTTGGCCAGGTGCACATTCAGCTTCTGCGCCGTTGGATAAGTTCATGCATACTGTTGTCTTTTTGCAATCGCTTCGGTGATCAAAGTAACAAGTGACAAGGAGTAGGAGAAGGATTAGCATCAGGAGCAATAGATGACATTGAAGTCGATGGGAAGGAACGACAGCTTCCTTCTGCTTGCAATGTTGAGCCCTGACTGCTGGAGAAGGGGTGCGGACCGGTGGGAAATGCAGCGGTTGCTGCATCTGGCTGTAACACTAAATGAGTGGCATGGTTTTCCCATGTCACTTTGTGGTGACGCTCCATGTAATGACAGGGCCGTCGTGCCAACATCAGCATACCGTTACACTAATGTCCTCCAGCGACTTGTAGAAACATTCACTCACTGGCAAGTATCGAATTTTCACTCAACCACTGTGTAATGCCTTCCTTATGCTACTTTTATGAATACATGCACTGGTAGTTCGTTCCTCACAGGTAGTCTACCGAGTATCAGATGCTGTACCCCTCCCTTGTTTGGCTGCTTATCTCCCACTGCTTCCACCCTGCTGTCTTGTGGGCACACTGCCTCTTTCGACCCCTGATGAGGATGCTGCCCCCTCTTCACCCAGCTCCCACATGCTATCGGCTACATCATCATCTGCATCTGTTTGGCCGTCACTTGAGTCCCCCTCATCTGCCTCTTGGACCCATCCCTGACTTCTTGCAACATATGCTCCCAGCTGTCATCAACAGTAGCTACTAGTTAAAACTTAAGGATATCGGAGGTTCATTTTTCTTCCCTATCTTACTTGAGCCATAACTTTTTTTATTTTTCCGTTCACATAGCTGTATGAAGGCTTATTTTGTGCTGGACAAGTTGTACTTTCTAATGCCTCCATTTAATATGGCATGCAATGTAAGGGGAAGTGGGGGGAAAAATTCCAAATGGGACGAAATGTAAAAAAAAAAAACACACTTCCTCCACCGCTTTACGGGTTTTGTTCCCACCGCTTTCCTTTTGCGGCAAAACTGACCGTTACTCTTCATTCTTTGGGTCAGTACAATTACAAAGATACCAAATATTTATAGGTTTTTATGTCTAAATAGTATAAAAATAAATGTCAAATTTGAATTTGAGAATTTTGTTTTATATTACCATATTCTGACCCCTATAACTTTTCTATAGTTATATCTACTGAGCTGTGTGGGAGCTCATTTTTTGCAAGGTTTTTAGTGATACCATTTTGGACCTTGTTTGACTTTTCAATCACATTTTATTACATGTTCTTGTATAAGAGAAGCAATGAAAAAATTGCAAATTGGCCATTTTGACCCTTTTTTCTGTTACACCATTCACCGCATTGGAAATATTTTTTTATATTTTAATAGTACGGGCGTTTTTGGTCTCAGAGATAATCATGATGTTTATATTTTTTTGTTTTTTATGTTTTTTTATTATTCTATGGAAAGAGGGGTGATTTAAACGTTTTTTTATTTTTTAACTTTTTATATATTAATACATGTATGGCACTGGTAGCGAAGGGGCTAGAGAAGCCCACAGCTGACCACTCCTCTAAGTCTGTGCTGGCCTGTAACTGCTGACTCTCCCCTCAAAAAACCTCATACCTGCTGAAAAGCGGAACAGAGCCAACAGCATACATTACTTGGCTAGCAGAAGGAGCAGCAAAAGCAAGAGGCAGTTTCAGGAGAGGCGAGGGCACATAGGTTGTTCCTGGGCCATGCAAATTAAGCGTGGTGTCAGAACCCATCGACTTCAGGCTGTTTGTATGTGTTCTCATTTGGGATGATGTTGAAGAGCGAGTCAACCATTCCAATACAGCAATACTGTTGGTCAAAACCAAACTGCTGCATGACAGTGTCAGCTCTGGCAAGTTGCTGCAGCTGCTGCTACCACCAATTCTTCCACTGCTTTCACTTGTGCCATCTACTTACACTGTCCGTGCACTCACCCTGTCTAATTTTCACAATTAATAGCTTTCTGCAACACTGTGCTTAGTGCATAAGCACTTTGTAACACATGAAACAGCCACTTTAGAAATAAGCAATTTAAAAAAGAAAAAAAATATACATTTAAATGTCTTGTAGATTTTTGTTTAATTCTATTTGAGAGTAAATAATGTTTTCTTCAATCTGATAACATTTCATGGTAACAATGGTTGAAAAAAGACGCATGTCCATCAAGTTCAACCTTTCTCAGTTCAATTTTGACATTCATTCTTAGATTAACCCCTTGATGACATCTGCCATGTGCTGGATGTCATCTCTTTAGTGATGGTGTCCGTCAGAAGAAGAGAGAGAGAAAAAAAAAAAAAACTGGATCCTGTAAAAAAAATAAAAATAAAGATCCTGTTGCATCAGTTAGCCCTAATGAACACGACCGTATGGCTTTTTCAGTATTTTGCGGTCCGCAAAAAACGGATCTGCAAAAAATACGGATGACGTCCGTGTGCATTCCATTTTTCTGCAGGACGGAACAGCTGGCCCCTGATAGAACAGTACTCTTCTTGTCCATTATACATAAAATAATAGGACTTGTTCTATCTTTGAACGGAACAGAAAAACGGAAACGGAAGGCATACGGAGTACAATTGTTTTTTTTTTGTTTTTTTTTTTGCAGATCCATTGAAATTAATGGTTCCATATATGGAACGCCAAAAAACGGAACAGAAACGGAAAAAAAGTTTGTGTGCATGAGCCTTTATGCATTGGATTGCATAGGATGTGTTTTTTTACAGGATCCAGTAAAAAAACGCATCCTGTTGCATCAGTTGTCATCTGTTTGAGCCATTTCCATCTGAAATCTGTTTTTTAGATGGAAACAAAAGTACTGCATGCAATTTTTCCCATGTAAAATCGGATCTCAGACGGAAAGGCTCAAACAGATGACAACTGATGCAACAGGATGTGTTTTTTTTTTACTGGATCCTGTTTATTTTTTCTCTCTTTCTCTCTTATTCTGATGGATCAGAAGAACGGAAAGCTAAACGGTGATGTGAATGCACTCTAACACACTACATGTAGACTTCAATGTTAACTTTTATACAAAGTAAAAAATAAACATTTTTTTAATATGAAAAATTAAAAAAAATCATAATTCAAATCAGTTCCTTCCCCAAAATTAATAAATGGTGAAAAAAATACAGTAAGTATCAGAGGTATCATTGCATCCCAAAACACCCGTACTAATATAATAATATTTATTCCATATAGTGAACTGCGTAATGAAAAAAAAAAAATCAAAATTATGAATTTGCTATTTTTTTCACCCCCCCCCAAAAAAAAAAAATGAATAGAAAGTGATCAAAAAGCACCTCAAAATAATATTGATGAAAAGTACAGATCACCCCATGAACAAAAAGTACCCCAAAATAATATTGATGAAAATATTGATCGCCCCACAAAAAAAAGAGACCTCACACATATGGCAGTCAGAACATGCCAATGAAAAAAATATATATACATATTTTTTTAAAAGTTTTTATTTTGTTTTATTAATTATTGAAACACAAGAAAAGCTATACAAATGTTGTATCACTGCTTAAAATATTTTAAGGGAGAGACAGCACCACTTACAAATTTACTTTTAGTAGATCCAATCCATGACGGTGCCCACAGTGTTGAACCCTAGCCCGTAGAATTCCAAGAGATCATAAGATGGAGAGAAGACCAGGGCACTTAATGTCTTCACAATATGCAGAGTTTTATTCACCAACCATGGTTGGTGAATTAAACTCTGCATATTGTAAAGACATTGAGTGCTACAGTCTTCTCTATATCTTATGATCTGCCTTTACTGCCTCTTGGTGTAGGGCTTTCCATAGTTTGACTACTCTTAGGTAAAGAACCAGTACCTGTTTTGATTTTTAAGTCATCTTTTCTCCACCTGTAATGAATAGAGTTGAGCGAACTTTACGATTTTTCACACCCGGACCTGAACACGACTATTTCCGTAAAAGTTCAGGTTCGTTGTTCAGCGATTTCTTCGCACTTTTTGAAAGGCTGCAGGGCAGGCAAAAAGCAAGTGTTTCACTACTTTGCCCTAGGAAGCTATCACAGCCATGCCTTCTAATGGCATGGCTATAATTGGCTGAGTGCAGCATGTGACCCAGCCTCAATATAAGCTGGAGTCATGTAGTGCCGCAAGTCAATCTGCTGCTCTTGGTGTAGGGACCAGTTGCTGCCGGTGCACTAAGGGAGAGATTAGGAATGAAATCTGTTGAACTTGGTGGTGTGAAATCTTTAAGCTACAGCAATAATTGAGGGAGGATGCTACTGCTTTCCTACAATTTGTACCGCTCCTTGAGCCCAGTGATACTGATAAATATATTTTTTTTAATCCATCTGTTACTGAGGTGGGGGTCATCGGCAATTTTAGCAACTGCAGTGTCTTGGAACTGCATGTGACCTGCCTGCAAGGACATCAGTCTAATCCTTTTTTGGTAGCTCAGTGAAGGAAAAATTCCTTTTTTCTGGCAGGTCATGTCCCCTACATTACCTATTTTAGAATTTAGGGGTGACATAGTGCATCTCTGTAGTTGAGGGCAAAAACCGGTATTGTGGTGTTATAGGGCACTTAAAACGTATTTTGAATTTCAGCAGTGAAATACTGCATTAGTGTATATGGGGAAAGAAACCCGTATTGTTGGTTCAAAGAGCAATTTTGCATACATCACATAAATACCTATGTTTAAATTTCAGCAGTGAAATACTGAAATAGTGTATTTTGGGGAAATAAACCCGTAATGTTGGTCCACAGAGCAGTTTTGCATACACAGTACAAATATCTACTTTAAATTTCAGCAGTGAAATACTGTATTTGTTTATTTTGGGGAAAGAAACCCATATTGTTGGTTTACAGAGCACTTGTCCATACACCGCACAAATACCTATTTTTAAATTTCACCAGTGAAATACTGCATTTCTGTATTTTTGGGAAAGAAACCCGTATTGTTGGTTAACAGAGCAGTTTTGTATACACTGCACAAATACCTATTTTAAATTTCAGCAGTGAAATAGTGCATTAGTGTATTTTGGCGAAAGAAACCCAGATTGTTGGTTCCAAGAGCACTTGTGCATATACCGCACAAATAACTAAGTTTAAATTTCAGCAGTGAAATAGTGCATTAGTGTATTTTGGGGAAAGAAACTTTATTGTTGGTCCACAGAGCAGTTTTGCATACACCGCACAAATATCTATTTAAAATTTCAGCAGTGACAAACTGCATTTGTTTATTTTGGGGAAAGAAACCCGTATTGTTGGTTAACAGAGCAGTTTTGTATACACTGCACAAATACCAATTTTAAATTTCAGCAGTGAAATAGTGCATAAGTGTATTTTGGCGTAAGAAACCCAGATTGTTGGTTCCAAGAGCACTTGTGCATATACCGCACAAATACCTACGTTTAAATTTCAGCAGTAAAATAGTGCATTAGTGTATTTTGGGGAAAGAAACTTTATTGTTGGTCCACAGAGCAGTTTTGCAGATACAGCACAGATACCTATATTTGAATTTCAGCAGTGAAATACTGCATTAGTGTATTCTGTGGAAAGAAATCCGTATTGTTGGTTCACAGAGCACTTGTGTATACACCGCACAAATACCTGCGTTTAAATTTCAGCAGTGAAATAGTGCATTAGTGTCATTTGGGGAAAGAAACCGGTATTGTTGGTCCACAGAGCAGTTTTGCCTACACCGCACAAGTACCTATTTGAAATTTCAGCAGTGAAATACTAGATTTGTGTATTTTTGGGGAAAGAAACCCATATTATTGGTTCACAGAGCAGTTTTGCATACACTGCACAAATACATACATTTAAATGTCAGCAGTGAAATACCGCATTAGTGTATTTTGAGGAAAGAAACCTGTATTGTTGGTCCACAGAGCAGTTTTGCATACTCTGCACAAATACCTTTGTTTAAATTTCAGCATTGAAATACTGCATGTATGTTTTGGGAAAAGAAATCGTTATGTTGGTCCACAGAGCACTTGTGCATACCCCGCTCAGTAACCTATGTTAAATTTCAGCAGTGAAATACTGCATTTGTGTATTTTGGGGAAAGAAACCCGTATTGTTGGTTCACAGAGCAGTTTTGCATACACCGCACAAATACCTATTTTAAATTTCAGCATTGAACTATGGTATTTGTGTATTTTGGGGAAAGAAACCCATATTGTTGGTCGACAGAGCAGTTTTGCATATACCGCACAAATATCTATATTTAAATTTTAGTAGTGAAATACTGCATTAGTGTATTTTGTTGAAAGAAATCCGTATTGTTGGTTCACAGAGCACTTGTGCATACACCGCACAAATACCTGAGTTTAAATTTCAGCAGTGAAATAGTGAATTTGTGTATTTTGGGGAAAGAACCCCATATTGTTGGTCCACAGAGCAGTTTTGCATACACCGAACAAATACCAATTTTGTATTTCAGCAGTAAAATACTGCATTAGTGTATATTGGTGAAAGAAACCCGTATTGTTTGTCCACAGAGCAGCTTTGCGTACACCGCACAAATAACTATGTTAAATTTCAGCAGTGAAATATTGCATTTGTGTATGTTGGGGAAAGTAACCCGTATTGTTGGTTCACAGAGCAGTTTTGCATACACCGCACAAATACCTGCATTTAAATTTCAGCAGTGATATAGTGCATTGGTGTATTTTGGGGAAAGAAACCAGTATTGTTGGTCCACAGAGCATTTTTGCATACACCGCACAAATACCTATTTTAAATTTCAGCAGTAAGATACTGCATTAGTGTATTTTGGGGAAAGAAACCCGTATTGTTGGTCCACAGAGCAGTTTTGCATACACCGCACAAATACCTATGTTAAATTTCAGCAGTGAAATATTGCATTTGTGTATGTTGGGGAAAGTAACCCGTATTGTTGGTTCACAGAGCAGTTTTGCATACACCGCACAAATACCAATTTTAAATTTCAGCATTGAACTACTGTATTTGTGTTTTTTGGGGAAAGAAACCCATATTGTTAGTTCACAGAGCAGCTTTGCATACACCGCGCAAATACCTATGTTAAATTTCAGCATTGAACTACTGCATTTGTGTATTTTGGGGAAAGAAGCTATATTTTTGGATCACAGAGCAGTTTTGCATACACCGCACAAATCCCTACATTTAAATGTCAGCAGTGAAATACCGCAGTAGTGTATTTTGAGGAAAAAAAAACTGTATTGTTGGTCCACAGAGCAGTTTTGCATAAACCGCACAAATACCTATGTTTAAATTTCAGCATTGAAATACTGTATTTATGTTTTGGGGAAAGAAATCTGTATTGTTGGTCCACAGAGCACTTGTGCATACCCCGCACAAATACCTATGTTTAAATTTCCACAATGAAATACTGCATTAGTGTATTTTGGGGAAAGAAACCCATATTGTTGGTTCAGAGAGTAGTTTTGCATACACCGCACAAATACCTATATTTAAATTTCAGCAGTGAAATATTGCATTAGTGTATTTTAGGAAAGAAATCCGTATTGTTGGTTCACAGAGCACTTGTGCATACACCGCACAAAAACCTACGTTTAAATTTCAGCAGTGAAATAGTGCATTAGTGTATTTTGGGGAAATAACCCAATATTGTTGGTCCACAGAGCAGTTTTGCATACACCGTACAACTACCGAAATACTGCATTAGTGTATTTTGTGGAGAAAAACCCGTATTGTTGATGTACAGAGCAGTTTTGCATACAAAGCACAAATACCAAATTAGTATTTCAGCAGTGAAATACTGCATTAGTGTATTTTGGGAAAAAAACAACAACTTATTTTTGGTTCACAGAGCATCTTTGCATACCACGCACAAATAGCTACGTTTAAATTTCAGCAGTGAAATAGGGCATTAGTGTATTATGGGGAAAGAAACCCATATTGATGGTCCACAGAGCAGTTTTGCATACACCGCACAAATATCTATTTTAAATTTCAGTAGTGAAATACTGCATTTGTGTATTTTGGGGAAAGAAATCTATATTTTTGTTTCACTGAGCACTTGTGCATTCACCACACAAATACCTAAGTGTAAATTTCAGCAGTGAAATAGTGCATTAGTGTACTTTGGGGGAAAAAAACAAAACAGTATTGTTGGCCCACAGAGAAGTTTTACATACAACGCACAAATACCTATTTTAAATTTCAGCAGTGAAATACTAGATTTGTGTATTTTGGGGAAAGAAACCCATATTGTTGGTCCACAGAGCAGTTTTGCATACACCGCACAAATACCTACATTTAAATTTCAGCAGTGAAATATCGCATTAGTGTATTTTGAGGAAAGAAACCTCTATTGTTGGTCCACAGAGCAGTTTTGAATACACCGCACAAATAACTATTTTAAATTTTATCGGTGAAATACTGCCTTTCTGCATTTTGTAGAAACAAACACGTGTTGTTGGTTTACAGAGCATTTTTCCATACACCACACAAATACTTCAACATTGAAATAATGCATTTGAGTTTTGGGGAAAGAAATCCCTATTGTTGGTCCATACAGCACTTGTGCATACACCGCACAAATACCTACGTTTAAATTTCATTAGTGAAATAGTGCATTAGTGTATTTTGAGGAAAGAAACCTTATTGTTTGTCCACAGAGAAGATTTGCATACACCGCACAAATACCTATTTTAAATTTCAGCAATGAAATAATGCTTTTATGTTTTGGGGCAAAAAAACAGTATTGTTGGTCCACAGAGAAGTTTTGCATACACCGCACAAATACTTATTTTGAATTTCAGCATTGAACTACTGCATTCGTGTATTTTGGGGAAAGAAACCCATATTGTTGGTTCACAGAGTAGTTTTGCATACACCGCACAAATACCTATGTTTAAATGACAGTAGTGAAATAACGCATTAGTGTATTTTGAGGAAAGAAACCTGTATTGTTGTTCCACAGAGCAGTTTTGCATAAACCGCACAAATACCTATGTTTAAATTTCAGCATTGAAATACTGCATGTATGTTTTGGGGAAAGAAATCTGTATTGTTGGTACACAGAGCACTTTTGCATACCCCGCACAAATTCCTATGTTTAAATTTCCACAATGAAATACTGCATTGGTGTATTTTGGGGAAAGAAACCCGTATTGTTGGTTCACAGAGCAGCTTTGCATACACCGCACAAATACCTATGTTAAATTTCAGCAGTGAAATAGTGCATAAGTGTATTTTGGGGAAATAACCCAATATTGTTGGTCCACTGAGCAGTTTTGCATACACCGCACAAATACCGAAATACTGCATTAGTGTATTTTGGGGAAAAAAAAAACTTATTTTTGGTCCACAGAGCATCTTTGCATACCACGCAATAATACCTATGTTTAAATTTCAGCAGTGAAATAGGGCATTAGTGTATTATGGGGAAAGAAACGCATATTGATGGTCCACAGAGCAGTTTTGCATACACCACACAAAAATCTATTTTAAATTTCAGTAGTAAAATACTGCATTTGTGTATTTTGGGGAAAGAAATCTATATTGTTGGTTCACTGAGCACTTGTGCATACACCACACAAATACCTAAGTGTAAATTTCAACAGTGAAATAGTGCATTAGTGCACTTTGGGGAAAAAAAACAGTATTGTTGGTCCACAGAGAAGTTTTGCATACAACGCACCAATACCTATTTTAAATTTCAGCAGTGAAATACTAGATTTGTGTATTTTGGGGAAAGAAACCCATATTGTTGGTCCACAGAGCAGTATTGCATACACCGCACAAATACCTACATTTAAATTTCAGCAGTGAAATATCGCATTAGTGTATTTTGAGGAAAGAAACCTCTATTGTTGGTCCACAGAGCAGTTTTAAATACACCGCACAAATAACTATTTTAAATTTCAGCAGTGAAATACTGAATTTATGCATTTTGGAGAAACAAACACGTGTTGTTGGTTTACAGAGCATTTTTCCATACACCACACAAATACTTATTTTTAAATTTCAACATTGAAATAATGCATTTGAGTTTTGGGGAAAGAAATCCCTATTGTTGGTCCATACAGCACTTGTGCATACACCGCACAAATACCTACGTTTAAATTTCATTAGTGAAATAGTGCATTAGTGTATTTTGAGGAAAGAAACCTTATTGTTTGTCCACAGAGCAGTTTTGCATACACCACACAAATACCTATTTTAAATTTTAGCATTGAAATACTGCTTTTATGTTTTGGGGAAAGAAATCCGTATTGTTGGTCCACAGAGCACTTGTGCATACCCCGCACAAATACCTATGCTTAAATTTCCACAATGAAATACTGCATCAGTGTATTTTGGGGAAAGAAACCTGTATAGTTGGTTTACAGAGCAGTTTTGCACACACCACACAAATACCTACGTTTAAATTTCAGCAGTGAAATAGTGCATTTGAGTATGTTGGGGAACGTAGCCCGTATTGTTGGTTCACAGAGCAGTTTTGCATACACCGCACAAATAACTATTTTAAATTTCAGTAGTGAAATACTGCATTTGTGTATTTTAGTGAAAGAAACCCATATTGTTGGTCCACAGAGCAGTTTTGCATACAACGCATTAATACCTACATTTAAGTTTCAGCAGTGAAATAACGCATTAGTGTATTTTGAGGAAAGAAACCCGTATTGTTGGTTCACAGAGCAGTTTTGCATAAACCGCACAAATACCTACATTTAAATGTCAGCAATGAAATACCGCATTAGTGTATTTTGAGGAAAGAAACCTGTATTGTTGGTCCACAGAGCAGTTTTGCATACACCGCACAAATACCTATATTTAAATTTCCGCAGTAAAATACTACATTAGTGTATTTTGGGGAAAGAAATCTTCATTGTTGGTTCAGTGAGCACTTGTGCATACACCACAAAAATACCTACGTGTAAATTTCAGCAGTGAAATAGTGTATTAGTGTACTTTGGGGAAAAAAAACAGTATTTTTGGTCCACAGAGAAGTTTTGCATACAACGCACAAATACCTATTTTAAATTTCAGCAGTGAAATACTAGATTTGTGTATTTTGGGGAAATAAACCCATATTGTTGGTTTACAGAGCAGTTTTGCATACACCGCACAAATACCTATTTTAAATTGCAGTAGTGAAATACTGCATTTGTGTATTTTAGCGAAAGAAACCCATATTGTTGGTCCACAGAGCAGTTTTGCATACAACGCACAAATACCTATTTTAAATTTCAGCAGTGAAATACTAGATTTGTGAAATTTGGGGAAAGAAACCCATATTGTTGGTTTACAGAGCAGTTTTGCATACACCGCACAAATACCTACATTTAAATGTCAGCAGTGAAATACCGCATTGGTGTATTTTGAGGAAAGAAACCTGTATTGTTGGTCGACAGAGCAGTTTTGCATACACCGCACAAATACCTATATTTAAATTTCCGCAGTAAAATACTGCATTAGTGTATTTTGGGGAAAGAAATCTATATTGTTGGTTCACTGAGCACTTGTGCATACACCACACAAATACCTACGTATAAATGTCAGCAGTGAAATAGTGCATTCGTGTACTTTTGGGAAAAAAAACAGTATTGTTGGTCCACAGAGAAGTTTTGCATACACCGCACAAATACTTATTTTGAATTTCAGCATTGAACTACTGCATTTGTGTATTTTGGGGAAAGAAACCCATATTATTGGTTCACAGAGTAATTTTGCATACACCGCACAAATACCTACATTTAAATGTCAGTAGAGAAATACCGCATTAGTGTATTTTGAGGAAAGAAACCTGTATTGTTGTTCCACAGAGCAGTTTTGCATAAACCGCACAAATACCTATCTTTAAATTTCAGCATTGAAATACTGCATGTATGTTTTGGGGAAATAAATCTGTATTGTTGGTACACAGAGCACTTTTGCATACCCCGCACAAATACCTATGTTTAAATTTCCACAATGAAATACTGCATTCGTGTATTTTGGGGAAAGAAACCCGTATTGTTGGTCCACAGAGCAGTTTTGCATTCACCGCACAAATACCTATTTTAAATTTCAGCATTGAAATACTACATTTGTTTATATTGGGGAAAGAAACCCATATTGTTGGTCCACAGAGCAGTTTTGCATATACCACACAAATACCTACATTTAAATTTCAGCAGTGAAATACTGCATTAGTATATTTTAGGGAAAGAAACCCGTATTGTTGGTTCACTGAGCCGTTTTGCATACACCACACAAATACCTACGTTTAAATTTCAGCAGTGAAATACTGCATTTGTGTATTTTGGGGAAAGAAACCCATATTGTTGGTCCACAGAGCAGCTTTGCATACACCGCACAAATACCTACAATTAAATTTCAGCAGTGAAATACTGTATTAGTGCATTTTGGGGAATGAAATCCTTATTGTTGGTTCACAGAGCACTTGTGCATACACCGCACAAATACATATGTTTAAATTTCAGCAATAAAATACTGCATTAGTGTATTTTGGGGAAAGAGACTCGTATTGTTGGTCCACAGAGCAGTTTTGCATACACCGCACAAATACCTATTTTAAATTTCAACATTGAAATACTGCATTTACATAGTAACATTGTAACATAGTACATAAGGCTGAAAAAAAGACATCTGTCCATCCAGTTCGGCCTGTTATGCTACTAGTTGATCCAGAGGAAGGCAAAAAAAAAAAAAACCTGTGAGGTAGAATCCAATTTTCCCCACTTAAGGGGAATAAAAAATTCCTTTCTGACTCCACTCAGGAAAACAGAATCACTCCCTGGATCAACAACACATCTCTAGTAGCTATAGCCTGTAATATTATAACACTCAAGAAATACATCCAGGCCCCTCTTGAATTCATTTCTTGTACTCACCATCACCACCTCCTCAGGCAGAGAGTCTCATAGTCTCACCGTTCTTACAGTAAAGAATCCTCTTCTATGTTTATGTACAAACCTTCTTTCCTCCAAATGCAGAGGATGTCCCCTCGTCACAGTCCTGGGGATAAATAGATGATGGGAGAAATCTCTGTACTGAACCCTGATATATTTAAATAATTTATTATATCTCCCCTCAATGGTCTATTTTCTAAAGTAAATAACCCTAATTTTGATAATCTTTTGGGGTACTGTAGTTGCCTCAGTCCAGTTATTACTTTAGTTTCCCTCCTCTGATCCCTCTCCAGCTCTGCTATGTCTGCCTTGTTCACAGGAGCCCAGAACTGTACACAGTACTCCATGTGTGGTCTAACTAGCAATTTGTAAAGTGGTAGGACTATGTTCTCAACACTGGCGTCTATGCCCCTTTTGATGCAACCCATTATATTATTGGCTTTGGCAGCAGCTTCCTGACATTGGTTTTTGCTGCTTATTTTGCTATTTATTAAAATCTCTAGATCTTTTTTCATGTCAGTGTTACCATTACCAAGTGTTTTACCATTTAGTATGTACGGGTGACTTGCATTATTCCTTCCCATGTGCATAACTTTACATCTGTCAGTGTTAAACCTCATCTGCCACTTATCTCATCTGCCCTAGCCTCCAATCTATCCAGTTCCCTCTTTAGCAGAAAACTGTCCTCTTCAGTGTTAATAACTTTACACAGTTTGGTGTCATCTGCAAAAATTTATATTTTACTAAGCAAGCCTTCTACAAGATCATAAATAAATATATTGAAGAGAATAGGGCCCAGTACTGACCCCTGAGGTACCCCACTAGTGACAGTGACCCAATCTGAGTGTGTACCATTAATAACCACCCTCTGTTTTCAGTCACTCAGCCAGTTACTTACCCACTTACAGACATTTTCTCCCCTGGCTCATGCACACGACCGTATTTTCTTTCCACTTCCATTTGTTTTTTTTTTGCGGATCGTATGCAGAACCATTCACTTCAATGGGGCTGTAGAATATATGGAAGGTACTCCATGTGCTTTCCATTTCCGTTTGTCCGCATGGCCTTGAAAAATGGACCGCAAAACACACACGGTCCTGTGCATGAGCCCCCAGTCCTAGCATCCTTATTTTATGTACAAACCTTTTATGGTGTACAGTGTCAAATGCTTTGGAGAAGTCCAGATATATGACATCCATTTATTTCACCACTGTCAAGTCTAGAACTTACCTCCTCATAGAAACTGATTAAATTAGTTTGGCATGACCGATCCCTAATGAAGCCATGCTGAAATTGCGTTATTTGCTTATTTCCATTGAGATCCTCTAAGATAGCATCTCTCAGAAAACCATCAAACAGTTTGGCTTTGTGGCTCATGTTGGCTCTAGCTGGAATGGAAAAGAACTGTACAAGAAAGATGGTTTGCATCTTTCTCCCAAGGGAACGAATGTCCTCAGTGAACAGTTCAAAGTTTTTGCAAAGGAACATTTAAACTAGGAAAGGGGGGCACAAAAGATACAATCCATCAGTTCGGCTGCCCCCCGAAAAAACAATGCCAGAAGATGCCAGGAGCTGATAAGATAAGAAACGACAAGCTGAGAGTCTTGTCTACAAATGCTCGCAGTTTAGGGAATAAGATCAACGAACTTGAGTCTGTAATGGCATCTGAGAATATAGATTTAGTGGCTGTTACTGAGACATGGTTCAATGAGAGTAATGACTGGGATATAACAATACCTGGGTTCTCTCTATATAGGAAAGACAGAGAAGGCAAGAAAGGGGTGGAGTGGCCCTATATGTAAAAGATAGCATAAAATCTAATCTAATACAAGTCAGCGAAACCAATTCAGAGTCAGTTTGGGTTACGTTGCAGCTTGGTAATCATAAGGTAACTCGTGTAGGTGTCATATACAGACCACCAAGCCAAGTCAAAGAATTGGATGATCTACTAGTTGAGGAAATGGCTAAAATGACATTGAAAGGGGAAGTTGTCATAATGGGAGACTTTAATCTTCCTGATATAAACTGGAAAACCAAAATAGCTAGTTCTGCCAGGAGTACAGACATTCTAAATTCCCTACTGGGATTATCTCTACAGCAAGTAGTTGAGGAGCCAACCCGGAAGGAGGCCATTTTAGATTTGGTATTCACAAATGGCAATTTGGTATCTGATATTACTGTAGGGAAAGCTTAGGATCCAGTGATCACCAGTCAGTGTGGTTTACTATAAGTACAGTGACTGAGTCACTCCACACAAAAACAAAAGTTTTAGATTTTCGGAAAACAGACTTTTCTAAAATGAGATCAGTGGTATACGAGTCCCTATCAGACTGGAACAATTTCAATGGAGTCCAAGAGAAATGGAACTACTTAAAAGTGGCACTATTGAAGGCAACAGAAAAGTGCATTAGGCTCGTCAGTAAAAGCAAAAAGGAAGAGACCACTGTGGTACTCAGCAGAAGTGGCCAAAATTATTAAAAACAAAAAGATGGCATTTAGTAAGTATAAAAACACCCAAAACGAGGATGACCAGGAAATCTATAAGATGAGGCAGAGAGAGGCCAAGCAAGTTATAAGAGCTTCTAAAGCTCAGGCAGAAGAGAAATTAGCTCAGTCAGTGAAAAAGGTGATAAGACATTCTTCAGATACATAAATGAAAAAAGGAAATTAAATAAAGGAATTACCAAATTAAAAACAAAAGAAGGAAGGTATATGGAAGAGGATAAAGAACTAGCTGACTGCCTCAATGAATACTTCTGTTCAGTTTTTACAAAGGAAAATGAAGGAGAAGGACCTCAGTTAGGAGGAAGACTAATGAATCCTTTGATGCATGTGTCTTTACAGAGGAAGAGGTTCTAAGTCGGCTGTCTAAAATTAATACAAATAAATCACAGGGGCCTGATGGGATACACCCAAAGCTATTAAAAGAGCTTAGAGGTGTACTAGCAGAACCATTAACAGATTTATTTAACCAATCACTGGTAACAGGTGTCATCCCAGAAGATTGGAAATTAGCAAACGTTGTGCCAATTCACAAGAAAGGTAGTAGAGAGGAATCGGGCAACTATAGGCCGGTAAGCCTGACATCAATAGTGGGGAAATTAATGGAAACCATACTCAAGGAGAGGATTGTGGAACATCTAAAAACCCATGGGTTGATTGATAAAAACAGCATGGGTTTACTTCAGGGAGATCATGTCAAACTAATCTTATTGACTTTTTGATTGGGTGACTAAAATAATAGATGGCGGAGGTGCAGTAGACATCGCCTATCTGGACTTTAGTAAGGCTTTTGATACTGTCCCACATAGAAGGCTTATCAATAAACTGCAGTCTTTGAGCTTGGGCTCACATATTGTTGAATGGATTAGGCAGTGGCTGAAGGACAGAAAACAGAGGGTTGTAGTCAATGGAGTATATTCAGACCATGGTATTGTTACCAGTGGGGTACCTCAGGGATCTGTTCTGGGACCCATATTGTTTAATATCTTTATCAGCGAAATTGCAGAAGGCCTCAATGGTAAGGTGTGTCTTTTTGCTGATGACACAAAGATTTGTAACAGGGTTGATGTTCCTGGAGGGATACACCAAATGGAAAAGGATTTGGGAAAACTAGAGGAATGGTCAAAAATCTGGCAACTAAAATTTAATGTTGATAAGTGCAAGATAATGCACCTGGGGCGTAAAAACCCAAGAGCAGAATATAAAATCAGTGATACAGTACTAACCTCAGTATCTGAGGAAAGGGATTTAGGGGTCATTATATCAGACGACCTAAAGGTGGGCAGACAATGTCATAGAGCAGCAGGTAATGCCAGCAGAATGCTTGGGTGTATAGGGAGAGGCATTAACAGTAGAAAGAGGGAGGTGCTCATGCCGCTCTACAGAGCACTAGTGAGACCTCATTTGGAGTATTGTGTGCAGTACTGAGACCATATCTGCAGAAGGATATTGAAACTTTGGAGAGAGTTCAGAGAAGAGCTACTAAACTAGTACATGGATTGCAGGACAAAACTTACCAGGAAAGGTTAAAGGACCTTAACATGTATAGCTTGGAAGTAAGAAGAGACAGAGGGGATATGATAGAAACTTTTAAATACATAAAGGGAAGCATCACGGTAAAAGAGGAGAGAATATTTAAAAGAAGAAAAACTGCTACAAGAGGACATAGTTTTAAATTAGAGGGGCAAAGGTTTAAAAGTAACATCAGGAAGAATTACTTTACTGAGAGAGTAGTGGACGCATGGAATAGCCTTCCTGCAGAAGTGGTAGCTGCAAATAAAGTGAAGGAGTTTAAGCATGCATGGGATAGGCATAAGGCCATCCTTCATATAAGATAGGGCCTGGGGCTATTCATAGTATTCAGTATATTGGGCAGACTAGATGGGCCAAATGGTTCTTATCTGCCGACACATTCTATGTTTCTATGTTTCTATGTTAATTTTTTTCCCCATAGTTTTTCAGTGCTTCCTCGCTACCCACCTCTTTAAGTGATTTATATGCTTTCTTTTTGCCATTTTTTGCTTTCTTTACATTTCTATTTATCCACATTGTTTTGTTTTTTGTTCCTTAACCATTTATTTCCGTATGTTCCTCTCACAATTCGATTTTAGGATGCTTTTAAAGATATCCCATTTTGTGGCTGTATGTGCTGTAAGTCCAGTATGGCCGTCCCTCTAGTCGGGTCTTGAACCAGTTGGGAAAGGTAATTATCTTTGGTTATTGCCAAGAACCTGTTTCCCTTATGCGATGTACAGCTTTCAGTTTCCCAGTCTATATCTGGGTAGTTGAAGTCCCCCATAATAACCTCCTCATTATGATTTGCGGCCTCGTTTATCTCGTTTAGTAATTGATTTTCTGTGGACTCTTTTATATTGGGTGGTTTATAGTAAACTCTTATTAGTAATTTATAATTTTTTTTAGCTCCATGTATCTCTACCCACAGTGACTCCACATGTTCATGTCCCTCACTTATATCTTCTCGGACTGTGGGCTTTAGATAGGACTTTACATAAAGGCAGCCCCCTCCCCCTCTCCGGTTTTGACAATCCTTTCTAAACAGACTGTAAACTTGTAAATTAACGGCCCAGTCTTAGCTATCATCCAACCATGTCTCAGTTATTCCCACTTAGTCATAGTCCTCCTCACACATCACTAATTCCAGTTCACCAGTCTTGTTAGTCAGGCTTCTGGCATTGGTGTACATACAATTAAGAGGTTTTTGTATATTTTGAACCCTACACCTTTCCTTCTGAACTGTTTTAGTCCCTCCTTCCATTCCTCCCCCAGTCCCATTCCCTCGCCCCGGGTCTCTATCTACACTATCTTCCCCTCCTATAATGTAATTACCCTCCCCCCAGTCCCTAGTTTAAACACTCCTCCAACCTTCTAGCCATCTTTCTTCCAAACACAGCCGCCCCTTCCCCATTGAGGTGCAGCCCGTTGCTATGATAAAGCCTGTAGCCGACAGAGAAATCGGCCCAGTTCTCCAGAAACCCAAACCCCTCCTTCCTACATCAGTTCTTGAGCCACTTGATAACCTCCATAATCTCCCGCTGTCTTTCTTGTGTGGCTCTTGGTACAGGCAGTATCTCAGAAATGGTACCTTTGAGGTCCTTGCCCTAAGCTTTTGACTTAAATCCCTGAAATAATTTTTTAGGGCACTCCAACTACCTCTAACTTTGTCATTGGTTCCGACATTTGTTTATTTTGGGGAAAGAAACACATATTGTTGGTCCACAGAGCAGTTTTGCATATACCACACAAATTCCTACATTTAAATTTCAGCAGTGAAATACTGCATTTGTGTATTTTTGGGAAAGAAACCCGTAATATTGGTTCACAGAGCACTTGTCCATACACCGCACAAATACCTACGTTTAAATTTCAGCTGTGAAATAGTGCATTAGTGTATTTTGGGGAAAGAAACCCGTATTGTTGGTCCACAGAGCAGTTTTGCATACACAGCACAAATACCTATTTTACATTTCAGCAGTGAAATACTGCATTAGTGTATTTTGGTGAAAGAAATACGTATTGTTGGTTCACAGAGCACTTGTCCATACACGGCACAAATAACTATGGTTAAAATTCAGTAGTGAAATACTGCATAAGTGTATTTTGGAGAAGGAAACCCATATTGTTGGTCCACAGAGCAGTTTTGCATACACCGCACAAATTCCTACATTTAAATTTCAGCAGTGAAATAATGCGTTTGTGTTTTGGGGAAAGAAACCCGAATTTTTGGTCCACAGAGCAGTTTTGCATACACCGCACAAATACCTTAAATTTCATTAGTGAAATAGTGCATTATTGTATTTTGAGGAAAGAAACCTTATTGTTTGTCCACAGAGCAGTTTTGCATACACCGCACAAATACCTATTTTAAATTTCAGCAGTGAAATACTGCATTAATGTATTTTGGGGGAAATAAACCTGTATTGTTGTTACACAGAGCAGTTTGGCATACAACGCACAAAAACGTATATTAAAATGTATCAGTGACATCCTGCATTTCTGTAGTTTGTTTCAATAAACACTGGTTTTGTGCTACATAGCAGATCTAAGGCCTACCCTTTATTTCAGTCATTTAAAGTAACCTTTTGAACTCCGCATTTACATAGTTGGTTGTAAACTCACTGGTTTTATGGTAGATAGCACATTTGCTGTGTATGCTGCATTTCTGACAGTCATATTAAACCGTTAACTGCTGCTTTTACATTGTTGGTTTGAAAAATCACATTTTTGGTGATATTGAAGTTATTGTATTAAATTGCTCCGTTACACTGTTGTGTGACCTAAAGAAATTTACTCTGTTTATGACACGGGCACTGCCTTACTGTTAGTGAATTTAATGGTTGACTATTGGCAGTTAAATGCCACAATCTCTTATGCTTTTTTATGACTCTGCAGGAAGGGTTTCCCAGGACCATAACAATAGCCCTGCCCCAGAAGTGGAATAGATTTAGTGCACGGATGCCCAACCACTTAGGTTTGAGGATAAGGACAGGGTAAGACCACCGCAGCACGTCTCTGATGATGACGAAACACAAGTGCAAAATGCTGCGGCTTTCTGCGGTGTGCAGACCGACAAAGAGGGCATGGGTGAAGACTGGGTGGAAGATGATGTTGAGAACAATGAGGTCCTACACCCCAAAATATACCACTTAAATCCATGTTTTTCATGGGCGGTGAAAAAATCATATTTTTTTAGCAAGGAATTATCTTTGCGGCCTGCGCAGCATATGTGCCGTGGTCAATAATATATTTAATTCGTCTGGGAGTTCAGGGGTTGACATATTCCAATTTTTTGCTGTCAAGTAACCCTGCACTGCATAGGTGACAGGGAACGAAAATGCAAAAAAACCTCTTTTAAATTGTTGGGTGAAATATTACCAATATTGCTGGGTACAAACCCTTGCTCTGCATACGTGACAGGGACCGAAAATTTGAATAATCCTCTTTTAAATTATTGGGTGCAATATTACCATTTTTGCCGGGTACAAACCCCTGCTCTGCATAGCTGACATGGACCGAAAATTTAAATAATCTTCTTTTAAATTGTTGGGTGAAATATTACCATTTTTGCCGGTACAAACCCCTGCACTCGATAACAGACAGGGAACTTACAATTGGCGGTTACATTGTTGCATGACATAAAGCCTTTTTTGGCTGTGAAGCCAGAGGTAATCGCCAACACCAGGTTAACAGTTTATATATTTTTTAAATAAATTGCGGTAGACCCAAAAACATTGGGAAATATAAAAGAAAACAATGGTTTGGTGAGGCCAGTATACATGTCTTTTCTGTATAAGGTACAAACAAGTCCTGTGGGATCCATGGCTGGTTCTTTTTATTAAACGAAAGCTTACCCACATTGGCTGCGGACAGGCGGCTGCCTTTTTCTGTGATAACGCCCCCAGCCATGCTAAACACATTTTCAGACAGTACAGTGGCTGCAGGGTAGGCCAGCACTTCCGAGGATTAAAGGGAAACCTCAGGCTATGTGCCAAATTTGAAGGCCCAGAAGTTGAATGGGGCAGACCCAGTGGCATATTTAGAAATGATTGGGAACCACAGCAAATTTTTGAATGGGGCCCCCAGTAATTTTTGCGCAACCCCTTTCTATTATGCCGCCATTCCTGTGGCTGCTAAATATTGCTCTCTCAGACCAGGCCTGGCAGCTGTTCCATCCATTTTCTACACTGTCTACACTACCACTATATATAATTTCATTGTATAATACTATTGAGGGGGCTCTGACAAAGTCTTTTAGTCCTCCTCCTCCTCCTTGATGGGCCCCTTCTAGTTCAGGGCCCCAAAGCAGTAGCTTCCCCTGCTTCCCTGTTGCTGCGCCCCTAGGCAGACCCATCAGTCAGTACGTGTACTCTTTCACCAAATTGCAGAAATGCTGCCTCCTGCTAAGACGTTCCATATCTGCTGGTGGTGCTGATTGTTATGGCATAATGACAAAGCTTTTCCACATTTCGCCCATGATAACCCTGCCTTCTGAGGTGTTGGTTGTGACCCAGCTGCGTTGGCGACTTCTTTTTTCTCCTCGTCTGCCTTCACCTTGTGCTTCCACTGAGTCCCCGGTTTCAGGAGTCAATGTACAACAACGAAGAAAGAAAAGCCGGGACAGCACTCACCAATCGAAGCGTTTATTTGTATGTAGCAGTCATCTGACAGACTTCGCCAGTATGGGGCAGACCGCCTTGGCGTGGACGCCCGCAACAGGCGACGGCCGTGCCTGAGGAAGCCTGTTGCGGGCGTCCACGCCAAGGCGGTCTGCCCCATACTGCCGAAGTCTGTCAGATGACTACTACATACAAATAAACGCATCGATTGGTGAGTGCCGTCCCGGCTATTCTTTCTTCGTTGTACATTTCCATGAACTGTTATTATTATCGGGACTGAGCACCACTTAAAGCGATCCTTTACAGGGAGTGAGGGAGTTGCTGAGAAGAGGCCACAGCTGGACATAGGGAGCATCTCGGAGTGCCACAGAAAATTTCTCCTTTTATTGTTTTATATTCAGGAGTCAATGCCATCAGCAGCGTGTCTACTAGTGGGCGCATCTTCCTTTCATGCTGCAGTGAGGGAATTAGGGACGGCATGTTGTCCTTGTAAAGGGGATCCAGCAGGGTGGCCACAATGTAATCGGCACAAGTTAGAATGTGGCTGTAATTTGGCGGTCGTTGCACAGGCACTGCACCATGTAGTCGCTCATGTGTGCCAGGCTGCCCAGAGGCAAGGAGAAGCTGTCCTCTTTGAGGGAGGTGTATAGTCTGTGTCTTCTGTATCCCCAAGCTACGCTCCAGTGATGCCCGTGAGCTGGCTTCTGGTGCCACCCTGCCAGGGCTGGGACAAGGTCCACCACCAACAGAGGCTGAGCTGCCCAAGTGCGCCTCCCCCCCCCAACTTGTGGAGTCTTTACTAAATACTGTTGTAATCACACATAAATATGCACAGTTTAATGTATCAATTAATGACGCACTGTTATGGAGGATCTGTGGATGACATTGTTATGGGGGGGATCTATGGTTGACACTGTTATGGGGAGTCTGTGGATGACACTGTTATGGGGCGGATCTATGGATGAAACTGTTATGGGGGGGATCTATGTATGACACTGTTATGGGGTAATCTGTGGATGACACTGTTATGGGGGATCTGTGGATGGCACTGTTATGAAGGATCTGTGGATGACAATGCTATGGGGATCTGTGGATGACACACTTATGGGGGATCTGTGGACGACACTGTTATGGGAGATCTATGGATGACAGTGTTATGGGGGATCTATGGATGACAGTGTTATGGGGGATCTATGGATGACAGTGTTATGGGGGATCTATGGATGACACTGTTATGGGGGATCTGTGGATGACATTGTTATGGAGGATCTGTGGATAGAACAATGTTATGGGGGATCTGTGGATGACATTGTTATGGGGGATCTATGGTTGACACTGTTATGGGGCGGATCTATGGATGAAACTGTTATGGGGGATCTATGGATGACACTGTTATGGGGTAATCTGTGGATGACACTGTTATGGGGGATCTGTGGATGTCACTGTTATGGGGGATCTGTGGATGACACTGTTATGGGGGATCTGTGGATGACACTGTTATGAAGGATCTGTGGATGACAATGCTATGGGGATCTGTGGATGACACACTTATGGGGGATCTGTGGATGACACTGTTATGGGAGATCTATGGATGACAGTGTTATGGGGATCTATGGATGACAGTGTTATGGGGGATCTATGGATGACACTGTTATGGAGGATCTGTGGATAGCACAATGTTATGGGGGTCTGTGGATTGCACTGTTATGGGGGATCTGTGGATTGCACAATGTTATGGGGGATCTGTGGATGACAGTGTTATGGGGGATCTGTGGATGACAATGTTATGGGAGATCTGTGGATGACCCACTGTTATGGGGGATCTGTGGATGACAGTGCTATGGGGGATCTGTGGATGACACACTGTTATGGGGGATCTGTGGATGACACACTGTTATGGGGGATCTGTGGATGACACACTGTTATGGGGATCTGTGGATGACACATTGTTATGGGGGATCTGTGGATGGCACTGTTATGGGGGATCTGTGGATGGCACTGTTATGGGGGATCTGTGGATGACACACTGTTTTGGGGGATCGGTGGATGATACACTGTTATGGGGGATCTGTGGATGACACACTGTTATGGGGGATCTGTGGATGACGCATTGTTATGGGGGGATCTGTGGATGGCACTGTTATGGATTGTGACTCACAATGGATATTGGGGGCCAGCAAATTACAAGGAAGGCGGGGGTGGGGGATGATTGATAACATACATATCTAAATGGCTGGGGGGATGAGGGCTTGACTTGAGCCATCTACTGATCAGAGCATTAGAATAGCAGGAATAAATAACATCTAAATGTCTGGTGGGGTAGATGGGGGTAGGACAAGGCCTGATGGGGGAAGGGGGACTGGGTTAGATAATCTATACTGACATACATTTGACACACACATATATACTGGCATAAATATGACAACACATATATACTGACATACATATGACACACACACATATATACTGACATACATATGACACACATACATACTGACATACATATGACACACACATATATACTGACATACAAATGACACACATATATACATATGACGCACACATATATACAGACATACATTAGACACACACATACATACTGACATACATATGACACACACATATATACTGACATACATATGACACACACATATATACTGACATACATATGACACACACATATATACTGACATACATATGACACACACATATATACTGACATACATATGACACACACATATATACTGACATACAAATGACACACATATATACATATGACGCACACATATATACAGACATACATATGACACACACATACATACTGACATACATATGACACACACATATATACTGACATACATATGACACACACATATATACAGACATACATATGGCGCACACATATATACAGACATACATATGACACACACATACATACTGACATACATATGACACACACATATATACAGACATACATATGACACACACATACATACTGACATACATATGACACACACATACATATGACACACACATATATACTGACATACATATGACACACACATACATACTGACATACATATGACACACACATACATACTGACATACATATGACACACACATATATACAGACATACATATGACACACACATATATACTGACATACATATGACACACACATATACTGACATACATATGACACACACACACATACTGACATACATATGACAGACACATATATACTGACATACATATGACACACACACACATACTGACATACATATGACACACACATATATACTGACATACATATGACACACACATATATACAGACATACATATGACACACATACATAAAAACACACAATATGCACATTACATTACTGCCATTCCATTCCCTTTAACCCCTTACATTTTCTGCACATACAGTCTCTGGTGACTTGGAGGGAGAGGCAGGATGAAGAGTATTCCTCCTCCTCCTCCTTCTCTGTCCCGACGCTGCTCTTCTCTCTGTGCTGGGGGAGGGGGTTGGGAATCTCTGGTGCACACACAGGCAGAAAGTCAGGGGCTGGGGAAGGTACGGAGCTGCAGCACACTGCACTAGACTGAGGGAGGGAGGAAGAACACCACTAGAGGGCGCAGGACTGGCTGTTACAGCAGCAGAGCGCAGAAATGGATGCTCTGCTGCTAATACAGCTACACGGCAGCAGCAGGGACTTGGTGAGAGTGGCCTGTGCCTGCACCCTGAGGCTTGAGCGCCCTGAGGCTGGAGCCTCCTCAGCCTCTGTGTCGGCCCGGCCCTGCACCCTGCTGAGAACACGGTTCCTCCTATTCCTCCTCCTCCTCATCTTCCTCATCCTCCTGAACTGTGCCCTGGCTGGACAATTGTGTTGCAGGCCAGGGCCTATGTTGGTGCAGGAACCCACCCTCCGAGCCACTTGTATTTGGCTGGCCTTAAGTTAAGGATAAGGTGTGTATATAGTTTTATTTGTCTATATAGTTAGTTTAGCTGCATTATAGTTATTTTAATATGTTTTTAATTAAATTTGTAAAAAGTGTGTTAATGGTTTGAGTGAAAGGAGGGGGGGGTGTAGGTGTGTGTAGGGTGTGAGGCTGTTCAGCTTAATTTTCTTTTGTTGAAATGGTCCTTGTATAGTTTTTGTTGCAATATATAATAAAAAGTCCTGATAGCCGTAGAAATGTTAACAGACAATCTAACCAACAAATGTAATACAATTATTTGTCACATCTGCAGCTCAGGCCGCAGGTGTCATTGAGTAACAATAAAAGTGAATTTGTGCCGCCAGAATGTAAGTGTTGGATTAACTGAATTGATTTTCACTGTCTGGTGTTCAGGAATTTCTGCACCACCAAATTCAGCACATGTGGCAGGCAGGGGATGTGCGTCAAACAGGCTAGGCCCAGAGCTGCTATGATATTTTGCCCATTATCGCACCAGGCCGGGCTGGAGGCTTAATGGCAACAACCAATTATCGGTCTGTTATTCCATGCCTGTCCACAGCTCCTGCGCGGTGTGGGGTTTGTCCCACAAACACACGTTTTAAAACAGCCTTCTGTTGTTTCCCCCTGGCTGTGCTGCTGTTGGTGGTGAAGGTGTTAAGCTAAGCGGATGAGGTGGTGTTAGAGGAGGAGGAAGCCGAGGAGGAGGAGGAGACGGCATCAGTAGGAAAAGAGAAATGCCCTGCAATCCTCGGGAGCGAAAGGACATTCACAAAAATGCTATCCGCCTCTGGGTCAGCCGCCACTACATTTACCCAGTGTGCTGTTAAGGAGATTACTTTCCTGCCCGTGCTTACCAGTCCACGTATTGGTGGTTATGTGGACATTGCCACAGATAGCGTTGCGCAGTGCACACCTGATTTTGTCCGCCACTTGGTTGTGCAGGGAAGGGATGGCTCGCCTGCAAAAGTAGTGGCGGCTGGAAATCACATACTTTGGGACAGCCAAGGCCATAAGGTTTTTAAAACTCTCCACCAGACAAAATGACAGCATTTCAAAGGATCAGGAATTTTGAAATCCAGGCATTCAGATCCAGGGATCGCGGGTGGGTAGGGGGGTACTTCCTCTTTCACTCCAGTGTTTGGAAGATGGACAGCTGAATGCTTCCATGGGATTCTGTAGAGACGATTAGTGACTTTGAAAGATGTGGTGGCATTGCTGCCACATCCTCTGTTTGCTGGGTGGCAGGTGCCACTGTCACTCACTTGGGCTCAGGTTTAGAACAATTATTTATTATTTTTCTGTATTTTATGTTATTTTAAGTAATTTCCCTATCCACATTTATTTGCAGAGCAGTTGCCACGCTCTTAGGCAAATTTTGCTGCCTTTTCCAGCCCTATAGCCCTTTCCAGGGTGATTTTACAGCCATTTTAGTGCCCAAAAGTTCGGGTCCCCATATTAATCTGCTGTCAGAGGGAACGTCCACATGTGGACTCTATCTCAAAAGAGTATATTCGTTCAGATGAACAATCAATTTGATCATCACTAGAATGTATACATGTATTTATACATGTAAATGAGGTCATCTCTATGCTGTGTTTTTTCTAGCTTGTTCTAAGCAACATGTCACCTGCCTTTAAACCCTTTCAAATTCTCCTATATCATTTTTAAAATGTGGAGCTCTATAGATGGAACATAGATGGTTTCTGTCCACATCTACAAACATTTGCTAGAATAGCTGTGTAATTGGCTTTAAAATGGCTCTTATGGAAAAAAACTAAATGTCTCTTAGACTATGATATAGAATGCAGGTTGTGGAACAGGAGGATACATTCCTCCTATTGTTCTAAGAAAAGAAGTTCGAGAACAAGAGGTTCCAGGAAGATAAAAAATATACTATAATGGCTAAAAGCTATTCACAAGGGATAAGAAATGTAAGATAGTTTCCAAGATTTCTTCTTCATTTTATAAAAAAAAAAAATATGCAGGGAACATTTTACTTGAAAATCTTCTCTGGAGTTGTGAGCCAGATTGGACTCTAGATGGAGCTGTCATGCAAGAACAAGTGTCAGAATCACATTCTAAAATCATGTCTCACAAAGAAGCTGTTACTACAGTTTCTCTGGTCAGATATGAAAAGATCTTTGTCTTTGATTCAAGCTGTTAGGGGGAAGCATGTCAAAAACATTTCTGAGACTGAATGCATAAATGATAAATCATGCATAAAGATTGTAAACTTGAAATCTAAAATGTCTAAATATGGCTTAATGTTTTGCTAACATCTCATTTACCGAACAAACATTCTCGCCACATGTAAGGCTACTTTCACACTAGCATTTTTTGCTGATCCGTTATGGATCTGCATAAACACTTCCGTTACAATAATACAAACGCATGCGTCCGTCATGAACGGATTCGGTTGTATTATGTCTTCTATAGCCATGACAGATCCGTCTTGAACACCATTGAAATCAAGAGGGGGATGGATCCGTTTTCTATTGTGCCTGATTGTGTAACTAACTTACATTGTTTGCTCCGCCTTGTCAGGCAGACAGCAAAGCGTTGCAGGCAGCTTTTTGGTGTCCGCCTCCAGAGGGGATTGGTGACTGAATGGAGGCAAATTGATGCATTTTGAACGGATCCATTTCCATTCAGAAAGCTTTAAGGCAAAACTGATCTATTTTGGACCGGATCTCACAAACGGAAAGCCGAAACGCTAGTGTGAAAGTAGCCTCACTAATAGAAATAGACAATGACCGTTCTGCCACACTACAGAAATACGTAGAAGGATCACAATAAATTTACTAAATAAAAAGAAAGCAAATATAAAGTACACTATAAATATACTGTAAGGGTCAGAATGACATGCTGTATGCAGCTGCCGATAAAGTTAAGATGAACTTCCATGTCTTTAATTTGATATTCACTATTGAATAAACAGATGAATGAGTCAGTTAAGGTTGTCAGAATATATTAATTTAGGTTGTCATTAAACTTAACAGAAAGTCATAAGGCTGATTCAGCATCTTGTCTGCTCACTGGATTGAGTTGGCAGTTTGACATCTTGATGATGTGCCTTATGTATCTGCTTAATTTTATTCTATTCTTAAATGCCATATAAATTTTTCTCAGAAAACACTGGATTTCCTATTCCATATTTTCATTTTTGGTGTTCTTCAGGTGTTAAATTGAATTAAAAATAAATAAATGCAAAATCAAGAAATAATAATAAAACGTTAGTGCTATTCACCCCAAGGAAAGTTTTGTGCTATTTCATCCATAATGACATCACAATAAGGTTTCACCCACAGTAAACAACATCCATACAACAGCTGCTGTTGGTCCCATATTCACTGGATATCAATGAATTGGGAAAGGACAGATGGCGTATATCAAGCATGTCATAGATAATTGCTCATTACGTCTTTAGTTATTCTAAAGTCTTTAGTTATATAGAGAATAATTATTAGAAGCAGGAGCTCAGATATGTTCTTCCTCTCCTTACTCAATGTGAACTAGAACTTCCCCATCGTGAGACCAGGCTAACTCCAACCAAGAGGGGAGGAACCGGGTTGTTAGCCCTGTTCCTTGTTAACCATTGCCACCCACTCCTTACTGGAAGTAATGGCCAAAACATATAGAATACATAGCAATATAATTAGAAATGAGTGAATTTCTCAAAAATTCAATTCGGCCGGTTTGCCGAATTTTCTGAAAACCCTTCCTCTGATCTGTCAGAACAATAACCCACAAAAAACAGTTCCTGTCTGTGGAGCACACATCTTTACTCGGTCAGCATTTGCTCAATAATCCATCAGTATTGCTTATGACAAAACAAAAACAGGAATGGATATAAAACAGAGAAGACACATAAATGGAATATTCCAATTCTAATGGGACCATACAGGCCTTAAAGCTGCTACACAGACAGGATCCGTCGTGTATCTAATTTTTCCTTCCTTCTGACAGATCAGAAGAAAGGTCAAATAAATGATTTTGTCAGCCAGGCCGAGAACCAAAATAGTGGACCAGTCATGAAGTGGGGAGGGTCATGAACAGTCATGAACAGCATGGGAAGTCCATCCAGTGGATCTATGTCATAGTGGTGAGGTGGAAGCAGCATGAGGAGACCACAGAGAGGCCAAATGGCAGGGTCTAGATGTGGAAGCAGTATGAGGAGGCCACCAAGTGTCACAATGACAGAGTCTGGAGGTGGTGGATGTAGCAGCAGCATCATGAGAAGGCCACCAAGTGGCGCAATGACAGAGTCTGTATATGGCAGAAGTATGAGGAGACCACAGATTGGCAAGGTGACATACTGTGCAGATGGCAGAAGCAGCAGCAGGATCCCACAAAGTGGCAAGGGGACATAGTGTGGAGATGGCAGTAACAGCAGCATCAGGAGGATCCCACAGAGTGGCAAGGTCACATAGTGTGAAGATGGCGGCAGCAACATGAGGAGACCACAGAGTGGCAAAGTGACATATTGTGGAGATGACAGCAGCAGGAGGAGACCACAGAGTGGCAAGGTGACATATTTTTGGAGATGGCAGCAGCAGCATGAGGAGACCAGAGAGTGGCAAGTTGACATAGTGTGTAGATGGCAGCAGCAGCATGAGAAGACCACAGAGTGGCAAGTTGACATAGAACAACATAGAATAAAAATTAGCGATTAGAATATTCGTTACCAACACTAAGGGGTAGGCAAATTTCATATTGGTTGCTTGGGATGTTGCTAAGTGCCCATATTCGCGATAAATTCACAATAAATTCACAATTAGAATATTCGCAATCAACACTATTCGCAAATACGAATATATAGCAATATATTCTAAATATTTGCGAATTCTCGAAGTGGCGATATTGACCATTAAAATTCGGCATTCGAATATTCGCGCTCAACACTAGTAACCACCTGCTGATTCAGGTCCTGCTCCAGGTCTACCTGCTGCTGCTGGTGAGTAGTTTCTTCACCATGCAGGTGAATAAAGCTACTCATCAGCGACTCTAGACTCAGGCTGCTGCTGATGGAGTTGGTACTGTTCCTGACACCCCATCCCTCCTCAGCAGCTATGGCAGTGGAACGTAAGCCCAGAGGGACCCCCGGTCAGACCTGCAAGAGGATGGCCGATAGCCAGCAGCCAACTGACTACATAGGGTATCTCTGTAGTAGTTTAGTTTGTCATTTTTCTTGGTGGGTGTAAAAAAGGCCCCCATTCTGGACTGGTAGCGAGGGCCCAACAAGGTGAAGATCAAGAAGTCATTGTCATGGATGAACCGCGAGAAACCGCAAGATATCCGGAAATAAAACACAGTCAATTGATTTTCTGATTGTCGCATCCAGGAATTACAGATTCAATTCCTGATGCCCTGCAGATAACGCAATAAAGATAATTCAATTCCTGTAATTACAAACTGTTGTCCTAGGAGGCCAACGTTCTCTTAACGTAATTATAGCTTAGTTTCCGTAATTAACCCTACACAAAGAACTTCCTTGCCGCAGAAATCTCACAGCTAGGTGTGAATCGACACCTGACAAGAACATCTGGTCTGTCACTGATAGAGGGCTTGTAAGCCAGCCTGAGTCAGACATTCTGGCACCAATGGAAAATGAGTATGTCATATGAATTTTACCCCTTTGTACGAATATCATACGTAGGATAGATATGTAAATTATATCATTTTTTTGGTCAGGATCTGCGGAGTTTTCTGATATAAAACATATGCCGCTGGGATAAGCAACATCCAGCTTAGTAAACATCTCAATAACCGAATATGATATAATGCTCATGTATAGTGTCAAAGATATCGATATTTTCTGAGGATCATAAATTTGTCATTATTATTTGTGTGCGACGGACGTGTGCTGAGATATGAAATGTCATATTTTTGAGACTTGAATTTCCCTCCGAATAACAGCATCCAGCCCAGGGGGCTAAGCCTGAGATCCCGCCTAACAGCTGGACCCTTCATAATGCTATGAGTGAAATCTAATAGGAGTCCTCCCTTGTGTAATAACACCTGAAGAAGCCAGCTACAAGGACCAAGGTGGGCTGGCAGCCATATTTATCAGACTTTTTATTCTGGAACAAACAGACTTTCTTGCACTTCTTTCCTCAAAAACTAAGTATTCCCTTTCATCTGTTTACCCTTTAGTTTACACCGGACTATCCTTCCCTATAATTTTTATTTTTAATTATTTCTGTATATGTTAATTATTTGTATTGTATGCATAATAAATGATGATAAAGTCATTTTCTTCAGCCTCATACCTGCTCTGAGCACCGCAGAACGAATCCTAGCCATTTCTGAAGAGTTGCTACCCTGATGGTTGTCGTATTTAGTTAAGGGCTTCCCTTGCCCTGTTACAAGGGATGGTGGCAGTCTACCTACATATTGCGTAGTGTATGTTTCCTGTAGTTCGCACGCTCTCTCCTAGCCTGTCTGCTGCCCAAATTCAGGTGGTTTCAGTTCGCCAATCGCATCCCCAAAGTGGACGATCTGCAGTCTGAAACGTATTGGAAGGCATTGAGCGGTCCGGCCACTATGGGGCGTGTGACAGTCATCCCTCTGCCAAATGAGGACAATTTGGATGTCACTATGCAAGCAAGCATGCAGTGGGCCATTTGTGCAAGTGACTTGGAGGGACTCCCTCCCTCTCCCTTTCCACTGCATACTGCCACGGTGTGTACGGGTCCTCTGTCTCGTCTTCCTCATCGTCCTATAGCTCCTCTGGCTACTCCTGCTTCTCCTTTCCTGTCAGCCGAGTAGAAAAACCACCCATTTGGCTACGCATTGCCTGTGATCCAATGTCCTCCTACCCCTCCCCTTCCAGTTCAGCCCCCACAGGGCTTATGTGGCCTTGAGATCGAGGCGCCATGTCTCCTGTGCCCTGACCAGCCATTTTTACCACCATCTGTTGCAGGACATGAAGCAGTGGAATGACAACGTTCATCCTGTAGTTCCTGGGGACTGACAAATAACATGGGGCCCTCAAAGGGCCTGAGCAAACGACAGGTGTCACGCATGAGCTGCCAGTGGCTGACATCAAAGTTACACAGGGGAGTACTCCTATCCGCTTGCATCATCAAGAAATCAATGATGGCCTTTCTCTGTTCGTATAGTCGGTCTACCATATGGAGGGTGGAATTCCAACGGGTGGAAACGTCGCAGATCAGCCCATGTTGGGGGATGCCGTTCTGCCGCTGCAACTCAAGGAGGGTGTGCTTTGCGGTATATGAGTGGCTGAAGTGCATGCAAAGTTTCCTGGCCATTTTTAGGATGTCTTGCAGATAGGTGGAAGACTTCAGGAACCGCTGGACAACCAGATTGAACACGTGTGCCCTGCAGGGTGCATGGCTCAGCCTTCCTTGGTGCAGCACCAACACAATGTTCTTCCCGTTGTCGGTCACTATAGTTCTGATTTTGAGTTGTCAGGGAGAAAGCCAGGATTCGATTTCCTGTTGCATCAAACGGAGAAGTTGCTCACCTATGTGACTTCATTCGCCAAGGCAAGCGAGATGCAGAACAGAGTGACACTGCCAAGCCCTGCAAATGTGGAATGCTGGAGGGGTACTGTGACTTGTCCCTGCAGTGGAGGCTGAGGACATTGTGGAGGATGAGGAGGCAGAGGTGGACATTGTCTCAGGACCAATGGCGTGACTATGTGGAGGAGGCGTGACCAGTCCAAGTTGCTGGTGTGGCTGTGCAGCAACCACATTTTCCCAGTGGGCTGTAAAGGATATGTATTGTCCCTGACCGTAGTTACAGCTTCACACGTCGGCGCTGCTGTGCACTTTGGCAGACACCGACAGGCTCAAGGACTGGCCCATCTTCTGTTCTACATGTACATGGCATGGCACTGCCTTTTTCGCAAAGAAATGACGGCTTGGGGCTCTCCACCTCGGCACGGCACAAGCCATTAGCTCTCGGAAAGGTGCAGAGTCCACCACTTGGAAATGGAGGGACTGAAGCACCAGCAACTTGGACAGGAACACCTTCAGCTTCTGTGCCGTTTGGAGCGTGCACACATACTGTTGTCTCTTGGTAATCGCTTGGGTGATCGATTGCTGACGGAATGACAGATGAGTAGAGTTAAGCGAAGTTCGGGTTCGCCAGGTTCGGCCGAACTTCGTCCAAAGTTCGAATCAAGACCAGAACTTGACCCCGAACCCCATTGAAGTCATTGGGGACCCAAACATTTGGGCACTAAAATGGCTCTAAAAATGTCATGGCAAGGGCTAGAGGGCTCGAAAAGGCAGCAAAATTTGCTTAAGAGCATGGCAAGTGCTCTGGAAACAAATGTGGATAGGGAAATAACTTTAAAAAAAAAAAATCTTAAACTAGGAGGAGGTGGATGTTGAGTAGGAGGTTGAGGAGGTGGTGGTGGTGTAGGTTGAAGCGGGGGTGGAGGTGGAGGAGGTAGCCAACACTGTTATTTTTTGTTTTTTAATTGGGGTAGCCCCCAAAATGTTGGGACATATAAAAAACTAAAACAAAAACTAAGTGCACTTGAGTAGAAGAATGAATGGTTGAGGCCGGTATACATGTCTAATCTGCACAAGGTACAGACAAGTCTTGTGGGATCCATGCCTGGTTAATTTTAATGAATGTGAGCTTGTCCACATTAGCTGTAGACAGGCGGCGGCGCTTGTCTGTGATAATGCCTCCTGCCATGCTAAATACATGTTTAGACAATTCAGTGGCTGCAGGGCAGGCCAGCACCTCAAGGCGTAAAGGTCAAGCTCAGGCCATGTGCCGAATGGGGCAGACTTATCAGTCAGTACGTGTAGGCGTGTGCACACATACAGTTCCACTATTTTGCTGAAATGCTGCCTCCTGCTAAGACGTTGCATATCAGCTGGTGGTGCTGGTTGTTGTGGCGTGGTAACAAAGCTTTTCCACATTTCGGCCATGCTAACCCTGACTTCTGAAGTGCTGGTGGTTAGTGTTGAGCGCGAATATTCGAATAGCGAATTTTTTTAGCGAATATCGGCACTTCGCTAATTCGCGAATATTTCGAATATAGCGCTATAAATTCGCTATTTCGAATATTATTTTTTTTTTTTTTAGTTAGATTTTTTTCTTTCCCACTTCCCAAAAGTAGTTCTTACCTGTCCTGAGGATTCCTGGCTTCCTGGCTGCTCCAGTCAGTGCCCGTTGCCGCTTCTGCCGACTTCCGTGCTCATGGAGCATCCCCATCACCATGGGAACTTCTCCATATACTAAAATGTACTGTCGGATTTGAGAATTACGTTGAAATCGCAATGCGATTAATTCAAGTTATATTAATCGCATTGCGATTACAACTTAGCAGTGCACTGCTATCTTACATATTAGGCTAGAATTAACGAATATGGAATATAGCAGCAGTGCTAAGTAGAAATCGCAAGTTACATTAATCGCATTGCGATTTCAATTTGCACTGCTATAATATATTCCATATTCGTTAGCTTCATTAATTCTAGCAAGCTTACCCATTATAAACCCAGCTCGAAGTTGAAATCGCAATGCGATTAATACAACTTGAAGTAATCGCATTGCGATTTCTACTTAGCACTGCTGCTATATTCCATATTCGTTAATTCTAGCCTAATATGTAAGATAGCAGTGCACTGCCAAGTTGTAATCGATTAATATAACTTGAATTAATCGCATTGCGATTTCAACAGACATGGTTTACTATGGTTACTAAAACGAAGATGGAGAATACTTCGTTGTCTTAGTTTTGAGGAATATGACGAATACATTTGTCATATTCGCTAATTCTACCAAGCCAACCATAGTAAACCAGGTCTAAGTAGAAATCGCAATGCGATTAATTCAAGTTATATTAATCGCATTGCGATTTCAACGTAATTCTCAAATCCGACAGTACATTTTAGTATGGAGACGTTATTGGCTTGGTAGAATTAGCGAATATGATGAATGTATTCGTCATATTCCTTAAAACGAAGATAACAAAGTATTCTCCATCTTCGTTTTAGCTCCATATTCGTCAACTTCGCTAATTCTAGCAATCAAATAGGAGGGTTGACTACAGAGACAGCTGTGTTTAATTCGCTATGCGATTATATATATATATTTTTTTTATAAATAGAATAATTATAATAATGATCAAGTAATATAATTATTCTATTAAAAAAAGCTAAGTAATATAATTGCATAGCGAATTAAACACAGCTGTCTCTATAGTCATTCAACCCTCCTATTTGATTGCTAGAATTAGCGAAGTTGACGAATAGGTTGCTAAAACGAAGATGGAGAATACTTTGTTATCTTCTTTTTGAGGAATATGACGAATACATTCGTCATATTCGTCATCTTCGCTATAATTCTAGATATGAAACCAATAGGAAATTAGCCCAAAGTTAAAATCGCAATACGCGATTATTTAAATCGCATATTAATCGCGATAACTAGAATAATGATGAATATTCGATTTCGACGAATATGAAACGAATATTCTTTCGAATATTCGCGAATTTCGTCGAAATCGAATATGGCACCTGCCGTTTATCACTACTGGCGGTGCCCCTGCTGCATTGGCGACCTCTTCCTCCTCCTTTGCCTTGTGCTTCCACCGAAGCCCTGGTGTCAGGTGGGAATGCCATTAGCAGCGCATCTACCAGCTTGCGCTTGTACTCGCAAATCTTCAGATCACACTCCAGTGATGGAATTAATGACAGCACGTTGTCCTTGTAACAGGGATCCAGCAGGGTGGCCACCCAGTAATCAGCACAAGTTAGAATGTGGGCAACTTGGCGATCATTGCGCAGGCACTGCCGCATGTAGTCACTCATGTGTGCCAAGCTGCCCAGAGGCAACGACAAGCTGTTCTCTGTGTGAGGTGTATCATCTGTGTCCTCGGTATCCGCCCAGCCACGCTGCAGTGATGGCCCCTAGCTGCTTTGGATGCCACCCTGCTGTGAACACGGGTCCTCCTCATCCTACCCCTCCTCCTCATCCTCCTCATCCTTCAGAACTGTTCCCTGGCTGGACAATTGTGTACCTGGCCTATGTTGGTGTAGGAACCAACCCTCTAAGCCACTTGGGAATGACTGGCCTGATAACCGTGGAAATGATCCTTCTTCCGCCTCCTCTTCCTCCTGTGCCACATCCTCTTACATCATCGCCCAAAGCATTTTTTCAAGGAGACATTGGAATGGAATAGCAACGCTGAGAATGACGTTGAGTAGTCGAAACAGCGCAACAAGACACACAGGTCTCACATGGAGGCCCACTCAGTGGCGGTGAAGTGGTGCTGTTCCACAGAGCGACTCATCCGTGTGTGCTGCAGCTGAAACTACGCTATCGCCTGCTGCTGCTTGCACAGTCTCTCCAACATGTGCAAGGTGAAGTTCCACCTTGTGGGCACGTCGCATATGAGGTGGTGAGCACGAATGCCGAAGTTATGATGCGCAGTAGTGATGTCGCGAACATAAAATTTTTAGTTTGCGAACGGCGAACGCGAACTTCCGCAAATGTTCGCGAACGGGCGAACCGCCATAGACTTCAATAGACAGGCGAATTTTAAAAACCAAAGGGACTCTTTCTGGCCACAATAGTGATGGAAAAGTTGTTTCAAGGGGACTAACACCTGGACTGTGGCATGCCGGAAGGGGATCCATGGCAAAACTCCCATTGAAAATTACGTAGTGGACGCAGAGTCGGGTTTTAATCCATAAAGGGCATAAATGACGTAACATTCCTAAATTGTTTGGAATAATATGCTTTAAAACATCCAGTGTGTGTATACGATCAGGTATGATGTTGTATCGATCATGTAGTGTAAGGGTTACGCCTCCCCTTTTAATGCACCGCAAACAACCGCAAACAGTCTATTTGCACAACCGCAAAATCCCCATTTGCACAAGGTTGGATACCAAGCTAGCCATGTCCCGGTGATGTTATTGAAGGTTTCTTCCTCCACCCAGCCACGTACAACACCAAGGGTCCCCGAAAGGTGAATTGAATAGATTTTTCGAACGGGGAGATGGTTAAAAAAACGCTGGCTCCCTCCCATTTGTTTTAATCCACGGTCACTGCGTCTGCGTCATGCAATTTACTCTCACACCCGATATGAGTGGTGTCTTAACTAGTAATATTCCTATCAGTTTAATCCCTGTTACGTCCCATATCAGGGATTGTCTTTTGTGGAAAGAAATGTAGACCAGGTACCATCGACTGCTTTCACAGTGACAGACCAAACTCTCATACACCAAACTAAATTGATTTTAGGAACCGGGAGATGGAAAAAGCAGCTTGGTCGGTCCTCTTACTCCCAAATTGGGGCACTGCGCGTGAACAGAGCAATGTGCTGTGACACCCTATATGAGTGGTGTCTTAACTAGTACTATTCCTATCAGTTTAATCCCTGTTACGTACCCTATCCGGGGACATGTGTCGAATTAGACTAATGTGTAAAAATGAAATGCCTTATTTATCGGCAAGCTACTGTGACACCCAGTATGAGTGGTGGTGGGCACTGGCAGTGGGCACACTACAGTCAGTGGAAGTCGGCCTGACACACACTGGCAGCAGGCAAGCAACTGAAATTAGACTAAAGTGTAAAAATTAAATGCCTGTGCCACCCGGTATGAGTGGTGGTGGGCACTGGCAGTGGGCACACTACAGTCAGTGGAAGTCGGCCTGACACACACTGGCAGCAGGCAAGCAACTGAAAGTAGACTAAAGTGTAAAAATTAAATGCCTGTGCCACCCGGTATGAGTGGTGGTGGACACTGGCAGTGGGCACACTACAGTCAGTGGAAGTCGGCCTGACACACACTGGCAGCAGGCAAGCAACTGAAATTAGACTAAAGTGTAAAAATTAAATGCCTGTGCCACCCGGTATGAGTGGTGGTGTGCACTGGCAGTGAGCACACTACAGTCAGTGGAAGTCGGCCTGACACACACTGGCAGCAGGCAAGCAACTGAAATTAGACTAAAGTGTAAAAATTAAATGCCTGTGCCACCTAGTATGAGTGGTGGTGGGCACTGGCAGTGGGCACACTACAGTCAGTGGAAGTCGGCCTGACACACACTGGCAGCAGGCAAGCAACTGAAATTAGACTAAAGTGTAAAAATTAAATGCCTGTGCCACCCGGTATGAGTGGTGGTGGGCACTGGCAGTGGGCACACTACAGTCTGTGGAAATCGGCCTGACACACACTGGCAGCAGGCAAGCAACTGAAATTAGACTAAAGTGCAAAAATTAAATTCCTTATTTATCGGCAAGCTACTGTGACACCCGGCATGAGTGGTGGTGGGCACTGGCAGTGGGCACACTACAGTCAGTGGAAGTCGGCCTGACACACACTGGCAGCAGGCAAGCAACTGAAATTAGACTAAAGTGTAAAAAATAAATGCCTGTGCCACACGGTATGAGTGGTGGTGGGCACTGGCAGTGGGCACACTACAGTCTGTGGAAGTCGGCCTGAAACACACTGGCAGCAGGCAAGCAACTGAAATTAGACTAAAGTGTAAAAATTAAATGCCTGTGCCACCCGGTATGAGTGGTGGTGGGCACTGGCAGTGGGCACACTACAGTCTGTGGAATTCGGCCTGACACACACTGGCAGGCAACTAACCTTAGATTAAGGGGTAAAAATTAAATGCCTTTGTTTGATGCAAAGTCCTGTGCCACACGGTGTGAGTGGTGGGCACTGGCAGTGGGCACACTACAGTCAGTGGAAGCCGGCCTGACACACACTGGCAGGCAACTAACCTTGGATTAAAGTGTAAAAATTAAATGCCTTTTTTTGATGCAAAGTCCTGTGCCACACGGGATGACAGGGGTGGGCACTGGCAGTGGGCACACTACAGTCTGTGGGCCTGCAGCTCCTCACACACAGGCAGGCCAGGCAACTGCAATATATATATGGAGAAAACAAAAAAAAGCAGACTAATGTAGCAGCCCTAAAAAGGGCTTTTTGTGGTGCTGTCAGGACGCTGTCCTTACAGCAGATATCTGATGAGTCTTTCAGGACTGGAGTGGACACTGAATACACTAGCCTAGCTATCGATTTCCCTATTAAATCAGCAGCAACTACACTCTCCCTCCTCTCACTAAGACTGCAGCTTTAGAATGAATCTAAAATGGATGCTGTGCAGGAGGTGGGAGGGTCTGGGAGGGAGGGTATGCTGCTGATTGGCTGGAATGTGTCTGCTGACTGTGAGGTACAGGGTCAAAGTTTGCTCAATGATGATGTATAGGGGGCGGACCGAACATCGCATATGTTCGCCCGCCGAGGCGAACGCGAACAAGCTATGTTCGCCGGGAACTGTTCGCCATCGAATAGTTCGGGCCATCTCTACTGCGCAGACATACAAGCATCAGTAGGGTGAGAACGCTGAAAGCGCGCACAGATGGCCAGCACTTTCGGCAGCAGCTCTGACATATCAGGGTAGTTTTTTAGGAATTTCTGCTCCATCAAATTCAGCACATGCACCAGGAAAGGGATGTGCGTCAACCCAGTTTGCCCAGAGCTGCTACGAGATTTTGTCCATTAAGGTACAAAGTACAGACGGCTCTCTGATGACTAAAACTGGTATGCGGAGCCACCTATAAGGTTACCCCACAGTAACCGGATAGGGGTGAATATAAAGATGAAAGTTTCGGGCACTCAACTATATGTCTCTGCAATGAGCTATTTTATAGTCTAAAAGTAGTATAAAAAATCAGTATGCATAAAATCCCAGGTAGGTGTAGCAATAATAATTAATCTGAGTATTCAACTTAAATGATCAATCCATATATGAGTGCAGATTTAAACAGATACAGCTCTCTCAATTACCAGAAAAAACTCATGTTTGTATTAAAACATATTGCAGTAAAGCGTTGCGTGACCGCAAGTTTTGAAGTTAGTGTCAATCAGCGTTGCGTATACCGCAAGTTTAGAAAATGATGTTGGCCAACATTGCCGTTACCGCAGATAGGAGAAGTAATGTCAATTAACGTTGCATTACCGCAGGCTTGAAAAAGATGTCAATGTTGCCAATCAATTACTGAGGCACAGATGCGGCGTGATGTTAGATACACTGTTTAGACTGATGTAATTCACACAGGGGAATCCTGCAGCAAAAAAGATCGCCGGTGTGCACAAGGTGTACATCAACAGAAGGTGTCACATAAATATATACGGTTTTATCGTGTCTTCACCGCACGTAAGCGGCTGTGCTGTTCCTCAGTGACTCCGGTCGACAATAAGTTGAAGGAGCTTAATGTAGCAGACGTTGTAGCAGGCGGCGTCTTCTCCTGAGGATTCAAAAGCGCGTACCTGTGGCGTCCCACGTGGTATGCGCCGACATGCAGTGGCGGCTGTTACCAAAGAAAAGCGCTTTTCTGAATATACTTAAAAAGTATTAAAAAGTCTCTCTCAGTCTGCCAATGCCATATGCGTTTCGGGACCACGGATCCCTTCTTCAGTGGCTTTATTTTTTTTACATGTAATCGATGTATGGTTTATATAGCCCCACTAGCTATGTCATTGGTGAATCGCTTGATCATCAGGACTTAAAGCGGCGCTCTATATAAAGCAAAAAAGTTCATTTAAAGAGGCAATTCCATGCTGGTATAGAAAGTGCCGTACATCTGTGTATAGATTGCACGAAAATTGCATAGTATGAAATCATATATAAAGTCATATATAAAATACAAAATAAAATAAAGTAAGCAAATATATGAAAAATATGAAAAATATCAAGTCACATGAAAAACACATAAAAAACGCATATGCGCTATTTTGTATATTAAGTGTTTTTCATTCAATTAAGGGAATGCAGACCTCTACATGTAGTAATTGTTTGTATTCTTGTTCTTGGATTGCATTATTAACATTCTTTTTGGAAGGTTTTTTTGAAAGGCTTCTCTGAAAAAAAAATTCCCTGACAAAAATCCCTGAAAAAATCCCGAAAAAATCTTCCAAAATACCCCTTTTCCATATCACATATCAAAAATATGAAAAGTATATGAAAAGTATATGAAAAATATATAAAAAAATATGAAAAATATATCAAGTTACAAGAAAAACGCACAAAAACCGCATATGCGCTATTTTGTATATTAAATGTTTTTCATTCTATTAAGGGAATGCAAACCTCTACAAATAGAAATTGTTTGTATTCTTGTTCTTGAATTGCGTTATCAACATTCTTTTTGGAAGGTTTTTTTGAAAAAATTCCTCCGAAAAAAATTCCTTCTGAGAAAGAACTCCCGAAAAAATCTTTGAAAAAAATCTTCCAAGATACCCTTTTTCCATATCACATATCAAGTGATCAATCACAATACTCCAAAGGAAAGATAAGAAAGATATTATGGATAGGCAGTCAGGACATTAGGACAAACATGGAAGCAGGAAAGATGGAAAGGGAAAGGGGAGATTTTGTTCATTAGCGCACACCACCAGGCCGGGCTTGAGGCTCAGTGGCACCAACCACTCATTGGTCTGTTGTTCCATGCCCGTCCACAGCTCCTGCACAGTATGCGATTTGTCCCCCAAACAGATGAGTTTCAAAACTGCCTGCTGTCGTTTTCCCCTGGCTGTGCTGAAGTTGGTGGTGAAAGTGTGACACTGACGGGATGAGGAGGTGTTAGAGGAGGAAGAGGAGAAGGAGGAGGAGGCAACAGGAGGCAACAGGAGGCAAAGAGAAATGCCCTGAAATCCTCGGTGGCGAAAGGATATGCACCAAACTGATATCCGCCTCAGGCCCAGCCCCTGCTGTATTTGCCCAGTGTCCTGTTAGGGAGATATAACGACGTACTGTGGGACAGCCAACGCCATAAGGTTTTTAAAACTCTCCGTCTCCACCAGACGGAATGACAGCATTTTTAAAGGTTAGGAATTTTAAAATGCTGGAATTCAGGGCCAGGGATCCCGGCTGGGTAGGGGGATATAAAGGGGGTGTTTGGAAGATGGACATCTGAACCTTGTCATGGGACATTGTGATGCTGCTTGTTGAAGGTGACGGACGTGGTTGTGTTGCTGACACATCCTCTTTTTGCATCGTGGCCGGTGCCACTGTCACTCCAGAGGTGGAGGAAGAGGCTGAGACTGTAGCAGAAGAGGGAGCAGGAGGAGCTTGAGACCTTGCTTGGATTTGGAGGTGTTTACTCCAATGCAGCTCGTGCTTTGCATTTAGATGCCTGGTCATGCAGGTTGTGGTAAGGTTTAGAACGTTTATTCCTCGCGTCAGGCTCTGATTGCACAGCGTGCAGACCACTCCTCTCTTGTCATCTGCACATTGTCTGAAGAACTGCCACGCCAGGGAACTCCTTGGAGCTGGCTTTGTTGTGCTCGGTCCCTGGGTGCGGTGAGCTATAGCAGGAATACTTTCTAGAGGACGGCCACTCTGCTTTTGCACCCTGCTCCCTCTTTTGTTGTTCTGGTGCCTCTCTGCAACCACCGCCTTTCCCTCCCTTGATTCCATGTGGGGTCTAGGACCTCATCGTCCACCACATTATCTACCACCCAGTCTTAACCCCTGCCCTCCTTGTCGGTTTGCACACTGCAGAAAGCCACAGCAGTTGGCACCTGTGTTTCGTAATGATCAGAGACGTGCTGCGGTGGTCTTCACATGTCCTCAGCCTCAAACATAAGTGGTTGGGCATCGGTGCACTCAATCTCTTTTACTTCTGGGGCAGGACCAGATGGATGGCCCTGGGATACCCTGCCATCAGAGTCATCAAAAAGCATAAGAGACTGCTGCCTGACTTGGGGCTCAGACTGCTTGGCTGATTTGCAAGGGGGTGAGGTGCTAGATAGATGCCCATGGCCTGAAGGGACCAACTCTGACCTTTCAGCAGTGGACCGGGTGGGAGACAATGTGAAGGTTCTGGAGGCACTGTCAACCACCCAATCTACTAGCGACGGTACTTGTTCTGGCCTCACCATTCGTAGAGTGGCATTCGGGCCTACTAAATAATGCTGAAGGCTCTGTCGTCTACCCACACCTGAGGAAGGTGTTTCATTTGGGCGTGTAGCCGGCACAGATCGACCCTGTCCTCTCCCTGCAACAAGAGCACCACCAACACAAGCAGCACCACGACCAGGGCCACGTCCCTTATTTGATGCTCTCCTCATACAGATGTTTTTACTAAATTTAGTTCCTTGTCACCAATATAGAGCAGGGGTTTTTAACAGGCAAAACCGGGTTAATGTCATCCACCAATGGAACAGATGATTTTTAGAAATTTACGTCCCTGTCACCTATGCATAGCAGGGTTTTGTATGAGGCAAAAATGGGTTAATGTCACCCAAGAATGTAACAGACAATTTTTAAAAATTTACCTCCCTGTCACCTATGCAGAGCAAGGGGTTGTATATCGCAAAATTGGGTTAATTTCACCCAAGAATGTAACAGACGATTTTTAGAAATGTACCTCCCTGTCACCTATGCAGAGAAAGGGGGTGTATATCGCAAAATTGGGTTCATTTCACCCAAGAATGTAACAGACGTTTTTTCAGAAATGTACCTCCCTGTCACCTATGCAGAGCAGGGATTTGTATACGGCAAAAATGGTAAAATGTCACCCACCAATGGAACAGACGATTTTTACAAATGTACGTCCCTGTCACCTATGCAGAGCAGGGGTTTGTATATGGCAAAAATTGTAAAATGTCACCCACCAATAGAACAGACGATTTTTTAGAAATTTACGTCCCTGTTACCTATGCAGAGTAGGGGTTTGTATACGACAAAAATGGTAAAATGTCACCCAAGAATGTAACAGACAATTTTTAGAAATTGACATCCCTGTCACCTATGCAGAGAAGGGATTTGTATAATGCAAAAATGGTTCAATGTCAACCACCAATTTAATAGACTAATTGTAGAAATTGATTGCTTTGTCAACTATGCAGAGCAGGGTTTTTTGGGTTAATGTCACCCAACAATGTAACAGATGAATATTTAAAAATAATTGGCTTGTCTGCTATGTAGAGCAGGGGTATGAAACAGAAAAAAAATGGGTTAATGTCACCAAACAATGGAACAGACGGATTTAAGTATCTTTTTTTCACTAGCAGAAATGCAGCACAAGCCACAAAGGGCAAAAAAGGGTGTTTTTTTCACACACAATGAAACTGATTGATTTAAGTGTATTTCTTTCACTGTCAGAAATGCAGCGCAGACCGCAAATGTACTATCTAGCACAAAAAGTGTGTTTTTGGCAAACAACTATGTAAATACAGTATGTTACGGTTTTCTTGGAATATTAGAAATGCAGCATAGGCCGCTAATGTGCTATCTAGCACAAAAACTGTGTTTTTTGCAAACAAATATGTAAATGCAGTATGTTATGGTTTTATTGGAATACTATAAATGCAGCGTAGGACGCTAATGTAATATCTAGCACAAAAACTGTATTTTTTGCAAACAACTGTGTAAATGCATTATGTTACGGTTTTATTGGAATATCAGAAATGCAACATAGGATGCAAATTTGCTATCTAGCACAAATAAAATTGCTTTTTTATAGCAGCAATGTAACTGCAGTACATAACGGTTTAATTGGACTGTCAGAAATGCAGCATAGCCCATAAATTTACTATCTAGCAAAAAAAAATTGCTTTTTTATAGCAGCAAGGTAACTGCAGTATTTAATGGTTTTATTGGACTGTCAAATATGCAGTGCCTGTGGCAGACATATAAAAAATCGCTTTAGGTCACAAAAATATGTGACAGACTAATGCAATGAATCATTTTCACTGCCAGGAATGCACTGCTGGCCGCAGGGGTACTTGACCGGCCAAAAAAGGGAATTTGTCCTCCACTGATCTACCAGAACAGAATTAAAGTAATGTCCCTGGCAAACATGCAGTTCACATGCAGTTGCAAGTGCACTGTACTTGCAAAAATGGCCGCCAACGCCCACCGAACTAGCAGATGGATGATTAAAAGTTATTTTTCAGTGTCACTGGGCTCTGGGCACAGGGCTGGGTACACAAATGTAGCATAGCACCCTCAATAATCACTGCAGTTTGAAGATTGAACACCACCAAGTACACCAGAATTCTTCGCTAATCTCTCCCTCATAGCAGCAGCATCCTATCCCTACACTGAGAAGAGCAGAGTGAGGTTCGGCGCTACGTGACTCCAGCCTATAAAGAGGCTGGGACACATGCTGCACTTGGCCAATCACAGCCATGCCATTAGTAGGCATGGCTGTGATGGTTTTTAAGGGCAGACTAGTGAAACGCTTGTTGATTCGGCTGCCCTGCAGCCTTTCAAAAAGTGCCAAGAAAACACTGAACACCGAACCCGAACTTTTACTGAAATCTTCGGGTTCGGGTCCAGGTACCAAAAATCCTAAAGTTCGGTACGGAGCCGAACTTTACAGTTCAGGTTCGCTCAACCCTACTGACGAGGAGTAGGAGCAGGAGCATCTGGACCAGCAGAATATGGGATTGACAGACAGCTCCCTTCGATTGAGGTGGTGGAGCCTTGACTGGCTGAAACTAGGTAATGTAGCAGTTGCTGTTGCAGGCTGGACCACCACATCGGAGCCACGGTTCTCCAAGGCCACAGTATGGCGATGCTGCATATGTTTACGCAGAGCTGTAGTGCCAATATTGGCACCCTGGTCACGCTTCACCTTCTGCCCACAGATGCGACATATGGCCATGTTCACCTCCTCTGGTGCTTTAAAAAAAAAAACTACAAGACCGCCGAATAGGTGATATTCCCCCCAAAAGTCCGCACTGACAGGTTGCTACAGCCCCTGCACCACTACTTCCCGGGCAGGTAGGCTGCTGCGAAGCAGGTGGTCCACCCCGGGCATGTTTGGCTCCCGACCTCCCACTGCTGCCACCCTGCTGACTCCCAGCCATGCTACCACCTTGCTGGCTCAGCCGCTGCTTCACAGGCAAGCTGACACCCTCTTTTCCTGATGATGAAACCCCTTCTGCACCCGGCTCCCAAGTGCGATCGGCTTCATCATCATCGATTAGTGTCTGCACATCACTTATGTCCTCCTCATCGGCCTCTGAGTCAGGAGTCCGACCATTCACAACTAAAGGTTGTGTCTGACGAATCCACAGACTGTTGCCTGGGGGTGTCTGATGTCACTTGGGATGACGTGGATGATCGAGTTAACCAATCAAGAACCGCTGGGTTGCTGGTCAAGACACGACTGGTAAATGACACCGGGCGCTCAGGCCTCTCACTGCGACTACTGCTGCCACGACCCATTTCTCTGCTGCGAACTCTGCTTGCGCCAGAAACATTAATGTGTTAGCCACTCCTCTGTGCATGACCTGGCACTTCTCTGCCTGACATACTCGTAGCTGAACTAAACAAATGAATTTGAAATGAAAGCACCCCTAAAAGCAACGATTATATTTTTCTTTTTGTACTGATATAGGCCACAAAATGATCTCTGCGCAAATAACAGCAAACGTGAACTGTGTATATTTCTCGTATTGGACTAAAAGAGGCCACTAAATGATTTCAGAGTAAATAACAGAAAAAGTGAACTGTGTATATTTTTCTCTTTTTCTACTGAAATATGGCAATAAGCACTTTTAGCGCAAATAACACCAAATGTGAACTGCGTCTATTTTTATCGTATTGTAGTGAAATATGACAAGAAACGATTTTAGCACAAATAACACCAAATGTGAACTGCGTCTATTTTTCTGGTATTGTAGTAAAATATGGCAATAAACGCTTTTACCACAAATAACAGCAAATGTAAACTGCGTATATTTTTCTCGTATTGTAGTGAAATATGACAAGAAACCCTTTTAGCGCAAATAACAGCAAAAATGAACTTAGTCTATATTCCTCTAGAAATATAGCAATAAAGGCCTTTAGCGCAAATAACAACAAAAGTGACCAGTGTAAATATTTTGTGTATTGTATTGAAATAGGTCACTGAATGATATCAGCGCAGTTAACAGCAAAAGTGACCTGCGTATATATTTATCTTTTTTCCACAGATAAAAACCACTAAAGGCTTTTCAACATAGCACTCGCACCGCAATAACTAATTGCTGGAACGACAGAGCTGTATTATGAGACTATCTGGATCCCCAAGTAATGTTTCCCTGCACTTGTAAATCGTTTTTTTCACAATGAGGATCTTTCTATGAGTCTAACTATCATCTGAACATAGCTCTCCCTTCCTGTGAAATTATTCCTCTCACTATCCTTTCCCTGCACTAGTAAATCGCTTCTTTCCTTTTTTTTTAACAATTAGTTTTTATTTCACTCTCCCTAGCGCCTGCATACATGTCTGTCCCTGAACAAAGTACGATACTGAATGGCAGAATCTAAGATGGCCGCCATATTTATTTATAGGGTCTGTGACATCACCGGGCTGGCTGGCTGCTGATTTGCTGCATGTATGGCATTATAGGTCATCCTGCCTTCCCAGAGTTCCTTGCCCCATGTCCTCACACGTGTAGCCACCATTTTAGCCGACATTGTAGCCGGCTAGCTGCCATGTTAGGAAAAATTGCTATTCGTTACCATGAAGCGTGAGGAAATTTGCATTCGTTCAGAATCAAATTGAATTTTTCCTGAGATTCGGAACAAATTCAACTTTGTCAGCTTCAATTCGCTCATCTCTAAATATAATACATAATAATACCAACTATATACACAGTACTTGCATATATCCCCAGGTCTGCAGCACTGCACACCCTTCATATGTTTTCTGTTTGCATCTATATTTTATTTTCACTCCACAGGTTAATTAAAATAAGGCTAAAAAGCGAAAAGGCATGGGAAATGTGGTAAGGAACTGGCAGAATTGCATTGCCCATAAAAGGCTGCATTCCTAAAGTTTAAATGTTGTTTCTGGTAATTTTTCTGAATGAACTGCCATAAGTGTTTACATAAGGGGTTACATTACTTGACTTGTATATGTCATTTTTATCAGTTTTTTCCTCTGTGATCTGTCTTTAGTTCAATTTTTTTTCTGAGCTGTTGAAGACTAAAAGGAATCATTTCTTCATATGCACTATACATGGAGAAACAGTGGTTCCTGCTTCCTAACTCTCTTTAGCACACAATCAAAAGCTGCAGTAATAAAACATAGTAATGGAGCACATTGCAGCAGGTAAGCAAGTTGCGTTCTCTCTGTAAGTCTCTCTCCCGCTATATGTCTCCAGCAGCTCTTCCTTCTCATCCTCCTCCTTACTTCCCTCTCCATTGACTTTTATGTAATTGGATCCTTCAGTGAGCAGGCAGCCCATCTTCACTGAAGACAGGTTTGAGCAGTGAATTGAGCATTAGTGACGAAGGAAGTAGGACAAAAATAGTAACATAGTAACATAGTATATAAGACCGAAAAAATACATTTTTCCATCCAGTTCGGCCTGTTTCCTACAAGTTGATCCAGAGGAAGGCAAAAAAAACCTGTGAGGCAGAAGCCAATTTTCCCCACTTAAGGGGAAAAAAATTCCTTCCTGACTCCAATCAGGCAATCAGAATAACTCCCTGGATCAAAGACCCCTCTATAGTAGCTATAACCTGTAATATTATTACACTCCAGAGATACATCCAGTCCGCTCATGAATTCCTTTATTGCACTCACCATCACAACCTCCTCAGGCAGGGAGTTCTACAGTCTCACTGCTCTTACCGTGAAGAATCCTTTTCAATGTCTGTGTACAAACCTTCTTTCCTCCAGACGCAGAGGATGTCCCCTCGTCACAGTCCTGGGGATAAATAGATGATGGGAGAGATCTCTGTACTGACCCCTGATATATTTATACATAGTTATTAGATCTCCCCTCAGTCGTCTTTTTTCTAAGGTGAATAGCCCTAATTTTAATAACCTTTCAGGGTACTGTAGTTCCCCCATTCCAGTTATTACTTTAGTTGCCCTCCTCTGAACCCTCTCCAGCTCTGCTATGTCTGCCTTGAGCCCAGAACTCTACACAGTACTCCATGTGTGGTCTGACTAGTGATTTGTAAAGAGGTAGGACTATGTTCTCATCACGGGCATCTATGTCCCTTTTGATGCAACCCATTATCTTATTGGCCTTGGCAGTAGCTGCCTGACACTGGTTTTTACAGCTTAGTTTCCTGTTTATTAAAATTCCTAGATCCTTTTCCATGTCAGTGTTACCGAGTGTTTTACCATTTAGTATGTACGGGTGACTTGCATTATACCTTCCCATGTGCATAACTTTACATTTGTTAGTGTTAAACCTCATCTGCCATTTCTCTGCCCAAGCCTCCAATCTATCCAGATCCCTCTGTAGCAGAAAACTGACCTCTTCAGTGTTAATTATTTTACACAGTTTAGTGTCACCTGCAAAAATTGATATTTTACTGTGCAAGCCTTCTACAAGATCATTAATAAATATATTGAAGAGAATAGGTCCCAGTACTGACCCCTGAGGTACCACACTAGTGACAGTGACCCAATCTGAGTATGTACCGTTAATAACCAACCTCTGTTTTCTCCTCAGCCAGTTACTTACCCACATGCAGACATTTTCTCCCAGTCCAAGCATTATCATTTTATATGCTAACCTTTTATGAGGTACAGTGTGTACAGTGCTTTGGAGAAGTCCAGATATATGACATCCATTGATTCGCTGCTGTCAAGTCTAGAACTTACCTCTTCATAGAAACTGATTGAATTAGTTTGGCATGACCGATCCCTCATAAAGCCATGCTGATATGGCGTTATTTGCTTATTTTGATTGAGATTCTCCAAGATAGCATCTCTTAGAAAACCTTCAAACAATTTACCCACAACAGATGTTAAACTTACCGGCCTATAATTTCCAGGCTCTGTTTTTGGACCCTTTTTGAATATTGGCACCACATTTGCTATGCGCCAATCCTGTGGAACATTCCCTGTCAGTATAGAGTCCGTAAATAGCAGAAATAAAGGTCTGGCTATGACATCACTTAATTCCCTTAGGATGCAGGGGTGTTTGCCATCCTGTCCTGGCGATTTGTCTATTTTAATCTTTTTAAGTCACATTTGTACCTCTTCCTGGGTCAGACAGGGCACTTTTAATGGAGAATTTAGTTTTACATTCTGCATTTCATCTGACAGTTTCTTTTCCTCAGTGAATATAGTGGAGAAAAAAAATATTTAATAGTTTTGCTTTATACTCGTCGCTCTTTGCAACACCCCTTTCATTGCTATGTAGAGGGCCAACTCCTTTGATATATATATATATATATATATATATATATATATTTATATATTTTTTTACCATTTATATAATTGAAGAACATTTAGGGTTAGTTTTACTCTCTTTGGCAATTAATCTCTCGGTCTCTAGTTTGGCAGTTTTTATTAGTTTTTTACATATTCTATTTTTTTCCTTAAAGTTTATCAGTGCTTCCTAGCTCCCCCCCTGTTTTTGTGATTTATATGAGTGATTTTTATGTGATTTTCTTTTTGTCATTTATTGCTTTCTTTACAGTTCTCCACATTTATCCACATTGGTTTCTTATTGTTTCTTAGCCTTTTATTCCTATAAGGTATGTAGCCATCACAATTAGATGTTACAATGCTTTAAAAAATCTCCCATTTTGTGGTTGTATTTTTAGTTTTAAGGACTTTGTCCCAGTTAGTTAGGACTATGGCCTCGCTTAGTTGGCTAAATTTTGCTTTTTTAAAGTTTGGTATTTTTGTTCCTCCCTTTAGAAACTCTTGTTTAAACGATAATTGGAAGGTTATTATTTTATGGTCACTATTTCCTCGGTGTCCCTCAAACTGCACATCTGTTGTTCTATCAGGTCTAATGGTTAATACTAAGTCCAGTATGGCCTTCCCTCTAGTTGGGTCCTGAAGCAGTTGGGAAAGGTAATTGTCTTTGGCTATTGCCAAGAACCTGTTTCCTTTATGGGATGTACAGCTTTCAGTTTCCCAGTATATATCTGTGTTGTTGAGGTCCCCCATAATAATGACTTCATTATGATTTGCCGCCTCGTCTATCTCGTTTAGTAATAGATTTTCTGTGGACTATATTAGGTGGTTTATAACAAACACCTATGAGAAATTTATTATTGTTTTTGCCTCCATGTATTTCTACCCACAGTGACTCAACATGTTCATGTTCATCACTTATATTTTCTCGAATTGTGGGCTTTAGACAGGACTTCACATAAAGGCAGACCCCTCCCCCTCTCCGGTTTTGACGATCCTTTCTAAACAGATGGTAACCCTTTATATTAACTGCCCAGTCACAGCTATCATCCAGCCATGTCTCAGTTATTCCTACTATGTCATAGTCCTCCTCACACATCACTAATTCCAGTTCACCAGTCTTGTTAGTCAGGCTTCGGGCATTAGTATAAATACATTTGAGAGGTTTATGTACATTTTTTACCCTACCCCTTTCATTCTGAACTGTTCTAGTCCCCCCTTCCATTCCTCCCCCAGTCACACTACCTCGCCCCTGGTTTCTATCTGCACTATCTTCCCCTTCTATAATGTAATTACGGTCCCCCTCATTCCCTAGTTTAAACACTCCTCCAACCTTCTAGCCATCTTTCTCCCCAACACAGCTGCCCCTTCCCCATTGAGGTGCAGCCCGTCCCTACGATAGAGCCTGTAGCCAACAGAGAAGTCGGCCCATTTTTCCAGGAACCCGAACCCCTCCTTTCTACACCAGTTCTTGAGCTACTTGTTAACCTCCCTAAACTCCCAGTGCCTTTCTTGTGTGGCTCGTGGTACAGGCAGTATTTCAGAAAATACTACTTTTGAGGTCCTTGCCCTAAGCTTTTGACCTAAATCCCTGAAATCATTTTTAAGGACTCTCCACCTACCTCCAACTTTGTCATTGGTTCTGATATGGACCATGACCGCTGGATCTTCTGCAGCCCCTCCCAGTAATCTGTCAACCTGATCCCCAATGTGTCGAACTCTAGTGCCGGGAAGACAGCACACTGTTCGGCGATCACGATCTTTGTGACAGATCACCTTATCTGTTCCCCTAATAATTGAGTCTCCCAGAGTGTCTGTTCCCCTAATAATGGAGTCTCCCAAGAGTCTGATAAAAGGAGAATAATTTTTTCTATGAGATATATAAGATATATTACAACATTTCTTTTATCCAACTGTACTATTGATTTGTGGGTAAAATGAAACTACAGTTACTCTTTAAAGGTTTAATCAAAAAACAGCTAGCATAAAGTATAAGCAACTGACTACAATAGTATATACTATATATCTGTGATGGCTAACCTCCGGGACTCCAGCTGTGGAAAAACTATTACTCCTAAGATATACACTTAATTGGCTGTAATGAATAGAGCATGCTGGGAGTCATAGTTTCATCACAGCTGGAGTGTCGGTGGTTAGCCACCACTGCTATATACTATAATTCCAAGTTCTACTGCATTAAATTTCCAACTTGGCAACTGGTAGATTGTAGATCTCTCCATCTCCATTTCTTATTTCTCTAGAATGTAATACACTTTCCCTCCTGAGAAGATAGGAGTCTTTATCACTTTTCCATATGATGTGATCACTATCTGCCTTTGTTATTGCATGCTTCATACTATGAGGAAAAGTCAACCTGGTCTCTTCTACCACCATTCTTCATTGACTTGTTCATGTTGTGAAACAATAAACTGTAGACTATATGTTTTCCTGATTTCAGAAACAAATGAGTATGCCAAAAGCAGTCAACCACTTGCATATGAAAAAACCCCAGTGGCTATTCCCCTTAGTAACAAAGGAACATGTCAGTGGGACTTTGAAAAATAGACTTTCTGCTGATTGTCTGACCTGTTTACATGGCCCCCAGCTTTAACCCCCTGATGATGTCCCTGCTTTTAAAACATTTTATGTAAACTAACATTGATCTTCTTATTAGCAAAGTAACACAACTCACTTTTAAAGACTCAAAAGAAGTAAAATTCATTATTGATTTGCTTAGCATTCGTAAATCTCTTCCATGGCTTGCTTAATTTGACTGACCCTGAGGATTATTTAAGGGCACTAAATAATGTTGCAGATGTGCCTGGCAAAGTACATCTTCTCTGCATTACACAACACATCTTGTAGAATTCCACTGGCTCAGACTCATTTCCTTATTGTAAATGTTCTTGTATTGCCATATAAATGGTTTATTGCGGCTGTATACTGACAGCAGTTAGTGTATAATTTTTCATAGAAACATATATTATATTAGTAAATTCATTACATTTGTGGTTGCTCGCTCTTAGTCATTTATAAAAATTTGATATTGACTGATAAAACAAAGAACTTTTGGGAAATGTTAGTTTTAGTAATGCCAAATTTTTGCAAACTAAACAGCGGTTTAATTTAGAGAATGATATTCATAATAGATAATGAGAAAGTGCCATATACTGGAATGAATCTCCTTACATTTACTTCAATACATGACATTTTGGTAAAGAGGTAACAGATGCCTGCAAGTTGTGCTTTCATCTTTAATAATTGGCTATTTTAAGGGACGGCTAGCTAGACAGATACAATCTAGCATTTTCCCTTACTAAGCCTGTTGCGTATTTGTCTTGTCCAAATGTCGAACATCATGAACTTGATGGACCCATTATAAGTAGAGATGAGAGAATTTTTGAAAATTCGATTCGGCTGATTCGCAGATTATTAAAAAAAAATAGCTTTGTGGTGAATTACTTCACGAATTGCATTTTTTTGTAAGTAGCAGGTGCAATGACAGGGACTTGTGATAGCGCTGCAACCCCCCCCCCCCACCTCCTTTTGCTCACCGCCATCTTGCTTGAAGATCTAGAGTAAAATCTCGCGCAGAGGAAGATTAAGTCACCACGCAAGGGATTTCGATAGAGATCTTTAATCAAGATGGAGGCTGGCAGCCCGCCATGAACAAATAGAAGAAGGTAAGTATGATTTTTTTTTTGTTTTTTTACACTATTTCAGGTTAAATCAATTCTCTAACATGAAGCACGAGGAAATTCAGCTTCGAGGCGAATCAAATTTATCCTGAAATTCGGATTAAATTTCATCTCTAATTATAAGCATTCGGAGCTCACCAGTGATGGTTTCATCCATGGGATGAACGGTATCCATCACTCCATATTGTTTTTTTGCTTTGACAAAAATGCCTAGAATAATAGCTTACAATGGATAAGCAATAATACAATTACTCAATGGACCAAAGTCTGTAACCCATTAGAGAGCTACAAGTAAAAGTATATAGTAAGCAAAGAAAGAGGCTTTTTAGAAGCCTACAAATTAATAGGTGAAATGTAAAGATTTGATGAATAAAAGATTCAGTTTGAGACCCCAAAATTTGTGTAATTACATTGACACCAAGGCCTTAAAGGGTTTTTCTGGTTTGCGTCATAATCCTTTAAATCCTGTAGTTTTGTAATGCATTTATTTTATCTTTTTCCTATCTGTTCTGGGCTGTGGTCCCATGTACATGCAGCTCTTTCCTGTGAAGTTATGTCCATGGGCGTGTTAAAGCAGCAACAGGGACATTGATAGGGAGGTGTCTAAGTAGATAGCTGGGTAGGAGGAGCTACAGTGCCTTGCAAAAGTATTCACCCCCTTGCCTTTTTTTGTATTTTGGTAGATTACAGCCTTAATTCAATGTTTTGTTAATCTGAATTTTATGTGATGGATCAGAAGATAATAGTCAAAGTTGGTGAAGTGAGAAAAATATCTAAATAAAACTATTGTTTAGAAATAGAAAACAGAAACTTGGCATGTGCGTATTTAGTCACCCCCTTTGTTAGGAAGCCCATAATAAGCACTGGTGCAAACAATTACCTTCAGAAGTCACATAATTAGTGAAATGATGTCCACCTGAGTGCAATTCACAGCACCATCAAATCTATCATAACCAAATGAAAAAATAACATGGCACAACAGCAAACCTGCCAAGAGACGGCCGCCCACCAAAACTCACGGTCTGGGCAAGGAGGGGATTAATTAGAGAGGCAGCAAAGAGTAACCCCGGAGGAGCTGAAAAGTTCCACAACAGAGACTGGAGTATCTGTACATAGGACGACAATAAGCTGTACTCTCCATAGAGTTGGGCTTTATGGAAGAGTGGCCAGAAGAAAGCCATTAATTTTAGCTAAAAACAAAAAGGCACGTTGTGAGTTTTCAAAAAGGCATGTGGAAGACTCCCAAAATGTATGATGGAAGGTGCTTTGGTCTGATGAGACTAAAATTGAATTTTTCGACCTTTAATGAAAACGCTATGTCTGGCCCAAACCCAACACATCACATCACCCGAAGAACACCATCCCCACAGTGAAACATGGCGGTGGCAGCATCATACTGTGGGGATGTTTTTCATCAGCCGGGACTGGGAAACTGGTCAGAGTTGAGGGAAAGATAGATGGTGCTAAATACAGGAATATTCTTGAGCAAAACCTGTACCACTCTGTGTGTGATTTGAGGCCATGACGGAGGTTCACATTCCAGCAGGACAATGACCCCGAAACACACTGCTAAAGCAACACTTGAGTGGTTTAAGGGGAAACATGTAATTGTCTTGGAATGGTCTAGTCAAAGCCCAGATCTCAATCCAATAGTAAATCTGTAGTCGGACTTCAGAAGCACAAACTATCCAACTTGAAGGAGCTGGAGCAGTTTTGCAAGGAGGAATGGACAAAAATCCCAGCGGTAAGATGTGGCAAGCTCATAGAGACTTATCTAACGTGACTTGGATGTGATTGCCGCGAAAGGTGGCTGTAAAAACATTTTCAGTTGTTGGCATGTTCTGTAAATTAATTGATGTAAACCCTCAAACAATCCATGGTAATTCCAGGTTGTGAGGCACCAAAAGACAAAAAAAGTCAAGGGGGTGAATACTTTTGTAAGGCACTGTATACAATAACTGGGCATTGTTATGGTGAGGCTGGAGCTGTGATGGTTAAAGGGGTATTCACATCACAAACAATGGGGGCATATTGCTAGGATATGCCCCAATTGTCTGATACGTGAGGGTCCCACCTCTGGGACCTGCAGCAGGAACCTACACTGAGAACAGAGTGGGAGAGTGGTGCCTGGAGGACCCGGGGTCAGGCTATCACCAAGAGCTCTCCCCATACAAGTGAATGGGAGCTTGCATGACCACCACTCCCATTTATTTCTACGGGGCTGACAAAAATAGCCTAGACAGTGCTTGGCTATTTTCGGCAACCACATACCTGCACCTATAAGACAATCGGGGCATATCCTAGCGATATTCCCCCATTGTCTGTGATGGGAATACCCCTTTAAAGGATAATGAGATCATGGGTTTGGTTGGGTACAAAAGAAAGTGCTATATACAGGAGTGATCTGTTTACATGGTGAGAAAATGGGTCAAGAGAGTCCAAATTGAAAAGAAAAAGCACGGAGAATATTACATTTTACATTGATTTTTTATATGACAAGAAACATGCATACAGTTAACAAACCATCAAATGTAAAAGGAATGGATAGTCATGATTTTATCAACTAAAATAAATCTGAAGTCACTAAAGCCAGAGGCATACTTATCATGTAGGCAAACCATGCATCTGCTATGGGACACATGAAAAAGAGGGGCCCATACTGGATTCCTTCTTTATCTTCTTCTCAACTAACTATACATCACTTACCCGCAGAAAGCACTAGGGGGAGCTCAGTTCAAAGAGATTTTACAGCTTCTATTTAATTAAATGGTAACTGTATAAATTCCTAAATACTAAGCTTCCCAAAGTGGTGGTTTTAGGCAGGCTGCTTTATCATGCTCAATGTGAAGGGAATCCAATGGTTTAGATATCTATGTAGGAGATTTAGAAATGTACAGTATCTATGCCAGTTGTCTGATGTATATAGATTGATAAAATGTACTAAGACTGACGTTACGTTATATATGTAAACCTTAGTCTAAAGCCTATCAGTGCTAAATGTGACTCACAGTAAATTTGGCACATCTCCCTATGCCAGAAATTCAACACAGCTATAAACAGATATAGATTTCATCTATAATATCTGGAATAACTTGCAGTAAATTTGACCGGCTGCAAGAGAATCAACAAGTCACAAACTATGAACAAATATGGTGTGTGCTATAATTTGCAACTTTTGAAACTAACTTTTTGACAAAAAAACATTTGAAAAACATGACCCATAGTGTAATTAATGAGCACCTTATTTATGAAGCACCTGTTCCTTTTGCTATGACATGGAAATCAGGAAAAGTGGTGAACAGCATGACTTTTAGATTTTTTAAGATTCCTCACAAAAAAAAAAGAAGCAAAGATGTCAGAAATCTTACTGGGAGCTCACACTATGGTTTGCTATAGGATATATATGTATGCACCCCTGCCTAAAGGACCAGCTCAAGTAGAAATGGTTAAGCTTGATATAGCATCATTGCAGCAGAAATTTTGGGATGCCCATGCAGAAGCAGCACTTTATGTGGACTGAGGGGAAGCACCCCCTCTCCCCCAGTGAGTCCTGTATATACTACTCATAACTAGTTAGGGATATTTGGCTTGTGGGTGAAATTTCAGGATATACCTGAAATACACTCTAACCTTTACAGGTGAACTTAATGTGAGCTTCTCTAAATTTTTGAATGCATATGTCCAACTGTTCAATGTTTCAGTACTTTTTGCACAATTTGCTGTTCTCTAACAAGGAGCTTAATGTCAAAATTCACAACAGGCGTTAGATCCATGAATCTCCCCCAAATTTCCTGGTTCAATTAGAATAGGTATTTAAACAATCCTTCTCATCATGCTGTTCACATTTTCACATCATGAGACCAAGATGACAATTAACAATTAATCAACAGTACCTCACAATTGCGAGACTTCAAACAGGATGCTTTCAGACATAGGTGGCCACTGAGCTTAGAGTGTCACAGATTGTCATCAGCAGGTTGCAAAAGAGAAACAGATAGACTGGAAGAGTTTTAGAAAGGCATAGACGTGGACGTTCTTTGGCCACATCCCACACTGATGACCCCTTCATTGTGAACAATGCCCTGCTGAACCGGATAATGAATGCCACGCAACTCCAGGCACATCTAAGGGAGGTGAGAGCCACCCAAGTGTCATGTCAGACCATTTGAAACAGTTTACATCAGCGTGGTCTGCCTGCTAGATGACCAGCAAGATTACCTGACCACAAGTGTCATTATCTTGCATAGGCTAGGGAGCCTCTATGCTGAAAGGGGGACCAGTGGGCCTTAGTACTGTTCACTGATGAAAGTAGATTTACACTGAGCAGAAATTATGGCTGCCAACAATGTTAGAGACGTCAAAGAGAGTGCTATGCATCAGCTACTGTTTGCCTTTGGTTGTGGTGGTGTTAACAGTGTGGGCAGGTGTGCCTACTCAAAAGTGGTTGACTCTAGGAACAATATATAGGGGGGCGGGGGCACATAAGTACCACAGTCAAAAATGGGGGGGGGGGCACTGAAAATGTCACCACTTGTTCATACTACTGAAAAAAACGAAATAAGTATATATAAATAAGATTACAAAATACAAGAGTATTGCAATATGCAGGGATACATTTATAATAAAACAATTTACTTACAAAAGAAGCTCTTTAGTCATCTGCTGTGCTGTCCTCTGCTTGCTTCCGCAGATTCTTTCCCATCCTTTCTGTCTCTCCTCATTGTGCAGACGCAGTGTTATGGGGGACCTGTGGATGACACACTGTTATGGGGACCTGTGGATGACACACTGTTATGGGGACCTGTGGATGACACACTGTTATGGGGGACCTGTGGATGACATACTGTTATAGAGGATCTGTGGATGTCGTACTGTTATTGGTGATCTTTGGATGGCACTGTTATTGGGGATCTGTGGATGACACACTGTTATGGGGGGGATCTGTGGATGACACAGTGTCATGGGGGGGGGACCTGTGGATGACACTGTTATGGAGGATCTGTGTATGACACACTGTTCTGGGGGATCTGTGGATGACACACTGTTATGGGGGGATCTGTGTATGACGCTATTATGGGGGATCTGTGTATGACACACTGTTATGGGGGATCTGATGATGACACAATGTTATGGGGATATTTGGATGACACACTGTTATGGGGATCTGTGGATGACACTGTTATGGGGGATCTGTGGATGACACTGTTATTGGGGATCTGTGGATGGCACACTGTTATGGGGGAATTGTGGATGACACACTTATGGGGGATCTGTAGATTACACACAGTAATGGGGGTGATCTGTGGATGACACACTGTTATGGGGGGATCTGTGGATGACACACTGATATGGGGGACCTGTGGATGACACACTGTTGTGGGGATCTGTGGATGACACACTGTTATTGGGGTCCAATGAAAAATGGCAAAGGTAGCATATCTGGAAAAAAAATCCCTTTATTGGGGACTGCTCACATAAAAAACGTGGTTACAAGAAGTTGCAACACACTTATTGGGGATCTGTGGATGACACACTGTTATGGGGGATCTGTGGATTTCACAGTGTTATGGAGATCTTAGGATGACACACTGTTAGGGGGATCTGCGGATGACACACTTTTATGGGGGATCTGTGGATGACACACTGTTATGACACTGTTATGGGGGACCTGTGGATGACACTGGTATGGGGGATCTGTAGATGACACTGTTATGGGGGATCTGTAGATGACACTGTTATGGGGGATCTGTAGATGACACTGTTATGGGGGATCTGTAGATGACACTGTTATGGGGGATCTGTAGATGACACTGTTATTATGCCTCTCGCTAGCCCCCATTATTCCTATCATTAGCCCCAATTATGCCTCTCATTACCCCCATATCAGCCCCATGCCTCTTATTAGCCCCATATCAGTCCTTATGCCTCATTACCCCCCCATATCAGCCCATATGCTTCATTAGTCCCCATTATAAGCCATTATGCCTCATTAGCCCCCTTTATGCCTCTCATTAGCCCCCATATGCCTCATTACCCCCATTTGCCTCAAAAAAAAATTCTGATCACTGCAAAAACACAGTAAAATTGCTGCGGTGCTATAAAGATCACTTTTGAGCTTTTTGGATCTTTATTAGTGATCGCAGCTTTACTTCGCAAGCACTCCTTTTTACTAGGCAGGTGTGCTCGATCAACCAGCTGCATTGCGCTGCTGTCAGATTACACAAAGTCGGTGTATGCGGCGCTATAAGACGAGATTTCTCTTCTGCAGTAAAAAAGATATGTTTGCCAAGGCTTATGAGCTAAGGGGCGGTGTTCATATGCTTTGGCAAGCACTTTGTATAAAAATAAAAAAAATTCTGATTTATTCATCGCTGTGAATAAAGAAATTGGGTTTTCCATGGCATACGAGCTGAAGTGGGTTTGGATGTTGGGCGGAGCTCCTATGTCCTGGCAGACGCCTTTCCCCTCTATTTTTTTTTTGCACTTTTTTTGGTAGTGATTTTTTCATCCACATTGATCGATGCGAATGAAGAAATCTGTGCCGTTCATTTTTTCTTTCTGCCCAGAGGCTGAACGGAAAAAAAAATATCTCATTACCCGTATGCTCAATATAAGGAGAATAGCAGAAACTCCTAATGCTGACCATACATGTAATGATAATAGAGACCCTCAAATGCCAGGGCAGTACAAACACCCCACAAATTACCCCATTTTGGAAAGAAGACACCCCAAGGTATTCGCTGAGGGGCATATTGAGTCCATGAAAGATTGAAATTTTTGTCACAAGTTAGCAGAAAGGGAAACTTTGTGAGAAAAAAACAAAAATAAAACAATTTCCACTAACTTGTGCAGAAAAAAAAAAAACTTCTATGAACTCGCCATGCCACTCATGGAATACCTTAGGGTGTCTTCTTTCCAAAAAGGGGTCACTAGTGGGGTAATTATACTACCCTGGCATTTTAGGGGCCCTAAAGCGTAAGGACAGTTTTCTGTTACAGAGAGATCTGGATAGATTGGAGGCTTGGGCAGAGAAATAACAGATGAGGTTTAACACTGACAAATGTAAAGTTATGCACATGGGAAGGAATAATGCAAGTCACCCGTACATATTAAATGGTAAAAAAAAAATCGGTAACACTGACATGGAAAAGGATCTAGGAATTTTAATAAACAGCAAATTAAGCTGCAAAAACCAGTGTCAGGCAGCTACTGCCAAGGCCAATAAGATAATGGGTTGCATCAAAAGGGGCATAGATGCCCGTGGTGAGAACATAGTCCTACCACTTTACAAATCACTAGTCAGACCACACATGAAGTACTGTGTACAGTTCTGGGCTCCTGTGAACAAGGCAGACATAGCAGCGCTGGAGATGGTTCAGAGAAGGGCAACTAAAGTAATAACTGGAATGAGGGATCTACAGTACCCTGAAAGGTTATCAAAATTAGGGTTATTCACTTTAGAAAAAAGACGACTGAGGGGAGATCTAATAACTATATATAAATATATCAGGGGTCAGTACAGAGATCTGTCCCATCATCTATTTATCCCCAGGACTGTGACTGTGACGAGGGGACATCCTCTGCGTTTGGAGGAAAGAAGGTTTGTACACAAACATAGAAAAGGATTCTTCACTGTAAGAGCAGTGAGACTATGGAACTCTCTGCCTGAGGAGGTGGCACAATGGTGAGTACAATAAAGGAATTCAAGAGGGGACTGGATTTATTTCTGGAGTGTAATATTATTACAGGCTACAGCTACTAGATAGGGGTCGTTGATCCAGGGAGTTATTCTGATTGTCTGATTGGAGTTGGGAAGGAATTTTTCCCCCTTAAGTGGGGAAAATTGGCTTCTGCCTCACAGGGGTTTTTTGCCTTCCTCTGGATCAACTTGTAGGAAACAGGCCGAACTGGATGGACAAATGTCTTTTTTCTGTCTTATATACTATGTTACTATGTAAGAAGTCTGGAATTCAAATGCCTAAAAATGCCCTCCTTAAAGGTACTCATTGGAATTTGGGACACTTTGCGCACCTAGGCTGCAAAAAAGTTTCACACATGCAGTTTTGCCATACTCAGGAGAAGTAGGGCAATGTGTTTTTTGGGTGTCTTTTCACACATACCCATCCTGTGTGTAAGAAATATCTCTGTAAATGACAACTTTTTCCATTTTTTTATGCAAAGTTGTCAATTTACAGATATATTTCTCTCACCCAGCATGGGTATATGTAAACATACACCCAAAACACATTTCCCTACTTCTCCTGAGTACTGGGATACCAAATATGTGACACTTTTTTGCAGCCTAGGTGTGCAAAGGGGCCCAAATTCCAATGAGTAGGATTTCACAGGGCATTTTTACGCATTTGGTTTCCAAACTACTTTTCACGCTTTTGGGCCCCTAAAATTCCAGGGCAATATAAATACCCCACAAGTGACCCCATTTTAGAAAGAAGACACCCCAAGGTATTCCATGAGGGGTATGGTGAGTTCATGTAAGATTTTTTACAAAGTTGTCAATTTACAGAGATATTTCTCTCACCCATCATGGGTATATGTAAAAATACACATTGCCCTACTTCTTCTGAGTATGGCGATACCACATGTGTGACACTTTTTTGCAGCCTAGGTGCATAAAGGGGCCGAAAGTCCAACGAGTACTTTTAGGCTTTACAGGGTTGCTCACAATTTAGCCCCGCCCAAAATGCCAGAACAGTAAACACACCCAACAAATGACTCCATTTCGCAAAGTAGACACCCCAAGGTATTCACTGAGGGGCATAGTGAGTCCGTGGGAGATTTTATTTATTTACTTTTGCCAAAAAATAGCAGAAATGGAAACTTTATTATTATTTTTTCTCAGAAAGTGTCATTTTCTGCTAACTTATGAATTTTTTTTTTTATCATACATGTACTTCATGTACCATGCACCTCAGCGAATACTTTGGGTGTCTTCTTTCCAAAATGGGGTCATTTGGGGGGGTATTTATACTATCCTGGCATTCTAGCACCTCAAGAAACATGAGGTGCTAGAACAGGTGCTCAGAAAGTCAGAGCTGCTTCAAATGCGGAAATTCACTTTTTTGCACCATAGTTTGTAAACTCTATAACTTTTGCACAAACCAATAAATATACACATATTGGATTTTCTTTATCAAAGACATGTAGCGCAATAAATTCTGACACAAACTTGCATAGAAATGTATTTATTTTTGAACAATTTTACCAGAAAAAGGTCTTTTTTGATAATATCAGAAAAATGAAAAATCTCAGCAGCAATCAAATACCACCAAAAGAAAGCTGTATTTGTGAGAAGAAAAGGAAGTAAAATTCATTTGGGTGCCAAGTTGCATGACCGAGCAATAAACCGTTAAATTTGTGAAGTGCCGATTTGTAAAAAAGGGCCTGGTCACTAGGGGGGTATAAACCTGTGGTCCTTAAGTGGTTAACTAAGGCCCCAGTTCTCGCTGAATTAAAACAGTCCCAAAGCATGATGCTGCCACCACTATGCTTCACTGTGGGTATGGTGTTCTTTTGGTGATGTGCAGTGTTGTTTCTGCGCCAAACATATCTTTTGAAATTATGGCCAAAAAGTTCAACCTTGGTTTTATCAGACCATAACACGTTTTTCCACATGCTTTTGGGAGACTTCAAATGTGTTTTTGCAAAATGTAGCCTGGCCTGGATGTTTTTCTTCGTAAGAAAAGGCTTCTGTCTTGCCACTCTTCCCCAAAGCCCAGACATATGAAGAATACGAGAGATTGTTGTCACAAGTACCACACAGCCAGTACTTGCCAGTTATTCCTGCAGCTCCTTTAAATGTTGCGTAGGCCTCTTGGTCGCCTCCCAGACCAGTTTTCTTCATGACTTTTCATCAATTTTGGAGGGACGCCCACTTCTTGGCAATGTCACTGCTGTGCCATATTTTTTCCATTTGATGACTGTCTTCACTGTGTTCCATGGTATATCTAATCCCTTGGAAATTCTTTTGTACCCTTCTACTGATTGATACCTTTTAACAGGTGGACCATGACTTTTGCTGTTGGATGTGACTAAGAAAATTTCAGGAAAGACCAACTAGAGCAGCTGAACTTTATTTGGGGTTAATCAGAGGCACTTTAAATAATGGCAGGTGAACGCTGACTCCTATTTAACATGATTTTGAATGTGATTGCTTAATTCTGAACACAGCTACATACCCAGTTATAAGAGGGTGTCCACACTTATGCAACCACATTATTTTAGGGTTTTTTGTTTTCTTCCCTCCACCTAAAAGATTTCAGTTTGTTTTTCAATTGAGTGGTACAGTTTATAGGTAACATTAAAGGTAGAAAAAGTTCTGAAATCATTTATCTTCGTCTCATTTTTTTACAGCACTGAAACCTGACATTTTAACTGGGGTGTGTATACTTTCTATATCCACTATATATATATATATATATATATATATATATATATATGGCAGTGTAGGTGGAAGAGGCGAAGGAAGCTGAGTAGATAGTTGTTTTTGTTAATTTATTTTTTTTATTTGGGGAGGCCCCAAAACATTGGGAAATGGCAAACAAACTCCTCTGGATTATAACAATAACTGGGTCTGGCCGGTATACTTGTCTACTCAGCCCAAAGAAAAGACGTTCCGTGGGATACATGGTTGATTAATTTTAATGAACGTGAGCTTGTCCACGTTGGCTGTGGACAGGAGGATGCACATGTCCGTGATCACACCCCCTGCCATGCTAAACACATGTTTGGACAATACACCTGCCGCAGGGCAGGCCAGTACCTCCGAGGCAAGATGCTCCATATAAAATTGTGGTGCTGGATGTTGTGGCGTGCTGATGAAGATTTCCCATATTTCAGCCCCAGCTGCGTTGGTGACTTTCTTCTCCTCTTCCGCCTCATGCTTCCACTGAGCCCCCGCTGTAAGGTGGGAACACTGTCAGTAGTATGTCTACCAGCGTGAGCTTGTATTCAAGTATCTTCGGATCACATGTATCCTTACATTCATGCTCCAGTGATGCTTGTGAGCTGATTTGGGTGCCACCCTGCTATGAAAACGGTTCCTCATCATCATCGTCCTACAAAACTATGTCCTGACTGGACAGTTGTGTACCCTCCACCCTCCTGTGTACCTGTGGATGACTGGCCTGCTAACCGTGGGAATGATTCCTGCATGTGCAAGGCGGAGTTCCAGGTTGTGGGTATATCGCATATAGGTGGTGAGGAAAACAGGTGAGCAGCAGCAGCTCTGACATCTCAGGGTAATTTTTCATTAACCTCTGCATCACCAAATTCAGCACATGCACCAGGCAAGGATGTGCATCAAACCTGTTTGGCCCAGAGCTGCTACAAGACTTTGCCTGTTATCGCACACCACAAGGAAGGGGTTAAGGCTCTGTAGCACCAACCACTCATTTATTCTTTGGTGCCTGCCCACAGCTCCTGTGTGGTGTTGGTTTTTTCCCCCAAACAGATGAGTTTCAGAACAGCCTGTTGTCGTTTTCCCCTGGCTGGCTGAAGTTGGTGGTGCAGGTGGTACACTTACTGGATTAGGAGGTAGTAGACATATCAGTGGTTATGTGGACCTTGACACTAATGGCATTGTGCAGCGCACACCTGATTTTGTCCGCCACTTGTTAGTGCAGGGCAGGGAATGTCCGCCTGGAAAAATAGTGGCAGCTGGTAACGACATATTGTGGGACAGCCATCACCATAAAGTTTTTAAAAGACTCCATCTCCACCAGACGGAATGGCAGCATTTCAAAGGCCAGGAATTTTAAAATGCTGGTATTCAGGGCCCGGGCTCGTGGGTTGGTAGGGGGGTACTTCCTCTTTCTCTCCAGTGTCTAGGGTATGGACAGCTGAACGCTTCTATGGGACGGTGGGGAGATGCTCGGTGACACTGCTGGTGCTGTCACATCCTCTCTTTGTGGGGAGCCAGGTGGCCCTGTTGCTCTAGAGGGGGAGGAAGAGGCTGAGACTGCAGCAGAAGATGGAGCAGAAGGAGCCTCAGATCTTTTGTGGTTTTACAGGTGTCTAGTACACTGCAGCTCATGCTTTGCATTTAGATGCCTGGTCATGCAGGTAGTGCTCAGGTTTAGGAAACTTATGCCTCATTCAGGATCTGACTGCACAGCATGAAAACCACCCGTGTCTTGTCATCAGCACATTGCCTGAAGTACTGATACGCCAGGGAACTTCTTTGAGCTGGCTTTGGTGTGCCCAGTCCCTCAACACTGTGGACAGTAGCAGGCGTACTGGCTAGGTGCCAGCCTCTGTGCTTTTTCAACCTGCTCCGCCTTTTGCAGTGTGGCTGGCACTGCGTGACCCCCACCTCTTCCTCCGAACTGCACGGGTCACTAGGATGACCTTGATTACATGTGGGGTCTATGACCTCATTATCCTCCACTTCATCCTCCACCCACTCCTTACCCTTGCCCTCCTTTCTGGTCTGCACACTGAAGAAAAGTGCAGCAGTTGTTACCTGTGTTTTGTCATCATAATCAGATACATGCTGCTGTGGTATCCCATGTCTTCATCCTCAAAAATATGTGATTAAACATCAGTGCACTCAATCTCTTCCACTTCTGGGGCAGGGCTAGGTGGAGGCCCATGAAATCCCTGCCAGCGGAGTCATCAAAAAGCATAAGTGAATGCTGCATGACTTGGGGCTCAGACTGCTTGGCTGATGTGCAAGGAGTTGAGGTGAAATAATTTTAGCAGAGGACCAGGTGGAAGACAATGTGCAGGCACTCTCAGACATCCAATCTAATACCATTTCTACTACGGTCTCACCATACAGAGGTACTCAGGCCTAGAAAATGATACAGAGTGTCCTGTTGCCCGCGTGCACCAGAGGAACATGTTTCATTTGGGCGGGTAGCTGGCAAAGATCGACCACATCCTCTCCTTTCAGCAGGAGCTCCACCACCAACAACAGCACCACAAACCTTATTTGATGCTCTCCTCATTCTTTGAGGTCTACCACAAAATTAATAGACAGACAATCAATTGTATTTCTGTGTCATGAGTACAAATGAAGTGTATCTCACCCCAAAAAATGGGTTTATGTCACACACAGAATTAACAGACAGATTATCTATTGTTTTTTCTGTGTCAAAGGTGCAAAGGAGGTGTATTTTACCCCAAAAAATGGCTATAGGTCAGACACAGAATTAACAGCCAGATTATCAGTAGTATTTCCGTGTCACAGGTGCAGAGCCTTATTTTAGACTGCACCCAGAGTCTCATTGCAGACTGCACACTCAGCGTATTTTCAGACTGTACCCAGAGCCTTTTTGCAGACTGCCTCTAAAGTTTATACTGGGGGGCTCATGTGTTGCGCCGGCCAATCACTGCCATGTCAATACTTATCATGACTGTGATGGCTTTGAAGTGCCCACAGCTAAAAAGCTTGTTGATTGGCTGTAGCCTTTCAACAAACTTTATTCATCATCCAAACACAGAACCTGAACACAGACTTCAGTGATTAAGTCTGTGTTCGGGTGCCCAAACCCTCGATGTTCGTTACGAACCCGACCTTTTCAGTTTGGGTTCGCTCATCCCTAGTCACTGAGTTTTCAAAATCTAAGTTTTGATTGGTGAAGGTCTGAGTGCTAAGAACCCCACTGATCGCTAGAACAAGGAGAGAGAATCGCTCACATATCACACACTGTCTCCTCTGCAGTACATAGAATTTAGATGGACTTCTATTGAGCCAGTCTACTGCAGCAAGGTGAGAGACCGCAATATACTAGTGCTTCCCTTTCTTAGTTCTAGTTTCCTAGCAATTGATGGGGTCTCAGCACTCAGACCCCCACTGGGCATATAAAGTTTTTTATTAATACAAAATGTACAGTAGAACAATTAGCTGCTCAGGAATCAAAACCAGGGCTATATAGGTGCTGTAAGTGGGTGCTGGCTATCCATCAAGACAGAAAAAAAATAAAAATAAAAAGATGAGAATCAAATATAAACCATATAGCTGCCACTTATGCTATCTGACAATAGAATGTAATATTTTGTTGAAGCTACACAACCAGTAGATTGTGAGGATCACTTGTAATAAATTGACTCCACGTCGTCTTGGTATACCACTCTGCTATATAGAGGAGGACTTTGATACTATTGCTTAATCAGTTATGTATAAACGATTTATTACAATAAAAGATCAAAAACAATAATAACTAACAAGTGACTTCTACCTGCAGTGCCCTCAGGGTAAGGAGTCTAGTATGATTCCGTAGATAATGAATACAAAGTCTTTTTATGGAGAAAGTTGAAAAAACATGTATTAAAATAAAAAACATATTTAAAAATATAAAAGTGTCTGAATACGAGGCTTTTGTCACAAGATGGCATGAGATTTTTAGTTCGACTTCATCTGTATTTTTTCAACTTTCTCCATAAAAGGACATTTAATTTAATATCTATGGTATTATCCTAGACCCATTATTGTGAGGACCCAGCGGGTAGAAGTTCCTTTTTAGTTATTAGTTAGTTATCATTTATAATGTTTTTGATGTTTTATTGCAATACATCTTTTATACATAACTGAATAAGCTATAGTATCAAATTCCTCCTCTATTTAGTAGGGGAGATATCAAGACCATGTGGGGTCAACTAACTTATTACATGTGATCTTCACAATCTACCAGCTATACAACTTCACCACAATATTACATTATATTGTCAGATAGTGTAAGTGCAAGCTATATAGTTTATATTTATAAAAGTACAAAATGTATAAATACAAAATGTGCTTTTGTGATTACTGCTATGGTGATAGGCTATACATAATCATATAGTACATTTTAGACTATATAATGTAATGAACTTTACGTACAAACACATTTGAAGTTTTTCATCATTAGCATCCTCCTAATTAACATAAAGTAAAAAAAAATCACATATTATTCTTTTTTTCATAGGTTTTATTGTTTTGATTTTGTAAGCATTATAGTCAGATGCCTGCTGCTTCATTTTACCTTTATTTAATTGCCTTCTGTGCCATTTATAAGGGTGTTATAAGACAGAATGAAGATAAAATAAAAGTAAACAAACATAAAGGTCAAGCTGTGGCCACTCCATTAAAAGTAGGAGCTCTGATTCAATCCATTTGTTCCAACTATGCTACTGGGCATCCTTTGTGCACTATGTTCAATTTATCTGGCATTTATATGGCATTATCTGTCAAAACACTAGATAGGCCATGGCCCTGAGGAAAAATGTATTTCATAATGTCCTACATGCAGTTTAGTCTTAACTGTACAAGGAAACAAAGGTATTGGATTATCTGCATTGCATTACTTTATTAAGATAGGTTAAGAAAGATTTAGGTATGCTGTTCAAACATTCGAAAATCAATACATGAGACATGAGAATTTTTAAACAGTAACTCCTGCATATAGCATGGTAATGCAGATATTAGATTTGAAGCAAAATGGTCTGATTTCCTCCCCCAAAAAAGAATGAGAAGGGATTCTTTCCAATGGTTCTTTTAGAGTACTTTCACATTAGCGGGAGTACTTTCAATGGGGACAGAGCTGCAGTCCGAGGGAACACGTTTACTAGCGGCAGGACGGATCCGACAAGCTGTTCACCCGCCGGAACAGCCTGACAGACTCCCCTGCCGCTAGCGTGAAACTAGCCATACTGTATGTCTAAAATCATATCACACATAAGGTCATTAAAGATAAAGAATGCATAGTACTAGTAAATAAAATGAATTTTTTTTTCAGTTTAAAAAAACAAAACAACGCAAAACATAATAGTTAGGAATTAGGCACATGTGGCCCTTGGTCCCAATACATGTGGCTTACTAGTTATTGGCAGCCACTCATACAATTGTGCTGTGGTGGCCCTAGGAATAGCTTTGCATTCCACTAGAGTCAAAACTAGGGAAGTTCCGATACCGATACCAGTATCGGTATCGGGACCGATACTAGACATTTGAAGAGTGCAAATACTTGTGCAAATATCCCCGATACCACTACCGATACCTGCTGGCCGCTTGCGGCGGCGCTCTCAGCAGTTCGGTGTGGGGGAAGGAATTCTGTGACTCGCATTCCCAGCACCTGACCTCTCAGAGGACGCTGTGATCCGCGCAATTAACCCCTCAAGTTTGACACCTGAGGGGTTAATTGTGTGGATCACAGCGTTCTCTCAGAGGTCGGGTGCCGGGAATGTTCTTCAGTCTCTGCATTGGTGGCGCAGTGCGCCCTCAACCCTCCCCCTCTTCCCTCCTCCCTCCCCTTTCCCCAGTATTAATCATTGGTGGCAGCGGCAGTTCCGATCGGAGTCCCAGCAGTGTAATGCTGGGGCTCCGATCGGTTCCAATGGCATAATGGTATGTTCCCCCCAGCCTCTCATGTCCCCCCTGCCTCTCATGTGCCCCCAACCTCTGATCAGCCCCTCAGCCTCTCATGTGCCCCAAAGCCTCTTATCAGCCCCCCAGCCTCTCATGTGCCTCCCAGCCTCTCACTCCATCATTGGTGGCAGTGGGCAGTGTGACGCCCCTCCCTCCCTCCCAAGTATTAATCATTGGTGGCAGTGGCCATAGGGTACCCCTCCTCCCCCCCATCATTGGTGGCAGTGGACAGTGCGCTTATAGCATTAGCAATGCACCGCACAGACAGAAGAAGGAGCGCCCGGCGGCCACGGTGCAGGTGAGTATAATGCTGCTCACTAACTGACCATGTCATGCAGGACTTCAGGAGAGGCAAGGGGAGCACATGAGAGGCTGGGGGGCATATGAGAGGCTGGGAAGCACATGAGAGGCTTGGGGCACATGAGAGGCTGGGCGGCTGATGAGAGGCTCGGGGACTGATGAGAGGCTAGCGGCTGTTCTGTTTCTTGGACTTTTGGTTGGTCATTGGTCACAAAATAAATGTGTTATTTATTTCATTGTTATAATTGGTATCAGTAATTGGTATCAGTGAGTAACATAGTAACATAGTATATAAGACCGAAAAAAGACATTTGTCTATCCAGTTCGGCCTGTTTCCTACAAATTGATCCAGAGGAAGGCAAAAAAAACCTGTGAGGCAGAAGCCAATTTTCCCCACTTAAGGGGAAAAGAATTCCTTCCCAACTCCAATCAGGCAATCAGAATAACTCCCTGGATCAACGACCCCTCTCTAGTAGCTGTAGCCTGTAATATTATTACACTCCAGAAATACATCCAGTCCCCTCTTGAATTCCTTTATTGTACTCACCATCACCACCTCCTCAGGCAGAGAGTTCCATAGTTTCACTGCTCGTACAGTGAAGAATCCTTTTCTATGTTTGTGTACAAACCTTCTTTCCTCCAGACGCAGAGGATGTCCCCTCGTCACAGTCACAGTCCTGGGGATAAATAGATGATGGGAGAGATCTCTGTACTGACCCCTGATATATTTATACATAGTTATTAGATCTCCTCAGTCGTCTTTTTTCTAAAGTGAATAACCCTAATTTTGATAACCTTTCAGGGTACTGTAGTTGCCCCATTCCAGTTATTACTTTAGTTGCCCTCCTCTGAACCCTCTCCAGCTCTGCTATGTCTGCCTTGTTCACAGGAGCCCAGAACTGTACACAGTACTCCATGTGTGGTCTGACTAGTGATTTGTAAAGTGGTAGGACTATGTTCTCATCACGGGCATCTATGCCCCTTTTGATGCAAACCATTATCTTATTGGCCTTGGCAGTAGCTGCCTGACACTGGTTTTTGCAGCTTAATTTGCTGTTTATTAAAATTTCTAGATCCTTTTCCATGTCAGTGTTACTGAGTGTTTTACCATTTAATATGTACGGGTGACTTGCATTATTCCTTCCCATGTGCATAACTTTACATTTGTCAGTGTTAAACCTCATCTGCCATTTCTCTGCCCAAGCCTCCAATCTATCCAGATCCCTCTGTAGCAGTATATTGTCCTCTTCAGTGTTAATTACTTTACACAGTTTAGTGTCATCTGCAAAAATTGATATTTTACTGTGTAAGCCTTCTACAAGATCATTAATAAATATATTGAAGAGAAAAGGGCCTAATACTGACCCCTGAGGTACCCCACTAGTGACAGTGACCCAATCTGAGTGTGTACCGTTAATAACCACCCTCTGTTTTCTGTCACTCAGCCAGTTACTTACCCACATACAGACATTTTCTCCCAGTCCGAGCATCCTCATTTTATATACTAACCTTTTATGAGGTACAGTGACAAATGCTTTGGAGAAGTCCAGATATATGACATCCATTGATTCGCTGCTGTCAAGTCTAGAACTTACCTCCTCATAGAAGCTGATTAAATTCGTTTGGCATGACCTATCCCTCATGAAGCCATGCTGATATGGCGTTATTTGCTTATTTTTATTGAGATACTCCAAAATAGCATCTCTTAGAAACCCTTCAAACAGTTTACCAACAATAGATGTTAAACTTACAGGCCGATAATTTCCAGGCTCTGTTTTTGGACCCCTTTTGAATATTGGCACCACATTTGCTATGCACCAATCCTGTGGAACATTCCCTGTCAGTATAGAGTCCGTAAATATCAGAAATAAGGGTTTGGCTGTGACATCACTAAATTCCCTTAGGATACGGGGGTGTATGCCATCCGGTCCTGGCGATTTGTCTATTTTAATCTTTTTAAGTCGCTGTTGTACTTCTTTCTGGGTCAGACAGGGCACTTTTAATAGGGAATTTACTTTTAAATTCTGCATTTCATCTGACAGTTGATTTTCCTCAGTGAATATAGTGGAGAAAAAAATATTTAATAGTTTTGCTTTATCCTCGTCGCTCTCTGCAACACCCCCCTCATTGCTATGTAGAAGGCTGACTCCTTCAGATTTATATTTTTTATTATTTATATAATTGAAGAACATTTTAGGGTTAGTTTTACTTTCTTTGGCATTTAATCTCTCGTTCTTTATTTTGTCAAATTTTATTAGTTTTTTACATATTCTATTTTTTTCCTTATAGTTTATCAGTGCTTCCTCGCTCCCCTCCTTTTTGAGTGATTTATATGCTTTCTTTATGTCATTTATTGCTTTCTTTACGGTTCCATTTATCCCCATTTATCCCCATTGTCCCAGTATCCTTTTATTCCTATAAGGTATGTACAGTTGTGTCAAAATTATTCAACCCCCACTGAAATTGAGTGTTTTGTCCAGTTTGACATTGATTTTGATCATTTCAGTCATCTTGTTTACAATTAAATCAAAAAGGCACTTGTAAGTCAGACAAATATAACATAACATTTATAATGAAATAACCACAAATTTCTTTTCTGTGCTCACATCATTATCAGTTTTATTCAACCTCCAAGTTACATTCAATCTTAGTACTTAGTACAACATCCTTTTCCAGTTATAACAGCTTTTAAACGTGAAGCATAGCTTGACACAAGTGTCTTGCAGCGATCTACGGGTATCTTCGTCCATTCTTCATGGGCAAAAGCCTCAAGTTCAGTCACATTCTTAGGCTTCTGCACTGCAACTGCAATCGTATTTAAGTCTGGTGACTGCGATGGCCTCTTCAAAACGTTCCAGCCTTTAATCTGCAACCATGCTCTAGTAGACTTGGAGGTATGCTTGGGATCATTGTCCTGTTGAAAGGTCCAACGTCTCCCAAGCTTCAGGTTTGTGACGGATTGCATCACATTTTCATCCAATATCTCCTGGTACTGAAGAGAATTCATGGTACCTTGCACACGCTGAAGCTTCCCTGTACCTGTAGAAGCAAAATAGCCCCAAAGCATGATTGACCCCCCTCCATGCTTCACAGTAGGCAAGGTGTTCTTTTCTTCATAGGCCTTGTTCTTCCTCCTCCAAACATAGCGTTGATCCATGGGCCCAAACAGTTCTAATTTTTTTTCATCAGTCCACAGAACACTATTCCAAAACTTTTGTGGTTTGTCCACATGACTTTTGGCATACTGCAGTCGACTCTTCTTATTCTTTGGAGACAGCAAGGGGGTGCGCCTGGGAGTTCTGGCATGGAGGCCTTCATTACGCAGTGTGCGCCTTATTGTCTGAGCTGAAACTTCAGTACCTGCATCTGACAAATCTTTTTTCAGTTCCTCAGCAGTCACACGTGGACTTTTCTCCACTTTGCGCTTAAGGTAGTGCACAGCAGTCGAAGTCAGCATCTTCTTTCTGCCACGGCCAGGTAGCAATTCAACAGTGCCCTTTGTCTTTAATTTGTGAATGATGCTTCCTATGGTGTCTCTTGGTATGTTTAACATCTTTGCAATCTTCTTATAGCCCTTCCTGTGAAGAGAAATCCCCTATTCTCTTGTCTTCCTGGACCATTCTCTTGACTTCACCATGTTTGGAAACACTCCAGTAAATGTCTAGAAGAAGCTAAGTATTACAGTCCTTTTAAATCTACCTAATTGGTGCTTATTATGCTTGATTGCTGCTCCTTGACATCCACAGGTTTGTTCAATACCTGATCGAAAACACTTGAATGAACCTTTGTTCTTAAGAGTGGTAGTCTTTAAGGAGTTGAATAATTGTGTCAATGAAGAAATCACAAAAAAAAAAAAACATTTAATACTGTATTACAAAAACAATTGATGTCATTTTAGTTGCATTTGGTTCTTTAAAAAGTCCTTGTAAGATTTCATTTTGAACACAATTACAAATGTACACTAAATTCCCTAAAACCCTTTACAGCATTGGGGGTTGAATAATTTTAAACACAACTGTACCTCTCACAATTAGATGTTACAATGCTTTTAAAAATCTCCCATTTTATGGTTGTATTTTTATTTTTGAGAACTTTGTCCCAGTACTTAAATAAAAGTACCGGTACTCGTACTCGGTCTTAAAAAAATGGTATTGGGACATTCCTAGTCAAAACCATACCTGGCAATTAAAACTAAGTAACACTAAGGTAAAACTCAAATCACTTGGTCATATTTCTTTATTAGGTGTTGCAAATTTTTTTGAGAACTTTTTTCACCATATTTAACCCCTTCCCAACATCCACCATACATGTACAGTTAGGTCCCAATATATTTGGACAGAGACAACATTTTTCTAATTTTTGTTCTGCACATTACCACAATGGATTTTGAACAAAACAATTCAGATGCAGTTGAAGTTAAGACTTTCAGCTTTGCTTTCGGCATGGGTGTCGGCGTGATGACGTGAGGAGTACGCGTTGCGCTCTCCTCCTCCCCCCCTGCCTCGCTCTCCAGCCGAAGCCCTGATGCTGCCCTGACGCTGCCGGTGTTTCGTGGACGCTGACCCCTGCTTCATCGCTGCCTGCCGCTTTACCGTTGCTCCTGCTGTGCCCTCTGTGCCTCCTGCTGTGCTGTGTCCCCGGACCGCCTCTGGCTCCTCCGGCTCTTCGGCCATTTGCATCGTGGAGCTCTCCCCTCCATTCCTCCCTCGGACCTGCCTGGATCTCTCCATGACTCCCCTACAGCGCCTGGGGCGCGAAGTGTGAGCTGAAGCAGCCGAGGTATGTCGACCTCTCGGACAAAGTCTCCCTCGGTGTGGCAGCGTCCCTGGATGGCTCACTATCTTCTGCTTGCTGCCGTCTGCTCCCTTACTCCTCCTTTCCCCCTGGTGTGATCCGGCGTCTCCCTCCTCTTGCCGTGGCTTGTTCCCTGGTCCCCCCCTCGCCTTCTCTGCCTCTCTGTGTTCCTCTGCTGGACGTGCCGCTCCCTTCTGCTGGAGCTGTGTTGTGACGGTCCTCCCCTGTCTCCTGCCGCTGTCGAGCCGTTGCTGCTGACCGTGTTGTCCGCTCTTGCCCTCTCCTGCCTGCTCCTGCCTAGGACTGAGTATGCTGGGTGAGGACATTTTGGAGTCGGCATCTGACATGTGAGAACCCTAAGGGAAGGATTGTGTGCGCTGTGTTTGTCTTCGTTGCACAAATTTTAGTGTCCTGTGCCCTGTGCCCTGTGTGCTGTGTTATAGGATTTATTTACCTGGACACTAGAAGTATAAGGACACAAAAAAAAAAAAAAAAGCGAGAGAAAAGAAAAGGAAAAAAAACGAGAGGAAAGAAAGAAGGGAGGAAAAAAAGGAAGGAAAAAAATAAAAAGGGGGGGGGGGGCATAATAAAAAAAAAGCCTAACCAGCAAAGCAAAGGTGAGAAAGACAAGGGGACAAGGGGACAAATCCTTGGAAAATCCCTTAAAAAAGGGGAAAAAAATAAATAAAAAAAATAAAAAAACAAAAAGGAGTAAGCACAAAGGAATTAAAAAAAAAATAATAATTGGGAAGTAAAAAAGAGGGGCTTTAAGGAAAAACAGAGGAAAAGGAGAAGGAGAAGAGGAAAGGAAAACAAGGAAAACAAGGAAAAGAGACAGGAGAAAAGAAAGGAGACAAAAAAAAAAAAAAACGAAGATAAAAACAAAATATATTAATATAAAAAAGAGGCCTTAAACAAAAAATGGCTCCAAAGCGGCGCTCAATTGATTCTTCTGAAACAAAGCTGGGGTCTAAGACACTAGAGAGTAAAATTGATAAGTACTTGAAATCTCCCTCTCTAAATGAAAAGGATTTACTTAAAGGGAAAATGTATGTTAAACCTAAAAAAATTGTTAAAACCCCCCAAGCTGAAGAACTTTCTGAGGATGGGTCTTCAGAGGTGGGCCAGGAAGGAGGGGAGGAAAGCTTGTTAACGTCAACAGAAATTGAACATGACCCCTCAGCTCTGGAAAAAATCCTTTGCGCAGTTAAAAACAACGGTATCCTAATGCAGGGGTTGTCCACTCAGCTGGGGTCGACTCTCTGCAAACAGATACTGTTATGATAAAATCTAAGATGGCGTCCTTGGCTTCAGAAAATCTCCTTCTATAAAACAAGCTGGAGGATTTGGAAAACAGATCAAGGCGTCACAACATCCGTATAATTGGATTTCCAGAAGGAGTTGAAGGTCGGCAGCTATTGGAGCAACTTAAAGATCTGATTGTGGAAAACCTCGGCAGTGAACATTTTTCGTCTATGTTTCAATTAGAAAGAGCCCATCGGATCCCAGGGGGGAAACCCATCCCAGGGAGGCCGCCACGAGCAATCTTAATAAAGCTGGTATTATCGATGGATAGAGACATGATACTGAGAAGAGCCAGAGAATGTTCACCTATTGTTTATCAGGGCACAAAATTGCTATTTTTTTCCTGACTTTGCTCGGCAGACCCAAGAAAAAAGAAGGAGTTTCACTGAGATAAAGAAACACTTGGCGTCCAAGGATATTAAATATTCTCTACAGTATCCAGTGAAATTGAGAGTGATTCTTAACTAGAGATGTCGCGAACATAAAATTTTCTGTTCGCAAACAACAACCCGAACTTACTCAAATGTTCGCGAACAGGGCAAACCGCAATAGACTTCTATTGGCAGGCGAATATTAAAACCCACAGTGACTCTTTCTAGCTACAATAGTGATAGAAAAGTTGTTTTAAGTTGACTAACTAAAGGGCATAAATCAACTAATATTTTTAAATAGTTTAAAATAACCTATTTTATGACACCTAAATCTACTCTAATATTTTATTTTCTAACCTACTTTTAAATGCTAATTTAATTATTTAACATACTTTTACTACTTGTAAAATAAAAAAAAAATCACTCTACACCATGTCAGAAGCCAGGTATGTGCAGGCTGACTATCTATCCATAAGACAGGGCGTCAGCATACCTTACAATGACAGGTTCAAGCAATTTAGACAAACAAACAAACATAAGTCCTCAATCCAAAAGGAGAGAAATTGGTTAGCATTGGTTGGCTATCTAGAGGGGCCTGGACCCTAGACCATTATCATTAGGGCGACAAAAATTGCAATTTTATATGCCAGCCTAACTCCTCTCTCACTGCCTAAGAGAGCTGCATAAACATTTCCCAACATTTAAAACTCATTTGCATACACATGTCCAAGAAATGCTAATGAGCAATATAGCAGTATCTGCCTTGTTTGTAAACTGAAACACGATTTGCATGGCTTTCCCATAGTCCCATGTTATGCAAATGAGTTTATATGACAAAACAGAATAGAAAGATTATAAAGTTAGTCTTTGAACAATTGCAAAATAAAAAAAAAAACTATGCAGCCTTCCTAATCATTGAGATGAGAGCTAGGTGGCATATTAATTATCTATGTGCACAGGTCCCCCTAGATACCTAACCCTAAACAGACAATTTTCCTTTTGGAAAAACTGGTTAAAACCCAGGCTGCCTTGCTAAGGTATACTGCTGATCTGTCTGTCTGATGGATTGTTGGTCCTGCATATACCTGGTGCTTGGCGGCCATAGGGGAGAATTGTTTGTTTGTTTGATTGATTGAAGTGTATAATTCTGCTGTGCTGCGCATGCGCCTAGGAAGTTTATTCTTCCCTAGGAATAAGTCACCATAGTGCATGCACATTCAGGACAGCACATGGTACAGACAGGAGAAAATGAGTCAAGCACAACCAGCGGAATCCCTGACAGAAGAAAATTATGAATAAAAACGTTTTATAGACATTATGCAAATACAGTGTTTGATGATAATAGCATAGTTTTTCTGAGATCAAGGATCCTAATACAAGAAAATATATATATATATATATATTTGTGTCAGGGGCTTATGATAGTACAGTGTAAGATACCGTGAATGTAGGATGAAACAAAGCGTGAGTCGGTTGTGGTGTGCCGAAACCGACGATGAGGTAGGCCTGAGAAAGAAGAGGGCCCACCAGGGAGTTTAAGGAAAAAGAAGGAAAATATTATTTTGGTGTGGTGTGGTGTGTGTGGTGTGGTGTGGTGTGGTGTGGTGTGGTGGGAGGGTCATTCAGCGCTGACCTCGCACGGTAAGGTGCCAGGTTGGGGGATGCCCTTAAATAGACCAGGGGTAGCCTACCAGCCCCTCCCACAAATCCAGGCAAATTGCCTTAATACTTGTGTCAGGGGCTTATGATAGTACAGTGTAAGATACCGTGAATGTAGGATGAAACAAAGCGTGAGTCGGTTGTGGTGTGCCGAAACCGACGATGATGTAGGCCTGAGAAAGAAGAGGGCAAAAAATTAAGTGAACATATTTATTACATACAACCTGAAATAGATATATTCCATCAATCAGTCATGTTTCTGAAAGCATCCCTTAATTCCTGTGCTGGGTTTGGTATGTAGCGAGAGTAAGCGGAGGACTTCATGGGTAGCCTTTGGCTCGTCCGTGTGGGTTCTGATTTCTGAATGCCTCTAAGTATGGTCTTGATCTGGTGAGAGGCCATGAAACTGTTGTTATCGGGATGTAAGATCAGCATATGGTGTTGAATGCCCGTGAGGTAGAGCTTGATGGTGTTGTATGACGTGTTTAGTTTGAGGTGGCAAAAGGAAGCGAATCCCAATATGGACGACATGATAAATGGTTGCCTGATGTCATGGTCCCGAAGGAATCTTTTGAAGAGTGTAAAACCCCTGTCGTATGTTTTGTGAGTATTGTGTGATAGTGCCAATTGGGACAGTGCCCTACTGTGCTGCATGATGGTTTCTAGTCCAGTATGAGTTGTTGAAAAGTTGGGGTGATGGTGGCCGTGGGCGCGGCTGATGGGAGTGATTGGTGAAATGCCTGAAATTTAAAGCGAGATAAGTTATCAGCAGCTGTGTTACATATCCCTAGAATGTGGCAACAACATAGGAAAAAATTGTGATAAGCCGCCAACCAAGTGAGTTTCCTTAGAAACCTCATGATCGTGAGGGATTTGGAGCGGCCTTTGTTGATGATGTGACAGGTGGCCTGGTTGTCTGAGTAACAGCGGACTGGCATGTTGGCCCATAAGTGACCCCACGCTACGGCAGCCGCCACGATGGGATAGATCTCGAAAAGCGCTGAGGTCGTGGAGAAGCCTTCCAAATCCTGGATATTTGAAGGCCAGCTGCCCCAAAGCCATTCGTTCCCAAAAATTACTGCGAAACCTGTGGTAGATGCCGCATCTGACCAGATGGTAGGTGACGCCTCGGACAATTGAGGGAGGAACATGCTTTTACCATTCCAGATGGTTAAAAATCTCTTCCACATGTTGAGGTCTGCCGTAGCCTGGGCATCCAAGGACAACCTGTGCGAATCATGTTGAAAAAGTGGAAATAAATGCAATAGGCGTGATATGAAGGAGCGGCCTTGAGGTATGATGCGCATAGCGAAATTCAGTGATCCCAGCAGGGATTGAAGCTCCTTGCGATTGCAAGTACCGCGTCGAAGGTAGTTGTCGATGAGGGTGAGAATGTTCTCTATTCTGTCCTGTGGTAAGCTTGCTTGCATTGTGGCTGAGTCTAACTGGATACCCAGAAAGGTGATGACCGTGTCTGGCCCCTCTGTTTTCTTGGGGGAGATAGGAACGCCTAGTTGTTCGAATAGCCTGGTGGTGGCTTTGAGACTAGTAGGCGGGAAGTATTTCCCTCCACCAGTAGGAAATCGTCCAGGTAATGTAGTACCGTAGGGCATCCGGCCACGTTCAACAGTAACCAGCACAGGGCTTCCGCAAATGTGTCAAAAATAGCTGGGCTACATTTGGACCCAAACGTTAGACGGGAGAAAAATAGTAATGGCCGGACCATTTGATGCCGTGTAGGTGCCACAGAGTGGGGTGGATTGGAAGTAGCTTAAAAGCGTTAGCAATGTCAGTCTTGCTGAGCCAGGCTCCCACCCCTGCTTGTATGATAGCGGTAATGGCGTGATCTATGGTGGTGTATTGCAGGGAGAATTCCTCAGAAGGTATGAGGGAGTTGAGACTGGGGTTGGCAGATGAGTGGGGTGCAGATAGATCAATGATGAGTCTCTGTTTTAGGGAGGATTTTCCTGTGACAACACCAATGGGGTTTGTGCGCCATTCTATGAATGGGGGAGTGTTGAAGGGCCCTAGTACGAAGCCCTCAGCCACCTCTTGAGCTATGAGGGTGTCAACTGCTGTGGGGTTCTGCTGCGCGGATTGCAGATTAGGGCATTCCAGAGTCCCCGTGGGCATGTGTAGGATACCCGTGTGGAAGCCTTCTGTCAGACCCGAGATGAGAAAGTCTGTCAGATGTCTGGATGGATGTTGTGACATGAGGGCCGTGAATTCTGGTAAATTAATGGACGTTAAGTAAGGCTTGGTATACATTTTATTTGGACACATGGTTTTTGCGTGAGCCCTGAAGCATTGTGAGCAGACATGCAATAATCTGCATCCATTGTAATTGCATGACCCAACATTGAAATTGTTGCATATCTGGGATTTGCCCAAGAACTTGATAGGGCGTCCCAGTTTGTCTCTTGACAATCTCTCTGGAGCCCCAGAGGAACTAGCCCCTTGCGTGAGGCATGCTCTCCCAACGTGTTGGGGCAAAAGCTTGTGGTGTGTGCGGTGGAGGAGCAGAATGCACAAGCCGGTGTTCTAAGCCCTGCAAAGTGTCTGCAAAATATGACAGTATCAATCCTTCCCCAGTTGGAGCGTGTACCATACTGAGAGAAGGCTCCAGACACCTTAGCAGAAAAAGACCTGTGGTAGTCGTAGAAGGCCGAACCCCCATATTTGTTGCCCAGATCTACCAGCTTGTGCATGTAGAGATCAAACTCCTCTCTTCTGTTGGGATAGACCGCACATATGACATCCCTGTAGATACCGAAGGCCAGCACAAACTCGGGAATGGTCAATTTCCTGTTGAGGCGGGCATCCCTGGACCTGACCACCACTGACACGTCCTCGTAAGCGTAGGTTTTGTTTTCCACGATATCCTGGGAGGCAATCAACAGGGAAGCCAGATTGACGTCTTTACCTTCCAGGATATCTCTTTTCAAGTGCTCCGGTATCATGTGAGCCGGGCTGACTTCCTGGTCCTCCAGTGTAATGGTGCGAGCCATTACTGGCGGATCGGCTGTTGCTTGTGACGCAGGCACCGGTGGCCCTGTCAGTGTGAGGGCCGTGGTGACCGACTCCAGGTGTTCCAGTCTGGAGTTGACTTTGCTCATGGATGCCATGAGTGAAGTTAACATGGTACGTATGTCGTCTGGGCTGGACTGGCTAGGTCCCTCCCCGGCGTCCATGTTGTTTGTGGAAGTACGTAGGAGTGAAAAAGTTCCGCTTTCCTTGCCGATGCGGGGTAGGGGATGTGACGTTTCCTTAGTTCCGCGGTAATGCGAGGGATGGTCCATGATCTGATAGAAGCTGGACTAGCTAGCTCCCCTCCTGGGTTAGGAGTGACAGATCTAGCAGGGGTGCTAGGCAGGGAGCAATCCTCACCACCTTCTTGGGACATGCTATAACCAAAACAATCGTTTAGAGTATTGAAATTTTATTTATATATTTTTTTTATTTTTTTTACTGGCAGGCTAGCTAGGCCAAAGGCGAAAAATTATGGCTTGTTTGGTGACAGATGAGGCCCTACTAATTGCCAAGCGGCTGTTGAGAGGCTCTACCTATGTGTTGGCGCGAGGGGTTATTGAGGCCACTTGTCGCAGTGGCAGGAGTTTTTAGGCCTCTCGGTGACTGTAAGATAGAAAACAGGGGAAGGGAGTGACAGGTGAGGCCCTCTCTATGCAGTATGCAAGGCGGCTAACTACCGTGTGGCCCGATGGGTGTATGCTTCCGACCAGTTGAAGCGGGGTGTTGGCCTTGCAGGACCACTAACTAGTGGCGGTAGCCAAGACGGGGAGAATACCTATTGGGAAAGCTCACGACCCTAATGCCAGTAATCTAACCTTGAGGGAAATAAAATGTACAGTAGTAACCATATACGTTGGAGCACGTACCTGGGTGTATAGCAAAATATTGTTTCACAGGCAAACGTGTGGAGCAAGGTATGTGTATTAGACAGCCTGAAAATGAGTAAGAGAGAGTAGTATGGTGAGTGGCTTTGTGGGAAGAGCGTGGATCTGCAGCGTGTGGTGGTAACTAAAATGGTTATGCTGACGTATGCACTTATGTTTATATATGATGTTGAACGTCAGGTGGTACGTTTGTGCTATCTGAGGTCAGTCGTGGTCTGAGTGTAAATACTCACGTATTTAGATGACAAAAGTGTGTGAAACCGACGTATGGAGTCTATTGAAATGAATGAGGCCTGTCACGTGGGCCGTAGCTAAACCGAGATGGATAGTAGGAGACCCCTGAATGGGAGTCCAGTGATCCACGGGTTATACGTATTTGATATGATGAGTGACCCAGAACATGATATCGACGTGGTATGTATATGTGAAAACACACGTAACGCATGAAATACGTAAAGCATGAAAGTAACCATGGATCATGTCTGATGCGGTCCTGATCCTACGCCCCGTGGCCGTAGTGAGTGGCAGCAATAGTGGTAGGATCCGTGGTGTGGTCGCCATTGTATGCCAAGTATCCGCAGACAATCATATGGCGTACCGGCAGGTTACCCATTCCTGCCGCCCTCCTCCTCCTCTGCCTGCCTCCCTCCCTAACCCCCTCCTCCCTGCCCTCTGGTGAGGGGCCGTAACTCCGCGTGCCGCGATGGCCATATGTGCCGCGGCCATGTGACGGCCGTGTGTATGATGGTGAGAACCCCCCACACATATACTGCCGATGGTCAGGGGCAGGAGGCCCGTTTTGCAGAACAGCAGAGTGTTGGGCCGGCTGAGAACCTGGATGAAACTCCAGGCGGCCCCCGGCATGAGCGTAGCCGGCGTGTGCGAGCGTGCGTTCCACTGTGGAACGCACGCTGTGATGGAGGCGTGCCACCCGGAAGAGGCGGAGGTGGGCGGCGAGGTGCCGGTACAGCGCGGCCGTGCCACAGACACCGGGTGGAAATGCCGACATGAAAGGTGGGGGGGGGGGGATAAATCGCCGACCGGCCACTTACCTAGCTGGACCAAGTGTCCAGGCGCCCAGAGGACCGTGGAGCGGGGAGGGGACGAAATAAACGATGCTTCCTGCAACTTCACTGAAAGGACTGCGACCCGGAAGTAGAAACAATCATTCAGCGCTGACCTCGCACGGTAAGGTGCCAGGTTGGGGGATGCCCTTAAATAGACCAGGGGTAGCCTACCAGCCCCTCCCACAAATCCAGGCAAATTGCCTTAATACATATATATATTTCTATAGGGTAAAACAGCCTGTTCCTTTAAGGTATAATACTCAATCAAACATGGTACAATAGTTAATTAAAAAATGTAATCTTTGTATTTTATAAAACAGACAAAACAAAGACAGACTTACAGATATTTACCCTAACCTACCTATCATAAAATCTTATTATTATTTGTACTATTACATAAAACATTCAATTAACAACACAGAACAGTTCTCCCCTATGGCCCCAAGTATATGCAGGCCAACAATCCATCAGACAGACAGACCATCAGCATACCTTAGCAAGGCAGCCTGGGTTTTAACCAGTTTTTCCAAAAGGAAAATTGTCTGTTTAGTGTTCGGTATCTAGGGGGACCTGTGCACATAGATGATTATCATTAGGGTGACAATTTTTTTAATATTTTTTTTTTTTAATATTCCACCTAGCTCTCATCTCAATGGTTAGGAAGGCTGCATAGTTTTTTTTTTATTTTGCAATAGTTCAAAGACTAACTTTATAATCTTTCTATTCTGTTTTGTCATATAAACTCATTTGCATAACATGGGACTATGGGAAAGCCATGCAAATTGTGTTTCAGTTTACAAACAAGGCAGATACTGCTATATTGCTCATTAGCATTTATTGGCCATGTGTATGCAAATGAGTTTTAAATGTTGGGAAATGTTTATGCAGCTCTCTTAGGCAGTGAGAGAGGAGTTAGGCTGGCATATAAAAAAAAAAAGTTCAATTTTTGTCGCCCTAATGATAATGGTCTAGGGTCCAGGCCCCTCTAGATAGCCTACCAAAGCCAAGCAATTTCTCAAACATTAATATTATGGCTAAAGATTTTTTTTCCCTTAAGAATTGATTATTAATCAGAGAGACCCTTTTGAAACTCCTTCATGAAATCAAAAAACGTTTTATAGACATTATGCAAAGACAGTGTTGGATGATAATTGCATAGTTTTACTGAGATCAAGATGCCTAATACAGGAAAATATATACAGCCTGTCCATGTCCCTTTAAGGTGTAATACTCAATCAAACATACAGTAAGGTAGCTGATTAAAAAATCTAATCTTTGTATTTTATAAGACAGACTTACAGACATTTACCCTAGCCTGCCTATCATAAAATCTTATTATTATTGTTGTTTGTATTATTATATAAAACATTCAATGGACAACACAGAACAGTTCTCCCCTATGGCTGCCAAGCACCAGGTATATACAGGGCCAACAATCCATCAGACAGACAGATCATCAGCATACCTTAGCAAGGCAGCCTGGGTTTTAACCAGTTTTTCCAAAAGGAAAATTGTCTGTTTAGTGTTAGGTATCTAGGGGGACCTGTGCACATAGATGATTATCATTAGGGTGACAATTTTTTTTTTTTTTTTAGCTCTCATCTCAATGATTAGGAAGGCTGCATAGTTTTTTTTTTTTTTTTATTTTGCAATTGTTCAAAGACTAACTTTATAATCTTTCTATTCTGTTTTGTCATATAAACTCATTTGCATAACATTGGACTATGGGAAAGCCATGGAAATCGTGTTTCAGTTTACAAACAAGGCAGATACTGCTATATTGCTCATTAGCATTTCTTGGACATGTGTATGCAAATGAGTTTTAAATGTTGGGAAATGTTTATGCAGCTCTCTTAGGCAGTGAGAGAGGAGTTAGGCTGGCATATAAAATTACAATTTTTGTCGCTCTAATGATAATGGTCTAGGGTCCAGGCCCCTCTAGATAGCCAACCAATGCTAAGCAATTTCTCTTCTTTTGGATTGAGAACTTATGTTTGTATGTTTTAAAACTCATGATTGTAATTGTAAGGTATGCTGATGCCCTGTCTTATGGATAGCTAGTCAGCCTGCACATATCTGGCTTTTGGCATGATCTGAGTGGTTTATGTTAAATGTGATAGAAAATGATCATTAATGATATGTATCATTTTTAGAAAGGGCTTTTCCTGGTTTGAGGGTTGGGGTGGACAGAGGACACTAGTTAATACTCTTCCTGCTCTAACACTGCAGTTTTAAATTGAATTGGGAACCCACCCTGCAGGGAAGGGGAATATTTTTATTTTTTTTTCTTCTCATTACGCTTTAAGGCTGGGAACACACCTAAGCGTTTCTGAATCGCGCATATGACGCGCGTTTTACGCGCGTTTTTGGATGCGCGTATTTGTAACTAAGAAACGCGCGTCATACGCGCGATTCAGTGATTCTCCCCTATGGCAACATTGTCCATAGGCGCGTTAAAACGCCCCAAAGAAGCTGATGAACTTGTTTGGGCGTTTGGCGTTTTACAGCGCATTCAAACGCTCTGTAAAACGCCCAAATGTGAACCATGCCCATAGGGATGCATGGCTTTTCACGTTTGAACGCGCTGAAAAACGCTCAGGTGTGTTCCCAGGGTAAATGAGGTCCATTAGAATTGTCTCCTGGAATGTTAGAGGTCTTGGAGAAAGGACTAAGAGGCAAGCAATTATGGATGCAATAAAGAGGCAGCTTCCAGCAATTATTTGTATAGTGGAAACCCATCTTACCAAAGAGACTGTGTCCCGCTTGATGACGGGATGGCACTCTCAATCTTACCATTCTACTTTTAGTAGTGCCTCTAGGGGGGTTTCGGTCTTGATCCATAATTCTGTAGATTTTATTTTAATAGATTCCTATATAGACGATCAGGGCAGATTCATCTTTTTGCACGGTAGGCTCTATGGTTGTAGTTACATTCTTGCTTTTTTCTATATACCTCCACCTTTTTCGATGTACTCACTTAATCAACTTTTGCTTTTTTTAGAAAAGAGACCAGAGAGTCAGCTTGTCTTTATGGGAGACTTCAACGCTGTTATGGACCCCATAAAGGATAGGCTGACTCTAGATGCAGATCATGGAAGGAATATTTGTAATTCTCCACTGCCTCAGTTCTGTTCGGAGGTTGGACTGGTAGATATATGGGACCATTTTGGTGGAGGAAAGAGAGTATATTCTTGTGTTAGCAGGGGTGGAAGAGCTATGTCTAGGATTGACCTAGCGTTCACTAATGAGAGCAATTTGAACAACATCAGAAGGATACGATATGGAGTAAGAACAGTTTCGGACCACTCCCCTGTATCTATTGAGGTTTGCATTGGGGAGAACATAGATAACGGAGGGCTTGGTTTTAAGCTTAATCCATACTGGCTTACCATTATGGATAATTACCAGTCCACTAAACTACTTATATCCTCTTTTGGGGAGGTGAACCTCCCCTCTGCTAATATCAATGTTGTCTGGGACGCTTTGAAAGCATATTTGAGGGGGTTCTTATAAGTCGATATTACCGCTGTGAGGAGAACATTTAGGAAAAAAGAGGAGGAATTAGTTAAGACTGTGGCATCTACAACGGAGCAATTTACGAATCAACCTACCGAACATAATAAGGAAGAGATGCACAGGGCTAGCTGTTCTCTGAAGGATTATGTAATTGAGAAAGCAAATCATAGATCATTCTTTAAGGGACAAAAGTACTTTTCAGAGTCCGGACGTCCTAGTAAGCTTTTAGCTAGAATAATCTCACAACAGGATAAGAAAAGGAAAGCCATCACCTCGATTCGTAATTCAGATGGAGTGATTATATCAAAATTAGAGGGAATTAGAGATACCTTTCTTCAATATTTTTCCCAGATATACACAGCTTCACCCGGTCTGCCACCTGATCTGGCGAGACAGTTTTTGGAGAAAATTTCTCTGCCGTTGTTAACGGAGGACCAAAAAAACTTTCTGGAAAGAGAATTGTCTCTTTTGGAGATTCAGGAGGCCTTGAGGTCTATCTCTGGGAACTCATCCCCAGGGTCAGATGGCCTGCCATACGAATTTTATCGTAAGTATGGCGATGCCATCCTTCCTCATTTATTAGAGGTATTTTCTCAAGCACTACAGGGAGGGGCTCTGCCACAGTCTATGATGGAAGCTTTGATAGTTCTGATTCCCAAAAAAGATAAAGATTTAATGGATTTGAGCTCTTACAGACCAATCTCCTTATTAAATACGGACGTTAAGTTATTATCAAAAGTCCTGGCTAATAGGCTCTCTCGGGTTATATCATCTGTCGTCCACCCAGATCAAAATGGCTTTATGCCAAAAAAGGGTACCCACTACAACTTACATAGATTTTTTTCCAACATTCAGTCTCCTGGGAATGGTGCCCGCTCCATCCTGTCATTGGACGCCACTAAGGCGTTCGACAGGGTCGAGTGGACATTTCTCTGGGAGGTGATGAAGAAAATGGGTTTTGGCCCTAAATTTATGGCGATGGTTCAGCTGTTATACAAGTCTCCAGTTGCTAGGATTAAGATCAACAATATGTTGACAAAGAGCTTTGTATTGGGAAGAGGCACCCGTCAAGGCTGTCCCCTTTCCCCTCTTTTATTTAATATTTATATTGAACCTCTGGCAGCTTGTATAAGGCAGGACTTGAGAGTGGCAGGGGGGAGCAGGATCGTATATCCCTCTATGCAGATGATATTTTGTTTTTTATACATCAAACAGGAAAAGCTCTTCCCCGAATAATGGAGTTAGTTAACTTATTTTCTGACTCTTCAGGTTTGGAGGTTAACTGGGAGAAAACTGCCCTCCTCCCTATAGATGAACTGCGAGAATCTATGGAAAACTTGCCTAACCGGTTATTGATCTCCGACTCAATAAAGTACCTGGGGATAATAGTTTCCGCCAAAATTCAAGATTATTTACAATTAAACTTGATTCCTCTACTGACAAAGTTGAGATCGAAAATTAAGATATGGCAAAAAATTCTGTCTGCAAGAGCAGACAGAATTTCTCTAATAAAAATGGTGGTGCTGCCCCAGGTTCTTTATGTTCTTCGTAACTCGCCTGTATGGATTGAGGATAAGTACTTTAAATTGATAGAGCGGATGATTAATGATTTGCTATGGGGGAGGAAACGTGTGAGATTAAAGGCGTTTTATTTTTCCATGCCCTATAACAGGGGAGGTCTTAATCTCCCCTACTTTAGGGGTTATTTTATGGCCTCTCAGCTTTGCTCTTTTAACGACTGGGAAAATAGCCATCTCTGCAGAAAACTGGTGAAAGATTCAGGTTTTTCGGATCTATTCACAGTACTAGAGTCTGATTATTTACTTAATATACAGACTTTTTCTGCAGAATGGCTACAAAAGCCTGGTTAGTTATAAAGAGCTGGTTTAAAGTTGAGGCACCACTTATCTGCACTCCACTATGGCATAATCTAAAACTTCTGAATTTAGATGATCTGAATTGTCGGCAATATTGGAGGATGAGAAATATTCAATATTTGAACCAAGTGGTTAAGGGTGGACAAATCCTGTCTCTTATGGAGCTAAAACAAAAGGAAAATGTAGGTGAGGTGGCTTGGTATGCGTATTTTCAGTTGAGGTCGGCACTTTCTAGTATTCACACACTTAATGTAGACACCCCTGAATTTTTGCACAATTTGATTTCTAAGAAAGGTAGTATTAAAGTTAAACTATCACACTGTTACAGACACTTGATGAAAATATTTTTTTGGAATGTCTTTCTCCAGGACAGCGATCCTGGTCTGTTTCACTGTCAGAGGTGGGCTCCCCGGATTGGGAGAACGTAACGGATAATCTAAGTCAAGTTTCACACAATTTCAATCACACTGTTGTACAGTTTAATATTATACATAAAATATATGTGACACCTTTATGGCTCCATAGGAGAGGATTTAGAGCTTCCTCCGAATGCCCCCGTTGTGGTGACCACAGGGCAGATCATCTACATCTGTTCTGGGATTGCCCGACGGTGCACAATTATTGGAGAATGGTTCAAACAATTTCGACCCAGAGACTTAAAATTGATATTCCTCATTCTCCCAAAGTTTGGGTCTTGGGGATTTATCGTAGGTTAACTATCAACTCATAAAGCGCCGGTTTCTGACCAAAGTGATGTTCTTAGCAAGTCTTCTTGTACCTAGAAATTGGTGTTCTTCTTCTGCCCCAAATTGCAAGAACTGGCTAAGTTTGGTCAGGAAGGTGAAAAGTTATGAGAAGATCCTGTACAGCCAGAGAGGGTCCTATGCAAAGTGGGATAGTACTTGGAAGGAATGGGATGGTTAGGTAGTCACATTTTTTTTTTTTTTTTTTTCCTGCAGGGTGGGGGGGGGGGGGGTTGTGGGTTGGGCTGGGGATGACTGTGTAGTTTTGTTTTTTTTTATAAATTTGTACTTTTTTGAGATAATAAAAACTTAAAAAAAAAAAGACTTTCAGCTTTATTTCAGTGGGTTGAACAAAATGATTGCATAAAAATGTGAAGAACTAAAGCATTTTTAAACTCAATCCTTTTATTTCAGGGTCTTAATAGTAATTGGACAAATTAAATAATTGTAAATAAAATGTTAATTTCTAATACTTGGTTGAAAACCCTTTGTTGGCAATGATTGCCTGAAGTCTTGAACTCATAAATATCATCAGACGCTGTGTCCTTTCTTTTTACTATTCGGCCAGGCCTTTACTGCAGCAGTTTTCATTTGCTTTTTGTTTGTGTGCCTTTCTGTCTGAAGTTTAGTCTTTAACAAATGAATTCATCTGGCTGCTTCTGTCCTATTAAACCAACTACAGAAATGCAAAAAATGCAAAAAATAGCATGACTCAATACCAACATCTCAGAAAAACCACTTATGGGACATGCATAATGTATTATAAAAAAATCTTTATTGAAAATACAAAAACATATATATTAAAATTAATATAGTACAACACCGACAGCCAACAAGGTGATGACCAACAGAACAGTAGCTCGTATACCATGGAGGTCATACAGCAGATAATATCAGCCTATACAGTCCAAACATTTTTATCAATATAATTTTTTTTTATCAATATAAAAAAGTAAGGGGTCCAAAAAATGCATCTGCAGAAAAGAATCCTAACCAACGGGTCAGATATATAAAGGGCAAAAAAATCGGACCTAAAATACCTGAATTTGGGCAGCAGCTGGTCAGAAAAGGTAAACGAACCTCCAAGTAACGCCGAGCTCCCCCGACGTACATTTCGCGCCTGCTTTCTGAAGGGCCTGCTTTTTATATTGATAAAAATGTTTGGACTGTATAGGCTGATATTATCTGCTGTATGACCTCCATGGTATACGAGCTACTGTTCTGTTGGTCATCACCTTGTTGGCTGTCGGTGTTGTACTATATTAATTTTAATATATATGTTTTTGTATTTTCAATAAAGAATTTTTTATAATACATTATGCATGTCCCATAAGTGGTTTTTCTGAGATGTTGCTTCTGTCCTATGTCACATCATCAATAAACACTAGGGACTTAATGCCACTGCCAGCCATGCATGCCCAAGCCAGCATACTGGCTCCGCCGTGTTTTACAGATTATGTGGTATGAATTGATGCAGAGGGGGTTACATATGCAAGCAACTGATGTAGTGTGCAAAGGCTACTTGTAAGCTTCTGATTAGTCATGTCCTTATAAGGTAAACCTTTTTCCATGACTTGTGTTTCTTCTTGGGGGCTAGGATGAAGGTTCCACCTTGAGTTCACATTCCTTTTCTTAATAGGAGGGGGAGTGTTGCATATTGACTATTTTTGAGTAAGGGATTTAACACAATATAACAATATAAAAAATGTAAAAGAAATAGGCATTTTACTATATCCATCACACAGGCCTCAATCAATATTTGGTGGAAACAGGTATATTGAACCCCTTAATCAGTTTTTTGTGGAAGCAGGTATATCGCAGCCCTCAATCAGTATTTTGTGGAAACAGGTATTTCCAACCCCTTAATCAGTATTTTGTGGAAGCAGGTATATCAAACCCCTTAATCAGTATTTTGTGGAAGCAAGTATATCACACCCCTTAATCAGTATTTTGTGGAACCCGTTATATTGTAGACCTCAATCAATATTTGGTGGAAACAGGTATATCGCAGCCCTCAATCAGTATTTTGTGGAAGCAGGTATATCGCACCCCTCAATCAATATTTGGTGGAAACAGATATATTGCAGCCTTCAATCAGTATTTTTTGGAAGCAGCTATATCAAACCCCTTAATCAGTATTTTGTGGAAGCAGTTTTATCGCACCCCTCAATCAATATTTGGTGGAAGCAGGTATATCGAACCCCTTAATCAGTATTTTGTGGAAGCAGGTATATTACACCCCGCATTTTTTATTTATTTATTTTGCCACAACAGTTATATCATACCACCCTGTTTATTTGGGGCAACAGGTATATTGCAGGACTCAATCAGTATTTTGTGGAAGAAGGTATATCACACCCCTCAATCAGATTGCCGCATCGGTAATGTGGTGTGCACACGGCCGCTGTCCATGCATTGCGGACCCACTTTATGCCCTAAAGGTGTACATAGCCTTTAAGATGGATAGTGACACCTCATAAAATAGATAATACTCAGTATTCCCCATATGTCTACTTTATACTGGCCTTATTTTATATGTCATTTTATTTTAGGACGTTAGATGGTTAAGAATTTTAGAAGCAATTTTAAATATTTCCAGGAAAATTTAAAAAACCCACTTTTTAAAGGACCAATTCAGTTATGAAGTGACTGAGGGGCTTACTTCAATTAAATCACCCATAAATGATCTCATTTTACAACCTACCCTACACACCTCAAGTTATTCAAAACTGATTTTTACAAACATTGTTAACATTGTTAACAAGCATTAAAGGAAAATGGAGTGAAATTTCAAAATATTGTTGCAAAGTGTTGTTTGAGCACACTGCAGGACTCAGAAGGGAAGAAACGCTATATGTTACTCATTTTCTCCTGAATATGGGAACACCCTATATGTGGTCATATACTGCTGTTTTTTGCACACTGCAGGGTTCAGAAGAGAAAGCGCACCATAGTCATTTGAGGCCTAGTTTGGTAATTTATGCTGCAGTGGACAAAAACTGCAGTGACACTGATGTGAAAAAACCCCGAAAAAGTCACCCCATTTCATAAGCCATATCCCCCCAGAATTTACAGATGGGTGTAGTAATCATTTTGAACACATAGGCGTTTTTCAAAAATTCACATCACATGGTGTAAAGTAGTGTTGAGCGCGAATATTCGAATAGCGAATTTTTTTAGCGAATATCGGCACTTCGCTAATTCGCGAATATTTCGAATATAGCGCTATAAATTCGCTATTTCGAATATTCGGGTTTTTTTTGTTTTTTTTTTTGTTATATTTTTTTCTTTCCCTCTTCCCAACAGTAGTTCTTACCTGTCCTGAGGATTCCTGGCTTCCTGGCTGCTCTAGTCAGTGCCCATTGCCGCTTCTGCCGACTTCCGTGCTCATGGAGCGTCCCCATCCATGGGAACGTCTCCATATACTAAAATGTACTGTCGGATTTGAGGAATTACGTTGAAATCGCAATGCGATTAATTCAAGTTATATTAATCGCATTGCGATTTCAACTTAGAGCTGGGTTTATAATGGGTCAGCTTGCTAGAATGAACGAAGTTAATGAATATGGAATATAGCAGCACTGCTAAGTTGAATTCGCAATGCGATTAATTTAACTTAAAGTAATCGCATTGCGAGTTCAACTTAGCACTGCTAGTGCCACTGCTATATTCCATATTCGTTAATTCTAGCCTATGTAAGATAGCAGTGCTAAGTTGAAATCGCAATGCGATTACTTCAAGTTAAATTAATCGCATTGCGAATTCAACTTAGCAGTGCTGCTATATTCCATATTCGTTAACTTCGTTCATTCTAGCAAGCTGACCCATTATAAACCCAGCTCTAAGTTGAAATCGCAATGCGATTAATATAACTTGAATTAATCGCATTGCGATTTCAACGTAATTCCTCAAATCCGACAGTACATTTTAGTATATGGAGATGTTCCCATGGTGATGGGGACGCTCCATGAGCAAGGAACTTTATGGTTGGCTTGGTAGAATTAGCGAATAGAGAATATGACGAATGTATTCGTCATATTTCTCAAAACGAAGATAACGAAGTATTCTACATCTTCGTTTTAGCAACTTATTCGTCAACCTCGCTAATTCTAGCAATCAAATAGGAAGGTTGACTATAGAGACAGCTGTGTTAAATTCGCTATGCGATTTTTTTTTTTAATAGAATAATTATATTACTTGATATAATTATTATAATTATTCTATTTATTAAAAAAAAATATATAAATAATCGCATAGCGAATTAAACACAGTTGTCTCTATAGTCAACCTTCCTATTTGATTGCTAGAATTAGCGAAGTTGACGAATAGGTTGCTAAAACGAAGATGTAGAATACTTCGTTATCTTCGTTTTGAGGAATATGACGAATACATTCGTCATATCCGTCATCTTCGCTATAATTCTAGATATGAAACCAATAGGAAAGTAGCCTTAAGTTAAAATCGCAATACGCGATTATTTAAATCGCATATTAATCGCGGTAACTAGAATAATGACGAATATTCGATTTCGACGAATATGAAACGAATATTTATTCGAATATTCGCGAATTTCGTCGAAATCGAATATGGCACCTGCCGCTCATCACTAGTGTAAAGTTAAAATTGCTAGTTTTCCACAGTATATGGTGTGCATAGCTTGTGTCATGTGATACATGTCACAACCTTTATGTTGTTAGGAAGGTTCTACTGGGTACAGAAATGGCATAAATGTGGACGTACACTGCTATTTGGGAACACTACAGGGTTCAGAAGGGAGAGATCACCTTTTTGGTCTTGCGGCGCATATTTTGTTGGATTGGTTTACATGCCATGTTACTATTGAACAACCTCTGGGGTACCAGTACAGCCATTCTCTGACAACATAACATTTATTTTTCTTACTGAATGTGTGTGTTTGTTTGAAGGATGAGTTGCAATCAACTATTTTGGGGTACATTGAAGGTTATTACACTGGCGCTACCCTGATGTGAATAAAGTCTCTCGCTGTGGTACCGCAGTGGTATCGCTACCACTGTTACTTTACTGAGTTAACTAAGGGGGAACAAACAATTCTAGAAAAGGGGTTAAAATTTGCACCCAGTAAGTATTTCAATAAGTTTGAGGCATTCATAGGAATACGTAAATTTATGAGAAAATTGGCCCTGAAAAAACACTTTATAAAGAAAAAACAGAAAGAACAGAAAAAACAGATGAGTACAAACAGGGAAAAGGAAGACAATCAACAACAATATAAAGAAACAATAGGAGAGGAAAAGGAAAAAATTAGAATAACACAGAGGGGAGAGGAGAACTCAAAAGTAGGAGACCATAAGCATACCACCTTGAAATTAAAGTCAAAGTTTCATCCAGTTCAGGAATACTCCCAGTCATTCAATAACTTTATGAATGCAGTAACGAAGGATATACGAAAAATAAAAACCCCCAAAAAATCGAAACGACAATATATGAACAACATCTCAGAAGAAGAACAAAAAGCCATAACGAAAATGCAGGAGAACAATGAGGTCATTATAAGACCAGCAGATAAAGGGGGGGGGGGGGATTATAATACTAGATAAGGACAAATATAGAGAAGCATACAGATTATTGAGTGACAAAAAAACATATAAAATACTATTGAATGATCCCACCGAGAAATATAAAAAGGAGCTGGTCGCATTAATAAAGGAAGGTAAAGAAGAAGGAATATTAAATAAAAGGGAAGCTGATTTTGTAGATATAAAACAACCCAAAATTGCAGCGTTTTATCATAACCCGAAAATTCACAAACATGCAACAGAACCGCCGGGGAGACCGATTGTGTCGGGGGTAGAGTGCTTAACTAGCAATCTATCCAGATACGTGGACCATTTCCTGCAGCCTTGTGCAAAGTCTATGCCAGCATATCTTAAAGATACGCAACACATCCTAAACATTTTAAATAACATACAATGGGAACCACATTACATTATAGGGACACTGGATGTCAAATCATTGTATACGATTATAGAGAACAAAAAAGGGTGTGAGGCAGTTAAATCATGCTTACAAAATCGAGGTGAACTAAAAGAGGTTCAGATTAATTTTATAGTAAAATGCATCATGTTTATTTTAACTAGGAACTACTTTATATTTGAAGATAAGTTTTATGAACAGCAATGGGGTACGGCGATGGGGACGAGATTCGCACCGGGGTTCGCTAATATATATGTTGGACAGTGGGAACAAGAAACCATTTGTCCCAATGGCGAGCCCCGGGCGAATCTCGTCCTATGGAAAAGATTCATCGACGACGTCATTTTTATTTGGAGTGGGGGGGAAGAAGAACTATCAAAGTTTTTAATTGAATTGAATAAAAATGACTTTTATCTGGAATTCACTGCCACTGTGAATAGAAAGGAGGTTACATTTTTAGATTTAGTAATTTATATAGAGGAAAATAAAATACAAAAAAAACTTACAGTAAACCGACAGATGTGAATAGCTTTATCTCACGGGATAGTTGCCACCTTCCACGATGGCTTGAAAATATTCCGAAGAGTCAATTCATGCGGATACGGCGAAATTGCACCAAAGGGAAAGAATATATAGAGGAGGCAAAAAAACTACAACAAAAGTTTGAACAGCGAGGTTACAATGAGAATATATTGAAAGAGCAAAGAGAACAAGTGAGACAGATCGATAGGCAGGATCTACTTAAGGAAAAACAAAAGAGAGAAAAAAGTGAGGAAGAGGAAAATAACAGCATCCCCCCCATTATTACACAATACAATTGCCAAACAAAAATATTAAGGTACATAGTAAACAAACATTGGGAAACCCTAAAAGAGGAAAAATAATAGGAGACCTAATCCCAGATTATCCTAAATTTATATACAGAAAAGCAAAAAATTTAGGCAGCTTAATAGCCCCCACAAATAAATGTATCACCTATAAAAACCAACAGGAAGGGAAAAGGAAAAATAAAGAATCATCTGGAAGAACGGGATTTACCCATTGTGGTAAATGTGGAGCATGTAAGACCCTCAAAATTATGAAAAACAAAATAGGGATACAGAAAATAACGAAAATGGACAAAAATGGAGGCAATAATGAGTATAATATCAATGAACAGATCACCTGCAGAGATGAAGGGGTAATATATATAATAACGTGCCCGTGTAAAAAAAATGTACGTGGGACGTACAAAAAGAATGTTGAGTAAAAGAATAGGGGAAGATCTATATAATATAAGAAGAAAATATGAAAATCATCCTTTGTCAAGACATTATGCAGAAAAACATGGGGGGAACATACATGGCACCTCATTTACAGGAATAGAAAAAATTGAACGGGATGTGAGGGGGGGAGACTTTATTAAAAAAATGTCTCGGGCAGAATCCCGTTGGATCTTCAACTTGAATACACTCATACCGGGGGGATTGAACTCTGAAATTGAGCTATTTGTATTTGAATAAAGCACAGTAAGGGTTAACGGTAGGAGGGAGAATGAATCTATTTATAGGAGGAAGCTAGGAGGTCCGGATAACATCCCTGAGGAAGAATACCGAAGTATTCGAAACGCGTTGGAAGGAAGTGTGTACCTCCACAGACTCCGTAGCTCAGATTGTGACGTCACAAGCGCTCCGTGAGAGCGAGAGCCAAACTACGAATCTCCATCTCGTAACTGCAGCTCGCCACCGGCCGGGGCAGCGTAGTTAGAGTAAAGAAAAAACAGGGAAAAGCCTCCTTTGAATCTCCCTCCTTGGAATGTGCGCTGAAGTTGGATGAAAGAGGACATACGGGAACAGCGTGCGCCGTAGATCAGGTACGCACAATTAGCCGTATAGAATTACATCCCAATAGAGTGAGCCCACATAGGAGGGGGACAATAGGGAGTGCATCGCGCGGCACCTACAACCACTATATTTTGGGGTACATACAAATTTTTACAGTTTTTATTCTATTTTTTTTTTTTTTTTTTGGGAAGCAGGATGAAGGAAAGTCAGCAATTCTGCCATTTCTTTTTGTTTTATTATTGTGGGGAAAAATGATGTTATCTTTATTCTGCTCGTCAGTACAGTTACAATAATACCAATTTTTGATTTTTTTATGTTTTACCACTTACACAAAACATTTGTTTTTTTAAAATCATGTTTTTGCATTGCCATTTTCTCAAAGCCATATATATATATATATTTTTTTACATTTTTATGACAATGAGTAACATTTTTATTGGTACCATGTTGGGGTAGTTTTTTTGATTGCTCGATTTTATGTTTTTACATCATTTATCTGATTGGGTAGATCATGCGATATTTTAATTAAGCCTAAAGCCGGTTGTTAAAAACACAGCAATACCTAATAGGTCTATTTTTTTTTTTTTCCTATTTTTTACACATTTAAATGATTTTTAAAGAGGCTCTTTTTTCTTTCTTTAATTTTTTTTTTTTTTTTATTGTGTAAAACTGCAACCACAGTAGGCAGGATTGCACAGACAGTGAGCCCTAACTTGAACTCAGCTCGCTTTCCCTGCCTGCTTGCAGTGCAAGCCTTAGGGGGCAAGTAAGCAACTAGTTAATGTTCCATGCTCTGCTAAAGTGCAAGACATTCACACAGAGAGAGACAGAACAACACCGAGATAGAGTTGCAAGGAAATGAGTCGGGACAGAACGGACAATACAGTACCAATTCGCAAGACAGGGGTAGTCAAATAGCCAAGCTGAAGTCAGAACAGGACAAGAAACATAGTACCAAAACACTAGACAGAGAGTGGTCAAAGGACAATAATAGAAGCAATCCAAATGCACACAGAACAGGATCCAGGAGCATAGCTAGGGAGCCAATGACTATCAATAGCACTAGTATAAGGCCAGGAAGAATTTAAATAGAGAGCTGAGTCCTAGGATCAGAACCCGATAGTGTTTTGACTAATGAAATGCTAAGTCGTTACCTAACACACAGGAATAGATCGGTTGAGCAATCAGCCCACTGTGAGTAGAAAAAACATTTAATCCTGCTGCTAATGACACTATCGTGTTTCCAGGTGGCTTGGCTTAGCAGCATGTCTCTCCCGGTATAGTCGCGCCGAAGTTGGAGATCTTACTGCTGGAGCCCGGACAGGTAACTTTGTAACAAAAACACTTTTTTAAACTTTTTATTTTTTTCCCCCTATGGGACTTCAACTTTTCAGGATCTGATCCCTGTTTTAATCTACAGATGCAGCCAAGCTAAACTTGATGGTTAACGTGTTGAGTAAAAAATGGCACAAAAGGTATTTTTTCTCAATTTAAGATACTGTTTATTTCAGTTTGGTGATAAAAAAAAAAAAAAAAAAGTTGTAACTGGATGGTGTCCTTCATAAAATGCTCAGTATCTGACCTTATACCTTACATGCTCTATGTCCTAGCAAAGCCTCAGTCTCAGATTTTTAGACTCTATAATAATGTGTATATTAATCATTTTCTCAGTAGTTGCATTATAATATCAATTTTTCTACCATTAAATTATGTTTTGATTGCTTGCAAAAATATATTCCCATGCAAACTATTATGTTTAATATAAAGTGTTAAGATAACTATTCTTCAAAAGCCAATTAATTAAATGTATAACCTTCCTTTATTCTTTATATATAGGCATACTAGTATAATACAGAGAAAATAAACTTTGAGTCAATAATTTTCATGGTGTGTTTTCAAAGAAGCAAGGTACACTTGACCTTCAAGGATTGAACATGCTAATAAATCAATGCCATGCTTCTATTGTATGTGTTCCAGTTATATATCTGAACTGGGGAAAGTTTATTTCAAGAAATCACTTCCAAACACTTTAATAATGCAATGTTTTGTTTTAGAAATCTTTAAAAATTATATTATTGTTGTGGTTATTAATTATTATTATATAAAATGTAACAACCCGTACCTCAAGTTTCATATTGAAAAACCATTATAAAGCAGAAAGGTGCAAAATAATATTTTATCCATATACAGTGGCAAGCAAAGGTTTGGGCACCCCTGGTCAAAATTGCTGTTACCGGCAGGGGACCAATCACAGCGATCCCTGCCTTTGGATCGCTGTGATTGGTCAGTCAGTGAGTGTTGAGGAGATTGGGGCTGAGCTGCTGTGTTTACTGTGCTCCTTCTCCTTCAGGATGGCCGAGCGACCAGGTAAAAATGAGGGGGCCCAAAAAAATCACATGACCCAACCCCTCAGATGAACAACTTAAAAAAAAAAAAAAAAAACGTGCCAAAAAGACATTTTTTTGTCACCTACCATTACAAAAAGTGCAATACCAAGTGATCAAAAATATGTATTCCCCCCAAAATAGTAGCAATCAAACCATCACCTCATCCCGCAAATAATGAGACCATACCTAAGACAATCGGACAAAAAATAAAAAAGCTATGGCTCTCAGACTCTGGAGACACTAAAACATAATTTTTTTGTTTCAAAAATGCTATTATTGTGTAAAACTTAAATTAATAAGAGAAAGTATACATATTATCTATTGCCATCTCCATAACGATCTGCTCTATAAAAATATCACATGACCTAACTCCTCAGGTGAACGACGTAAAAATATATAAATACTGTGCCAAAATTACCAATTTTTTGGTCACCTTGCCCCAAAAAGTGTAATAAGGAATGATCAAAAAATCATATGTATCCAAAAATAGGGCCAATAAAAATGTCAACTCTTCCTGCAAAAACTAGCCCTTGCACAAGACTATCAGCAGATAGACAAAAAAAAAAGAATATGACGTTCAGAAAAACATATTATTTTTTCAAAAATGCTTTATTATGTAAAACTGAAACAAACAAACAAAGAAAGTAGACATATTTGATATCATTGCATCTGTAACAACCTGCTCTATAAAAATAGCACATGATCTAACATGTCAGATGAACGTTATAAAAAACAAAAAATAAAAATGGTGTCAAAACATGCATTCTTTGGTTACCTTGCCTCACAAAAGACATGATATAGAGTGATTAAAAATCATATGTACCCCAAAATAGTACCAATAAAATTGTCACAGCATCCTGTAGATTTTAAAATAGGTTCACTTTTTAATTGTTTCTACTGTGGGGTGCATCTGAGAGGCTTCAAATGGGACATAGTGTCTAAAAACCAGTCCAGCAAAATCTGCCTTCCAAAAACCATACTGAGCTCCTTTTCTTCTGATCCCTGCCATGTGCCCATACAGCAGTTTATATCACCACATGTGTGGTGTTTCTGTAAACTGTTGAATCAGGGTAATAAATCATGTGTTTTGTTTGGCTGTTAACACTCGATGTGTTAAAGAAAAAAAATTGATCAAAATGGAAAATCTGCCAAAAAAGTGAAATTTAGAAATGTAATCTCCATTTTCCTTTCATTTTTGTGTAATAACTAAAGGGTTAACAAAGTCTGTAAAATCAGTTTTGAGTAACTTTAAGGGAGTAGTTTCCAAAATGGGATCATTTATGGGTGGTTTCTACTATGTAAGCCCCACAAAGCGACTTCAGACCTGAGGGTTTTGCTTCTAAAATCCTAAGCCTTCTAACGTTCTAAAAAAATAAAATGACATTTACAAGATGATGCCAACATAAAGTTGACATATGGGGAATGTTAAGCAATAAATATTTTATAAGGTATCATTTTCAGTTTTAAAAGCAGCAAAATGAAAATTTTGAAAATTGCAAATTTTTCAACATTTTTGGTAAATTTGGGATTTTTTCATAAATAAAGGTGAAATATATTGACTCAAATTTATGACTTGTCATAAAGAACAATATGTCACGAGAAAAAAATCTCAGAATGGTATAGATAAGTAAAAGTGTTCTAAAGTTATTACCACATAAAGTGATACATGTCAGATTTTCAAAAATAAGCCTGGTCACGAAGGTGCAAAATGGCCTGGTCATTAACGGGTTAACTGATATTTCTTAACCACTACAGGACGGTCCTGTAGTTCTGAGTGGACGCATCGGCGCGTCATCTCGCGAGACTTCCTGTGAACGCCCGCACGAGCGCGCGCGTGTTCACAGTGCCTCGCGTCTCACAACTTGTACTGCAGCATGCCAGTGAAGATCAATCGCTGGCAGGCTGTAGATGCGAAATAATTCGCGTCAAACAAGTATCTCAGACGCTCGTCATCAGGTTTATTTTGAGTTTGGTCGAGAGTAAGTTTTCTCTTAACTCAATTAACAAAACTTTGGCCGGAATGTTATTCTTTTTTAAAGTTTTTGGTATTCCACCAATAAAATCTAATTTAGTTTTGAAGCAAATTTTAAGGGGCTTAAAAAGGAATAGGATTCCCAGAGACAAAACCAGACCTTTCTCTCTATCTAATTTAAAATGCATGATTAATATGCTATACCTTTAGTGTGTTCCTCCTTTCATGAGTCTTTCTTATTTGAGGTGGTATACATCCTTTCCTTCTTTGCAGCGCTCAGGATAAGTGAAGTTGCTGCAAGAAATAAGAAGGAAGCTTCTCCAATCTTATGTTCGGATGTTATGCTTTCAACTAATTGGCTCAAACTTTTTATCAGAAGGTCAAAGAAGGACCAATTACATAAGGGTCATTGGCTGACTATTAATTCCTCTACTGAGAAATCGTTGTGTCCGGTTTTGGCATTAACCAGATAGTTAGAATATAGAAAGAAGGTTTCTGACTCTCCTCTATTTGTTCATGCATTCAATTCGCCAGTGACAAGCTATCAATTTAATTTTGTTATAAAAAAAATGCTTGGAATTATTGGGTTTATCAGATCTCAAATTTTCAGCTCACTCCTTCAGAATAGGGGCAGCAACGTTAGCAGCTACAGTAATCAGAAGCTAGATGTTGAAGCTATAATAAAGATTGGACGCTAGCAGTCTAACAGGTATAAGCTTTACATAAGACAGAATTTGATTATATCTTAGTTTCTTTGCAGGTCTACGTGATTGGATTTTTGGAAATCACATAGTGCATAGGGCTGAGCAAAGGGTGTGAGAGAGGAATTATTCTGTTAACCTGGGTATTCAGGACCGAATTTCAATTTTTTGGAGAGGAAAACATTATTTAAGACTTAAAGACGTAAATTTTGAATGTCACAAAATGCATATGTTATACCCAACACCTGATATTTTGATTATACACGTTGGTGAAAATGACATGGGTAAAATTAGCTCAGTAAAGTACATTGGAGAATTCAAGGAAATATGGACAAAATTGTTTAAGTTGTTCCCTAATACTTACATGTCTTACTCTAAAATGGTTGCAAAAGGTAACTGGAATCATAAAAATCTTAGTTTTCTAGAAAAAATAAGGAAAAAAATTAATAAATACTTGCAAAAATACTTGATGAATAATGGCTTTTGCTCTTATAGACATCAGGAGCTAGAGGGTTTAATTCATGGTTTATATTCTATGGACTTGTTGCAGCTGTCAAATATTGGTTTGGATATAGTGGCGGTGGGTTTCCAGAATATTATTGAAGAGGGCCTGCACTTGTTGGGGGGTGCCATGTAATTTTCAATTGCATGGCGCATGGGGTAGGTCACTCTCTAAGTGGAAAATTTGTGGATGTTTTATTAATTAATGTTGGTTGTTGGTAAATAACAGAACATTGCGGCCTCTTCTTGCTACTATATAACAGTATTCATATTACTATTCATGTTATTAATAAAGAGTTTAAAAGAATTCAGAGTAGAGTGGTATATTGTAGAAATGGAAACTAGGCCACCATGAATGGGCCCTAAATCATTGTTTATACAATGAAGGGAACACATGGTGGTCTGGTTTCTTTCATTGTATAAAGTGGTGTGGTGGTATATAAATAAAGTTTTCTTACCTGATACCAGGGTCTATGGGAAAGGCAACGGTCATTTTGATCGGGTGCCAGTCTGCTCTTCTGGGATTGATGGTCCTTGCAATGGTCCCCAGAGTGAAAATGGCTATAAAAGAGGAGAAGAAACGGTAAATGCGCATTCACGGCGCAGAAATCGATCGATCCTGCCCTCCCCCCTTTTTTGGTTCTTTCTCTGAAGAATCATTCGTCGCGATGTTCTGCTATGGCGTAAGTCACTCTTTTTGAGTGGACGATTTGGTTGTTGGTAAATAACAGAACATTGGGCTTCTTCTTGCCACTATATAACAGTATTCATGTTACTATTTATGTTATTAATAAAGAGTTTAAAAGAATTATAAGTAGAGTGGTATGTTGTAGAAATTGAAACTAGGCCACCATGAGCTGAAGTTGCAGTGCCTGAAAGACTGAGGACAAAGCGAGGTCCACATACACCCCGTGGGGTTACGGCACTGTGCAAATCCATACCTGTGTTGTGCTATAGATACGGGACTTTATTGTTTCTTTAACGCCGGCTGGCACAAACCGTTCACTGCTGTTTACTGCCTTAGGGCTCTTTCACACGAGCGGATCACATGCGTGGAATACACTGCGTGAAAGAGTGCCAAGCCTTGTTACGTACAGCAGAGACACTGATCATTTACATGATTGATAATGCTCTTTGCCTCTCTGTGACCTTTTTACTACAAAATCACAGTAACAACTTTATCTCACTGTGATTTTGTAATAAAAAGATCACAGAGAGTCATGTTAATGTTAATGCTCAGTGTCTCTGCTATCCGGAACGGGGCTTGGCTCTCTTTCACTTAGCAGATTCCCCGCACGACATCCACTTATGCAAAAGAGCCCTTATTGTTTTGTCAATAATAAAAGACAACCGTTGCTTTGCTTTCACCGCTAAAAGGCTGCTGCTGTATACTTATCTGAAGGCTACCATTGGGGCAGATCCCAACAATATATATATTGTCAACAGGTCGTGACTGAAGCGCTTGCTATTACTCACGCTCCGTGGTCGCTCGCTGGCCCGCACTTCGCTGCACTGGATCCTGACACATTGTCAGGACATAGTGCACATAAGCGCTCACTGTGACCTGACGCTGTGTGACAACGCACCGTGCGAAGAAGAAGAGGCTAAAGAGCTGAGGAGTGTTGGCGGCGCCCCTACAGGAGAGGTAATTATTTCACTGGAGTGAAGATGGTGTCACTGGGGGAGCTGAGGGCATGGGGGGGGTGATGGAACAGAGGATTGATGGCATTGGGGGTGATGGCACAGAGTACTGATGAAATGGGGGTCATGGCACAGAGTACTGATGGCATGGGGGTGATGGTACAGAGTACTGATGGCATGGGGGTGATGGTACAGAGTACTGATGGCATGGGGGGTGATGGTACAGAGTACTGATGGCACAAGGGGGCTGATAGCACAGAGTACTGATGGCACAGGGGGGCTGATAGCACAGAGGACTGATGGCACAGAGTACTGATGTGTGGGGGTGATGGCACAGAGGACTGATGGCACAAAGTACTGAGGGCATGGGGTGATGGCACAGAGGACTGACAACATGGGGGTGATCACACAGAGGACTGATCTCATGGGGGGGCTGATGGCACAGAGGACTGATGGCATGGGGGGAGTGGATAGCACAGAGGACTGATGACATGGAGGAGCTGATGACACAGAGGGAGCTAATGGAACAGAGGACTAATGGCATGGGGTGTTATAGCACTGGAGGGAGCTGATGGCACAGATGACTGATGGCATGGAGGAGCTGATGGCACAGATGGCTGATGGCATGGGGGAGCTGATGGCACAGAGGACTGACGGCACTAGGGGAAGCTGATGGCACAGAGGGTTGATGGCACTGGGTGGAGCTGAAGGCACACAAGACTGATGGTATGGGGGCTGATGGCACTGGGCGAGCCGATGGCATGGGGGGCTGATGGCACAGAGGACTGCTGACACTGGGAGTAGTTGATAGCAGAGGGGACTGATGGAACTGGGGGAACTGATGGCACAGAGGACTGGCACAGAGTACTGATGGTATGGGGGTGATGGCACAGAGGACTGATGGCATGGAGGTGATGGCAAAGAAGACTGATGGCACAGAGTACTGATGACATGAGGGTAATGGCACAGATTACTGATGGCACAGAGTACTGATGGCATGGGGGTGATGGCACAGAGGACTGACAACATGGGGGCTGATGGCACAGAGGATTGATGGCATGGGGGGCTGATGGCTCAAAGGACTGATGGCATGAGGAGAGTTGATAGCAGAGAGGACTGGTGGCATAGGGGAGCTCATGACACAGAGGGAGCTAATGGCACAGAGGACTAATGGCATGGGGGTGATGGCACTGTAGGGAGCTGATGGCACAGAGTACTGATGGTATGGGGATGATGGCACAGAGGACTGATGGTATGGGGATGATGGCACAGAGGACTAATGGCATGGGGGTAATGGCACATAGTACTGATGGCATGGGGTGATGGCACAGAGGACTGACAACATGGGGGTGATGGCACAGAGGACTGATGGCATGGGGGACTTATGGCACAAAGGACTGATGGCATGGGGGGAGCGAGCTGATGGCACAGAGGACTGATAGCATGGGGGGGGCTTATGGCACTGGGGGAGCTGATGACATGGGGGCTGATGGCACAGAGGACTGTTGGCACTGGGAGTAGCTGATAGCAGAGGGGACAGATGGCACTGGAGGAGCTGATGCCACAGAGGATTGATGGCAGGGAGGCTGATGGCAGAGAGAATTGATGGCATGGAGGGCTGATGGCTCAGAGGACTGATGGCATGGGGGATTAGATAGCACAGAGGACTGGTGGCATGGGGGAGCTCAAGACACAGAGGGAGCTAATGGCACAGAGGACTACTGGCATGGGGGGGTGATGGCACTGGAGGGAGCTGATGGCACAGAGGACTGATGGCATGGAGGAGCTGATGGCACTGGCGGGAGCTGATGGCACAGAGGACTGATCACATGGGGGTGATAGCACAGATGGCTGGTGTCATGGGGGAGCTGATGGCACAGAGGACTGACCGCAGGGGGTGATGGCACAGAGAGACTGATGGCATGAGGGCTGAAGGCACAGACGATTGATGACATGTGGGTGATGGCACAGGTGAATGATGGCATGGGGTAGTTGATAGCACAGAGAGAGATAATGGCACAGAGGACTAATGGCATGGGGGGTAATGGCATTGGAGCGAGATGATGGCACAGAGGACTGAAGGCATGGGGAAGCTGATGGCACTGGGGGGAGCTGATGGCACAGAGGACTGATGGCATGGGGGTGATGGCACAGATGGCTGATGGCATGGGGGAGCTGATGACACAGAGTATTGACCGCATGGGGGTGATGGCACAGAGAGACTGATGGCATGGGGGCTGATGGCACAGAGGATTGATGGCATGGGGGCTGATGGCTCAGAGGACTGATAGCATGGGGGGAGTTGATAGCACAGAGGACTGCTGGCATGGGGGAATTCATGACACAGAGGGAGCTAATGGCACAGAGGACTAATGGCATGGGGGCTAATGGCACTAGAGGAAGCTGATGGCACAGAGGACTGATGGCATAGGGTAGCTGATGTCATTGGGGAGAGCTGATGGCACAGAGGACTGATGTCATGGGGGTGATTGCACAGATGGCTGGCATGGGGGAGCTGATGACACAGAGGACTGATGGCCATGTGGGGGCTGATGGGACAGAGGGATGATGGCACGGGGGGAGCTGATGGCAAACATGACTGATAGCATGGGGGCTGATGGTACTGGGGGAGCTGATGGCACAGGGGTCTGATGGCACAGAGGACTGTCGGCACTGGAAGAGTTGATGGCAAATAGGACTGATAGCATGGGGGCTGATGGCACTGGGTGAGCTGATGGCACAGGGGGCTGATGGCACAGAGGACTGTCGGCACTGGGAGTAGCTGATAGCACAGAGGACTGATGACACTGGGGGAGCTGATGGCACAGAGGACTGATGGCAATGGGGGAGCTGATGGCACAGAGGGATGATGGCACGGGGGGAGCTGATGGCAAACAGAACTGATAACATGGGGGCTGATGGCACTGGGGAAGCTGATGGCACAGGGGGCTGATGGCACAGAGGACTGTCAGCACTGGAGGAGCTGATGGCAAAGAGGACTGATAGCATGGGGGCTGATGGCACTGGGTGAGCTGATGGCACAGGGGGCTGATGACACAGAGGACTGGCGGCACTGGGAGTAGCTGATAGCACAGAGGACTGATGGCACTGGGGGAGCTGATGGCACAGAGGACTGATGGTACTGGGGGTAACTGATGGCATGGGGGATTGATGGCATGGGGGGGTGATGGTGGTGAATACTGATGGCATGGGGGGGGCTGATGAGTTTTTATAAAGGAAAACATTCTTTTTATTAGTCTTTTCTTATTAGAGTACTTGTTAATCATCGGATTAATCAATAGAATACTTGATTACTAAAATATTCAATAGCTGCAGCCTAATATATATATATATATATATATATATATATATATATATGTTTAAAGTGAGTGATGACAAAAAATATTGGCCTCCAATCCTCCGTGCATTATAGTAGTGCACTACTTATGCCAATATAATGTTCCATCTCTAAATTTGGCATTAACAAACTGATTGTTGATAGAATGTTTAGCGGCGTCCCGCTTTACTTACTGATCGGCGGCATCCCGCCGAGTTATTTCAGTCAATATATTTGCTGGTATTTCAATCGCTGCTAGAACGGATTTTATCTGTCCTTTTACCTTACCCCTCCGTGGCTCTGGATACCGCTCCGCTATACAAAAGAGCCGGTGTCTTGCGAGCCTTCCTTCTACCGCGTTTGCAGGTGTCAGCCACTGGTTTAGTTTGTGGCAGTGCAGTGATTATTCTTACGCGTCAGGTTCGGGTCTTCAGGGTTGGTTTGGTATCGCGTTCTTCCAGCAGACAAAATATGGAAAGTACACGGATGTCATCTGTAGTTTTTGTGGATATGTTTTTTGCAGACCGCAAAATACATATGGTCGTGTGCTTGTCTAGAGCCCTAAGTCAAATTAAACATCCGAAACACAGAAGCCCAAAAGACAGTGATCACAGCAGACTAACAGCACAAGCCAAAATCTCAGACACACACACATTTTATATATATATATAATATATATATATATATATATATATACTGAATTGCTCAGGGAAAGGACTTTTTCATCAGAACTGGTGAAAAATTCTCCAGATTCAGCACAGGGCAGGGGAGAGCATCGAAACATGAAATACTCCAATGCTCATGTCAGATGGATGAGTGGGGGAAAAGGGGTTATGTCCGGGTTCAGCTCTGAACCCGGACAACCCCTGTAACTCTGCTACATCCGTAAATTTGTATGTTCTCTCGGTGTTTGCGTGGATTTCCTCCAACACTCCAAAGACATACTGATAGGGAACTTAGATTGTGAGCCCCATTGGGGACAGTGTGATGCTGTCTGTAAAGCACGGCGGAATAAGTCAGCGCTATATAAGTGCATAAAATAAGTTAAAAAAAAAAAAATATATATATATATACACACATTTACATTCTACAAGCATACATGTATTATACACACTATATATAAATATATATCAATCATGTATACAGCATATATAGAGCATGCATATACATTTACTCAGTCAGCCTACTTTCACACTTGCGCTATAGCAGGGTTCGGCAGGCTGTTCTGGTGGGGGGAACTCCGCTCTGGGCAAAAACTGCAGCTTGCTAATAGTGAAAGGGGCCGGAGCGGACTTCCGGCAACACACATGGGCTAGTCAGGGGAAGAGCCTGCCGGACCCTGCTAGCACAAGTGTGAAAATAGCCTTAGACAATTACACATACATATATCACACACATACATATGTACAGAATACAGTACACTACACAGGCACATGTACATATATGTAAACACAAGTGTTGATCCCGAATATTCTAATCACAAATTTTTATTGCAAATATCGGAACATTGAGGATTTTCAAAAATCTAAAATATAGTGGTATATATTCGTAATCGCGAATATTCTATTTTTTTTTCCATCAGTAATACTGCTTCTTGCTTGTGGACCAATGAGAAGGCAGCAATGTCTTTGTCTGAGCTTAGCAACATCCCTAGCAACCAATAGGAAAGTTGCCTACCCCTTACTATATAAGAACCTCCCCAGCAGCCATTTTCTGCTGTTTTTTGCAGTAGTTCAGAGAGAGAGAGAGAGAGAGAGAGATTGCTGTGCTCTGTGCTTTGCAGACTCATCTGGATCTTTATTTAATTACATTAGATAGTTAGCTCATATATATGATACAAATAGTTAGTGGGAGATAGTCAGTGTAGGTTAGATAGTTATATAGTGTAGCTGATAGTTTCCAGTGCAGGGTGTTAGGTAGTGTAATAGGAATTACTGTGCTGTGATAGGGATTAGTGTCTCTGTTAGACATAGTGCTGTGATGTCACAACAATACTTACTGCACCAATCAGTAATATCTACTCAGACTTGATAATATGTGAAGTTGCACATATTGCGCCAAAAAATGTGCATCATTAGTGCTGATTTGCGCAATAGTGAAAATAACAACTGGAGATCGCAAAATCTTGAATTTGCAAACTTATTGTGAATATTATGCGAAAAATTTGCAAAATATTATGAAAAGGAATATTGCCTATGCCGCTCATCTCTAGTAAACACACACATATTACACTGGCACACACTTCCATTCTGTGCAGGTCTCCAGGGTATACAGTCAGGATTGATCGGAGGACATCTTCTCCTCAGCAGGGAATGCAGCAGGCTCTCTTCCCTCTTTCCTCTGTCCCGACTGCTGCACATGGATTATATAACAACAGAGGAGGACTCTGCAGTGTGCCAGGACAGGGAAGAAAAAAATCTCTAATTTGCAAACTTATTGTGAATATTATGCGAAAAATTAGCAAAATTTTGTGAAAAAGAATATTGCCTATGCCGCTGATCTCTAGTAAACACACACATATTACACTGGCACACACTTCCCTTCTGTGCAGGTCTCCAGGGTATACAGTTAGGATTGATCGGAGGACATCTTCTCCTCAGCAGGGAATGCAGCAGGCTCTCTTCTCTCTTTCCTCTGTCCCGATGATGCACATGGATTACATAACAACAGAGGAAGACTCTGCAGTGTGCCAGGACAGAAGAGGAGCAGAGTTGGGGAGGGGAGCACTGGGGAGGCTTCTGAAGGAAGAAGCACATCTTTAATGGTTAAAATTAGGTTTATAGGCTTGGAAAGTATAGTTTGTGGATTGAAAACTGCCTGAAGGACCGTGTCCGGATAGTTGTGGTCAGTGATTCCTTTTCAGAATGGTCCCAGGTTATAAGTGGTGTACCCTAAGGATCAGTGCTTGGTCCTCTATTATTTAATTTATTTATTAATGATATCGAAGACAGGATTAATAGCACCATTTCTATTTTTGCAGATGACACTAAGCTATGTAGTACTGTGCTGTCTATGGAAGATGTCCATAAAATACAAGCTGACTTTGACACTCTAAGTGATTGGGCATCAACTTGGCAAATGAAGTTCAATGTGGATAAATGTAAAGTTATGCATCTTAGTAGTAAAAATCTCTGTGCTTCATATGTCCTAGGGGATGTAACATTGGGAGAGTCACTTACAGAGAAGGATTTGGGTATCCTTGGAAATGGTAGATTAAATAACTGCATACAATGTCAATCAGCTGCTTCTGAGGCTACCTGGATATTGTCATGTATTAAGCGAGGCATGGACTCGTGGAGTAGGAATGTAATTTTACCACTTTACAAAGCATTGGTGCTGCCTTATCTGGAATATGCAGTTCAGTTCTGGGCACCAGTTCATAAAAAGCACGCTTTGCAGCTGGAAAAAAGTACAGAGGAGAGTGACTGATAAGGGGCATGAAGAGTCTTAGTTATAAAGAAAGATTAAAATTATTGAATTTATTTAGTCTTGAGAAGAGACGTCTAAGGGGGGATGTGATTAACCTATACAAATATATAAATGGGCCATACAAAAAATACGGTGAAAAACTGTTCTATGTGCCTTCCAAAAACCACATGGCGCTCCTTTCCCTCTATGCCCTGCCATGTGCTTATACAGTAGTTTAGGACCACACATGGGGTGTTTCTATAAACAACAGAATCAGGGCAATAAATATTGAGTTTTGTTTGGCTGTTAACCCTTGCATGGTGACTTGAAAAAATGGATTTAAATGGAAAATTTTCCAAAAAAAATCGAAATTCAAAACTTTTATCTCCTTTTTCCATTAACTGTTGTGGAACAACTAAAAGTTAACGATGTTTGTAAAATCAGTTTTGAATACCTTAAGCGGTGTAGTTTCTAGAATGGGGTCATTTTTGGGTGGTTTCTATTATGTAAGCCTTACAAAGTGGGTTTTTAAAAATTTCTGAAAATTTTCAAGAATTGCTTCTAAACTTCTAAGCTTTGTAACGTCCCCAAAAAATAAAATGGCATTCCCAAAATGATCCATACATGAAGTAGACATATGGGGAATGTAAAATAATAACTTTTTTGGCAGTATTACTATGTATTATAGAAATTGGTAAATTTGGGATTTTATTTATAAATAAAAATACCTTTTTGTTACTCCATTTTACCAGTGTCATGAAGTACAATATGTGACAAAAAACACTCTCAGAATGGCCAGGATAAGTGGCCGTGTCCTTAAGGGGTTAAGAATTTTAGGTGTCACTTTTTAAAGATGTTCAATTTATCAGTAAGTTTTGATCCACTCAAACCTATAGCACTTCACAAAGGACCCTTGCTTTGAATTTCACTTTACAAGAGCTCACTTTGGTTTCAGCTCATTCACCCTTGTATTTTTTTTTATTTTTGCATTTTAGGTTTTCACTCCCTGCCTTTTCGGGGCTTTAACTTTTTATTTGTTCATATAGCTGTAAGCACTTTTGCAGGACAAGTACTTTCCAATGGCATCATTTGATATTGTATATAATGTAGTGAAGAGCTGGAAAAAAATTCCAAATGTAGTGAAATTTGAAAAAAAAATGCAATTTCATCAGTTTTATAGGTTTTGTGTTTACAGCATTCCCAATGTAGTAAAACTGACCAGTTACTTTCATTCTTCAGGTCAGTAAAATGATGGTGATACCACATTTATATAGTTTTTCTTCTGTTTTAATACTGAAAAACCTTAACTTTTTTTATTCTTTTCATCACCATATTCTGACCCTATAAACTTTTTTGTATTTATGTATGTGGGGCTGTGTGAGGGCTAATGTTTTGTAGGGTGATCTTTACTTTTCATTGACACCATTTTGGGGTGTGTATAACTTTAATAGTAAGGGCAGTTTTGCACATGGTGATGCCCATAATGCTTTTTTTATCTATTTTGTTTGCATTTTGTATAAAAGGGGTTGATTAGAATTTATATATTTTATTTATATAATTTGACACATTTTAATATTTCCCCTAGGGAACTAATAATGATAATAATGATAATAATAATGATAATAATAATAATAATAATAATAATAATAATAATAATAATAATTTGCCCACCAAAGGTGTACATAGCCTTTAAGGGTTTAAAACACACATACTATTATAATCGTTAATTTCTAACGATAATTTGTTTTCCCTTAGTCCTAACAGCAGCACAGATGGAGTTAACTACCCCCCGTGGACTGGCAGGACCGGCTGAATGTTTAATGAGCCCAAGACTACCAACTCAATTTAACAATTAAGTATCTCCTTAAAAGGAGGAAGTCAACCCCCAGCCCACTGTGTTTATAGTAAGAAAAAAACTAGACTTACTAGGGTGGGAAATTTGTGTGCTGCTGTTAGGACTAAGGGAAAACAAATTATCGTTAGAAATTAACGATTCCCTTACGTCCTACCAGCAGCACAGATGGGGAGATAGCAAGAAGAAACCCCTAGGGAGGGCCTCCCTGCCTGGCAGAACTAAGAAAAGTCTGCCCAAAGGCCAAAAACTCAGCTAGACTGGCATCTAGTCTATAATGGGAGATGAATGTCGATTCAGAGCTCCAGGAGGCAGCTTTGCAAATCATGTTGAGAGGCAGAAGACTCCTCTCGGCAAAAGGAGTAGCCACAACTCTAGTAGAGTGGGCCTTCATGAATCCCGGAGGGTCCAGAGATTGTGGAAACAAAGGATTCCTTAAAAGCCTCCTCAATCCACCGACTGATGGAAGGTTTGGATGCCTTACAGACTTTAAACTTACTGTCAACAGGATTAGTAGATTCTCATCTTTCCTGAACTCCTTGATCTATCCACATAGATCCGGAGACATCTCGAGACGTCCAGAGGATGTCTAGCAGGTTCCTAGGAGGAGGTGGTAGATGTTGACAGAACCGGGAGGAATATCACCTGGTTGATGTTCTGGAAGGAAGGAACTTTAGGCCTACAATACGGGAGGAATCTAAGAAGGTCCCGGTCATGTAAGAAAATGGTATAGGGCTAATGCTGAGAGAGCTTGAAGCTCAGAGACCCTCTTGGCCAAAGTCACTGCAAGGAGAAACACAAACTTCCAAATGACGAACTTGATGTCCACCTCCTTTAACGGTTCAAAGGGGGGAAATGCTAACCCCCTGAGAACTACTGATAAATCCCATTGAAAAAAAGGGGTCTCAGTACTGTAGGCTTTAATTTTTCAGCTCCTTCAAGGAACCATTTGATCAGTGGGTCCTGAGAAAAAAGCCTGTTAAGGCAAGCTGAGATGGCTGAAACTTGAACCTTCAGAGTAGAAGGGAAAGGCCTCTATCAAGGCCGTCTTGCAGGAACTGAAGGATAGTGGAGAGGGGCGGATCTGCAGACGCCACCTCAGTTGAGTTACAACAGGATGAGAATATCCTCATAATACAAGAGTAGGCTCTCTTGGTAGAGTCCGCTCTAGAATGAGACAGCGTTCTCAGGACCGACTTTGAAAGCCCTTCTATTCCGGGAAGGGACTGATCAACCTCCAGGCTGTCAGGTTGAATCTGTGCAGATCTGAGCAGAGGTGAGTGTCCCACGACACCAGGGTCTGCTGTGGGGGGAGCCTCCAATATTGTCCTCGACTCAACTGGGTGAGCTAGGTAAACCAGGATCTCCTCGGCCAAAACAGAATGATGGCTATCACCGAGGCCCATGGAAAAGGGAGGGAAGATGTAAGCCAGCCTGAACCTCCAGGATATTGACAGAGCGTCTAACGCCAGGGGGTTGTCCTCCCTGTAAAGGGAGCAGAACCTCTCCACCTTGGCATTGAACCTTGTTGCCATGAGATCCACCTCTGGCATACCCACTTGAGGACTATCTGCTTGAATATCTCCGGATGTAAAGACCACTCCACCGACGGAAGACCGCGGTTCAGCCTCTATCATATTGAGGGAGCCTTGGATGTGGATAGCAGATAAGTGGGAAAGGTACAACTCTGCCTAATCCAGAATCACCCTGATCTCTGACAGGAGGGGAAGTGATCTTGTGCCTCCCTGCTTGCTGATGTAAAGTACCGCAGTCACATTGTCTGACTGGACTTTCACCGCTTTTCCCCGGATCTGAGGGGCTAAGTGAAGGAGGGCTAGCCGCATAGCTTGAATCTCGTGGAGATTGGATGAAAGAAGCCACTCCTGAGAAAACCAGGTCCCGTGAACTGGAGTGTCGTCTAGGTGAGCGTCCCAGCCTACTTGGGACGCATCCGTAGTCAATATGACCCAGATTGGCCCGGTCATAGACTTCCCGTCTAAAAAATGGCACCACCATCTGAGGGAATACCGAGTTTGCCAAGTCAGGGAGCACAGGGAGTTTAGCCCAGCAGGGCTGTCATTCCATTAGGAGAGGACCTCCGACTGTAGAGGGCGGAGGTGCCATAGAGCTCAAGGGACTGCTTCCGCAGACGCTGACACGAGCCCCAAACTCTTCATGAGAGTCCGGATTGGAACTCGCCGGGGAAAGGAACTTGCCGTGTTCTGAACCCGGAATCTTCTTTCTGGAGTCAACTGGAGCGACATCTCACTGGAGTCGATTATGAAGCCTAGATATCTTACTGAAGTCGACGGGCTCACGTTCGACTTCTACCAGCTGATGATCCAACCTAGGTGGAACAGAAAGGAGATTGTTACCTGAAGAAGTTGAGTTAGGACCGCTAGAGCAGAGGCTTGCAAAGCCAGTCGTCCAGATAAGGAATGATGGTCAGTCCTTGAAGCCTCAAAGCCGCCACCACAGAACCACCACCTTGGTAAAAGTGTGAGGGGCAGAAGAAATGCCAAAGGGAAGGGCAACAAACAGAAGATGCCTGACGACACCGGACACCTGGATCGTGATCCTGATATACTTCCTGGAACCAGGATGGATCGGGATGTGCAGATATGCATTCTTGAGGTCCAGGGTTGCCATCACATCTCCAGGATTGACGACGTGAACTACTGACCTGATGGTTTCTATACGAAACTTCACCTTCCTTATAAATCGATTGAAATATCTCAGATCGATAATCATCCGGAGATCTCCTGAAGCCTTGGGAATCAGAAAAACTAGTGAATAGTTCCCTAGGCCCCGTTCTCCTGCCGGAACCTCCTCCAGAGCCCATTTGCAAATGTAGTCCTGAATGTAGGCCTCTAGGATCGCCTCCTTGGCAGCTTGTAGAAGGTTGATCTTGACAACCCTGTCCAGAGGAATAGAGGTGAGGTTGACTAAATAACCGTCGGAAATTACATTCAGGACCCAGGGATCCGAGATCTCTCGGATCCATTCTTCTCAGAAGTGGGAGAGACGACTCCGACGGGTACATGAAGCTTAGGAATGGGGAAGCCTATTGGCAGGACGAACGGGAATTAACCAAGAGCCTCGAAGAGGCCCGTAGACAGGAGGTGGATTTTCCATCTTTGGCTCCTCCACGCCAAAATGTAATATGGGCCGCTGATCCCAGTGCCGTGCTAGATATAGGTCCCTGACGTTATTTGATAGTATTGTTACAGGGTGCCAAAGGCGCACTTGGTCTCCCATGAGCCACAGACCTGCTGCTTAGCTTCGAGAGCAAGGATCTGTGTTTGGCCTCGTTCCCAGGACTTGCTTTGCTAGCAGGGAAGCTCCCTTGCTAGCTTCAACTGGAACTGTGCGGTATCGCACAAGAAGTCCGTAGCCAGGTTGATGGTCTTGAAAGCAGCCAGTATGTTGTCCTGGAAAAACCCTCTGGTTCACATCAACTTGAATTTGATCCAGGCGAGACTGTAGGAATGTAGAGACTTCAAAAGCCGCTATGGCTGTGGAAGTGGAAGCTGCAGTAACACCCCATCTTAGTGTGCACTTTGCAAGGGTGTCCTGCAGCTAGACCCATCGTCTGCAGGAACCAGAGTGCGCTTGGACAACTTGGCAATAGCCATGTCCACCTTGGGAACGGATCCCCATGAATTAAGCCATCGGGAACATGGATTTAAACTTCTTTGTTAAAACCGGACCTTTTCCACTCTATATCATGACAGAGAGGAGGGTCTCATCCGCTTTTAAGACACGAGGTGCCCAAGTAGCGGGAAACGGAGGCTCCCCACAGTCAACATGGCAGTCTTTCCATGGGAGAAAACACGTCAGCTCTTCCTCATCCGAGGAGGAAGAAACTAAGGAGACCAAGAAAGTCTCTCTACCGGGACAAAGGTCTCCATAGGGGCCTGGGCAGGAATAAGAAGCCTTTCCATCCAGCAGGCCTATGACTCCTTTAATAGAGCCATTGATACATATCCTGCAATGTAGGTTCACTAGAGGTCAGAACCCTCTAACGGCAGCTGTAACACCTGGTGTAGGTTAAGTCAACGGACCCAGGGATTCCAAACCGGTCTCCCAAGCTGGTATTAGCCCAGCCTTAAGCTGTTTAGCTTCTGCAATCTCACGAGTGCAGGTATGATCAGCTTACAATCCCACGGAGAAGACAACACTGCGGGAAAAAAAGGGACAAATAAAACATTTGTAAACCACCCATCTATGCAGGAAAGGTAGAAAAACAAACCGGAGGCAGCTGAGGAAAAAACACCACAAGTGGAACAACACCAATTTTAGGACTCTGGGAGCTAGCTGAAAAAGCATATGTAGCCAGAGACCGAACTGGAGCACACAGCCTCCCAAAATAGGGGAAAGGGAGGGATAGCCAATCCACCTTTCCCCCAGTAAATCCTCCACAGGAAGAAGCATAAAAATGCGGAAAAATCGTATCCGCGATAAAAAAATCGTGCCCGTGAAAAAACTCACGCCCGGATTACCCGGAGGTGACGCAAATGGAGAGTCCCCGCGTCACCTCCACACAGGGACCGGGAATCCTGGACCAAGGATGCCGCCAAAATACCCCAGCCAGGCGCAACTGCGCAGGGCCGGCAGCAAATAAGCTGCCGGCCAAACTGACAAGGTACCTAGGAAAAAGGCAACGCCGTTACCCAAACGAAAAGAAGGCTCCCCGCACTTTCCATAAGAAAGGGGGAACAAACCGGCTAGTCCACCTGTCCAGGAGGACAGAAAAAAACATAATGGGCTGGGGGTTGACTTCCTCCTTTTAAGGAGATACTTAATTGTTAAATTGAGTTATTAGTCTTGGGCTCATTAAACATTCTGCCGGTCCTGCCAGTCCACGGGGGGTAGTTAACCCCATCTGTGCTGCTGGTAGGACGTAAGGGAAATGAACATGGTTCAAAATGCATCTCTATATGTCATGATCAGGGATGAGAAAATCAAGCTTTGGATAATTTGAAAACATATTTTAAGATGTTTTTAAATACGCAGATAGTAATACCAAAGTAATTTACTGAAGTCTCGTGCAACTCCAGCCAAAGAAAGTTTTCCTCCACGGAGCGAATGCATGTTAATGCTATACATAGAAAATAGAGATGAGCGAATTGAAGGTAACAAAGTGGAATTCGTTCCAAATTTCAGAAAAAATTTGATTTGTAACAAATCGCATTTGTTCCTAAAATGGCTGCTACACGTGTGAGGACATGGGGCACGATCACCCACACTGACATGCATGCAGCCATCAGCAGCCCTGTGATGTCACAACTCTATAAATACGACGGCCATCTTAGATTTTGCAATTCACCAGCGTGCTGCAGGCGATAGGGACAGTGATAGGAAAGACTTGATTGTAGTAAAAAAAAAAGTGCAGGGAAAGATTACTCAAGGTGTAGGGAAAGGATGGGGAGTAATCATTCCACCAGCATTTGTGTTGAACAGGGTTCATTCGGGGAGGTGACAGCCTGGGTAATAGGAACAATCCGATTACACCTTGCTGCACTAACTGGGGATCCAAATTGCCATTATCCAGCTCTGTAATTCCAGCGAACCTGTTTTATTATTGTGCAAGGGCTGTTTGATACAGGCATTAACAGGGTTTATTACAAGGAAATACTTCTACATTTTATTTGCCCTTGTGCGGTGCAGTTATATGTTCTAAAGCATTTTTGGGCTTGTGTTATTAGGGAAAAAGGCGCTTATTAGACGTTGTGTGGTGAAGGGTGAAAATTACAGCCCTTTTTGTTGTGTATTAGTGGCAAAAGAAAAAAAAAAATATTTGCCGCTCTGCGGTGCAGTTATCTGTTTTAAAGCTCAATTTTCCATGTTTTAGTGTGAAAAGAAAAAAATTGCTGTATGGGATAAATATTTTTATATTTAATTAGTACAGGCGTTTTCATATTTTTTTATTTTTTATTTTTTTTTGTGGAAAGAGGGTTTATATATATATATATATATTTTTATATATATTTATATATATTTTATATATATTTTTTTTTATATAATATTTTTAAACACTTTTTTTTACGTTAACCTTTAAGTCACCCTGGGTAACCAGCAATCATTAGACTTCCAAATTTATTCTGTAATGAGTATATATCCATCACAAAACACATCATTAAATGTATTCCAATAAAGTGATTCCACCTGCAGGCCTGTACTGGAATACAACACATAAAGCTCAGAGCCATGACTGGCATATAATAGCTTTCCCACTTTCAGTCGGGGAAATCTATTACAGGTGCGCGTCTCCTGCATCTTCCAAGCTCAGATGCTGTGGTCACATTTGAGGGGTTAAATGTATGCAATTGGCCTAATGACATTTGCCTCGGGCTTCTGCTATTTGAAAGGAGGTGCCATCTTTGAAGTGATGACTTCCGCTGTACATATGCGGCAGAGATTGGGAAGGGTTAAACAGGCTATTTGTTAACACTGTAAACCATGCGTATACTCATAAGTGCTTAAACGGTGAGAATGAGAAAAAATAAGTAAAAATGAGTAAAAACATGAGTCCTAGGAGATATGTCATATACGAAGTTTCAGACCAATCAAAGCACTTTTAAAATTGGGCAGAATTGATTTTGACCTAAACTGAATGATTTGACTGATTTGTTAGAGTTGGAAAATAGAAAGAATTTCAAGAAATTTGCTCATCTTGAGCAGAGATATAGATAGGCCGATTTTGTAATTTATTTCTTTGGGATTCATAATGATAACTAGGCCATTCCACACTTGTATTTTGGTCAGTATTTTTCATCAATATTTGCAAGGCAAAACCAGGAGTGAAACCTCCACAGAGAAAAAGTAGAATCAAAAGATTTGCATCTTTTTCATTTTGACCCACTGATGTACAGATAAATGAACCAGCTTGTAACAAACCAGGTTTATGACAAATGTTGCAAAATTTTGTACGGCAGACGAAACCAAAGCTTTTCAGATTCATTTAGGACAAACCCAATAAAACATTGTGTAGTGCCATTTTAGTTTCAATAGTTTTTTATTGAATTTTTCAAGAGAAAGACACAGCCATTCAAACAATAGCTAGTTCCGTGGGCGCAGCCACTCAGTAGGGAACATATTAAGGTGGACGCAGCCACTAGATGATAAGCGGAGAGCAGTGGGCGCAGACACTAGTGAGTAAGTAAGTAAAATATTATCACAAAGCCTCAACAAACAAGGCGAATTCAGAAAAGGTGTACAACAAAACAAAAGCATTGTAACGTGTTAGATGCCTGGGCATCCGCATGGATGCTGCCAACCAGGTATCCAAAGCACAATGCTATGGGGAGTTTGATACCAGGAAGAATATAAACACACAGGGCGGTTAAAACAAATCCGGGCAGGGAACGCAATGTGTTCGGGTTCACCATAGTCAATTCAAGGGTTATGGAAGCTGAGACAAAATCAGTAGGGAATTAAGCTGAGTACAAGGGATTAGCTAGCCAAGGGGCCCATGAGAGGTCACGTTTTTTCAGACTAACAATGGACGGAGGGAGACGTCTCTCGTATCTACAAGTACAGTTAACAGTTTGAATTACTTCTTCATATGAAGGAGGTAAAAGTGATTTCCAGTGGCGAGTAATCACTAGTTTTGTGCTTAGAAGGATATGACCCACCAATGGAGCATGAGAGCGAGGGAGTTGAGACAAACCAATTACTAAAAGGGCCATCTCGGGGAGGGGGAGACTTGTGTCGTGGTAAGCTGAGAAATAAGAGAGAACACTTTTTGCCAATGTGTGTGCAATTTAAAGCATGCCCAGAGGATATGGTATAAAGATCCCAACCCTCTGCACTCCCTCCAGCAAGTGGGGGCCACTGCCGGGTAAATTTGGCTGAGCCTCAAAGGCGTAATATACCAAAAAAGGAGTATTTTTACTCCAGCCTCAAAATGAGTAACACACTTGAAGTTTGACAAGGAGAAGTTGCCTCCGTCCATTGTTCTCTCGAAAAGGAGTGTCCCAGAGTCCTCTCCCAGCGGGCAATAGGTGGAGATTTTTTGAAAAGGGCCTTGTCACCTAGTAGGTCATATATATAACGTGTGGTTTTACGTTTATGTAAGGATGGATTACAAAACTGTTGGGTAATTGATATTGGGAGTGAAGCTATTCAAAAGGTATTAAGGAGGAATTCCGAACCATTTGGTCTAGATTATAAATCCCAGAACTGCGCCAAATAGCCAAGTCCATCTCCCCTATCCCCTTCTCCAGCACTCTCAAGGAGATTAATTTAGTAGGGAACTTCTCCAATTCTCCATGAGTCGAATGGAAGCATAGCCAGGAATTCAGGGCATGGAGGGTAGTGAGTAAGGGGTGAGTTGGGTGGCCAGAGGAGGTGAGCGAACCAATCAGGTAGTCTTTTAAAAAATGCGTTCAGAGGTACGCTGATTCTATCTGTATCCAATGTTTGTCAGGAACTTGGTCCCACCAGTCTCTCACAAAGGATAGACCAATAGCTAGGTAGTAATCTTTTATGGAGGAAAGTCCTAGATTGGGGGGGGCAGCTCGCCTTTTGCGTATCATTAATTTATGGGCGATTCTAGGCCGGCTGCCGTTCCATACATAACAGTTTACTAGGGATTGTGCTTTCTCAAAGAAAGACTCCGGAACCAGGATAGGGAGGGCACAGAAGATGTATAGTAGCTTGGGCAATATCATTATTTGAAAGGAAGCTATCCGACCTATCCAGGAAAGATTTTTCATTGAAAGATTTTGGGTATTTTGAGAGGTAATTGTCAGGAGAGGTTCGTAGTTACGTTTGTATAATAAAGAGCAGGGAGTGGTGATTTTAGTGCCGAGGTATGAAATTTCTTCAGTTTGCCAGTCTAATTTATGTTGGATTTTAGGGTTATCTATAGTTTGGGCAGGTATATTTATCGGCAGTACTTGAGTTTTAGACTCATAGATTTTGTAGTAAGATAATTTTCCGAAATAGGAGATGAGTAGAGTTGGAGCGAACACCTGGATGTTCGGGTTCGAGAAGTTCGGCCGAAGTTCCCGAAAATGTTCGTGTTCGGGATCCGACCCGAACTTCACCCCGAACCCCATTGAAGTCAATAGGGACCCGAACTTTTGTGCACTTAAATGGCTGTAAAATAGTCCTGAAAAGAGCTAAATGTAGGTAAATGCCCTGCAAACATATGTGAATAGGGAAATGACTTAAAATAAAATACTGAAAAATAATAAATAAACATTCTAAACTTGAGCCCAAGTGAGTGACAGTGGCACCTGTCACCCAGCAAACAGATGATGTGGCAGCAACGCCACCACATCTGTCATTGTCACCAAGCATCTCCACCAAATGCCATGGAAGTGTTTAGCTATCAGCTGTCCATCTCCCAAACACTGGAGAGAAAAAGAAATAGAAAGAGGAAGTACCCCCCTACCCATGGCTCTGAATGCCTTATTTCCTGGTCCTTTGAAATGCTGTCATTCTGTCTGGTGGTGGCTATCCCACAGTATGTGTATCCCAGCCGCCGCTACTTTTGCAGGCGAGCCATCCCTTTCCTGCACTTCCAAGTGGCAGACAAAATCAAGTGTGAACGCTATCTGTGGCAACGTCCACATAACCAACAACACAGTGGGTAAATGTAGCGGCTGGCCCAAAGGCGGATAGCATTTTTGTGAATGTCCTTCTGCCCCCGAGGATTGCTGGGCATTTCTCTTTGTATCCTGTTACCTCCTCCTCCTCCTCGGCTTCCTCCTCCTCTACCTCCTCCTCATCCATTCAGCGTAACACCTTCACCACCCACAGCAGCACAGCCAGGGGGAAATGACAGCAGGTTGTTTTAAAACTTGTGTGTTTGTGGGACAAACCCCGCACCGCGCAGGAGCTGTGGACAGGCATGGAACAACAGACCGACCGTTGGTTGGTGCCACTGAGCCTCCAGGCCGGCCTGGTGTTGTGCGCTAATGGGCGAAATATACTAGCAGGTCTGGGCCTAGCCGGTTTGACACACATCCCCTGCCTGCCACATGTGCTGAATTTGGGGTGCAGAAATTCCTTAACACCAGACAGTGAAAATCAATTCAGTTAATCGAACACACACAACACCCCCACGCCCCCTTTACTCAAACCATTAACAAACTATTTACAAATTTTCATAAAAACATATTAAAAAAACTATAACGCAGCTAAACTTACTATATAAACAAACAAAACTATATACACACCTTATCCTTAACTTAAGGCCAGTGACATCCAAGTGGCTTGAATGGTGGCTTCCTGCACCAACATAGTCCCTGGCCTGGAAAACAATTGTCCAGCCAGGGCACAGTTCTGGAGGATGAGGAGGATAAGTAGGATGTGGAGGATGAGGAGGAACCGTGTTCTCAGCAGGGTGGCACCCAAGCCAGCTCATGGGCAGCTGGGTCACCATCAGCACCTCAGAAGGCTGGGTTAGCATTGGCGAAATGTGGGAAAGCTTTGTCATCACGCCACAACAACCTGCACCACCAGCAGATCTGGAACGTCTTAGCAGGAGGCAGCATTTCAGCAACATGGTGGAAGAGTACACGTACTTATTGATGGGTTTGCCCAGGGGCGTAGCTACAGGGAAGGGTGGGAAGCACACTGTTTTGGGTCCCTGACCTAGAAGGGACCCATCCAGGAGGAGGACTAAAAGACTTTGTCAGGGCCCCCTCAACAGTATTATACAATGAAATTAGATACAGTGGCAGTATAGACAGTGTAGAAAGCGAATGGAAAATAAACCCAAACAGCCTCACACCCTACACACTCAACACCCCCCCCCCTTTCACTCACACCATAAACAAACTATTTACAAATTTACTTAAAAACATATTAAAATAACTATAAGGCAGCTAAACTAACCATATAAAGAAACAAAACTATATACACGCCTTATCCTTAACTTAAGGCCAACCAAATACAAGTGGCTCGGAGGGTGGGTATCTGCACCAATATATGCCCTGGCCTGGAACACAATTGTCCAGCCAGGGCACAGTTCTGGAGGATGAGGAAGAGGAGTAGGAGGAACGCTGGGGGATACGGAGGACACAGATGATATACCTCCCTCAAAGAGGATAGCTTGTCCTTGCCTCTGGTCAGCCTGGCAGGCATGAACGACTACATGCTGCAGTGCCTGCACAACGACCGCCCAGTTACTGCCGCATTCTAACTTTTGCTGATTACTGGGTAGCCACCGTGCTGCATACCCGTTACAAGGACAACGTGCCGTCCTTAATTCCCTCACTGGAGTGTAATAGGAAGATGAGCCTGCTAGTAGACACCCTGCTGATGGCATTCACACCTGACACTGTGGACTCAGTGGACAAGGTGAAGGCAGAGGAGGAGGAGGAAGAATTTGCCAATGCAGCTGGGTCACCAGCAACACCTCAGAAGGCAGGGTTAGCATGGGCAATATGTGGAAAAGCTTTGTCGTCACGCCACAACAACCTGCACCACCACCAGCAGATCTGGAACATCTTAGCAGGAGGCAGCATTTCAGCAACATGGTGGAGCAGTACACGTACTGAATGATGGGTCTGCCTAGGGGAATAGCTACAGGGGAAGCAGGGGAAGCAACTGCTTTGGGGCCGTGACCTAGAAAGGGCCCATCCAAGAGGAGGAGGAGGACTATCAGTATTATACAATGAAATTATATACAGTGGCAGTATAGACAGTGTAGAAAGCGAATGGAACAGCTGCTTGGCCTGGTCTGAGAGAGCGATCTTTAGTAGCCACAGGCATAGCGGCATGAAAGGAAGGGGTTTGCGCAAAAATTGCTCTCTCTCCCCTTCCTTTCCATCACATGTGTCAAGCCCAGCGTTCCCACGCTGATTAGCTGTGTGGCTGCTCTCCACCAGACTGAAGTATATCAAGCAGCAAACATCCAGCTGCCTTTCACCCCACTGACACCAACTGCTGGCAATGTCCATGTCCGTGACTGGGAACGCTCTCCTGGACTTGCAGTAACAGAACAAACTTAATCAGCGACATTCCAACTCTCTGGAATTGAACTTTGCACATGTTTGAACGTCTGTACGAGCAGTGAAAAGCCATGAATGTTTTTGTCATGCACCAGACTGCCCCAGCAGCAGGGAGAATGTGATGCTTTGCGATCAGTTTGTAGCAGATCATCCGAAAAGCATGTCGGTTGCTGAAGCCCTTCAAACAGGTCACAAAGTTTGTCAACAGAGAAAACTGCGGCATCAGCAATGTCATCCCCCTCATATTTATCTTAGAACAGAAGGGACAACGGCAGAAGAAGAACAGCTAGCGCATCTTGCTGCCTGCCCTAAAGATGTTGGGCAATCAGCCACTACTACCACAACCATTACTACTACCACTACTATAACCACTTTTACTACTACTACCCATAGACAGCTGACCTACTGACTTGTATCTTCCATGCTATGCAGCTTCTGCTGCTGCTACTATTTTAACCACGTGCCTGTTATTATCCTATACTTTCCACATTCACACTGCACTGCTTCTGCTCCAAATTAAAAGGATGAATTTTTCTAGGCTCGTTCACAACAAGCCACTGTTTCTTCTGACAAACACTTGTGTGTGTCATATGGGCAGGCATTCTGACCTTGTCAAAGCATAATTTTTGGACTCTTTGTCCCACAAAAAGACACTTTTTAATCCCATAACACTGTGTGTGTTTAAACACCATCTGCCGGACAATTTATTTAAACTTTGGAATATGAAATAGCATACAACTTGTGATGGTGGGGTGCATTTTTAACCCCTTCCCGCATGTAGGTATGTAACTGTATGTCCAGATGGCATGTAATTTCACACAATTTGGTGTACAGTTACACCCAAACTGTTAACCAGCGCTGTGACAATTTAAAGTATCACAGCCCCAAAGTCTATGCTCTCACCAAGAGCAGAGACACGGGAGAAGAAAGTAAAGGACCAATAAGAGTGGTCCCTTATTGCCAATTGTTCTGATTGGTTAGTCTATGCAGACTACAATAACCAATCTGAGCTTGGCAGTCTAAAATGCCGTTTTCAAGTTCTGATCTCCACTCTGGAGATCAAAGCTTGAAATAAGCCATGGTCCCCTTTGTGCCCCCAATGCCTCCCATGGCCACCTCATGTCCCCTGTGCCCCTGATGCCGCCATGACCCACCATGTTGTCCCCTGGTGGCTCTGTTTGCCATCAGCAGCGTGTGTCATCTGTAACACACAGCTAACACTTTGCTGCAATGGCCAAGATCGGTGCTGGAATTTAACCCCTTAGATGCCGCAGTAAGTAGCTACGTTCAGCATCCATGGAGTTAAACAGAGGGAGGACCTCCCTCTCTCTCATAGGACCGCTGTGATGCGATGGCTGCAGCCTTCTGGTTACCATGGCAGCCGGATGCCTTAGAAAAGCACCCAGGCTTGCAATGTAGCTAAGCCTGACAGGTCTCATCAGGCTTATGGCTCGTTCACACGAACGTTCTTTGTGTTCCGCATACGGGCCGTTTTTTGCGTTCAGTATACCGTCCATATACAGAACCATTCATTTCTATGGGTCCACACAGCGTTTTTCCGTTCCACTACATTTTGAGTCATGTCCTATTATTGCCCGCAAATCACGTTTCGTGACTCCAATCAAGTCAATGCGGGTGTTAAAAAAAAATGGAATGCATGCGGAATGCATCAGTATGTCTTCCGTATCCGTTCCGTTTTTGCAGAAGCATCTATTGAAAATGTTATGCACAGCCCAATTTTTCAATGTACTTACTGTTAAAACATTATTATATCGCAAAAAATGGATCACAAACGGAAACGGAATAGAACGGAAGCAGAACAGAAACACTACTAAAACCAAAAATGGAAAAATGGATCAGTTAAAAATGGAACACAAAACCATACGGTCGTGTGAACGAGCCCTTAGTATCAGTGAAATACTGACAATACAGTGCATTGCAATAGATGATTATTGCAGTGCACTTAACAGGAATCAGACCCACTGGATCTTGAAGTGTAAAAATAAAAAAAGTTAAAAATTTGAACAATAAATGAAATTTAAATAAATAAATAAATAAAAAAATGCCTTTTCCTATATCCCCTCATTTATAATTTATTAAAAAAGGAAAAAAATTAAACTACACATAAGGCTACTTTCACACTCAAGTCATGGATGGATCTGTTCAGATAATACAACCGTCTACATCCGTTCAGAGCAGATCCGTTTGTGTTAGGCCTCTTTCACACGGCCGTAGGTGTTGCGTGTCCGTATTGCGGACCGCATTTGCAGATCCGCAATACACGGGCACCATTCCGATGCCATTCAGCACGGATGCGGACCCATTCATTTCAATGGGTCCACAAATACGTAGATGCGGAACAGAATCACGGAACGGAACACTAGGGAAGCACTACGGAGTGCTTCCGTGGTGTTCCGTACTTTCGTCCCGCAAAAGGATGGAACATGTCCTATCTTTTTGCGGGACGGGCAGATCGCGGACCCATTCAAGTGAATAGGTCTGCGATCCGCTGCGGCTGCCCCAGGGTGGGTGCCTGTGCATTTCGGGCTGCAATTTTCAGCCTGCAGCACGGGCACATGACAACTACGGCCGTGTGAAAGAGGCCTTATCTTTAACATGGCCAAGACTGATCCATCTTGAACACCATTGAAAGTCAATGGAGGACAGATCCATTTTCTATTGTGCCAGATTGTGTAAGTGAAAATGGATCTGTCCCTATTGACTTAGGCCTCTTTCACACGTCCGTAGTTAGCGCGTGCCCGTGCTGCGGGCCGCAATGCACGGGCACAGTCTGTGAGGCAGCCGCAGCGGATCGCGGACCCATTCACTTGAACGGGTCCGAGATCTGCCCGTTCCTCAAAAAGATAGGACATGTTCTATCTTTTTGCGGGACGGAAGTACGGAACGGAACACCACGGAAGCACTCCGTAGTGCTTCCGTAGTGTTCCATTCCGTTATTCCGTTCCGCATCTCTGGATTTGCGGACCCATTGAGTTGAAAGGGTCCGCATCCGTGATGTGGAATGGCCAGGGAATGGTGCCCGTGTATTGCGGATTCGTAAATGCAGCCCGCAATACGGGCACGTGACACCTATGGCCGTGTGAAAGAGGCCTTACATTGTGTGCCAGGAGGGATCCGTTTGGCTCAGTTTCATCAGACAGACACCAAAACGCTGCAAGCAGTGTTTTGGTGTCCGTCTCCAAAGCGGAATGGAGACTTTGGCCCAGTTTTGTCAAGCGGACTGCTTAGAGGCAAACTGATGCATTCTGAGCGAATCCTTTTCCATTCAGTATGCATTAGGGCAAAACTGATCCGTTTTGGACCGCTTGTGAGAGCCCTGAACGGATCTCACAAATGGAAAGCCAAAACGTGAGTGTGAAAGTAGACTAATTTGTATTGCCACGTCTATAATAACCTGATCTATAAAATGATCATATTACAAATCCCGTGTGGTGAACGCTGTAATAAAAAAAAAAACAATGACGGAATTGCTGTCACATCAAAAGGGGATCAAAAAGTCAAATGTATCCTAAAATGATTTCAATAAAAATTCCTCACATAACTACTTTAGTGAAAAAATAAAAATGTTATGGATGTTAATATATGAAAATGAAAAATATAAATTTATTTTTTAAAACAAAAGTGATTTTATGCCTATAACAAGGGCTTCCGTAGAAATCACTGGGCGCCATAGAATCTAAATTGGGCCCCTATGCCCCATTTATAGCCCATCCTATTACACGGTTCTGGCCAATGTATATAGCAGTGTACTGATATCTGAGGTACAAGGTATATTTCAGCAAATTCCATTTTAGAAAATCTTGATGCCGCTCATTCCCTTCTGAACGCTGCTGTGCCCCCAAACAATAGTTTATGACCACATATGAGGTGTTGCCATTATCAGGAAAAAATGCATAAAAAAATTTGGGGTGCATTTTCTCCTGTTATGCCTTGTGAAAATGAAGAATTTTGGGCTAAAAACATTTTATTAGAAATAAAATGTATTTTTTCATTTTCACAGGTGTTTCTAAATTCTATGAAACAGTTGTTGGATCAATTTTCTGGTTGTTTCCTTTCTAGGGGTACCTCAGGGTCTTTTCAAATATAACATGGCACCCGAAAACCATTCCAGTAAAATCTGCCATCCGAAACAATATTGTGTTCATTTCTTTCTGATCCCTTCCATGTGCCCATGATGAAGATATTTACAACCATATATGGGGTGTTTCTATAAATCAGGGTAATAGATATTGAGGTTTGTTTTGCTGTTACAGGAAAAATTTATTAAAATAGAAAATCTGCACAAAAAAATGAAATTTTAAAATTTTACCTCCATTTTGCTCCTTCATTTCTGTGGAACACAGAATTAAAAAAGTTTATAAAATCAGTTTTAAATAAATTGATGGGTGTAGTTGATAAAATGTGGTTATTTTTGTGTGGTTTCTATTTTTTAAGACCCTTAACTAGGGTTTGTACCAAATTTTGGGGTGTTCGGGACCCAGACCCGAACCCGAACATTTTCATAAAAGTTCTGGTTCTGGTCCGTTGTTCGGCGATTCTTCCAGCTTTCTGAAGGGCTGCACAGCAGCCAATCAGCAAGCGTTTTACTTCTTTGCCCTAATGGTAATGGGTTAATTGGGTTAATGGTGACATTAACCTCTTATTGCCGTAAATGCATCTCTCCTCTGTCTGGGTGCCAGGGGCCTAAATTAGTGAAAATGGCCTGTTCGATTGCTGGGTGACATAAAGCTCTTATTGCCATGAATTCAACTCTCCTCTGTCTGGGTGCCAGGGGCCTAAATTAGTGAAAATGGCCTGTTACATTGGTGGGTGACATGAAGCCTGTTTTGCTGTGCATTGACCTCTCCTCTGTCTGGGTGCCAGGGGCCTAAATTAGTGAAAATGGCCTGTTCCATTGCTGGGTGACATGAAGCCTGTTTTGCCGTGCATTGACCTCTCCTCTGTCTGGGTGCCAGGGGCCTACATTTCTGATAATCGCCTGCTGCATTGCTGGTTGACATGAAGCCTGTTTTGCCATGATTTGACCTCTCCTCTGTCTGGGTGCCAGGGGCCTACATTTCTAATAATCGCCTGCTGCATTGCTGGGTGACATGAAGCTTGTTTTGCCATGCATTGACCTCTCCTCTGTCTGAGTACCAGGGGCCTACATTTCTGATAATTGCCTGTTGCATTGTTGGGTGACATGAAGCCTGTTTTGCCGTGCATTGAACTCTTCTCTGTCTGGGTGCCAGGGGCCTAAATTAGTTTAAATGGCCTGTTTCGTTGGTGGGTGACATGAAGCCTGTTTTGCTGTGCATTGACCTCTCCTCTGTCTTGGTGCCAAAGGCCTAAATTAGTGAAAATGGCCTGTTCCATTGCTGGGTGACATGAAGCCTGTTTTGCAGTGCATTGACCTCTCCTCTGTCTGGGTGCCAGGAGCCTAAATTTCTGTAAATCGCCTGATGCATTGCTGGGTGATATGAAGCCTGTTTTGCCGTGAATTGACCTCACCTGTCTGGTTGCCAGGGGCCTAACATTTCTGAATATCACCTGTTCCATTGATGGGTGACATTAACCCAGTTTTGCTAGTTATAAGCCACATCTGTGCATTGCTGACAGGAAATCAAGTTTTGCAAAAACGTATGTTACTTATCAAAAAATGCATGACTACTGATTTCAAAATGCTTGCTGGTAGACGCGCTGCTGATGGCATTCCCATCTGACGCCTCCCCAACCTACAATTTCACCTCCTCCTCCTTGCTGTGGACCTCTCTCCTCTGTCTGGGTGCTGGGGCCGAAATAACTGAAAGTGGCCTTCTCCAGTGGTGGGTGATATGACGCATGATTCGTTGCTGTGGGACCTCTCTCCTCTGTCTGGGTGCTGGGGCCAAAATAACTAAGTGGTCTTCTCCAGTGGTGGGTGATATGACGCATGATTCCTTGCTGTGGGACCTCTCTCCAATTGATATTGGTTAATTTTTATTTATTTTATTTGAAATCATTTCCCTATCCAAGTTTGTTTGCAGGGCATTTACCTACATTTTGCTGCCTTTAGCAGCTCTCTAGCCCTTTCCTGGGCTATTTTACAGCCATTTTAATGCCCGAAATTCCGGGTCCCAATTGACTTCAATGGGGTTCGGGGTCAAGATCGGGTCAAGTTTAGATCCCGAACCCGAACAGTTCAGTGAAATTCGGCCGAACTCCTCAAACCCGAACATCCAGGTGTCCGCTCAACTCTACCCTTAACCCTTTCAAGCCCAGAGTTTTTTTACGTTTTCGTTTTGTGCTCCCTGCCTTCCCAGAGCCATCACTTTTTTATTTGTCTGTTCACATAGCCATATGAGGGCTTATTTTTTTGCAGGACAAGTTGTTCTGTACTGTAGTTGTACAGGGGCTGCTGCACACACACTCCGGCTCCTCGGTTTGCCACAGTATTGACCACGGCATCTGAGGGTTAAATGTCCGCGATTGGTTGTGAACATTAGCCGCGGGTGTCTCCTATAGGTAGCAGGTGGCCACCCATTGCTATGGTGCCCGCAGCGGACAGGAGCAGGTGCCATCTTTAAACACACGCCCAATGACGTACATATTCTTCATCAGGCATGAAAGGGTTAAAGTCAATTAACTGGTCCTTAAAAATACTGACATTTCAAAAATTGCTTCCAAAATTCTAAGCCTTCTTACATCCTAAAAAATTTTTTATGAAATTTACAAAATGATGTCAACATGAAGTAGATTTATTGGGAATGTTAATAACTATTTTGCGAGGAAAAACTATTTGTCTTAAAATCTGAAATTCAAATTTAGAAAATTGCTATTTTTTATACATAAAGACAAAACATAACTCAAATATGTTTTGCATTTATGTATATAAATAACTTTTATATCTTATATTTCATACATTTTCTCCCTAAAACCACATCTAGGGGAGATTACACGGCCCGCAAGGCAGCACTCGGGACCTACAGGTCCATAGAACAGACTTGTAAGGAACCCTGCATGGCACTGTACGGGGTTTATGCATGTGGTTTGGCAAAACTCAAACACAGAATGTATTTTTCCCAACACATTCATAAGTTGAAGAAAAATGCATCACATTTTTTTAACGCATTAGCAACCGAAAACATTTTTTAAACTAGTAACTAGATCTGAACATTGTTGTAATCTCGTGCAATTAAAAATGTTGTTTAGGAAAAATGTATCTATATAGTGCCAACTGATGTTTTTTTCTTTTCCTTATTTCTCTTTCTACCTCCCTAACATTGCTTAGGTGGTCACAGATGCTTAACTACCACTCACAGTTTTTTTTTAGAAACTTTGAAAGTTACAGGGAGATATTTGCAGCAGAAAGAACATGCCCTCTGATCTGTCCCCCAGAAGAGAATCTAGCAGAGCAATGAATGGGGAGAGCTCTGGATACAGTTGAGGTAAGAGGCAAGTTCTAGCTTTGCTAGTGTATGGCCCTGGAGAAGAAATACTTTAAAGTCTGGACATTTGTGGACATTTGCCTGTTTCACCTACACAAATTCATCAACTCCTTACTTTATTTCACCTTAAAGGGTTAACTTTCACTGACTTGTACTGTTTAACTCGGTGTAACTGCATTTTATATAAATGTTGTCATTTATATTTTGCTCATTTGCACTGTGCGTTTTCATAGCACTGTGTAAAGGGTTAGTGAACATTGAGACTTTTGGGACTTTCTAGCTAATAATAAGAAGCTGGTAATTTTCCACAGCTACCATAAGGATTAAAGAAGAACACGTTTTAGACAGAAAAAACAGACTTGCTTACCAACAAAACCAGACAGAATTACCCTTTAAATGCCTGGTTTAACTCTGTTATGTCTGAAAACATGTTTCTGTCTGGAAGCTCTAATCCAAGTCTATGAGAGACAGGAGTTGTAATATTGTTTGTACATTGAACATCAAACCCTTCTTCTGCCAAGGAGGAGACTGAAGAAGTCAGCCCTATGCATTGCCTGCATTTTTTTTTTTTCTTTGCTCCTGAATCTCTCCAGGAAAGAAGCACAATAGTTTATTGCAGACCTTGACTATCTGGGCTTATTTCCCTTTGGGGTGCACCATGCCTTACCATCCTATCTGGAGAGCAGCAACATGTGGCGACACCTCAACGGTGTCCAGGGCACCCAATATAGCGTTGGGGCTACCCCAAACCCAAACATTGCACTCGAAAGAGATTGCCATGTGCTATATGATAACAATTTTTTTTTTTTATTAATCATGGAAAATCCCTTTGAATAAATATGTTGAATTATCTGCTTCAATGCCTTCTCTAATGTCACCAAAGTCATAATTAGAGACGAGTGAATCACAGCTGACGAAGTGGAATTTGTTTAGAATTTCAGGAAAAATTCGATTTTCAACGAATGCGAATTCAAATGCGAATTACCTCGCGCTGGCGGCTACATGTGTGAGGACATGGGGCAAGGGACTCTGGAAAGGCGGGATAACCCATAATGCCATGCATGCAGCCAATCAGCAGCCAGCCAAGTGATGTCACAGCCCTATAAATATGGCAGCCATCTTAGATTCAGACATTCAGTATCATACTTTGTTAAGGGATAGATGTGTATGCAGGTGCTAGGAAGAGTGAAAGAAAAAAAAATTGTAAAAATAAAATAAAAAGGAAAGAAGTGATTTACTAGTGCAGGGAGAAACGTGCAGATGCTAGGGAGAGTCATAGGAAAATCCTCATTGTGAAAAAAAAGTAATTAACAAATGCAGGGAAACATTACTTGGGGATCCAGATAGTCTCATAATACAGCTCTGTCATTCCAGCAATTAGTTATTGGGGTGCAAGTGCTATGTTGAAAAGCATTTTGTGGCTTTTATCTGAGGAAAAAGATAAATATATACGCAGGTCACTTTTGCTGTTAACTGCGCTGTTATAATTTAGTGGCCTATTTCAATACAATACAAGAAATAAATGTGCAGGTCACTTTTGTTGTTATTTGCCCTGAAAGTGTCCCCATTGACTCCGTCCCCATTGACTATAATGGGGTGGGGGCAGAGATACAGCGCAGCATGGCAGTGCACGGCCGGAGATCGCCGGACTAAAAGTACTTCAGGTCCAACTTTTTAGTCCGCCGATCACTGCCGTGCTTCGCCGTAGCTCCGTTACACGGCAGCACACGGGTACTTGCTGCATGGCGGATCCGGCAGGCTGTTCCGGCGGGTGTGAAAGTACCCTTAGTTGCCTATCTTATTAAAAATAGAACTATATATTTGTCGCTTTTAGGGGTGTTTTAATTTGCTTTTAATTTATGTAGTTCAGCTAAAAGTATGTCAGACAAAGAAGTGCTGTTTATGCCAGGCAGGTTGACGAGGGTGTAAAAGGAGTGAACTTCTTCTTGACACTAAAAGCTACCTGTAAGGTAGTCGAGTTCATACTTGAGTTATTTGGTCAGTTTTGGCGAATTTAAGTATACTTTCTTATAATTTTAATCAGGTTTTGGTTCAATTTTATATTAAACATTCAATGAATTTACTAATAAACATTACATGTTGACTAAGACAGGAGAGAATAGGCCAGTCTTCTGTTTTTTCAACCGCGTGGTGTTGCAATGGAGAAAGCATGCAATGAAAACAATTCCTCTCCACCTGGAGAAAATTCCTGTCAAGATAGCTGCAAGTGCAGTATTGGCTGTTATCGACCAAGATACTTCTGGATGCAACCTGCCTGGCATGAACAGGCCTCCAGTAGCTAAAGACAATGAAAAGACAAAGCTTAAAATAGCTTAGAGCCCGGAAGAGTCATAAATGTAATCAAGATTAAAACCATAACTACCAGGCCCGGTCTCTGCGAAAGCATCACAGGTTCCCAGTCATCAGGGAAATGAAAAGGAGGGCATCCTTATTATATATAATTCATTTAATAATAAAATATATAATAAATTTACAAATAAAATTTCCTTGTTGCCTACTACAGGAGAGAATCGGCAAGTCTGTTTATTCAACAACGTGTTGCGATGGGGAAAGCATGCCAAGAAAAAAATTCCTCTCCACCTGGAGACGAATCCTGTCAAGATTCATGAAAGTCCGGAAATGGCTGCTCATTGACCAAGATACTTCTGAGGCAACCTGTCTGGCATGAACAGGCCTCTACTAGGAGCTGGACAATGAAAAGAAGACAAAGCTTTAAGATTGCTTGGAGCCCGGAAGAGTCGAGAATTTAGTCAAGATTCAAACCAACCAACCAGGTCATGGGTTCCCGATCATCATGGAAATGAAACGCAGGGCATCCTGTGGAGCACAGAGATGGAGAGGGTCTTCAGATTCCCCCTGCACTATATGTACGTCTCAGAAATGAACCGCTGCTCCCGACAGCTGCTCCTTGGAAGGTCATGGAGCGTCCTGGTCGCTGAAGGATTATTTTGAAAGTGTGTAGAAGCTGACACGGGGCCCCCATGCTGCAGATTTCTCATGAAGACACCGGATTTTACAATATTATATTATTATTTTGTGCATTAGCAATACTGATGGATTATTGAGCAAATGCCGACCATGTGAAGACGTGTGCTCTCCAGACAGGATCCGTTTTTTGTGGGTTATTGTTCTGACGGATCACAGGAAGGGCAAAGTAATCAGTGACGTCAACACAAACTTATTGCTGACACCCTCTCCACTCTGTCGGACGTTTAATAGAACAGGTTCTGTAGACATCTATGTGGAATCAGCTGATGAGGGTGCAAAGGAGTGTGTTCTTCTTGACACTAACATTGACCTGTAAGGCTAAGTTAATACTTTAGTCATTTGGTCAGTTTTGGCCCCATGACTGCCCAAATAAGTGAAGTGTGCAGTGATTCTAATAGCGACGCCTGTCACCTGCATGTTATACTGAATCATAGTATTATTTCACTACCCCAGCACACTCCCTATGCGTGTTACTGCAAGGCAACGAATATATTCGGATCAAAGCAAATTTTTTAGGAAAATTAGGCAAATCAGCCGAATCGAATTTTTGAGAAATTCGCTCATCTCTAGTCATAATGTCTGCTTAACACTTTCAACCATAAGTCTGTATAAAGCTTTGGTATATTTTCTGCCACTTAGATTCCCATATGCATTATGTGGCTACTACTGTTTGGTTGCTATTTCCAGAAAGGCTCCTTTAGTGGAGACTACAAGCTCTGTCTTCCGAAAAAGGTCAATGCTGCACTAAATGAGGCAGGAAAAAATTCAAAAGTACGTTCAGCTTTGTAAGCATTGCTTTATGCTAATTGAGAAGTGAAAGCAAGGCGGGCGTGTTTCCAGGGCTTATACTATACTTACCCTCAGTTCACACTTTCGCGTAAAACGCCGCTTTTGAACGCACATAAAAACGCACAACAGTAAAGGAACCATGCATTCCAATGAGGGTGGTTCACACTTGCGCGTTTTTATGCGCGTTCATAGGCGCCTATAAACGTCCGACGCATAGGCAAGTTTGTTCGCGTTAATTCGGGCTTTTTTCGAGCGTTTGGTGCTAATAGACTTCAATGGGAAACGCGATAGGCGTGTTGTTCGGGCGTTTGTGCTGCGTAAAACGCGCCTATGGACGCGCGTTTTTCACAATTCACACCTCAGATTGGCCAAACTATATAGGGAGGGCTGTTTGGTCATTGGCCAACTATGCAGTCAATCACAGAAACGCGCGTCAAATGCGCCTACACTATTTACCAAAACGCTTGAAAAAAACGCGCCTACACGCCAGTCTTGAACGCACCAAAAACGCTAGGCTTCAAAACGCTCAGGTCTGAACCCAGTGTTACTAAGGATAAATGCACATATTGTGGATTGCAGTTTTTCAGTGTAGATTTTATGTGGAAAAAATGCAGCGTAATACCAGCATAATGAATGAGATTTGCCAAATCTCAGGTACATTTGCATATTTCTGTGCAGAAATTAATCTGCCACGCATATTTTAAAATCAGCAACAGGTAGCGGTAATAGACCAGGTGGTTTGCTCCTAGAGGTTTTATCTTGAGCACAGACGGTGCAGGCAGAGATATAATCATGCACATCCTTGGACAATGTGGGCCACCAGTAGTGGCGAGACGCCAGTTCTGTTGTCTTGCGGATCCCCGGGTGACAGGCCAGTTTGGAGTTGTGCCCCCACTTTAGGATACATTTTCTTTTGGCAGATAGCACGAATGTCCTCCCGGGAGCAATGTCTCTTACAAGGACAGGAGCCACTGTGATCAAGCGAGCAGGATCTACAATGTATTGGGTCGCCTGCTGCTGGTCTGCAAAGTAAAATGACCTAGACAGAGCATCCGCCTTGATGTTTTTCTCAGCAGGGCAAAAGTGCAACTCAAAATTAAAACAAGAGAAGAAGAGAGCCCACCTGGCTTGGCGAGGGTTCAGACACCGAACTGTCTGCAGATATGTGAGGTTCTTGTGATCAATGAATACTATCATCAGATGCTGGGCCCCCTCCAAACGGTATGGTAGATTTTTCAAAAAGGCATTTCGCGAGTTTGGCGTAAAGTGCATTTTCTCTCAACCACTGTAATACTAAACGTACTGTACATGCTTCCGGTGAGTGGTTAGATCCGGGTAATAGATTAGTATATCGTCCAGATACACTATTACTCAGACATAAAGCAAATCCTGGAAGATATTGTTCACCAACTCCTAAAATAACAAAGGAGCATTGCACAGACCTTCACTCATCTCCCTTTCGAATGTGGATAAGATTATATGTGTCGCACAGGTCGAATTTAGTGAAGACTTAGCTCCCTGCATCCTGTCAAAGAGTTCCGAGATTAGCGGAAGAGGGTATTGATTCTTAATTGTGACCTTATTCAGACCTTGATAGTCGATACAGGGCCAAAAGGATCGATCTTTTTTTTTGCACAAGGAAGAACCCAGCACCGGCTTAATGTACTCAGACATCGCTTGAGTCTCGGGAAGTGAGAGTGAATAGGTTCGACCACAAGGAGGAGTGGCAACTAGTGTTGCGCATGAATATTCGCATAGCGAATTTTTTTAGCGAATATCGGCACTTAGCTAATTCGAGAATATTGCGAATATAGCTCTTATATTCGCTATTTCTTTTTTTTTTTTTTTTATTGTTATATTTTTTTCATTTCCACTTCCCAAAAGTAGTTCTACATAATACATTCGTCAATCGTCATCTTCTTCTACCAAGCCAACCATAGTAAACCAGGTCTAAGTTTAAATCGCAATGCGATTAATTCAAGTTATATTAATCGCATTGCCATTACAACTTAGCACTGCTATATTACATATTAGGCTAGAATTAACGAATATGGAATATAGCAATATGATTACTTCAAGTTACAGTATATTAATCGCATTGCGATTTCAACTTAACACTGCTATATTCCATATTCGTTAATTCTAGTCTAATATGTAATATAGCAGTGCTAAGTTGTAATCGCAATGCGATTAATATAACTTGAATTAATCGCATTGCGATTTAAACTTAGAACTGGTTTACTATGGTTGGCTTGGTAGAATTAGCGAATATGACGCAATGTATTCGTCATATTCCTCAAAACGAAGATAACAAAGTATTCTCCATCTTCGTTTTAGCTACCTATTCGTCAACTTCGCTAATTCTAGCAATCACATAGGAAGGTTGACTATAGAGACAGCTGTGTTCAATTTGCTATGCGATTATATTACTTTGCTTTTTTTTAAAATAAATAGAATAATTATAATACTTCATAAATATTATAAATATTATATTTATTAAAAATATAAAAAAATTATAATAATATAGTCGCAATGCGAATTAAACACAGCTGTCTCTATAGTCAACATTCCCATTTGATTGTTAGAATTAGCGAAGTTGACGAATAGGTAGCTAAGATGGAGAATACTTCGTTATCTTCGTTTTGAGGAATATGACAAATACATTCGTCATATTCGCTAATTCTAAATATCAAACCAATAGCAGAGTAGCCTTAAGTTACAATCGCAATACGCGAATATTCGATTTCGACGAATATGAAACAAATATTCTATTTAATATTCGCGAACTTCGTTGAAATCGAATATGGCACCTGCCGCTCATCACTAGTGGCAACAGGCAGAAGATCAATCAGACAATCATATGGACGATAAAGATGGCACGGTCTCTGCCTCTTTCTTGCTGAAAAAATCTGCAAAACTTGCTTACTGCTGCGGGAGTCCATGCAGGTCTACTGGTACAGTAGGCGTTGGAAGCAGGTCAGACCTTCAATTGGCAGGTGGAATGACAGGATAGTCCCAAATTTAGAATCTGACCAGAGTTCCAGTCTAGAACTGGAGAGTGCTGACACAGCCAGGGAAGACCAAGGACAACAGGATTCACGGATGCTGGCAGCACGTAGAAAGAGATCATCTCAGAATGCAGAACCCCAATTTGCAGCTTGAGTGGCATAGTCAAGGAGAACACTGCTTAAGGGAGTGGCAGTCCATTAATGGAGGCCACTGACAGAGGCCTTTCTAGATGGATGGTAGGAAGCAGGAACTGATGGGCCAGAGCTTTCTGAATGAAATTACCGGCTGACCCAGAGTCCAGGAATGCAGGCACAGACAGTGTGATTCCCTTGTGCGAGAGAGTCACTGGAACAGAAAGTTTCAGAGAGGACTTCTCTTTGTCTAGGAACACCTCTCCAACAGATCCTAGACATCAAGATATCCTGACATTCGCTCTGGCACTTTACTTCACGTAACAGTTCCTGGACTACAGGCTTGGGATGACCAGCAGGGTCCATGGCCTCGGTGTACGGTCACGGATCAGCGGGTGTGAACCCACTGTGCCACTGACTGGCTATACTCTGGAGAGGCGTGTCTAAGTAACTACCTGGGTTTCACTAGAGCCTCTGATAGTGAGGATAGACTTTAGCTGTTAAGGTAGCTACCAGAGGCTACTTCAGAGCAATCCCTGAGTTAGTGGCAGCGGGTCCGGGTGGACTAGGAGGTGACAGGAGCAGAGATGTTACCAGGAGCAACAGTGCAGGACCGAAGGATGAGGCAGAGACGTGGTCAGACAAGCAAAAGGTCAGGGCAGGTCAGCGAGGTCACCTGACCCAATCCACACAGCCCAGGGAGTGATGCGCTCCGCCCCTAGAGCAGTGTAATACAAAACCAGCCACTGTGTCCAGGGCTGAGTGGAAGTTGTGGAGCGGAATCCTCAAAAGCAATGACACCTACACACACAGAGCCTTAGGGGTGAAATGGGAAGCACCGGCCACAGGTCACTGCTAAACACGACGCCCGGGACCTCGGCGATAAGCGGGGGATCAGCAGCATTCCGCAGTCGCTGTTACAGAACTCCTTAAGGACTGAGCCTATTTTCATTTTTCATTTTTTCCTTCCCAGATTCCAGAAGTTATACTAGAGATAGGATAAAGATCGCCCTGTAATCAACAGAGGATATATAATTAATTATCATGGGCAAAAAAATGGCCCAGCTACCGTTGTACATGTAGTATCCAATAGATAGCCAAACTTTGGCTATCTATTGGATACTACATGTACAACGGTAGCTGGGGCATTTTTTTCCCCATGATAATTAATTATCTATAATTTGTTGATGACTGAGAGGGCAATCTTTATCTTATCTATAGTATAAGTTACGTTTTAAGGGTCCCTTCTAGTATATACCTTTTGTTTTTGCAATTGAGCCAGATTCCAGAAGCCATAACTTTTTTATTTTTCTGTTCACATTTCTGTTCTGTGCTTCTTACACAGTTTAGCAAGCAGATTACCGTGGCAGGTCTGGATCCAGACTGGCGATTTCATTGTGGGGTCTCCGATTAGAAGGAAGAGCAGCAAACGCGGCATCTGATGGGTTAAATAACTGGTATCGACATCATCACTGATCCTGGTCATTGTGGTATTATACAGCCGGCACCCGCCGCGTATAGCGCTAGCTCAGTGCAGCATCCCACTCCATTCAATTCCCTGTGCATAATGCTGTACATGTACCCCATTAAGGAATTAAAGAGGACTTGCCACCTGCTCATACATTTAAAGAGGTATTCCAGTGATTCCCTATCGACAGTATAGAGGATAACTATCAGATTGGTGGGAGTCTGACTGCATATTGGCCACTTAAATGTAATGATTTGGGAATTGGGGGCAAAGAGAAAAAAAAGACCACTGAAGAGATCCGTGGAGCAGCACCCATTGAGGTACCCAATTTAAATGTTTGAGAAGGTCTTCTTTTAGAGATGTCTTTTATATATCATCAGCTAAATGTTCAGATGTGTTTTTCTCCTCTGAAATAGATGTGATGCTCTCTATCTTTGAACAAGTACTAGATCTTTGTTAGTGCTTCAACACTGTAAATTGTCACACCAGCGAACTGCAGTATTTCCCAAAATAAGTTTCTGTACATTTCTTCTTTCTGTTCCTACTACTTCAAAGATGTTAAAATTGATGAAAAACACATATTGATGGGGAAAAAAAACATATTGTTCCATGCCTGCTGAAGCAAATGGTATTTCATTTTTATGGATACATATGCCTTTCAGTATGAAGCTGTCAGGAATTGAGAAGAGAAGTGTCTGTATTGTTTATAATAACTTGCTGATATAAAGATGTAGAAAAGATCTGTGCACTTTTTCGCTGGCTATAACAAGACGACCCACATACACATGGCGTGCTGCGACAGAGCAATATTATCTGCCTGTCATCCTGACAAATCCATTCTTGGAGTTATTGGTGTTATAATAAGAGCATATAGGGGCTTTACATGTTTAGCTTCAAACTGAAACTTTTTTTATTGACCGAGCATCCACAAACATGTAAAGACGAAAAACACTTATAAAATGAAAGGGGTTTCAAGCAAAAAAGACGACAACTTCAGTGGTCAAAGGTGTGTCCCATAAAATACAACAACAAAAAACACCTGTCAAGTTTCTCCTCCAGTGTCAGTGCAGTGACCCGTATCGGAGGCAAGTAAGGAGAGTGGTATCGGTGGGTACCCATGGTGGTGGCTGTCCTGTTCGTACACTCCCTGGGCCTTGCACACTGTAGAGGATGTGTACCTAGTTGTTGTTTTCCCCTGGGGCATACCCAAGTTTAGAGATCTCCTGCCTGATAAAAAATGATGTTTCCTTAGTGTTTCTGGTGGTGAGGCACAAATATAGAAAGCCTGTGTAAAGGCAGAAACAGCTGAACTCACAGGGGATTATTTACTAAGTGTACCACGGCATTTTTAGGCATTAAAGAGTAGCAAAACGCTTCATGTGACAATATTTTGTTAAAGGGCCTTTTTGCACAGTCCTCGCAACTTGGTAGTGGTGTGGGCTGGCCCTAACAAATGTACCATCCTTTACTCCTGGCATAATATAGCCTATGACTGGAGAACTTTTCACTTCAGTCACATGGACTGCCAGAGGTACGCCGATTTATGACCAGGCACCTAGTCATGAATTAGCAGAGTCCTCCAGCATTATGACCAGACACCTAGTCATAAATTAGCAGAGTCCTCCGGTAGCACAGAGAGGAAACAAAGACCAAAATAAAACACTGGTCTTTCTATATGACCCCACAATCTTTACTGACTTAAAAAGTGTAAATCTCTTCCACATGTAAATAGAGGCTCACAAATCTTTTTCAAAACAGTTTTCTGTAGTACCTCCTTAAGCAGGAAACCCCATAAATCTCAATATGAGGGGTGCATCACAAATCCAAGACAGTATCTACATTTCCTTCTATAGTGAAGGCTCCCTCTCAAGCATCAGGGATAGGAACAGGGGCACAAAGCCTTCACACCTTCACAAGTGCTACAAACCTGTGTACCAAGGGGCTGAGGCAGGGGCATAGCTAAAGATTCATGGCCCCAGGTCCAAGAGTTTAGCTAGCAACTACATGTGAAAACTTATATCATACTAAATAGTAATGCAATAATTACTTAAGTGAGTAATTATGATTGTATACACCTAGGTGCATTGTATGTTATAAAATTCTTGAAAAACCAAATAAAAATTATTTGCTAAGGAATACCGCACCAGGCCTTGAATCTTAGCTCATCTAGTGATGAGCGAAGCGAGCTTCAGTTCCTAGATCCGAAGTCGCTTCACTACAAAACGTTGGATTGATGCTGTACGGAGATCCGTCTCCATACAGCATTAGGGCTTATGCACATGACCATATGTATTTTGCGGTCATTAAAACATGGATCCACGAAAAATACGGATGAGATCTATGCGCTTTCCGTATTTTGCAGAACAGAACAGCTGGCCCCTAATAGAACAGTCCTATCCTTGTCCGTTATGCGGACAATAATAGGACATATTCTTTTTTTGCAGAATGGACAGGCAGACATACGGAAACAGAATGCACACAATAACTTCCTTATTTTTGCGGACCTATTGAAATGAATGGTTCCACATACATTGAGCAAAAAAAATGGAACAGACAAAGAAAAAATAAAATAAAACACAGATGCCAGAGTATTAACACCTGGTCAAAGCTGACTGCGGCATGCAGAGCGTTTACAGAGGGTACAGATGCCCTCCGCTTCCCCATTGAATCCCCGCGCTGCTGTGGCAGGGATCCAATGGCAGAGAAGGAAAGCCCAATGCCTTCCATAGGCATCGGGGCTTCCCTTCTATAGAAGCCTGTGAGATCCAGCCCTTAGGCTGGGTTTCACAGGCAGGCTGTCAGCATAAAAGCTTCCATTGCAGAGGGGATCAGACCCCTGAAGTTGAAGTCCCAGAGTGGGACAAAAATAAAAAGTTAAAAAAATAAGTAAAAAAAAAAAAATCCCAACATAAAACACATACAATTGTAAAAAATTGAAAAAAAAAGAAAACCAGACATATTGGGTATTGCTGCGTCCGTAACGACCGTCTCCACGTCTCTAATTTCACATGATCCACCCTCTCACCTGAACGCCTTAGTAAAAATAAAATAAAAACTGTCCTAGAACAATCATTCTTTGTCACCTTACATCACAAAAAGTGCCACACCAAGCGATCAAAAAGTCATAAGCACCCGAAAATAGTACCCATTGGGGCCCTTGCTGACGAGGGTTTGTGAAACTTTGAGTCTGCAGTGTAGATCCCGGTCGGACTTCCCAGCACTTATTCTGGAATGTATTGGATAACACTGGCAGCATTATGTTTATGTTATCCAATACATTTCAGAACTGTAAGGGTTAAATAGCATCATAAATCAATATAAAGTTAGTTTATGTGACCCCGTCAATATTGGGAGGTCAGGACGGAAGTTGCGCTGCGGACTCCCATCGTGACAAACGCTTGACTGCAAGGGGCCTCAAACCATCATCTCATCCCACAAAAAATGAGACCCTACCTAATACAATCACCCAAGAAAAACAAAAAAACTATGGCTCTCATAATATGGAGACACTAAAACATGACTTTTTTTGTTTCAAAAATGCTTTTATTGTGTTAAAAGTGACAAAAATAAAAAGTTGACATTTGAGGTATTGCAATGTCTGTAACAACCAGGTCTATTAAAATATCACATGTCCGAACCCCTAAAACTATGGTTTTCAGAATATGGAGACACAAAAATGCTTTATTATGTAAAACTGAAACAAACTAAAAATAGCACATGATCTAACCTTTCAGATGAACATTCTAAAAAACAAAAAATAAAAACAGTGCCAAAACATATTTTTTGTTACCTTGCCTCACAAAAAGTGTAATATAGAGCAACCAAAAAAGGTATCACTATCTGTTTTAACTCTTTCTACCCCAGACCTTTTTACCCCCTCCTGCCATGGCCTTTTTTTTCCAAATCTGACATGTGTCACTTTCTATGGTAATAACTTTGTATGGTAATAACTTTGGAAATTCTGAGACTGTTTTCTCGTGACAAATTGTACTTCATGATACTCATAAATCGAATCAATATGTTTTAACTTTATTTATGAAAAAATCCCAAATATACCGAAAAATGTTCAAAATTTGCAATTTTCTAAATTTTAATTTCTCTGCTTTTAAAACAGAAAATGATACCTCATAACATATTTATTACTTAACATTCCCCATATGTCTACTTTATGTTTGCATAATTTTGTAAATGTCATTTTATTTTTTTTAGAATGCTAGAAGGCTTAGAATTTTGGAAGCAATTCTTACAAATTTTTTAAACATTCCCAAAACCCACTTTTTAAGGACCAGTTAAGGACTGAAGTCACTTTGTGGGGCTTACATAGTGGAAACCTCCCATAAATGACCCCATTGTAGAAGCTACATCCCTCAAGTTACTCAAAACTGATTTTACAAACTTTGTTAACCTATTAGGTGTTCCACAAGAATTAAAGGAAAACGGAGATAAAATTTTAAAATTTCACATTTTTGGCAGATTTTCCATTTAAATCCATTTTTTTCCTTAATACATCAAGGGTAAACAGCCAAACAAAACTCAAACTGTATTACCCTGATTCTGCTGTTTACAGAAACACCCCACATTTGGTTGTAAACTAATGTAAGGGCACACGGCAGGGCACAGAAGAAAAGGAGCGCCATATGGTTTTTGGAAGGCAGATATTGCTGGTCTGCTGGACTGTTTTTTAGATGCCATGTTCTATTAGAAGCCCCCCTGATGCACCCTTACAATAGAAACTTCCAAAAAGTGACCATATAAGGGCACACGGCAGGGCGCAGAAGAAAAGGAGCACTATATGGTTTTTGGAAGGCAGATTTTGCTGGACTGTTCTTTTAGATGCCATATCCCAGTAGAAGCCCCCCTGATGCACCCTTACAGTAGAAACTGCCAAAAAGTGACCCCATTTTGGAAACTAGGAGATCAGGTGCCAGTTTTATTGGTACTATTTTGGGGTACATATAATTTTTAATTGCTCTATATTACTTTCTTGTGAGGCAAGGTAACCAAAAAATGGCTGTCTTGGCAAAGTTTTTATTTTTTATTCTTTACAACATTCACCTGGCAGGGTAGATCATGTGCTAGTTTAAAGAGCAGGTTGTTACGGATGCAATGATATCAAATATGTCTACTTTCTTTGTTTATTTCAGCTTAACATAATAAAGCATTTAAAAAAAAAATGTGTTTCTGAACGCCCTTTTTTTATTTTTCTTGTGCAAAGGCTCATTTTTTGCAGGAAGAGTTGACATTTTTATTGGTACCATTTTTGGGCACATTTTTTATTTTTTTTAACTTTTTTTGATTTTGTGGACGGGAACTGTATCTGAATTCAGCGGATTTGTGCAAGCGCTGAATGTGAACATTCTCGGCCTCCATTTTTACATCAGAGATAAGTTCCACTCAGCTCACGTTTCTAGACCTTCAGATTTCCAAATCCTCAGATAGTCACATACAGACCAGTTTGTTCCGTAAAAAGACAGCAACAAACAGCAGCCTGAACTGGGAGAGCTGGCACCCAATACCGTTGAAAAGGGGGATCCCTCGCGGCCAGTACCTTCGGGTACGCCGAAATTCTTCGGCTCTTTCCGATTTTCAATCAAAGGCAAGGGAGCTTCAGGGCTGGTTCTTGAAGCGGGGGTACCCGCCACAGATCCTTACTCAGGCCTATCAACACTCGGTGGCCTGTTCCCGAGATGCCTTGTTGAATCCCAGGGCCAAGCATGATATGCCCGATAAGATCCGTCTTATAGGAACTTTTGACGGGGCTAATAGACAGGTGAGGGAAATCCTTCAGAAACATTGGGAGATCCTGAAAATGGATTCGGACATTAGTGACATCATCACTGAGGACCCCTCAGTAACATACAGAAGGGGTAGAAATTTGAAGGACAGACTAGTCCATAGCTTTTTTGCAAATCTCTCCAAGCAATACGTGGCTTAGGAGCTCCCTTGTTGGCACCTTTCCCTGTAGCGGTTGTGTGGCGTGCCCATCGATACGGCGGGGTGACACTTTTGTCAGCAATGTCACCAATAAAACGTATCAGATACAGAGTTTTATTAATTGTCGCTCGATGGGCGTGGTTTACCTGGCCACCTGTGCCTGCGGACTACAGTACGTGGGTAAGACCACGAGAGAGCTCCGTCGCCGAATTGGAGAGCACCTTGCCGATATAAATAAAAAAGTGGATACCGCCATTGCTAGACACATTACCTTGTGTCACCACAGGAGCTATCTCCTTTCAAGGGATTGAACTGGTACGTGCGTCACCCGGGGGGGGGGGGGATTTCGATTGGAAGGTGTTGCAAAAAAAGACTCAGTGGACTTACAGGTTGAGGACCTTGCACCCGGGGGGACTCGATGAATTTATATCCTATGCATGTTTCATTGAGTGACGCCCACGCAATGTGCCCTTTTTTATGTCTTGATATCTGGCACGGTCCTCCATATATGCTTTGATGACTAACAATTTTGATTGAGTGCGTGGACAATATCTTGTTCCTTTTGAGGCTGTGTGACTGTTTACACTACTAGATGCGGTATCATTATCAATAATCATTTATCATCTGTCAAATAGCCACAGAAATGTGGGATTCTTTATTTTCAGTAATTGAATCAGCATAATCAAAATTCTGTTGCATTTCTACCCTTCATTTCATTCCATCCCCTTTCACACAGTCACTACCTGCGATTTTATTCCCCTTGAATAATGTCTGCTCACTTGCCTGGATGCTTTGATCTCTGACCGATTAGGGGCGGGGTGCCTACCTTTGAGTGGCACTATATCCACCCAATAATCGATCTGTACTTCCCAGGTGACGTCATAAGGGAGGTACGTTCCCCGCTATTTGAATCTCTGCATAGCGCGGCCACGATGCGGCCACCATAGCGCCGATAGACGCTATCACACTACACTAGGCGGTAGCATCGTACAGGCTTTCCTATCTGCCTATTTTCTCCTCCTGTGCTCCTGATGATTCGAACCAGATGAAACGTTGAGCCAGAGCTTAGGAAGATAAGTCAGGGCAATAGTGGCCTGTTCAGTGGGCAGACAGCTTTAGGGAGGGCTCACTAATGCTTGTGAGAGATGACTGATGTCGGCGGTCTTAGTCATTCTCTTGATCCCCACGTGTCTTGTCCTTGCAGTAGTGCTGCATTCACAGCTGATCCGGCGTATCCTGATGTATGACCGGGGTATCCAGCGTGAAGCGTTCTTCTACCTTTAACTCTCTCCCCCCCTTTGCAGCGCTGACTCTACTGGCATTTTGTATACAGCCAGTGTGAGAGGTCATAAGTGTGGGAGCGATCCAGCTAGTGGAATATAGGCAAAGTAAGATTGAGCCGCCTTAGTGCTGTTCACAGACTTTAAGTTTCTTTGCCTTTTTCCTTCCATGCTTGGTTTTAGCATTTTGTTTCCCCCTCACATATAATAGTTTTTAGTACATACCAATAAAAGCTATGTTTTAGCGTTCTCTAGAATTTCCGTATATTGTCGAGGCTCATTTTTGGCGGGATGAGGTGACAGTTTTATTGGTACAATTTTGGGCGACATACACCTTTTTGATCACTTGGTGTTGCACTCTTTGCATGGTTTATTTATTTTTTATGTTTTTTATCGGACGGGATGGATCATGTGATATTCATATTGAGCCAGTCGTTATGGATGCGGTGATACCTAATTTGTGTGTTTTTTCCTTGCATGGCATCAGGCTGCCTTTTCACCCATCGGATCCCCGATGGGCTCCCTCACCCGCAGGATGCACCTTCTATGCCGTGATCAGCACTGACTGAGGCATAGAAGAGGTTAATCCGCCGGCATCAGCTTTTACAGCGATGCCAGTGGATAAAGCAGGGGCCCAGCTATCAGGGACTGCCGGGCCCCTGCAGTGATTGGGCGCGCACCACTCCGATGCCCACCCAATCACCATGACGTAATAGTACATAAAAATGCGGCAAGTCACTAGCCGCCATGACGTACTATTGCGTCATATGTCGGGAGGGGTTAAAAGCAGAAAAATGGAAATTTAGAAAATTTTGAATTTTTACTAATTTTTGATAAATTTGGTATTTTTTTATAAATAAAAATGAAATATTTTGACTCAAATTTACCACCGTCATGAAGTACAATATATGACGAGAAAACAATCTCAGAATGGCTTGGATAAGTCAAACCATTTTAAAGTTATCATCACTTAAAAGTGACTCAAGTCAGATTTGCAAAAAATGGCCTGTTCCTTAAGTTGAAAAATGGCAGGGTCCTGAAGGGGTTAAGGCTACTTTCACACTCGCGTTTTGTGAGGGTCATTCATGTATCTGCACAAACGCATTCATTCAGATAATACAACCGCAGACATCAGTTCAGAAAGGATCAGTTTGTATCATGTTTAACATAGCCAAAACGGATCCGTCTTGAACACCATTGAAAGTCAATGGGGGATGGATCCGTTTTCTATTGTGTCAGAGAAAACGGATCCGTCCTGACACACAATGTAAGTCAATGGGGACATATTAGTTTTCTCTGACACGTTTGGCTCAGTTTCATCAGACAAAAACAGAATAGAGGCGAAACGGAGCCAAACTGATGCATTATGAGCGGATCCTTATCCATTCAGAATGCATTAAGGGCAAAACTGATCCGTTTTGGACCACTTGTGAGATCCCTGAACGGAAACTAAAACGCCAGTGTGAAAGTAGCCTCAGATGGGTTGAGGTACCAGGAAAGGATACCCTCTATGGCCAATGTTATTTGCAATTTATTTTTTTAGAACCGCTTGCCTGTAAAAATAGAAATTATGAAGAAATCTGTGGTTTTGGGGTACAAGGGGAGAAGGAAAAAATTAGCTTATATGCAGATTACATTTTGATAGGTAAGGTAGTTGAATCCCTGTCAGGATTTAAGATCAATCAGAGTTAATCAACATTGCTCCCCATGGATAGCGATATATTAATATCAAAGGAAGGTTTAAAAGTACTATGTAAAACAGATTGCTTTAAGTATCTAGGTGTTAAAATATCAACTAAAAATAAAGAATGTCCAATACAAAATATCTCCCTAATCCTCAGTAAGATAAAAAGTAAGGTGAGTGTTTAGCAGAAATTACCTCTTAGTAGTTCGGACAGAGTTGGATTAGTTAAGATGATAATTCTTCTACAAATATTATATATTTTTTCAGGTTGATTGAAAGAATAATTAATTAACTTATATGGGGACAGAAAACGTTTAGAATAAAGCAGCAGTATTTATGATTGCCTGAAGAGATGAGAGGCTTAGCACCAGGGCTGGGACAAGGTCCACCAACAACAGAGGCTGAGCTGCCCAAGTGCGCCCCCCCCCCCCCTCCAACTTGTGGATGACACTGCTATGGGGGATCTGTGATGGATGACACTGTTATTGGGGAATCTGTGGATGACACATATGTGTCATCCACAGATCCCCCCTCCCCATAACAGGGTCCATGTAGGAATGACCCCCAATACAAGGGGTGAGGCTGTGGGGTTGTATCTGCTTTTTTGATGACAGCGCCAGCGGGGCCCGTGCAGTGACTGTATTCTACTACACCCCCCCCACACTGTATATAATCTTAACTATATAACTGTAGTGATTTACTACAGTTATATAGTTAATAAGATTATATCCAGTGAGCGGGGGATGGGGGTGTAGTAGAATACAGTCACTGCACGGGCCCTGCTGTCATTATGAAATAGCATATGTGACCCCCACCTCTTTTATTGGTGGTCATTCAGTAAATTAACCCTGTTTTGGGGGGGTGGGGGGTGTCTGTGGGACAAATATGTGTCATCCACAGATTCTCCCCATAATAGGGTTCATTTACTGAATGACCACCCAAATTGTGGTGACCCAATACATGGGAGTTGCATCTGCAGAGCTTTTGTATAATGCCACCCCACACTGTAGTGTCCCCCACACAGTAATGTCCGCCACACTGCCCCCCCGCACAGTAATGTCCGCCACACTGCCCACACAGTAATGTCCGCCACACTGCCCCCCACACAGTAATGTCCGCCACACTGCCTCCCACACAGTAATGTCCGCCACACTGCCCCCACACAGTAATGTCCGCCACACTGCCCCCCACACAGTAATGTCCGCCACACTGCCCCCCGCACAGTAATGTCCGCCACACTGCCCCCACACAGTAATGTCCGCCACACTGCCCCCACACAGTAATGTCCGCCACACTGCCCCCCACACAGTAATGTCCGCCACACTGCCCCCACACAGTAATGTCCGCCACCCTGCCCCCACACAGTAATGTCCGCCACACTGCCCCCACACAGTAGTGCCCCCACACTGCCCCCACACAGTAATGTCCGACACACTGCCCCCACACGGTAATGTCCGCCACACTGCCCCCACACAGTAATGTCCGCCACACTGCGCCCCACACAGTAATGTCCGCCACACTGCGCCCCACACAGTAATGTCTGCCACACTGCCCCCCACACAGTAATGTCCCCACACCCCCTCAACCACACAGCAGTGCCCCCACATAGTAATTTGTCATGCCCCCCTCTTGTCATAATCCCTCTTCTTGTCATGCTTTTTCTGCCCCCTGTCATTCTCCCCCATCTTTTCATGCTCTTTTTACCCCCCATGTTGTCATGCTCTTTCTGCCCCCCATGTTGTCACAGACTTAATGAAAGGGGGCCCGGCATTTTCACTGTACTTAATGCCGGGCCCCGTCAGAGCGCTCCTCTCACCTCCATTATGGTCACTGCTCCAGGCTTCCGGGATCAGGCCCCAGAGCTGCCTCACATTAAGCAGGTGGGCGGAGCCTAACGGAGGTCCGTTAGGCTCCGCCCACCTGCTTACTCTGTTTCTAGTTAGAGCCTGAGGCAGCGGGCCTGAAGCAGCATAATGGAGGTGAGAGGAGCGCTCTGACGGGGCCCGGCTCAGGGAATGACAGGAGGGAGCGCTGAGCGGTTCCCCCCTGTCAGTCCCTCTCGCCGGCTCCTGCCTGCGCCCTGAGGCTGGAGCGCCCTGAGGCTGGAGCCTCCCCAGCCTCTGTGTCGGCCCGGCCCTGCTTAGCACTCATACTTTCAGAGTTACTTTGTGGCTTCACAGATACAATGGATCATGTCTGAAGCTAATAAAAGCCCTTTTGGTATTGATATAGTAAATAAAATGGATGGTAAATGGTGGAATCAGGGATGCTGAAAAATATATAGAAAATGTGAGGTCTGTCATATGTTGCAACAATCATGGACATAGCTTAAAAGGACATTGGGTATTAAATACTCCGTCGCCTTTACCCCGTTCTGGGACAATATTCACCTACCAGAGTTTAATAAAGTTCCAGATTGTATTTGGAAAGATAAGGGTGTTTATTTAGTTTCCCATTTATTTAAAGAAGGTAAGATTTTAGCATCATTAGAGATGAATATAGGTGATGAAAGGAATATAATGATAAGATTTTGATATTTTCAGCTTGCACACACATATGAAAACATGTTGGAAAGAGATTTATTTTTATATGAAACCTCACAAAGTCATGGAATTATGCTATAAAATTGGGGCACACAAATTTCACTTTCTAAAATACACTGTTATGTCCATATATATTTGGACAGAGACAACATTTTTCTAATTTTTGTTGTGTACATTACCATATTGGATTTTGAGCAAAACAATTCAGATGCAGTTGAATTTCAGCTTTATTTCACTGGGTTGAACAAAATGATTGCATAAAAAATGTGAGGAACTAAACAATTTTTTAAACCCAATACCTTCATATCAGGGGCTCAAAAGTAATTGGACAAATTAAATAATAGTAAATAAAATGTTAACTTCTAAAACCTTTTGTTGGCAATAAATGCATGAAGTCATGAACTCATAGACATCATCAGATGCTGTGTTTCCTCCTGCAGGACAGCCAATCAACAAGCTTTAAAGCTGTGGGTACTTTGAAACCATTACAGCCACGCCTAGTAATGGCATGGCTGTGAAAGGCAGTTGAGCCATGTAACCCAGCCTCTATACAAGCTGGATCACATGTAGTACCACCCATCATCTTTAAATAGTGCAGGGACAGGAAGCAGGCAGCTGAAGCGAGGGAGAATGTTAGGAATCTGGCTATTTGTTTTGTGGGTACCTATAATGATTTTTTGTGGGTGCAATACACCAGCTTTGCACCCCTGTCACAGAAATATAATAAATAATCTGGCTGTTAATTCTATGGGTGACCTATAGCAATTTTTTTGTGGGTGCAATGCACCATCTTTGTACCCCTGACAAAAAAATATAATAGTTTATCTGTCTGTTAGTTCTGTGTGTGACATATACCATTATTTGTGTGAGGTACACCTCCACTGCATCTGTGACAGGCAAATTACTATAGCTAATCCGTCTCTTAGTCCTGTGGGTGAAATATACCCATTTTCTTTGTGGGGTACACCTGCACTGCATCCGTGAAAGGGAACTTACTATAGTTAATCCATCTGTTAGTTCGGTGGGTGACATATACACATTTTTGGTGTGATGTACACCTGCACTGCATCCATGACAGAGAAATTAATATAGTTAATCCGTCTGTTAGATCGGTGGGTGACATACCCATTTTTGGTGTGAGGTACACCTGTACTGCATCTGTGACAGAGAAATTAATATAGTTAATCCATCTGTTAGATCGGTGGGTTTCATATACCCATTTTTAGTGTGAGGTACACCTGCACTGCAAACGTAACCAGAGAATTAATATAGTTAATCTGTCTGTTAGCTCAGTGGGTGACCTCAAAGAATGAGGAGAGCATCAAATAAGGGACATGGCCCTGGTCGTGGTTCTGCTAGTTTTGGTGGAGCTCCTGTTGCAGGGAGAGGAAGTAATCAATCTGTGCCAGCTACACGCCCAAATGAAACACCTTCCTCAAGTGCACGTGGGCAACAGAACGTTCAGAGTTATTTTGTAGGCCTGAATACCGGTGTACGAAAGTGAGGCCAGAACAAGTAGAGGCAGGAGTATATTGGGTGGCTGACAGTGCCTCCTATTACTTCATATTGTCTCCCAGCCGGTCCCCTGCTGAAAGATCAGAGTTGGCATCTCCAGCCCATGGGAGTCTGTCTTTCACCTCACCACCTTGCAAATCAGGCAAGCAGTCTGAGCCCCAAGTCATGCAACAGTCTCTTATGCTTTTATATGACTCTGCTTGCAGGGTTTCCGTGGGCCATCCAGCTAGCACCTCAAACAGAGGATGTGGCAGCAACAGCATCACCTCCATCACCAAGCATCTCCACACTATCTCATGGAAGCGTTAAGCTGTCCATCCCCCACACACTGGAGAGAAAGAGGAAGTACCCCCCTACCCACCCATGATCCCTGGCCTGGAATGCCAGCATTTCAAAATTCCTGGCCTTTGAAATGCTGTCATTCAGTTTGGTGGAGACGGAAACTTTTAAAAAACCTTTTGGCGGTGGCTGTCCCACAGTATGTGGTTCCCCGCTGCCACCACTTTTCCAGGCGAGCCATTCCTACCCTGCACAACCAAGTGGCGGACAAAATCAGGGGTGCACTGCGCAACACAATCTGTGGCAAGGTCCACATAACCACCGATACATGGACCAGTAAGCTTGGGCAGGGACGTTATATCTCCCTAACTGCACACTGGGTAAAGGGAGTGGTGGCTAAGCCTGAGGCGGATAGCAGTTTGTGGCATGTCACTCCGCCACCGAGGATTGCAGGGCATTTCCATTTGCCTCCTATTTCCTCTTCCTCCTACTCCGCTTCCTTCTCTACCGCCTCCTCATCCGGTCAGCGTAACACCTGCACCAGCAACTTCAGCACAGCCAGGGGGAAATTACAGCAGGTTGTTTTGAAACTCATCTGTTTGGGAAAAAAAAACTACACTGCACAGGAGCTGTGGACAGGCATGGAACAACAGACCAATGAGAGTTTGGTGCCACTGAGCCTCAAGCCCGGCCTGGTGATGTACGATGACAGGCAAAATCTCGTAGCAGCTCTGGTCCTAGCCTATTTGACACACATATCTTGCTAGCGCATGTGCAGAATTTTGTGGTGCAGAAATTCCAGAAAAACTACACCGATATGTCAAAGATGCTGCTGAAAGTGCCAGCCATCTGTGCACGCTTTCCGCGTTCTCAGCCTGCTGCTGCTCGTCTATATGCGCTGTAGCGTAACTTCGGACTTCCTGCTCACCGTCTCATATGCTACTTGCCCACAAGGTGGAACTCCACCTTACACATGCTGACGAGACTGTGCCAGCAGCGGAACAGCACCACTTCACCGGCACTGAGTGGGCCTCCATGCAAGACCGGTGTGCCTTGTTGCGATGTTTCGACTACTCCACCAATATGGCCAGTGCCAATGACGCTTCGGGCGATGATGTAAGAGGATGTGGCACAGGAGGAAGAGGAGGAGGAAGAGGGATCATTTCCACAGTTATCAGGCCAGTCATTCACAAGTGGCTCAGAGGGTGGGTTCCTGCACCAACATAGGCCAGGTAAACAATTGTCCCACCAGGGCACAGTTCTGAAGGATGAGAATGAGGCGGAGGAACCGTGTTCACAGAAGGGTGGCACCCAAAGCAGCTCATGGGCATCACTTGTGCGTGGCTGGGGGGATACCGTGGACACAGACGATACACCGCCCACAGAGGCTTCTCCTTGCCTCTGGGCAGCCTGGCACACATGAGCGACTACATGCTGCAGTGCCTGTGCCTGTGCTGATTACTGGGTGGCCACCCTGCTGGATCCCAGTTACAAGGACAATGTGCCGTCCTTAATTCACTCACTGGAGTGTGATCGGAATATGAGCGACTACAAGCGCACGCTGGTAGACGCGTTGCTGATGGCATTCCCATCTGACAGCGGGGGCTCAGTGGAATCACAAGGCGAAGGCAGAGGAGGAGGAAGAGGGCGCCATTGCAGCCGGGGCACCGCCAGCACCTCAGAAGGCAGGGTTAGCATTAGTGATGAGCGAGCGGCTTGAGCAATGCTATGCTTGGCATTCGGCTTTACTCGACCGAGCACCACATGTGTTTGTCGCATTTCTCGAGTCTCCTTCCCGCATGTTTGGCGCCTTCTAAGCAGTCAATCAAACTCCAGGTAAGTAATTCCCCTCAGTGTAGCCATATTAGCTGTAAGCCTTACACTGATTGGCTGGCCAAAACATGTGATACCATTTCATATGGGAGCTGAGGTCCAGCGCTCGGCTCATTAAGTATAAGGGAGAGCAGACAGTAGGCAGGGACAGATAGCGATTTTGCTCTAAACTTACTCATTTTACTCCAAAAACCTTATTGAAAGACCTAACAGTCCATTTAAGTGTGTGTTTGACAGCAGTGCCGCACTTTTTTTTTTTTTTTTTAAGAACGGGTTTGCTTCAGCACTATCAGGAACAGGTGTCACCAGGAAGGGACAGATAGTGCAGGGATTGAAAATCGTTTTTTTTAACTACCCAAACTGCTAAAAGACTGAAAGATTTCAGATTAGTGACATCTACAATAGCGTAGTGGCCAAAATCTGTAATTTTCTGTATCCAGTACCTTAGTGCATGTCAATACAGTGTGTATGGTAGAAATTACATTCTCTTGGGCCTAGTATAGTGGCCAAAATCTGTATTTTTCTGTATCCAGTTCCTTACTGCATGTCAATACAGTGTGTATGGTAAAAATTACTTTCTCTTGTGTCTAGTGTAGTGGCCAAAATCTGTATTTTTCTGTATCCAGTTCCTTACTGCATGTCAATATAGTGTGTATGGTAAAAATTAAATTATCATGGGCATAGTGTAGTGGCCAAAATCTGTGTTTTCCTGTATCCAGTACCTTACTGCATGTCAATACAGTGTGTATGGAAAAAATTATATTATATTGGGCATAGTGTAGTGGCCAAAATCAGTATTTTTTGTATCCTGTACCTTACTGCATCACAATACAGTGTGTATCTTAAAAATTACTTTCTCTTGTGTCTAGTGTAGTGGCCAAAATCTGTATTTTTCTGTATCCAGTTCCTTACTGTATGTCAATATAGTGTGTATGGTAAAAATTTAATTATCTTGGGCATAGTGTAGTGGCCAAAATCTGTGTTTTTCTGTATCCAGTACCTTACTGTATGTCAATACAGTGTGTATCGTAAAAATTACATTATCTTGGGACTAGTGTAGTGGCAAAAATCTGTATTTTCCTGTATCCAGTACCTTACTGCAACTCAATAGAGTGTGTATCTTAAAAATTACTTTCTCTCGGGTCTAGAGTAGTGGCCAATTTCTGTATTTTTTTGTATCATGTACCTTATTGCATATCAATATAGTGTGTATCCTAAAATTACATTTTCTAGGGCCTAGTGTCTTGGCCAAAATCTGTATTTTTTTGTATCCAGTACCTTACTGCATGTCAATACAGTGTGTATCGTAAAAATTACATCATCTTGGGCCTAGTGTAGTGGCCAAAATCAGTATTTTTTTGTATCCAGTACCTTACTGTATGTCAATACAGTGTGTAACATAAAAATTGCTTTCTCTATGTCCTAGTGTAGTGGCCAAAATCTGAATTTTTCTGTATTCATTACCGAACTGCATGTTAATACAGTGTGTATCATACAAATGGCATTATCTTAGGACTAGTGTAGTGGCCAAAATATTTATTTTTTTGTATCCAGTACCTTACTGCATGTCAATACAGTGTGTATTGTAAAAATTACATCATCTTGGGCCTAGTGTAGTGGCAAAAATCAGTATTTTTTTGTATCCAGTACCTTACTGCATGTCAATACAGTGTGTAACATAAAAATTACTTTCTCTTTGTCCTAGTATAGTGGCCAAAATCTGTATTTATCTGTACCCATTACCGAACTGCATGTTAATACAGTGTGTATTATAAAAGTTGCATTATCTTGGGACTAGTGTAGTGGCCAAAATCTGTATTTTTTATATCCAGTACCTTACTGCATGTCAATACAGTGTGTATGGTAAAAATTATATTATCTTGGGCATAGTGTAGTGCCCAAAATCTGTATATTTCTGTATCCAGTACCTTGCTGTAGGTCAATACAGTGTGTATCATAAAATTACATTATTTTGGGCCTAGAGTAGTGGCCAAAATCAGTATTTTTTTGTATCCTGTACCTTACTGCATCACAATACAGTGTGTATCTTAAAAATTACTTTCTCTTGTGTCTAGTGTAGTGGCCAAAATCTGTATTTTTCTGTATCCAGTTCCTTACTGTATGTCAATTCAGTGTGTATGGTAAAAATTTAATTATCTTGGGCATAGTGTAGTGGCCAAAATCTGTGTTTTTCTGTATCCAGTACCTTACTGTATGTCAATACAGTGTGTATCGTAAAAATTACATTATCTTGGGACTAGTGTAGTGGCAAAAATCTGTATTTTCCTGTATCCAGTACCTTACTGCAACTCAATACAGTGTGTATCTTAAAAATTACTTTCTCTCGGGTCTAGAGTAGTGGCCAATTTCTGTATTTTGTTGTATCCTGTACCTTATTGCATATCAATATAGTGTGTATCCTAAAATTACATTTTCTAGGGCCTAGTGTCTTGGCCAAAATCTGTATTTTTTTGTATCCAGTACCTTACTGCATGTCAATACAGTGTGTATCGTAAAAATTACATCATCTTGGGCCTAGTGTAGTGGCCAAAATCAGTATTTTTTTGTATCCAGTACCTTACTGCATGTCAATACAGTGTGTAACATAAAAATTGCTTTCTCTATGTCCTAGTGTAGTGGCCAAAATCTGAATTTTTCTGTATTCATTACCGAACTGCATGTTAATACAGTGTGTATCATACAAATGACATTATCCTAGGACTAGTGTAGTGGCCAAAATATATATTTTTTTGTATCCAGTACCTTACTGCATGTCAATACAGTGTGTATCGTAAAAATTACATCATCTTGGGCCTAGTGTAGTGGCAAAAATCAGTATTTTTTTGTATCCAGTAGTGATGAGCGGCAGGGGCAATATTCGAATTCGTGATATTTCGCAAATATTTGGGCGAATATTCGCCATATATTCGAAAATTCGCAAATTCGCAATCTCCAGACATTATTTTCTTGTTTGCGAAAATTCGCATAAAAAAATCGCATAAATTGGCATAAAAATTCGCATAAATTAGCATAAAAATTCGCATAAACTGGCATTTAAAAGATACCTTTTAAATACCAGCTCATGCGAATTTTTATGCTAATTTATGCGATTTTTTATGCGAATTTATGCGATTTTTTATGCGAATTTTCGCAAACAAGAAAATAATGACATTATTTTCTTGCATGCGAAAATTTGCATATAAAAAATTCGCATAAAGCGAATATTCGCAATTGCGAATATATTTTGCGATATTCTAAATATTCGCGAATTCTCGAAGTGCTGATATTCGCGATTAAAATTCGCAATTCGAAAATTCGTGATCAACACTAGTATCCAGTACCTTACTGCATGTCAATACAGTGTGTAACATAAAAATTACTTTCTCTTTGTCCTAGTATAGTGGCCAAAATCTGTATTTATCTGTACCCATTACCGAACTGCATGTTAATACAGTGTGTATTATAAAAGTTGCATTATCTTGGGACTAGTGTAGTGGCCAAAATCTGTATTTTTTATATCCAGTACCTTACTGCATGTCAATACAGTGTGTATGGAAAAAATTATATTATCTTGGGCATAGTGTATTGCCCAAAATCTGTATTTTTCTGTATCCAGTACCTTGCTGTAGGTCAATACAGTGTGTATCATAAAATTACATTATCTTGGGCCTAGTGTAGTGGCCAAAATCAGTATTTTTTTGTATCCTGTACCTTACTGCATCACAATGCAGTGTGTATCTTAAAAATTACTTTCTCTCGGGTCTAGAGTAGTGGCCAATTTCTGTATTTTTCTGTATCCAGTTCCTTACTGTATGTCAATATAGTGTGTATGGTAAAAATTTAATTATCTTGGGCATAGTGTAGTGGCCAAAATCTGTGTTTTTCTGTATCCAGTACCTTGCTGTAGGTCAATACAGTGTGTATCATAAAATTACATTATCTTGGGCCTAGTGTAGTGGCCAAAATCTGTATTTTTTGTATCCTGTACCTTACTGCATCACAATGCAGTGTGTATCTTAAAAATTACTTTCTCTCGGGTCTAGAGTAGTGGCCAATTTCTGTATTTTTTTGTATCCTGTACCTTACTGCATGTCAATACAGTGTGTATCCTAAAATTACATTTTCTAGGGCCTAGTGTCTTGGCCAAAATCTGTATTTTTCTGTATCCAGTACCTTACTGCATGTCAATACAGTGTGTATCGTAAAAATTACATCATCTTGGGCCTAGTGTAGTGGCCAAAATCAGTATTTTTTTGTATCCAGTACCTTACTGCATGTCAATACAGTGTGTAACATAAAAATTACTTTCTCTATGTCCTAGTGTAGTGGCCAAAATCTGAATTTTTCTGTATTCATTACCGAACTGCATGTTAATACAGTGTGTATCATACAAATGACATTATCCTAGGACTAGTGTAGTGGCCAAAATATATATTTGTTTGTATCCAGTACCTTACTGCATGTCAATACAGTGTGTATCGTAAAAATTGCATCATCTTGGGCCTAGTGTAGTGGCCAAAATCAGTTTTTTTTTGTATCCAGTACCTTACTGCATGTCAATACAGTGTGTAACATAAAAATTCCTTTCTCTTTGTCCTAGTATAGTGGCCAAAATCTGTATTTATCTGTACCCATTACCGAACTGCATGTTAATACAGTGTGTATTATAAAAGTTGCATTATCTTGGGCCTAGTGTAGTGGCCAAAATCAGTATTTTTTGTATCCAGTACCTTACTGCATGTCAATACAGTGTGTAACATAAAAATTACTTTCTCTATTTCCTAGTGTAGTGGCCAAAATCTGAATTTTTCTGTATTCATTACCGAACTGCATGTTAATACAGTGTGTATCATACAAATGACATTATCTTAGGACTAGTGTAGTGGCCAAAATATTTATTTTTTGTATCCAGTACCTTACTGCATGTCAATACAGTGTGTATCGTAAAAATTACATCATCTTGGGCTTAGTGTAGTGGCAAAAATCAGTATTTTTTTGTATCCAGTACCTTACTGCATGTCAATACAGTGTGTAACATAAAAATTACTTTCTCTTTGTCCTAGTATAGTGGCCAAAATCTGTATTTATCTGTACCCATTACCGAACTGCATGTTAATACAGTGTGTATTATAAAAGTTGCATTATCTTGGGACTAGTGTAGTGGCCAAAATCTGTATTTTTTATATCCAGTACCTTACTGCATGTCAATACAGTGTGTATCGTAAAAATTACATCAACTTGGGCCTAGTGTAGTGGCCAAAATCAGTATTTTTTTGTATCCAGTACCTTACTGCATATCAATACAGTGTGTATCATAAAAATTACCTTATCTTAGGACTAGTGTAGTGGCCAAAATATTTATTTTTTTGTATCCAGTACCTTACTGCATATCAATACAGTGTGTATCGTAAAAATTACATCATCTTGGGCCTAGTGTAGTGGCCAAAATCAGTTTTTTTTTGTATCCAGTACCTTACTGCATGTCAATACAGTGTGTAACATAAACATTACTTTCTCTCTGTCCTAGTGTAGTGGCCAAAATTTGTATTTTTCTGTATCCATTACCGAACTGCATGTTAATACAGTGTGTATCATAAAAATTACATTATCTTGGGACTAGTGTAGTGGCCAAAATCTTTTTTTTTTTTATATCCAGTACCTTACTGCATGTCAATACAGTGTGTAACATAAAAATTACTTTCTCTCTGTCCTAGTGTAGTGGCCAAAATCTGTATTTTTCTGTATCCATTACCGAACTGAATGTTAATACAGTGTGTATCATAAATATTACATTATCTTGGGACTAGTGTAGTGGCCAAAATCTGTATTTTCCTGTATCCAGTACCTTACTGCAAGTCAATAAAGTGTGTATGGTAAAAATTACATTATCTTGGGCATAGTGTAGTGGCCAAAATCTGTATTTTTTTTGTATCCAGTACTCTCCTGCATCAGAAAACTGTGTCTTTAGCAGACAGCAAAACAATCTGCACCACATCTACAGAAAAAAAACATTAATAAGATATAATAAGATAATAATTGAGAAGGTGAGCGCAAAGGGACTGGGAAGTGGGCGTGATGCTCATGTTCAAGCAGAGGCCGTGTCCCTGGTGCAATGAAACTGTGCCTGTTGCCTGCACCAGAAAAAACTAAAAAATTCACCTTACCCAGCTTCATGTCCAAATTAGCTGGGCGGCGCAGGACAACACTGTCCAAGTCGGACCAGTGCGAACAGTTGGTGGGTTGGATAGCAGAAAATAATACTTCCATTCGTTTAAGCACCACCCTGTCTTCCACTAAGTCCAGTCTCTGTAGCCAAGAGTCTGGTCAACAGAATCCTCACTCTGATCCTCCTTCCTCCCACCATGTCGCTTCTGGACAAACAAGTGATCCCACACTCGGATATTCACATGACCTCTTTTCATTGCCAGTACTTGGTTTGGCTCTCTCGCCAAGCACGCTTGAAGAGGTACCTGAGATATTGTGCCCTTATTCCCAACCTCTCAAGCCTTCACAGTCTCAAGAAGATGACGGTGGTGAACCACAATCATTCGTTAATTAGGTGGATGCTGATGAGACACAGTTGCCAATCACTGAGGTGGTGGTTAGGTCAAGTCAGGAGGATGAGCAGAGTGAGAAAGTGGAAGAGGAGGTGGTGGACGATGAGGACCCATCATGGTTAGGTGAAAAGCCGAGCGAGGACAGTAGTACAGAGGGGGAGGGATCCATTGCACCGCAACAGTCTGGAAGAGGCAGTGGGGTGGCAAAAGGGAGAAGTCGGCCCACACCAAACAGGCCCGCAACCGTTACACCGAGCACCCCCATGCGTAAATCTACCTTGCCAAGGGGTAGGTGTTCCGCAGTATGGCGCTTTTTTGAGAAATGTGCAGACGACAAAAGAGTGGTAGTTTGCAACCTGTGCCGTACCAAAATGAGCCGGGGCGTGAACACTAGCAGCCTCACCAGCACTAACATGATCCGCCACATGGTATCCAAGCACCCTAATAAGTTGGCCAAACACCTGGGTCTCCACTCTGCATCTGCGGGTCCCACTACTGCCTCCACTTCCCCTGTGTTACGCACTGCTGGCCAATCCCCTGTTGAAGGCGCAGGCCCGGATGCCCCTCACCCTGAACCTGGACCTTCGCATGAATGGTCAGCAACAACATCCACTTCCCTGTTCCAGCGCAGTGTCCAAATGTCGATAGCACAGACATTTTAATGCAAGCACAAATACCCACCCACAGGCCATAGCACTAAATGCTCAACTTACTGACCCTTGAAATGTTGCCATTTAGGCTTGTGCACACTGAGGCCTTCCGCAGCCTGATGTCGGCAGCTGTCCCTCGGTACGCAGTTCCCAGCCGCCACTATTTTTCACGGTGTGCCATGCCCGCCTTACACCAGCATGTGTCCCAGAACATCACCCGTACCCTGACCCACCCACTTACTGGGAAGGTTTACCTCACCATGGACACATGGACAAGTGCTGGTGGCCAGGGACGCTACATTTCCCTGACCGCACACTGGGTAAATGTTGTGGAGGCTGGGAGTAAGTCGGACCCTGGGATGGCACCGGTGCTACCAACGCCCAGGATTGCCGGCCCTACGTCCATCAGGGTCTCCGCCAGCAGCTATGTTACTGGCTCCAACCCCCACTTCTCCTCCTCCACCGCCTCCTCCTCCACTTCCACCTCCAACAGCAGTCAGCCATCAGTTTCTAGCTGGAAGCAGTGTAGCACTGCTGTGGGTTAGCGTCAACAGGCTGTGCTGAAGCTGATCTGCTTAGGGGACAAACAGCACACCACTGCAGAGCTGTGGCAGGGTATAAGGGACAAGACCGAGTTGTGCCTCTCGCCACTCAACCTAGAAACAGGCATGGTTGTGTCTGACAATGGCCGTAACTTGGTGGCGGTTTTGGAGCTTGGCCACCTGATGCAGATTCCATGTCTAGCCACGTATTAAACTTAGTGGTTTATCAGTTTTTCAAAACCTACACCAATTTGCAGGAGCTACTAGTGAATGCGCGCCGCTTGTGTTCCCATTTCCGCAAGTCACCCAAAGCTTCAGCCGGTCTGTCAACACTGCAGCAGCGCTTGCGGCTTCCAGCTCAACAACTGTTGTGCGAAGTGAGCACGCGTTTCTACATGTTGGCCAGGCTTTGTGAGCAGCAGAGGGCAGTTATGGAATAGCAGCTGCAACATGGTTGTCGCCTTTCCGGTCAACTGCCACTATTCACAAGCGAGTAGTGGGCATTGATGTCAGACCTATGTGAGGTTTTAAAAAACTTGGATGAATCCACAAAGATGGTTAGTGGTGATAACACTATTATCAGTGTAACCATCCCACTGCTGTGTCTACTCAAACGATCGTTGCTCAAAATTAAGGAGGATGCTTTGAATGTGACAGACGAGGTAATTGTGGAGGAGATGACACAGGGTGATAGCCAGACCTTCCTCAGTTCGTCTTCTCAGCGCGACTTAGGCCATATATAGGAGGAGGAGGAGCTGGAGACACTTGCCTCTGCTACAGAGGCTTGTACTCATGCAACTTTAATTCCATCTGTTCAGTGTGGATGGGCAGAAGAGAAAGAGGAGGAGGATGAGGGTATGGAGAGACATCCTGAAGTTGACATTGACATCTTGCCCGTTGGTACTCTGGCACACATGGCTGACTTCATGTTAGGCTGCCTTTCCCGTGACCCTCGCGTTATACGCATTTTAGGTAACACAGATTATTTAGTGTTCACCCTTCTCGATCCCCGCTACAAAAAGGAACTTCTCATCTCTGATTTCTGTGGTGGAGAGGACGAGTAAAACCGTTCAACAGATTGCTCCAAAATTTTCCATCTGACAATGTGAACGCCAGAGTCCGTACTTCCTTAGGAAACCAAGGAAGCGAGACAAGGGGAACACACAGTAGTTCCAACAGAGGCAGGGCAACATTTTCCAAGGCATGGGACACTTTCATGACACCCCGCCAGCAACCTCACCCTGAATTGCGGCCTAGTGCTACATAAAACATGAGCAGAAAATGGAGAACTAGATGCTCCAGAAGTATCAAATGCCCAATGTATGATTCTAGAGGCCAGTGGGGTGAAGAGGAGGGGGATTTTTTGTTTATAAAGTCTAGCCATGGAGTCCAAATCTGAAGGAACTTTGTTCAGGAGTGAGATTCCCAGCCTGCCAATTCCTCTAATATGCAAATCTAATGTACCTTGTCAAACCATTGGGCTAAAGTCGGGGGTGAGGTTGAACTCTAATGCAAAGGGATCAGCAGTTCAGCAGCGATGATGAGTGAGGTCATGTTTAGAAGGTATAAAATAGTCCCTTGTGAGCCATAGAATGATCAGTTCTTTGTCCAAACGGACCTGAGATCAAGGGCAGATGCAGTACTCCCTCTATATCTTCCCAAAATTGTTTAAGCATTGTGCACTCCCAAAATATATGGAGAGAGACCCCACCTACTTTCCACATCTCCAGCACAAGCTGTCAGGGGATATCCCTATTTTATAGAGATAGTCCTGTGTTCTGTACCTACGGGTTGTGGTTTTAAATGTATTTTCTTATTTTTACACACCTAGAAAACCCATGCGAGCGAAGGAGGATTGTGTGTATTTCCTTCTGTGTAAATGTGCAGTTAAGTTCCTTTTCCCAAAGTGCTATAAAGGCAGGTTTTGGAGTGGAACGATTCTCAAGTAGGGTTGTATAAATCTTGGAAAGAATTTTAGATGGTGGGGATCTGAGAAAAGTGTAGTTTTCCAACCAGGCAGGATCTTGTTTATAATTGGTATTTGTATAATTGTTTTTTGTATAATTGGTATTTGTATAATTGTTTATAATTGTCATTGGTATAGTATTGGTACTTGGTCTTCAGCTTATGAAGAGTTGAAAAGAAATCAAACGCCTGTAAGCTATTTATTAGTGAGCCTGAATTTTGTTTAATCAGGGACGCTAGGGCTTCTTCATTAGGACTTTTGATGGCTTCTATGATCCGTACATCAGGTAGCAAGTCCTACAATGTAGGGCTGAACTTGTTGGCCATGACAGAAGGCAATGTGCTCAATTGAGCTAGAGGAGAAATCAGACCCTCAGAGATGGACATTTAAGGCACATTTTCAACATACCTCTTGTCATGTCACTACGGACATGGGTGTGACTAAAGGGGGTTGTTTAGTCCAAAGCCCCATAGAAGTGAATGGGTCCGCACCCGAGCCACAAAAATGTGTCTCGGATGTGGAAGAAAACCACGGTCGTGTGAACGAGCCCTTAGGAGCCCACATATTCGCTATGGTCATTGGTTTGCCTCCTAATATTCCTATCACAATGAGATTTCTGCCCTCAGGGTCAGTAATGAGGGATGTCATTTGGAAATGTGTGGAACAATGAATTGCAATGGTCACCCTCTAGATGCAGAAGAGTATGTACTATGATACCATTCTTCTTTCATAGCTGCCAGTCCAAAAGGGTAGAGCCAGCATATATTAGTGCATTGCACTCTGAGGGCTTCTGTGAGGGGCTTTAGAATGCACCTTTTCGACAAGGTGCTGGCTGCTAGGTCTTGAAATATCGCAATGCGCGTCCCCTCATAGGAGATTTCTTTGGCCTCTCGGGCTGCCTGCAGTATCACAGCGGTGTCTAATTAGCTGAGGAGACCACAAATAATATCTCTAGGGGGGTTTTCAGGCATAGGTTTGGGCCTGAGGGCTATGGGTACACATTCAATTACAAATTGTTGTGCCGTTTACTCCCCTAATAGCTGAGCGAATATTAGTGAAATGGCTTTCGTGCTGATTGCTTCTGGTAGGCCTCGGAGCCTGAGGTTCTTCTGACAGCTTCAATTCTCCTGGTCTTCAATCTGAAGGAGGGCCTGATTAATGTGGTCTCAATAAAAAAAAAAAGATAGTCTCCAGCATTTCATTGTGTTGCATAAGTCCTGTCTGGGCCTCTTCTAGCGTGGACATCCTGTGTCCTAGGTGCTTCATATCAGCTTTAATATCTGCCAGATCCCTCATTACTGGGGCGATAGCCTTTTTTAGGGCTTTAGTTAGGAATGATTTGGTCATTTGTGGGCGGTCTGACTCACCGGTTGCATCTGATAGTGCTCCCGACTTTTCTTATCTGAATTTCCCCACGCGGATGGCGGGGGAGCGCCTTTTGGAGCCATCTTGTGTCTCCCAGCTAGACAGGAATTTTTCTTTTGGAGGTATCTGTCTATGTCAGACTGCGGCTTTTCTGTTATAGGGGTGGAAGGAACGTTCCCCTACTTCTCCCTTCCTATTTTGACTATCTCGTCATTACTGTGGACTCAATTAGCTCGAGGCGGAGGAGTCAGCCAGGAGAGCTGCAGTTAGGCGGCCATTACACAGCGAGGCAAGTTCCGCCCCCCAAAGTTGCAGTATGTTGTAAATGTTAATTGTTGAAAACAGTCTTGACTTCAAAAATATTTCATTTATCACAGTTGTGCACCTGACTTCCTTTAGATTGTATTAGACTATGTCCAATTGCAATTTAAAAAAATAAATAAAAAAAATTGTATTTTTGCCTTCCAAAAAATTGCTAGAAATAGTCTTGGGGAAAAAAAGTTAAGAATCGCTTTGACTTCCACAAAATCTGTTTTCTTTACTGTGACTGCATACCAAACCATTGCCATCTGCTAACTCTCTGCATGCTGTACTGTATAAAAATAAGCAGTGGACATTCAGGCACAAATGTAGCAACCACAGTCCTCATTTAGCACAGGAGGTGGCATCACCTCTTCACATGGAAGAATCAAACTGGCCAGCAATCCAAATTGTCCTCTTTCTTCTTGTCATCATTACAGTAAAAAGGCCACATGCACAAGCTATAAAGTGGTGTTGTCATCAACTTGTGTACACAGGGCCAGTACAAGGATTTTTGCCATCTTAGGCAAAAGAAAAGTTTGCCGCCCCACCCATGTGACATCACAATGCCCCACCCATATAATCTGCCATAATAACTAATGCCAGTGCTGCAGTGTCGCCGTGTTTACACTAAAAAGCCGGCAGGGATGGGCTATAAAGACCCTAGCCACTACATTAAGCTGCAGTGGTTCTGGGGACTATAGTGTCCCTTTAATGTGAGGTAAATTAGAGACTAGTGCCATAAATAATATACTAGATTGCCTACTTACAATCATATGAGGATGATGATGGGCTTTAGCTGCAGTCTGGCTCCACTGGTCATGTAGAACAGGCTCTCTGGAGGCTGTAAGTAACTGTATGTTGCATCAAACTGGCACACATCAGCAAGTGGTTAACCAGGTTCATTCATACCCTGTTCCCTGACCCCATAAACTTCTGGGGAGGCAATTAGAATGGTGGCCGGAACTGCTGGCCCAGTTTGCTGTCAGTATACTACCATTGTCACTTTCTGTCGCCAACGTCCTTTCCATGCTGCTTCCTCCATGCTTATGCCTGATGTTCCCTTAGGATCTCTTAAAGCCGGTGTGCATACTCCCTAATCCTTCCTCAGCCAATGGCTGAGGGTCCCTTGCATTTAATGCGCCTGAAGCTTTAGGATCCCTGGTGACCAGCAAAGGTGTTAGGTAGTCTAATGTTATTGTGATTTACCTGCATTTATCTTGCAGTATCTCTTGTCTGTATTCCTGCCATGTTTTAAGTGTGTGCCTTCCTGCCTGTTTGACCCTGCACTTTCATATGCAAGTTCAGTTCTGTTCATGTTTAAGTTAACCTAGTCTGTCTACACTATACATGCTCCAGTCTAGTCCCCAGCCTACCTGCCTCATGTTTGCCTGATTATGATCATAAAAAACATGCATATTAGAGATTAGCAAACTTCTTGAAAGTAAATTTGTGTTATAATTCACCAAATCAATAAAAAAAATTTGATCCGGCTCTCCACCAGAAGCAAGAGTGCTTCAATTGCTCTGAAAGTTCGTATAGGTAACCTAGGACTCTACTCTCTGTTTATCTATTTTTTGCTCCCCCTCCTTTAAAGGGAACCTGTCACCAGGAAATTCACTGATAAACCAGGCATGCTGCCTTGTAGGGCTCACTCTGCTGAATATAATGATACCTTTTACTTGGTGATCTGGTGCTTTATTGTGGAGAAATAGTACTTTTAATCCATATGCTAATGAGCTGATTTGAGTCCAGTAGTTGATATGAGTCCAGCGTTTTTTCTATTTAGAGCTGTAGCCACTCCCCTATTCACTTCTTCAGTTGTAAAAGGGGCGTGGTTTATTACATCATTCATTCATTTTAATAACTGGAGGAAAATGAATAACAGGGAATGCTTAGGTAAAAAAGGGGAGGAATATACTATTGAAGTTAGTAATTATAATAAGGGCTAGTTTGTTCATGGAGTGATAAACACATGATGGCTGATAAGGGACATGTCAGGTATGGCAGTTAGGCTTTAAAGTGAAAGGCAGCAAGGCTTGTATTGGCTATAATGCAGGTCATTTTTTAAACCACGCCCCTTTACAACTGAAGAAGTAAATAGGGGAGGGGCTACAGCTCTGAATAGAAAAAATGCTGGACTCATATCAACTACTGGACTCAAATCAGCTCATTAGCATATGGATTAAAAGTACTATTTCTCCACAATAAAGCACCAGATCACCAAGTAAAAGGTATAATTATATTCAGCAGGGTGAGTCCTACAAGGCAGCATGCCTGCTTTATCAGTGAATTTCCTGGTGACAGGTTCTCTTTAAGCTCTTTATTAAATGACAGCAATATTAAAAAATGTCAGTGACACTGACATATATAGCTATGGTTAAACACATGGTTTACCCCATTAACAAGCATCCTGATTAAAAATTGCACAGTGACATTTGTTTGCTTTTGTCATGCTTTTTAAAATTCAAAAAGTTCTAAATATTGACCCTTATTAGGGGCAGAAGATAGCATTTATAGAAACCACTATCCCAGGAGGGAAAGTGAGGGAGATTAAACTTAACTTGTAATAATAGTCAATTAAAATGGTACTAGTGCACTACACCAAAAATGCAATGAATAATACATAAACAAAGCAGCATACTTAGCCACCCACTGATTGGGGCGTAACCGATCTAATAATGCAGTAAATGATCAATCACAAGGTATAAGCTGTAGAGAATAGCAATAATTGGAAAGTTCTTCCAAACATATGGAATTCAGATACATGTACTTCTGCTGTGGATGCAATTCGGTTGCATGCAGTCCAGTTTCAACTTCAGGTGGCCAAAAGGTATCATGTATAGATAGGCAGTGGGAACATCTGACCCTAATAAGCCCTATGATATGGGAAGGGACTAGTAATACCCTGCCCATCTATACAGAGCACTCCACCTGAAAGGGGCGACCCCGTCCGGATATCTGACCCTAGACGGGCGATATCCCTATTGAACCCTATAAGTAATTCCCTACGTGCAACATTTCGTTTTGATAACTCGTCAGGGGAAACAGCACCAAGGGTATCTAAAGTATAAATTAAAGGACATGAAAAAGTATAGGGATCACGCAAATTAGGCCTAGACCCCCCAGTAAATGTGTATGATGGATGGGGACCTCTCAGCTGGGTCAGTGGATCAGAAGCATAAGGAGAAAAACAAGAGATACGTAACTCATCTAGTCTGCTCCTACCAGTGGGTAGGGGTGCTATATGACGATCCGCCATGTGCGGCATGCAGTGTGACTATTTAAAAGACCACGCTGGGAAAGCCCATCCCTCGGAACGCTAACCCAATCATGTGAGTAGGCCAAAGCGACACGTCACATGGGATGCTACGCCGAGTAGAGCGGCATCGCTTGGAAAGCAAAGTGAGGTCGCGTGAGGCGGAGCCAGAGTAAAGGAGGAGGGAAAGCACAGTGACTAGCAACCAGCCGGTATCCTCTTCTTTCTGCAGGACCTGCAAAACGACCTGCAAAGACGTCACCGAGGTCCTTCTATCTTAATTCAGCAGGACCTGCGATGACGTCACAGCGCTCACGGTAAGAGGGCCGGTGACATCATCGCAGGTCCTTTTGCAGGTCCTGCAGAAAGAGGAAAGAAGAGGATATTGGCTGTGCGATCAAGTGGATGAGGTGAGTTGTTGTTTTTTAACTCCTCAATGGCCATTTTATTTAGCATTCTGTCTAAAGAATGATATTATTTTTGTTATAACCATGTTATAATGGAAAATAATAAAATCACTCGAACACCGAACCTGAACTTCAGTGAAAAAGTCTAGGTTCGGTCCGGGTATCCGAACTCGCAAAGTTCGATACAAACCTGAACTTTTCAGTTCGGGTTCACTCAACCCTACTAATGATGATGACAAGGACACTATCCTGCTTGGGGATGAATCCTGGATGCTGAAGCAAACTGTCAAAACTTCAGATTAATTTGGCTATAGAATCTGCTTCATTCAAAATTGATATGTTAACCTCCAATTAGTATATATTATACATTTTGTTTCTAGAACCATCTTGTATTAAAATGTATTACACACTCATTTACACTGCTGTAACAAATGCAAACAGAATCTCTTGGCATACGCTGGACCCATTAGAACCTTTAGACTTGTCTATTTCTATTTTAGGAGTACAGATATGGCTACCCTTCATTTGCTTGAATTTGATTAGGGACTTCAGTTGCTCACAAAACAAATTTGATACAAAATCACAACATGCTATCAAAACCCTTGACCAGCTGCAAGTTGCATCACAACCACTTGGTGGCCACGCATGGACACATATAATATGAACACCTCATAGCAAAACATTTTTTTCAAAGCTGGTCATCTTATGTCACACATATCTGGGTAGGTTGAGCCAAGAGCAAAGGTAACGAAGGGCACATCTGTATTCCATACATCAAATATAGGGAAAAATAAAATGCGAACATAGTTATCTCCACTACATACAAATTATGATGTAAAGTAAATAAAAGTATTCAGATTTTGTTCTCTTATGCTAATAGGCAAGGGCAAATGAATGACCCAGCATGCAAAAGATTTAAAAACTAAACTAACACTTCTATGTATAGACTTCAATAAATGTGAAATTAAGCAAACTTAATGAAGCATAAATATCCACTGCCATATCATTCAGGTTTTTTTTTCTCCAAGCAGTCAACATGATCTACATTTGTAAATACAAATAGCTTTTTGAAAAATGTATAAGCCACATACATTATGCAATATATACTTTAATATTTGATCTGACAGAATTCTATCTCATGTTGAATCTGATAATTAATCCGCCTATGAATTGTCTTTTATATGTCCCACTGTGAGACTCATGCAGCTTATCACTCACCATTGCTGGTGTAGAAGAAAATCAACCTTTAAAGTTGAAACAATTAAAGAGTATTTTTGTTATTCTATGTTTTAGCTTAGCATTCACTTTGTGGCATATTAATTTATGTTGCCATACCAACTCCCTAGCCTCGGAGATAAATTGTCAGGAAGACTGTACAACGTGTCCAATAGGACTCATTATGGAAGCACTCCAAACAGAATCCAGAAATAGCATCCTCCTGAGTTGTCAACAGCAAAATGAATCACTTTACAACAGTATCTGATTCCGAATCTGCTGCTGGCATTGGTAAACAGAATGCGAAGCAAATAAAATATGTTTACAGAAATTTGGCAGTTCTCGTTGCCTTGAGGTTTGAGCTGTTAAATATCTGCACAGACAAGAAAATAAATATGTTCTAATTATTGCATCGCTCCTCTCTCATTTTTTATATTTTTCAATCACTTTATATTTCCAAGCACATCTCTTCTACCCCAGGAACTCCCTGAACAATGCACATTTCAGGCCTGTAATGTGACATCTACAATGGTTTAGACAGATATGCATTTCCTAGCCCCCTCTATATCATTACCCTCCCCCCACTGAGAATATGCGTTCTTTTAGCCAAGCATTTCCATTCCTAAGCTTATTAGATGAAATACATTTTCTGCATGACATTTAATTCCAACTCAAACTTTGTGTGATTACGATAGAGTCATTGACATGAGAAAATAAATGATACAGCTGTTGCAAAGTGATTTTCAGAATGGTTCCAAATAAATGAGTAGAATCATTTGTATCTCTCAGAATTATTAATTGGTATAAAGTAGTCAGGCTCACAATGTGCCAAATTATATATATATATATATATATATATATATATATATATAATGTTGAGTTATATATTATCATAAGAAATTTGATTTTAAAAAATAATTTTTTACAGGGGTTCAGTCGAATTACAAACAGCGTCAAACCTTGATGTGTTTTGTATCACAGCCCACTTATATTTATCTGTAAGGGTATTTTAGTACAGCTAGACAGTGACATGTCTCATGGCTATTGTTGAACGAAGCATTCGAAGCGAAATTTAATCCGAAGTTTAGGAAAAATTTGAATTGCAATGAAGGGAGACTGCAGGGAGAGTGTATCGCCATGTGCCTCACGTTCTAGTGCAATTAACATTTAGAGTTATTCCATTATTTTGGTGGTACAGTTAGTGTGCCTCAGTATTAAAAGCATGTGTAAAATATAGCAGTGTGCATCATGGTCTAGTGCACCGAAGTCTCTTCGGGCAAAACTTTATTTGAATTCAAATGTATGGCCTCCATCAAGGTGAATAACTTCGGACATTGATTTATAAACTTTAAACTATTTAAAAACTTGAATACAAAGTCAGCTTCGTTACCAGCTGGTACCTTAGATTAAAGTTGTAAAATGGTTTTCAAGTTAAAAAATCGATGTCTGAAGGTATTCACTAAAGTCTCGCGAGTACTGTTGGGTGACCATGCTCGGCCGAGCACCAGTTCGGCTCGAGCATAGCGATGCTTGGCACATCGCTGTGTTCGGTAGCCAATAAACGTGCGGGTAACTACTGCCACTAACTGTAATGTCGTAGCGATGTTGGTTACTGGCATTACAGTGATTGTCTTGCTGGAACGCTATATAGCACCCGATGACACGTGTTTGGCTCACTCTTAGTCAGAGAGAGCTGTGCTGAAGATGGGACAGATAGTGTAGGGAGTGAAATAGTAATATTTTAGGGAAAAGGGTTCTTAGAGACCCAAAAGTCCTTTTAAGGACTATTGTTGTATCTGGCAGCAATATATATTTTTATATATAAGACACACCTGATGATAAGACGCACCAAGGTTTTTGAGGAGGAAAAAATATATATATATTTTGAACCAAAATGTGTGCTTTTGGTGGGCCTGATGGTCTGTGGATGACACTATTATGGGGGATCTTTAGATGACACTGTTATAGAGGGGATCTGTAGGTGACGCACTTTTAAGGGGCATCTGCGGATGACACTGTTATGGGGATCTGTGGATGATGCACAGTCATGTGATTATAACCCTCATCATCCTAAAGAATTGGTGTACATTGGTGTATTCTTAAGGATTAAATATAACCACTGTTCAGATACTATTCAGTAATTGGCATGTAATATGACTATAACCCCCCTCATCCATATAGTCATATTTAATATGAACACATGTCAATTACAGAACATTCCTTGGACAGTGTTTATATTAAATATGACTATAACCCCCCTCATCCATAGGAATCCATCAATATACTGCAGTACATGGATGGATTCCTATGGATGAAGGGAGTTATAGTCATATTTGACACACCTTTTATTTTAACCGTCTATTGCCCCTGAGCTGCACTCACCCATGGACTTTAGGTCACAGACAACACAGGACCACAAAACCGCTCCAGGAGCAGAGCTGGTACAGCGGGGGAGCAGGAGCAGTTTCTGCCGCACTCAACAAACAGCCGAACGGCCGGGGTACAGCACAGAGAAGCAGGTGATTCTCTCTCTCTATCCTCACATTTCATCAATCAGCTTCCCCATGAAACATTGCGCTCACCCGCGGCCGGTCCTTGGTGACGGGATAAAACCTCCTGTTGAAGCTGTAAATGATTAGCACTGCCTGGAGCGGGGGGCAGCTAATCGTCTCCCCCTGCACCGTGTTTCCCTACGCGCGAATCATCTGAGCTCCTTCAGTAGTGTGGGGCATGAAAAGGAGGCATCACAGAGCTCCTTCAATATTGCACAGGATAGTGGCAGAAGTTAGCCTTTACTGAAGCCGCCAGCCTGCCCAACAGCTTAATCGCAGACTAAGGAGCTGTTAGTGAGATCTCCTGAGCTACTTCAATAGTAACGGCCGTCCTGCTTTGCGTCACCTTCGCTTTATAAGACGCATTGACTTTTTGCCCTCACTTTGGAGGGAATAAAGCCCATCTTATAAAGCGGAAAGTACGGTAATTATTAGTGCAACCTGCGCTAAATCGCGTGCAATTGTTAGAGAGACCCAAAGATTCTTTTAAGGACCTTTGTTGTAACTGGCAGCAATATAATTATTAGCGCAACCTGTGCTAAATTACATGGAATTGTTAGAGACTCAAAAGATCTTTTAAGGACTAAAGTTGTATCTCGCTGCAATATATATTTTTAGAGCAACCTGCTGTAAATTGAGTGCAATTGTTAGTGCCGCTTCTGATAGTGAGACAACCTCTGCTACATCTTTTATTTTACATTTGCACAGCCTAAATATCTGTGAAATTCAGCTCAATAGTTTGGCCGCTGGTGATGGCGACATTACCAGCGCCACACCTCCTGTATAACGTTTGTGCATCCTAAATATCAGTGACATTCATTCAGTCTAATTTTTAATTAGCCGGGGGTGACAGCAACATTACTTGCGCTATACCTCCTGTATAATGTTTGCGCAACCTAAAATTATCTGTGACATTCTGTGTACTTTTTTGTAGACGCTGTGGACAGCGACATTATCTGTGATACATCTCCTGTTTAACGTGTGTGCATCCTAAAAGTATCTGTGACATTCTGTGTACTTTATTTGCGCATACACTTACAAAACCTGCGCTACTGTATGTGTGACATACTTGCAAGCTCATATACCATTTAATATGCACAAGGCGAGCAGTAAGGCATAGGGAAGTGGCCGTGCTGCTGAAGGTGCACGCAGAGGCCATGGCCTTGGGTGCGGTCAAACTGTGCCTGCTGCCAGGGCACAAGAAACACACTCATCCACGATACCTAGCTTCATGTCCCAGTTTGCTGGGCAGCACAGGACACCACTCTTGAAGTCAGACAAGTGCGACCAGGTGGTCGGTTGCATTTCAGCAGATAATGCTTCCAGTCCGTTAAGCACCACCCTATCTTCCACAAAGTCCAGTCTCAATAGCCAAAAGTCTGGTCAACAGAATCCTCACCCTGATACTCCTTCCACACACCATGGAGAGTCTTCTGAGAAGCTCTTTTAATCGCCATTTCTTAATTTGGGCCTCTCAACAAGCCCGCTTCAAGAGGGACATGAGGAGATCTTGTGCCCTAATTCCCAAACTCTTGAGCATCAACAGTCAGAAGAAGATGACGGTGGGTAACGGCAATTAGTGTTTCACGAGGTGGATAATGATGATGATACTCAGTTGCCAATAAGACAACCGCAATTAGTGTCTCAAGAGTTTCATGATGAGGATGAGACACAGTTGTCAATAACTGAGGTTGTTGTTAGGTTAACAAGTCAGGAGGATGACCACAGTGAGTTAGTGGAAGAGGAGGTGGTGGACGATGAAGTCACTGACCCAACCTGGTAAGGTGGCAAGCCGGCGAGGACAGCAGTACAGTGTGGTGGCAAAGGGAGAAGGCGGGCCACACCAAACAGGCCCACAACTCTTCCCCGGAGCAGCCTCTTGCGGAAATCTCCTTGCCAAGGGGTAGGTGTTCCGCAGTCTGGCGCTTTTTGAGGAAAGTGCGGACAATAAAATAATTGTCATTTGCAACCTGTGAAGTACCAAAATGAGCAGGGGGTGAAAATTGATGATGGAGGTGGTGGTGTTAGTGGCACATCCTCTGTTTGCTGGGTGGCTCTTTTGCTGTGCTGTTGCCTCTGTGCGACTGCTGCCTCTTCCTCAGAACTGCACATGTCACTAGCATGAACTTGAGTCCAGTCAGGGTCTAGGACTTCATTATCCTCCACATCATCTTCCACCCATTCTTGACCCCTGCACTCCTCGTTAGTCTGCACACTGCAGAAAGCTGCAGCAGTTGGCACCTGTGTTTCGTCATCATCAGAGATGTGCTGCGGTGGTATTCCCATATCTTCATCCTGCAACATAAGTGGTTAGTCATCAGTGCATTCAATGTCTTCGACTTCTGAGGCAGGGCTATGTGGATGGCCTGGGAAACCCTGCCAGCAGTGTAATCAAAAAGCATAATAGTCTGCTGCATGACTTGGAGCTCAGACTGCTTGGCTGCTTTGCAAGGGGTGAGGTGAAAGACTGATAGGCATGGGCTGCAGGTGCCAACTCTGAGCAGAGGACTGGGTGGGAGATATTGTGAAGGAACTGGAGCCACTGTCAGCCACCCAATCTACTATCATCTGTACATGTTCTGGCCTCACCATCCATAGAGTGGCATTCGGGCCTACCAAATAATTCTGCAGGTTCTGTTGCCTACTCGCATCTGAGGAAGGTGTTTCACTTGGACCTGTAGCTGGTGCAGAATGGCCACGTCCTCTCCCAGCAATATGAGCTCCACCAACACCACCATGACCATGTCCACATCCCATATTTGATGTTCTCCTCATTATTTGCATTCACCCACCAAACGATCAGATGGTTTGACTCAGGTGTCAATTTAACTGCCAATAGTCAACAATTAGGTTCACTAACAGTAAGGCAGTGCCCGTGTCATAAACAAAATAAATTTCTTTAGGTCACAGAACAGTGTAACGGAGCAATTTAATACAATTACTTCACTATCACCAAAAATTAGATTTTTCCAACCAACAATGTAACAGCAGAAGTTACTGGTTTAATTTGACTGTCAGAAGCTCAGCATACACAGCAAATGTGCTATCTACCACAAAACCTGTGTTTTTGCAACCAACTGTGTAAATGCGGAGTTCCACAGGTTTCTTAAAATGACTGAAATACAGGGTAGGCCTCAGATCTGCTATGTAGCACAAATCCAGTGTTTATTGCAACAATCTACAGAAAAGCAGTATATCACCGCTAAATTATAAAACAGGTTTTTCAGCGTTGTATGCAAAAGTGCTCTGTGGCACGACAATACGGGTTTATTCCCCAACTACAGAAATGCAGTATGTCACGGCTAAATTATGAAATTGGTAATGTAGGTGGACTTGACCTGCTAGAAGAATTTTTCCTCCACTGAGCTACCAGAAAATAACTAGACTAATGTCCCTAGCACACATGCAGGTCACATGCAGTTCCAAAATTATTTTGCTGTATCACTGGGCTCAGGGTTGGGTACAAATATGTAGCATAGCACCATCAATAATTGCTGTAATTTGAATGTTTAACACCACCAAGTTAAACAGATTTCTTCACTAATCTCTTCATCACAGCAGCAACAGCATCCTATCCCTACACTGAGAAGAGCAGAGTGACGTGTGGTGCTACTTGACTCGGGGTTTGCTCAACTCTATTCACCACAAACAAGCAATCCCTCCTCATTTTCAAATCTTCACTTTCTGATGCAAAACAGGCCTACTTCTCATCTCATATATCTTCCCTGTCCCACAGCCGTAAACAACTTTTTAACACCTTTAACTCCCTTTTCCGTCACCCAGTGCCCCCACCCTCTCCTCTCATCTCAACTAAGGACTTTGCCACATACTTGAAACAAAAGATAGTCAACATCAGAGAAAGTTTCAGTGCACAGTCCCCACAGACCCTCTACACAACTGCTCAGTCCTCTTCCCCTAAAACCCATTTCTCCAACATTACAGAAGAAAAACTCTCCACTTTACTCTCCAGATCACATCTTACCACCTGTGAACCTGACCCAATCCCATCCCACCTCATCCCTAACCTCACCACAGTGTTTATCCCAGCCCTACCTTATCTCTTCAACCTATTACTAACCTCTGGTGTCTTTTAAACATGCTACCATTATACTTATCCTCAAAAGCCTTCACTTGACCCAACTTTGTACAGTTATCGTCCCATATCACTTCATCCATATGCTTCAAAGCTACTTGAGCAACATTTCCATTCTGAACCTCTCCTCCTGCTCCCTCTTCGACCGGCTACAATCTGGCTTCTGACCCCACCACTCAACTGAGACTGCCCTCACCAAAGTCACCAATGACCTACTAACAGCCAAAACCAAAAATAATTACTTTATCCTCTTTCTCCTTGACATTTCGTCTGCCTTTGACACTGTCGACCACTCCTTTCTGTTGCAAACTCTCTCATCTCTTGGCATCACTGACCTGGCCCTCTCCTGGATCACATCATATCTCACAGACCAGACATTTAGCATCTCCCACTCTCACACCACCTCCTTGTCTCATTCCCTCTCTGTTGGTGTCTGTTGGTGTCCCACAAGGCTCTGTAGGACCCCTGCTCTTCTCTATCTACATTTTCGGCCTGGGACAACTTATAGAGTTCCATGGCTTTCAGTATCACTTTTATGCTGATGACAAACAAATCTACCTCTCTGGTCCAGACATCACTACCTTACTATCCAGAATCCCACAATGCTTATCTTCCTTATATTCCTTCTTCTCCTCTCGCTTTCTAAAACTTAACATGGATAAAACAGAATTCATTATCTTTCCCCCATATTGCTTACCACCCCCCCCCCCCCCCAACAGACCTATCTATTACGATCAATGGCTGCACACTCTCCCCAGTAAACCAAGTCCGCTGTCTTGGAGTGACCTTTGATTCTGCCGTCTCCTTCCAACCGCACATCCAAGCCCTTTCCACCACCTGCCGCCTCCAACTCAAAAACTTCTCCCGCATCCGCTCTTTCCTCAATTTTGAGTCTGCAAAAATGCTTGTACATGCCCTCATCATCTCCCGCCTAGACTACTGCAACACCCTCCTCTGTGCCCTTATATCTAGCACTCTTGCATGGGGCTACTATTGTCACTATTACTGCCACTGCTGTGGCCACATCCCTCCCATTCTGTCATAGGGTCACTATTGTCACTGTTACTGCCACTGCTGCTACCCCCTTTCACATGGTAAGTATTTGATCAGCCAAGAGCAGTAGTGGGTCCAAAACACAAAGAGATGCAAATACTTCTGTGACTTTGGCTTACAAATACTGATTCAAAATACTGACCAAATACTGACCGTATGATTGGGGTCTTTAAAGTCCTGTATCAAGGGCTTTTTCATGTTAAAAAAATAAAAATCTGGTGTAAATGGCCAAAACAGATGCAATTGAGCATAAGTAGCACTGTTTATTTTCCCTTCTTCTGATTCGTCAAAGAACAACTCCAAAAAAGGATCCTGTAATTTCCCGCACACAGTAGTGTCCCCACACAGTAGTATCCCTCACACAGTAGTGTCCCCCACACTGCCCAGACACAGTAGAGTACCCACACTGCCCCCTACAGTACTTTCCCCCACACAGTAGTGTGCCCCACACTGCCCGCCACATACTGTACCCCACACTACCCCCACACAGTAATTTCCCCCACACAGTAGTGTCCCCACACTGCCCCCACACAGTAGTGTCCCCCACACTGCCCCCACACAGTAGGGTCCCCACACTGCCCCCACACAGTAGTGTCCCCCACACTGCCCCACACACAGTAGTGTCCCCCACACTGCCCCACACACAGTAGTGTCCCCCACACTGCCCCACACACAGTAGTGTCCCCCACACTGCCCCCCCTAAAGCAGTTTACCCCACACAGTAGTGTACCCCACACTGCCTGCCACACAGTAGTGTACCCCACACAGTAGTGTACTGTACCCCACACTGCTCCCACACAGTAATTTCCCCCACACTGCCCCCACATAGTAGAGTACCCCATACTGCACTGAGACAGTAGTTTCCCCAACACAGTAATTGCCCCCATATAGTAATTTTCCCCACACAGTAGTTTCCCCCATATTGCCCCCATTTAGTAATTTGACTGACTGTTCGCAACACCTGCTCAAACTCTCAATGTCGCTACTTGCCCGCCTACCAGAGGAAGCAGTGGATCTCTCCTCCAAATTTTGGCTGGGCAGTAGCTGCTGACTGTCCTCAATAAACTTGTCTTAGCTAAAAAGCGGAGCAGAGCCGACAGCATGCAATACTTGCTGAGCAGAAAGAACAAAACATGAAAGAGGCAGGATCAGGTGGGGGCACAGAGCTTGTTTCTGGGCCATGCCAACTAAGCGTGGTGTCAGAAGAACCCACCATCCCTGGCTGGGAGTGTCTGATGTCAGGTGAGATGATGTTGAAGATCAAGTCAACCATTCAAGAACAGCTGGGTGGCTGGTCAAGGTGCAATCGCTGGATGACACTGGCCGGTCACTGCAACTGCTGCTACTACCCCCACCCCCACCCCACCCTGCTTCCCAATCCCACACCCCCATTGTTATGCTGCTACTTCTGCCAGCTCCAGAAACATTTTCCCACTGCCCATTGACTTAGAAGGGCCTGGCACCTGTCTGTTGGACATAATGTACTGTAACAGTAACTGTAAGTGGAAAATAGCAGTACTATCAGGCCACAATTTCACCCCAGAATCACGGATCAATGGATTCATTTATGTATAAAGAATATGAACATCAAAAATTAGTAGTATCAGGCCGCAATTTCACTCCAAATACACAATCAAGGTTTAACGCCTAAAATCAGCAATACTAGGTTGTGCAGCAAGGTGTAATAGAATATCTTCTCTATTGGCCAAGCTTTGCACTGTTCAATTGGCCCCTGCTCTCTCCGTATAGTGGGGATAAAGTCTTCTTATTACATCCCTACATTATCTCTAAGCTATCCCTGAACTTTTCAAAAGTAATATTTGGTAAATAATGTGTTTCCTAATCACTCTCCCTTGTACCTGTAACATCTCTCCCTGCACCAAGTTCACTGTAAAATGAAGGACACGGGGCAGGATGAGGCTTTTTTAGGGCTACGATATCCTGGTTATCTGCTAATTGGCAGCATGGCATTATGGGCGATCCCTTTTTTTTGGAGCTTCTTACTTTCTCTTTCTAACATGTGCAGCAGCCATTTTAGAAAAAATCCAATTAGTTACCATGAAGCGTGAGGAAATTCGACTTCACGATTAATCAAATATTTCCTGAAATTCAGATTAAATTCTACTTCGTCAATTTAGATCCGCTCAACACTATTTATATTGTAATTTGCTCTTATTAGTACAGATTAGCGAATCAAAGTCAAATGAGTTCACTTTGGTCCAAATTTCAGGAAAAAATTGATTAACAAATCAAATTTCTTTGTGAAATTTGACAAAGGAGCCAAATTGAATTTTTAATAACTTCGCTCATCACTACTTAGGCTGATTTACTGTATTAACAAATGGGTTGTTGGAGGTACCCCTAATATATATGTTCATGGTAAATGGTTGCATCACATTTCCAAGCTCTACCTTTCTCTTTGATGCCTCCTAGTAAACATTAATAACTGCAGCTCTGAAATTTGCTCTAATTATATGCATAGTATTATAATGATTCCACTCAAAGAACATTCAATTCTATCCAGCAGAGGACTATGAACATTTGTGTAATTTATAAACAATAATAAAAAATGAAAAGCTGACCATTCCGGATGTGGAGAAGTCTACTTGAATTAATTGTTTTGTTACAAAAGATAATATTTAGTTAGATTCACATTGTTTAAATACAAAAACTGTACCTGCATCTGGCATCTGTGAGAAGGCACAAGGTACCATAGTGGATGATAGATACGTGTCACTGAGGTGCCTGGCCTCAGTGAAATGAACCAGTAGTGTTTTATCAGTAATCCTAGGTTACTGACACTTGTTATTAGTCATTTAGCTGTTCATTGGAGTAGTCAAAGAGCAGGGTGGGGATAACTACTCCCAGGTATCAAGGCCAGGTTTTGGCTGGCCTATATAAGCTAAAAAGCCCAGGAGAGCTGGGGTGTGGTTCTAAACAATTTTAATTGATTTAGTGAAAGCATACAAGGTCAGAGGACTAGGGAATACATCAAGGTAAATGCAACATCAATTGAAAAATCAAGTGTGAGAAAACATTTTTATTTATTTTTTGTTAATGAACATGGGTAACATATAGAAATATATCAGTACAACAAACTGAAGTGCCTATCTTCGGAAAAGCATGGGTACATACCAGAAATATATTATATTATGCAAAGTACCTATAGGACTCCCAAAGAGTCCAGATGGAAAGGAAACCATTTTTAGTCTAAAGTTCCCAATGTGAGATCTCCTCCAGACGGTAAAACTGGTCTTCTTTGTTAATCCACTGGTCAACGCTGGATATCTTCGAAGAATGCCAGAGTGTAGGTATTAGATGACAGGTGGCCGAAATTAAAAGGCCTGGTTCATTTTAATGAATGTGAGCTTGTCCACGTTGGCTGTGGACAGGCGGCTGCTTTGTCTGTAATGCAATGCTAAATACACGTTCAGACAATTCACTGGCTGCAGGGCAGGCCAGCACCTCCAAGGCATAAAGGGCAAGCTCAGGCCATGTGAACAATTTGGAGACCCAGAAGTTGTATGGAGCAGAACCATCAGTCAGTACGTGTAGGCGTGTGCACATGTACTGTTCCACCATGTTGTTCAAATGCTGCCTCCTGCTAACATCTTCCATATCAGCAGTTCTGAAGAACTGCCATGCCAATGAACTCCTTGGAGCTGGCTTTGGTGTGCTCGGTCCCTGGGTGCGATAGGCAGTAGCAGGCGTATTGTCTCGGGGACGGCCACTCTGCTTTTGCACCCTGCTCCCTCTTTTGCTGTGCTGTTGCCTCTGTGCAAGGCAGTGGGTCTCTTACTCAGAACTGCACACATCACTAGCATGACCTTGAGTCCAGTTGGGGTCTAGGACATTATCATCCTCCACATCCTCTTCCACCCTCCTTGTCGGTTTGCACACTGCAGAAAGCCACAGCCCATTTCTTTATCCTGCAACATAAGTGGTTGGTTATCAGTGCATTCAATGTCTTCCACTTTTGGGGCAGGGCTATGTGGATGGCCTGGGGAAACCCTGCCAGCAGAGTCATCAAAAAGCATAAGAATCTGCTGCATGACTTAGAGCTCAGACTGCTTGGCTGATTTGCAAGGGGGTGAGGTGAAAGGGCATGGGCTGCCAGTGCCAACTCTGAGCTTTGTGCAGAGGACTGGGTGGGAAGAAATTGTGAAGGAACTGGAGCCACTGTCAGCCACCCAATCTACTATCGCCTGTACTTGTTCTGGGCCTACCAAATAACGCTGCAGGTTCTGTCGCCTACTCGCACCTGAGGAATGTGTTTCACTTGGACGTGTAGCTGGCACAGAACAGCCACATCCTTTCCCAGCAATGGGAGCTCCACCAACACCACCACGGCCATGTCCACGTTCCTTATTTTATGTTTTCCTCATCATTTGCGTTCACCCACCAATCTAACATATGGTTTATCTCAGGTGTCAATTTAACTGCAAATAGTCAACAATTAAGTTCACTAACAGTAAGACAGAGGCCGTGTCATAAACAGAATACATTTCTTTAGGTCACACAACAGTGTAACGGAGCAATTCAATACAATTACTTCACTATCACCAAAAATTTGATTTTTCCAGCCAACAATGTAACAGCAGAAGTTAACGGTTTAATTTGACTGGCAAAACGCAGCGTAAGCCGCAATTGTGCAATCTAGTACAAAAACTGTGTTTTTATAAATAAAAAAATAGAAATGCAGTAGTTAACCGTTTCATTGGAATATCAGAAGTGTAGACTAGGCCACAAATTTGCAATCTAGCACACAACTAGTGTTTTTTGCAACCAACTATAGAAATGCAGTATGTCACTGATAAATTATAAAATAGGTAATGCAGCGTTGTACGCAAAAGTGCTATCTAGCACAAAAATTATGTTTTTTTACAGCAGCAAGCTAACTGCAGTATTTTACAGTTTTATTGGACTGTCAGATATGCAGTGCCTGTGGCAGACAGACAAATAGATCGCTTTAGATCACAAAAATGTGTGACAGTGTGTGATAATTTTCAATGCCAGGTATGCACTGCAGGCTGTACTTGACCTGCCAGAAAAGGAATTTTTCCTCCACTGAGCTACCAGAAAATAATTTGAGTAATGTACCTGGCACACATGCAGGTCACATGCAGTTCGAGGACACTGCAGTTGCTAAAGGGCCACCGACCCCCACTTCACTAACAGATGGATTAAAAATTATTTTGGAGTATCACTGGGCTCAGGGCTGGGTACAAATATGTAATAAAGCACCCTCAATAATTGCTGTAGTTTGAATATTTAACACCACCAAATTCAATAGAATTCTTCCATAATCTCTCCCTCAAAGCAGCAGCAGCATCCTATCCCTACACTGAGAAGAGCAGTGTGACAGGCAGTGCTATGTGACTCCAGCTTAAATAGAGGCTGGGTCACATGCTGCACTGGCCAATCACAGTCATGCCATTAGTAGGCATGGCTGTGATGGCTTCTTAGGGCAAAGTAGTGAAACTCGGGTTCCCTGAACTCTACTTATCACTTATTCACAGGGACCCCGACTTCAGAGAATGGTTTTCTATTGTCCCCCACTTGGACAAAGCAGTGGTTGAGGATTCTGATCCATTCAAAGTCTATTGGACAGCTGAAGATAGCCAAGCACTGTACTAGTCTGTATCCTGCAGAGCCAGTAAGCATGCTCAGCCACCACTCCATTCAATTGAGGAACACAAGCCCCCTATTCTCATGATCAAGATTACAAAGTAAAAAATATTACCAGATAGGCAGAAAATGTGATTCAGTCACTGCTACCACTGGAATTAGTCCTTCTCTCCCCATTGCCATTTACCAGTTTGCTTTCTTGCTAATTCTCCACTTCCACCATGTCACTATTGTATTATAACTAGTGTTAAGTGAACTTGTGATTTAAATTTGGCGTACAAGGTTCTAGTTCTCTAAAAATTCCGTTATAGATTCCGTTACCAGGGCCCATAAGTTATGGTCCGTGGTAGCAGAATCCATAACGGAATTCTTAGATAACCTGAACCCTAACCTTATACGTCGAACTTGAAACCACAAGTTCGCTCAACACTAATTATAAGGTCTTGACTGATCAGCCACCTTGTCCTTTTCCCTTAATGCTAAATTTTGTAAAAGTAAGGCCTTCAAACTGCATTGTGCAATGACCCATACTTTGCTAAATGTATTGCTCTGCGGATGCACATCATTTGCCACTGTGTGGTGACTCTGTAAGCACTACTTGTAGAGGATATTTGATCCATAGTATGGCATATTTCTTCCTGCATGTGTGCCTCTGTTGTCAAACACTTTGCAGTAAAGTGCTGACTCGTGGGGATTGTGGGGATTTGCTCCAGTAGACAGGCTGGCGGACGCAGTACAGAGGCAAGTACACAGTTCTTTGAAGCAAGCAGTAGTGTTTTATTCACACTCAGGAAAAACGAAGTCTTGGTGCTTGTTCACACATGGCAAAAATAACAACACAGCATAAGTTCACCTGTAAGGTTTTGGTTGTTTGTTCACACCCGGCTGACAGCTCAGCCACAGGAAAGTCCAGGTGCAGGCTTCAATGCAGACTGCACGCCTGCGTGCAGACTCTCACTCCCAGCACTGAGAGCTTCCACAGCTTCACTGGCAGATGGAGTATAAATCAGTACAGAGGCAAGTACACGGTTCTTTGAAGCAAGCAGTAGTGTTTTATTCACACTCAGGAAAAACAAAGTCTTGGTGCTTGTTCACACATGGCAAAAATAACAACACAGCATAAGTTCACCTGTAAGGTTTTGGTTGTTTGTTCACACCCGGCTGACAGCTCAGCCACAGGAAAGTCCAGGTGCAGGCTTCAATGCAGACTGCACGCCTGCGTGCAGACTCTCACTCCCAGCACTGAGAGCTTCCACAGCTTCACTGGCAGATGGAGTATAATCCACACACCTGACAGTGCTTGGCTGGGCTTTATACAAGCCTTCAAAACCCGGCCTGGAACGTGGGGAGCAACCACCCACCCTACACTTTAGTTGCTCCCAGTAAGAGCCGGCCTGGATCGGCTTTGCAGCCATGCAAAAATACCAAAATGTCAAACAGCACTATCTGCTGCTGACATACAAACTAGGCTGTTATCTCACCGAGGCCAGGAACCTCGGTGACACGTACCTTCCGTCAATGACGGACCCTTGCACTCTCTTACAATATATATATATATATATATATATATATATATGTTTGGCAGTCTGTTTAGACTGCATTTGTGGGAGGGGCGGAGGCTCTACTTAAACCAGGCACAGCCCCACCTAGGGGCGGGCGTTTTCTCAGTTGCACAGGGGATGCTGGTGTGTCAGCAGGGTGCACTTTCCTCTGCTAGGAAGTTTCTTTCGCTACAGTATGGACCTGGAATGGAGCTTTTCTTCTGCCCGTGGCTACCGTAGGGACGCGTGCGCCATGTATGTAAGTTAATTGAGCTGTGTCCGTCGCTCCGGCCGGCTGGAATCTGACCTTTCTTGCGAGCGGGAGGCATCGCCTCAAAATCGTCTGCCTCAGCTTCTTAGGTTTGTTTTGTCGGAGTTAAACAATTCCTTTCACTTTGTTTGTTTTGGTAATCTGATTTAGTTCCCCTTCTATCTCATGTGTTTTACATTCACGTTGTTTCGCTTTAAAAGTTACTTCAGCCTGCGTGCGGTAGGGAAGGTTTACCTGGGCTGCATGTGATGGAGATTGGATGCAGCTGTTGCTTGTTACGGCTCTTGCTATAGCATATACTTCCCATGTGACCCGCCCCTCCCCCGCAATCAGGGCTGCATGTATGCTTCAACTCTTTACGCCAGGTTTTGCCCTGTCAATTGAGACGCTGCCTTCTCATCTCTGCTCTTTCAACATGCTCATTTCTGAGCGGTGCTCTCGTCCGCTCTCGCATCACGTTTACGCTCCACGCATGGTCACAACAGTGGGTAAATCTGTCTTATTCCCTGTGCATGAATTTATTTTTCTGTCATCCTGTTTTTTGCATTCATACCGCTTTTGCTTTCATATGTTTGCTTGCACTACACTCAGACTGGTGTTACACGTCCACTGTTGCTTAGGCCCATTGCATAAGCGCGTTCATGTCACCGTTACAGTTTGTTTATGCCTCGTTCACTGCAGGCTGCGGTCATACCAAATTTTACGTTTGGCCTATTGCCAGAGTTGGGGTTCACACTACCGCTGTGACTCCGGGTTTCACTTTCACGCTTACGTCTCAATGTTCCCGCCCATCCACGGCCGCATCTCACGTCTGCTGTTACAGCAAGTTAATACTCCTTTCACGCTCTAGCTGAGTTCCCCCGCTTGCTGTTACATCTAGTACTACACTCCATTCCCTGCTAGAACTGCGTCCATGCGTTCGCTGTCGCGACGCTATCTTACTCCGCTCACATTCAGGTCTGCATTTTGGTTATACCATGTTTTTAGGTTTTACTCATTCCAGGTCCACAGTTCACCCATTTGCTGGCACACCATGCTCCCATTCTAGCCACATTCTCCCGTCAGTTTCTACGTCACGGTTGTTTTATTCGATTGTCACACTGAGGCAGCTGGTGGCTCTGGTGCCACTCTCCCGTCAAACATGACGGGCATCAATGGTCATTTCCTTTACATCTGGTTTTTCTGCGCGTATACATTAAGTGGGTCTTTGCTCTAGTTGCAAGCGAAAAAAAAAAAAAAAAACTGTCTGCTCCCCTTTACTTCTGGTTTGTATTCACTAAGATTGTTCCCACTGCCCCAGTTCAATAAACAGCCTCTCAGCTGGGGCCAGTGGGTCATTAGGGTTTGAGCTTCCGACTCACTACTGTTTCTTTCAAGTTTTTCAGTTCTTTGTCGCGACAAGGGACTTCGCAAATCGCAATGCATCAGGTTTTGGTTTTACTCTCTCCTCAGTTTCATATTCCACGTTTGCATTTTTAAGTTATATGGCTGGTTTTAGTTTTATGCTTATGCCCGTTGTTCGGATTACTAATGTCCATACCTGTCAGTAGTCTCGTTCCTTTCCAGGCTACTTTAGACGTCCCAATCATCCTAGTAGTTGCTTTTTCCATCATGTTGGGCTCACTCTTATTTACCTTTACTCATCACGTACATCTCGGACGGCCTCATGGCCGCAGGGGCCCCTTGATTGCTTTGCCCGCAAGGCCGCAGGGGCCCCTTAATTGCTTGGGCCGCCAGGCAGTGGCGACCCTTGATTGCTTTGGCCTCATGGCCGCGGAGGCCCCATAACGGCTGGCCTCAGGGAGTAGGGATTCCATGACCGTTTCGACCCCATGGTGTCGGGGCATGATGACCGCTCGGCCCCTTGGCATCGGGGTCCCGAGGACTACCTTGGTCTCACGGCTTGGGGACCTCATCACTGCTTTGGTCTCATGGCTCTGGGGGTCCCATGATTGCCTTGGGCTCATGGCGCTAGGGTCCGCATGTCTGCATGGCCGCATGCCTTGTGGGCCCCATGGCTGCTTGGCCTCATGACTTGAGGTCCTCGCGATTTCTGTGGCCTCATTGCTTCGGGGGCCCATGTTTGCTTTGGCCTCATGGCTGTGGGGGCCCCCTACGGTGGCTTGGCCCTCATGGCTTGGGGGCCCTATGATTACTTGGCCTTAGGATTTGGGGGGCCCCATATTCGCTTTTGCTTCATGGCTTGGGGGCCCCTGACTGTTTCAGCCCCATGGCTTTGAGGGCTCGCTGACTGCTCCGGCCCCATGGCTTCGGGGGCATGATGATTGCTTCGGCCCAATGGCTTTGGGGGGAACGACGACTGCTACGGCTCCATGGCTTCAGGGGCACGATGACTGCTTCGGCTCCATGGCTTCGGGGGCACAATGATTGCTATGGTTTCGGGGGCACGATGACTGTTTCGGCTCCGGGGGCACAACGACTGCTTTGGCTCCATGACTTCAGGGGCACGATGACTGCTTCGGCCCCATGGCTTCAGGGGCACGATGACTGCTTCGGCCCCATGGCTTCAGGGGCACGATGACTGCTTCGGCCCCATGGCTTCAGGGGCACGATGACTGCTTCGGCTCCATGGCTTCGGGGGCACAATGATTGCTATGGTTTCGGGGGCACGATGACTGTTATGGCTCCGGGGGCACAACGACTGCTTCGGCTCCATGGCTTCAGGGGCACGATGACTGCTTCGGCTCCATGGCTTCGGGGGCACGATGACTACTTCGGCCCCATGGCTTCGGGGGCACAATGACTGCTATGGTTTCGGGGGCACGATGACTGTTATGGCTCCGGGGGCACAACGACTGCTTCGGCTCCATGGCTTCGGGGGCACGATGACTGCTTCGGCTCTATGGCTTCGGGGGCACCATGACCACTTCGGCCCCATGGCTTCGGGGGCACCATGACTGCTTCGACCCCATGGTTTCGGGGGACCGACGACTGTTTTTTCGTCCTGCCTGGCGATTTATCCGGTGGGTTGAACTTCCGTGAATCCAGGTTGATTTGTCCCATATGTCGCACACCCATATCTGCTTCTTTGTTCATCCGGGCGTAGGCCACTTTTCCAAAGTCTGTCGGTGGTGCATCCATTGTCTGCCACGCTTCCCCAGGTGTACTCTTCCACAATGGAGCTCAGCCTGGCAAGGGTCACCTGCCATGCGGGTCAGGCGACTTTTTAGTAACATTAGCCTGTCAGGTATTCAGGCTAGACCCTCGGTTTCAATTAGTACGCATATTATCAAGGCCATTTGTCATAGTTATAACTTCCTGCGGTCTGCCGGTTCAGGTATCATATGTACATATGCATTCGTTCTGCATGCCACAGGCGGTATCGCTGTGCGGCTCCTCCCCCAGGCAGTCCTTGCATTGCGCCCTCCTGTTCTTTTAGTCCCCTCGGCAAACATCATTTATTATTCACCATTTTGTTCTGCTTCAGTCGTCATTTCCTTGGCTGGTCTCTCCTTATCACCACCTAGCTTTCCTCCAGACTCTCCTCTTATGGCACCACTCTCCCTGCTGGTTCCACCGTCGCTTTGCTCCCTCTGACGGGCACTTGCTTTACTGCACTGCTCCCTCGGCTGGAGAATCTTTTGCTGCACGGCTACCTTCACCGGATAGTCGGTTATGCTTACTCTCCGGGTTTAGTCTTTACTACACTGTCCCTCTTCTGGACAGGCTTCTCTACAACACGGCTACTTCTGGCGGACTTTGGGTGCCGCATGGATTATTTCCGTTTGCTCCTTCATTTCTGCATTGCTTCCTTTGCTGGTCACTCCTCGTTACCATTCCGTTCCCTCTGCGGACAATTTAGTGCTTGGCAGGAATTGTGGTAGGTCATTTGCTATGCTCTGCTCACAGGGAGCTGATTCCAGAAACATACTAATAGCCTTATTTGTGGTACATGCAGGATGGGCAGCGGCGCCACTGCTGCCACATATAACATATCGTTATTGTCATTAGGAGCATGGGCCACCCCCGGGTGTCATAGCTCTTGTTCATTTTGTTAGGCCCTTGTTCTCTAACTCAACGTTCTTAGCCCGTTACATTCCAATCATACACAGTCAATTATTTATGTCACTCTTAGGCTACCGTTTTAAACCTGTTGTCTGTTCTGGTTGCATTCTTCATCCTAAGTTTTCAATCACCATAGTTGGTTGCCCGCTTATGTTTTTCTTCACGTTCAATAATCAATGTGGCCAGCTCACGAACTCCTGCCTGGTCGACAGATCACCTGTCTGGCTATGCTCCCCCCCAGGACCAGACTTTAATTTCCAGAGTTCAAGTCATGGGTGTCATCGGCCACCTTCAGGTTCTCGTACCGAATGACACTCGTCATTAGGTGTCACCGGCCACGTTGGTCTGGTCTCGTGTTCACGATATTCGCCTGTCAGGTTTTTTCAGGAAATATAGTTATTTTAAGTATCGCCTATCACATCGGTCAGGCCCATGATGTAATCCCGCCTGTACTTTCATCAGGCCACTTTTTAGTTTATTTTCTTGTTTACCCCTCATATTTGTCATTTGTATTTCCATGCCGGTTAAGTTTTCAATCAGCTAGGTCTGCGAACTAAATCGCCAGCAGCTTATCGCAATCGCACTCCTTCAATCACGTGAGGGCATCGACAGGATTCCATATACTACGTTGTTAGCTTATTGCTTTACATCCTTTCCTGGCCTACATGGTATTCTTCGGGCCCTTCTTTCCATAGTCTAGACAGTTAGGCTCTCAGTTCTCCAGTCTCATAAGGCTAGGGGGATTTTGTCAGTGCTCGCACCACAACCAAGTCTTCAGGTTTAGTTAGTACCGTCCACGCTTCCTTCTGAAGCGTTTCCCAGTTCCTCCCTCGTGCATTGGGGCAGTATCTGCGACATTCAGCATTCTGTCCTGGCTCTACCCACAGGACGGATGCAGGCGTCATTATGGTTGACTTATGTATCCGAACTCTCGTGGGAGATATTGCTTCGCAGTTTGGATCAGGGGTTTCTTTGCACAGGCCATTCAAGTCTCTTTTCACCCTACATGGCTGGTTTTTGCCCCCCTTTTATAGGCCTACCCACGGACATGGCTACCGGCACACCACTAGCCATTTAGTTAGGTAAGATGCGTCTTGCAGTTACGGTGGGTCTCGGTGTTTAGCCCACTAGGGCTCTTCGGCTTTCGTGTCCGTAGCCCTGACCACAAGTTTGGCAGTCTGTTTAGACTGCATTTGTGGGAGGGGCGGAGGCTCTACTTAAACCAGGCACAGCCCCACCTAGGGGCGGGCGTTTTCTCAGTTGCCCCACCCTCCCTCCCTTTCTATTTTCACTTCTACAGGGTATGCCCCCCTTTTATAGGCCTACCCACGGACATGGCTACCGGCACACCACTAGCCATTTAGTTAGGTAAGATGCGTCTTGCAGTTACGGTGGGTCTCGGTGTTTAGCCCACTAGGGCTCTTCGGCTTTCGTGTCCGTAGCCCTGACCACAAATATATATATAATTCTGCAGTTTTTACACTGGCCACTAGGCCTAAAATACGCAAAGGCTTCCTGTCTTTTTAAAGCAGCTACGTGGGCCATAGATATAATTGGCAGGAGGGAACCTCATTGACTTCTATTTTAGAGTTCTCTAGGTATGCTCTGTAACCTGTGCAGAGGTCAGAAGGGCGTAGATAAGCTGTGATATCATGTATTGTGATTGATTGTGGTGATAAAGACTACTGAAAAATTACCTGTACAGAACAGGAAATCAAGACCAATCACAATGCGAGTATCGGGGGGCGGCAGTGCTGTCCTTGGTGCTGATTCGCCGATGCTCTCCAAGGTGCTGATTCATGCGGGGAGATTCAAACTCCCGGCGCTCCTCTCTTCCATCCTCTTCCTGGTCCTGCTGTTGCTGCTGTGAGGACGTCCTGAGAGCTACTGTGACCCCCCATCTGCACGCATCACCATACTGCACCCATCACCCTCAAGGTAGGTCAAGGTTAAAAAAAAAAATCTCAACTGCTTCTGTGCAGCACCCAAATCTGGTGGTTGGGGTCCACAGCACTAGACCCACCCAGGGGTGCTGCTACTTGACCCCCCCCCCCATTTTTTGGTGGTTACTTTTTTTTTTGTTGTTTTTTTGTGTGCGCTTACTTTGGCCGGCACTCTAGTGTCCGGCCACTGTTTGCGCATTGCTCGCCCCATCGCTGATCGGCGAGTTAGAACTTTTTTTTGACACTTGTCAATTTTTTATTCTTTTAAGAGTACGCGGACACCCGTGCCCCACACACACGCACATAAAATAAAGTTTTACATACACGCACATACACACGCACATACCCATGGCCCGTCAGACGTTCTCGGTGGAGGAGGCATACGCCCATATGCTCTCCGACTCTGAGAGCCCCAGTGAGGATGAGGATGACCCCACGTTCCTCCTGTCATCCGCATCCTCCTCATCATCTGATGATGATGATGAGCTCACAAGGCGGCGGAGACTCTGCATGTGGAGCCAAAGGCCCCAAATGCTAGGGACCCCATGTCCCCCAGTGGACTACGAGCCTGTGATTCCGGATTTTGTTGGCAATCCTGGAATTCAGATTCACACAGTGGGGTTCACTGAAATAGACCTTTTTTTTTTTTTCGTGACCCATTGGTGAATCTGATGGTGGAGCAGACGAACCTGTACTCCCAACAGTTCATTGCTCAGCAACCGAGCTCCTTTGGCTAGACCCGGTGGCTGGACCCCGGTCAATGCAGCCGAGATGAGGACGTTTTGGGGCCTCGTGCTGCATATGGGTCTAGTGCAAAAACCGAGCGTCAGGCAATACTGGAGTGGGGACGTCCTCTACCAGACCCCACAGTACAGTATGGCCATGACGTGCTCACGGTTTGAGGCCATCCGGAAATGCCTGCATTATGCAAATAATGCAGCATGTCCCCCCCGCAGTGATCCTGCCTATGACCGTCTGTACAAGATACGGCCGGTCATAGATCATATCGGGGCCAAAGTTGCACAGGCCTATGTACCTGGAAGGGAGGTCGCGGTTGATGAGTCTTTTGTTTCTTTCAAGGGGAGACTCAGTTTCCGCCAATACATTCCTTCTAAGCGAGCGAGGTATGGCGTGAAAATGTACAAAATTTGTGAGAGTACCTCAGGGTACACTTACAAATTTTGTGTGTATGAGGGGCGAGATTCCCGTAATTGAACCCCCAGAATGTCCCCCCACTCTGGGTGTTAGCGGGAAAATCGTGTGGGACCTTATGTACCCACTACTAAATAAGGGTTACCACTTGTACGTGGAAACCTTTTACACTAGTATTCCCTTATATCAGGCCCTCTACGCCAGATCCACGTTCGCTTGTGGGACTGTGGGGAAAAATCATCGCGGCCTCCCTACCCACCCCGTCCAGGTACCTATCCCCAGGGGTGAGACCCGTGCCCTTACCAGTGAAAACCTGTTGCTGGTCAGGTATAAGGACAAGAGGGATGTCCTTATGCTGTCCACAATCCACGGTAACAGCACCACCCCCGTCTCTGTGGGAGGTACCACAGCAACGGTCCTCAAGCCCATCTGTATCGTCGACTACAACCGGTATATGGGTGGATTTGATCTATCTGATCAAGTCCTCTAACCATATAATGCCATGCGGAAAACCCGGGCACGGTACAAAAAGGTTGCGGTCTACATGGTGCAGGTTGCCATGTACAACGCTTTTGTACTATCCCGAAGCACTGGCAGCACAGGGATGTTCCTCCAATTCTATAAGGCAATCCTCAAGGACCTGATTTTTTGAGACCGGGAAAGAGCAGGTCAGAGTACCTCAGGAATTGGAGGCACCTGGATCGTCCCTGGCCAACATTTTCCAGGTGTGGTCCCCCATACTGGAAAGAAGGGAAAAACCCAAAAAATATGCAGAGTGTGTCACAAGAGGGGGATACGGAAGGACACTACCACTCAATGTGACACATGCCCCGATCATCTGAGCCTCTGCATTATCGGTTGCTTCAGGTAGTATCACACTTACTTGGAGTACAAAATTTTTATAATTCCCGACAGTCCTCTAGAAAATATATATAAAAACTATGGCTCTTAGACTTTGGAGACACGGAAACATTTTTTTTTCCCAAAAATGATATTAGTTTTAGTGCAGGCATCCTCAAACTGCGGCCTTCCAGATGTTGTAAAACTAAGACTCCCAGCATGCCCAGCTACAGCTATCAGCAGGGCATGGTGGGAATTGTAGTTTTACATCTGGAGGGCCGCAGTTTGAGGATGCCTGTTTTAGTGTCTCCTAAGTCTGAGAGCCATACATATTGGGCATCGCCGCGTCCCTAAAAATCTGCTGTATGAAAATACCCCATAAACTAGCCCCTCGGATAAACGACTTCAAAAAAATAAAATAAAAACAAAAAGCTATTTTTATTGTCACCTAACATCACAAAAAGTGTAATAGCGAGCAATCCAAAAGTCATATGCACCCCCAAATAGTGCCAATAAAACCGCCATCTCATCCCGCAAAAAATGAGCACCTACAAAAAAAACTGTAGCCCAGGCTATGGAGATAGTAAAATTATTTATTTTTTGTTCCTAAAATGATAATATAGTGTAAAATCTAAATAAATAGAAAACAGTAGACATATTAGGTATTGTCGCGTCCGTAATAATCTGCCCTATAAAAATAACATTTGACCCAACCCTTCGGATGAACACTGTTAAAAAAATAAAATAAAAATGGTGCCAAAACTCCCATTTTTTGGCAAAATTTCCGTTTTAATCCATATTTTCCGGTAATAAAGCAAGGGTTAACAGTCAAACAAAACTAAATATTTATTGCCCTGCTTCTGTAGTTTGCATAAACACCCCATATGTGGTCATAAATGGTTATATAGCCACACGGCAGGGCATAGAACGAAGTAAACACCATATGGTTTCTGGAAGGCAGATTTTGATTTTTACACCATGTCCCATTAGAAGCCCCCACTGATGTAGCCTAGACTAGAAACTCCAAAAAAGTGACCACATCTAAAAAACTACACCCCTCAAGTTATTCAAAAATTACTTTACAAACTTTGTTAACCCTTTAGGTGTTCCACAAAACTTAATGACGAATGTAGAAACAATTTTAGAATTTAAATTTTTTGTTAGCTTGCCTCAAAAAAGTGTAATATAGAGCAACCAAAAATCATATTTACCCTAAAATTGTCCCAAAACAACAAACCTCCATATCCCGTAGTTTCCTAGATGGGGTCACTTTTATGGAGTTTCTACTCAAGGGGTGCAGCAGGGGGAATGAAAGGGTACATGGTGTAAATAAACCAGTCCAGCAAAATCTGCCTTCCAAAAACCATATGGCGTTCCCCTCCTTCTATGTCCTGACGTTTGGCCTAACAGTAGTTTACCACCACATATGGGGTGTTTCTGCAAACTACAGAATCAGGGAAACCCATATTAAGTTTTGTTTGGCTGTTAATCCATTTTTTCCAGTAGTAAAGTAAGGGTTAAAATGGAAAAAATTTCCAAAAATTTGAAATTCCAAAATTGTTTCTGCATGTCCATGAACTCTTGTGGAACACCTAAATGGTTAACAAAGTTTTGAATACCTTGGTGGGTGTACTTTCTTAGATGGAGTCACTTTTTTGGAATTTCTATTCTTGGGTGCATCAGGGGGGCTTGAAATAGGACATGGTGTAAAAAAAAACAGTCCTGCAAAATCTACCATTCAAAACCCATATGGCGTTCCCCTCCTTCTATGTCCTCCCCTTTGGCCAAACAGTAGTTTAGGACCACATATGGGGTGTATTTGTAAACTAGAGAATCAGGGCAACCCATATTAAGTTTTGTTTGGCAGTTAACCCTTACGTTATTACTGGAAAAAATGGATTATAAAAGAAAATTTTCCAAAAAATCGAAATTCTGAAATTGTATCTTCATTTTCCATGAACTCTTGTGGAACAACTAAAGGGTTAACAAAGTTTGTACAATCAGTTTTGAATACCTTGAGGGTTGTAGTTTCTAAAATGGGGTCATTTTTGGGTGGTTTATTATGTAAGCCTCACAAAGTGACTTCAGACCTGGACTGGTCCATAAAAATTTCAAAATTTGCTTCTGAACTTCTAAGCTATGTAACATCCCCAAAAAATAAAATGGCATGGGGATGGGGGTATTACTATGTATTAGAGAAGTAGTGAAACTAAAACTTAGAAATTTGCAAATTTTTCCAAATTTTTTGTAAATTTGGTATTTTTTAATGCAAAAAAATTAATTTGTTTGACCCCATTTTAGCAGTGTCATGAAGTACAATATGTGATGAGAAAACAATCTCAGAACGGCCTGGGTGAGTAAAATCGTTTTAAAGTTATCACTGCATAAAGTGACACTGGTCAGATTTTGAAAAAATGGCCTGGTCCTTAACCCCTTAAGGACACGGCCCTATTTCACCTTAAGGACCAGGCCATTTTTTCAAAATTTGACCAGTGTCACTTTATGTGGTGATAAATTTAAAACGCTTTTTCTTATCCAGGCCATTCTGAGATTGTTTTTTCGTCACATATTGTACTTCATGACACTGGTAAAATGAAGTCGAAAAATTTCATTTTTATTTATAAAAAAATACCAAATTTACCAAAAATTTAGAAAAATTAGCAATTTTCCAAGTTTCAATTTCTCTACTTCTATAATACATAGTAATACCACCAAAAAAAGTTATTGATTTACATTCCCCATATGTCTACTTCATGTATCCATCATTTTGGGAATCGTTAATTTCTAACGATAATTTGTTTTCCCTTAGTCCTAGCAGCAGCACAGATAGGGTTAATGCCCCCCGTGAGCTGGTAGGACCGGCGGAATTTTAATGAGCCCAATCAAGAAATCAAAGGATTCCCCTTAAAAGAAGGGGACCACCCACCAGCCCACCGTGTTTGTGACAAGAGTCGCTCACTTAGGATGGGAAATTTGTGTGCTGCTGCTAGGACTAAGGGAAAACAAATTATCGTTAGAAATTAACGATTCCCTTACGTCCTACCAGCAGCACAGATGGGGAGATAGCAAGAGGAACCCCTAGGGAGGGCCCTCCTGCCTGGCAGAAAGTATCGTCTGCCCGAAGGCCGAGAACTGAGAAATTCTCGCATCCACCCAATAAAAGTGGATTCTGAGCTCCAGGAGGCTGCCTTACAGATCAACTCCAAAGGCAGACAGCTCCTTTCCGCAAAGGAAGTTGCCACAGCCCGTGTAGAATGGGCCTTGACAAAGTCCGGAGGATCTAATGACAGGGAAATGAATGATTCCCTAATAGCCTCCCTGATCCAGCGACTAATTGTTGGTTTAGACGCTTTATGGCCTTTCGACTTACCGGCAAACAGGATAAAAAGATTCTCATCTATCCTGAACTCCCTGGTTCTATCCACATAGACCTGGAGGCATCTCGAAATGTCCAGGGGGTGCCTAACTGGAACCGGAGAAGAGGAGGAGGAAGACAGAAAAAGAGGTAAAGAGATTACCTGATTGATGTTCTGAAAAGAAGGGACTTTGGGCCTGAAGTAAGGCAAAAATCTTAGGAGAACACGATCCTGAAGAAAGATCGTATATGGGTGCAGGGCCGAAAAGGCCTGCAACTCGGACACCCTCTTGGCAGAGGTCACAGCCAGCAAAAAAACTGTCTTCAAAGTAAGAAATTTGAAATCCACCTCCTCCAAGGGCTCAAAGGGGTGAGATGACAACCCCTTGAGAGCTGCTGACAAATCCCATTGAGGGATGGGTTTCAGCACTGTAGGCTTTAGTCTATCAGCTCCTTTCAGGAAGCGTTTAATGAGCGGGTCCCGAGAAAATGGCTTGTCTAGGCACGCCCGACAGTGCCGCTACCTGGACTCTCAAGGTAGATGGAGCAAGGCCCTTGTCCAGTCCATCCTGTAGAAATTGCAGCAGCGCCGATAGAGGCGGATCTGCGTACACCACCGCTTTTGAGTCACACCATGCTGAGAAGATCTTCATAATTCGGGCATAAGCCTTATTCGTGGACTCCGCTCTGGAATGAGACAGAGTTCTCAGGACCGACTCTGAAAGCCCTTCTACTCTGGAAAGGGACTGATCAACCTCCAGGCTGTCAGGTTGAATCTTCGCAGATCTGGGCAGAGATGAGTGTCCCACGACACCAGGGTCTGCTCTGGGGGAGTCTCCAATATTGTCCCTGACTCATCTGCATGAGTTGGGTAAACCAGGATCTCTTCGGCCAAAACGGTATGATGGCAATCACTGAGGCCTGATCCTGACGGATTTTCATCAATACCCTCGGTATCATGGAAAAAGGAGGGAAGATGTATGCCAGCCTGAACCTCCACGGTATTGACAGAGCATCTATCGCCAGGGGGTTGTCCTCCCGATACAGGGAGCAGAACCTGTGGACCTTGGCGTTGAACCTTGTTGCCATGAGATCTACCTCTGGCGGACCCCATCTGGTAACGATCTGTCTGAAGATCTCCGGATTTAAGGCCCATTCCATTGTTGGAAGGCCCCTGCTCAGGCGGTCCGCTATTATATTGTGGGACCCCGAATGTGGATGGCAGAAAGATGGGAAAGGTTCGCTTCTGCCCACCGCAGAATTACCCCTATCTCTGACAGAAGGGGCAGTGATCTTGTGCCTCCCTGCTTGTTCAGGTACATTACTGCCGTCATATTGTCGGATTGTACTTTCACTGCTTTCCCTCTGATCTGAGGGGCAAAGTGAAGGAGGGCAAGCCGGATAGCTCGAATCTCGCGGAGATTGGAGGAAAGAAGCCTCTCCTGAGGAGACCAGGTCCCACGGACCGGAGTACCTTGAAGATGCGCGCCCCAGCCTACTAGGGACGCGTCCGTGGTCAATATGACCCATTCTGGATGGGTCATAGACTTGCCTCCCTCTAGATGGAACCACCATCTTAGTGAGGTCCGAATTTGACAAGACAGGGAGCAAAGGGAATTTAGGCCCGACTGGTTGCCATCCCATTTTGCTAGGACCTCCGACTGTAATGGGCGGAGGTGCCACAAAGCCCAAGGAACCGCGTCCGCGGCTGCTAACATGAGCCCCAACATCCTCATGAGAGTCCGAATAGAGACTCGTCGTGGAACAAACAGGAACTTTGCCAAGTCCTGGATCCGAGCCGTCCTTTCCGGAGTCAATCGGAGGGACATCTCCATGGAGTCGACTATGAAGCCCAGAAAGGTGATAGAGGTTGATGGGCTCAAGTTGGACTTCTGCCAGTTGACTATCCAGCCAAGCCGGGTCAGGAAGGAGACGGCTACATGAAGATGCAGGGAAAGAACAGGAACCGAAGAGGCTAAAAAAAGCCAATTGTCCAGATAGGGTATTATGGTCAGTCCCAGAAGTCTCAAAGCTGCCACCACCGCGACCACCACCTTGGTGAAGGTAATGGGAGCTGAGGAGATTCCAAATGGGAGGGCGGCAAACTGAAGGTGCCGCACCGTACCTGAAATCCGAACCGCGATTCTGAGATACCTGCGAGAAGCAGGATGAATCGGGATGTGTAGGTAGGCGTCCTTGAGATCCAAGGTCGCCATGACATTGCCGGGCCTGAGGATATTGGATACTGACCTTATGGTTTCCATAGGAAACCTTACTTTTTTTACATACTGGTTGAAGAATCTCAGATTGATGATCATCCGGAGATCTCCTGATTTTTTTGGGCACCAGAAAGACTGGTGAATAAATCCCTAGCCCTCGCTCCCCTGCCGGAACCTCCTCCAAAGCCCCCTTGGAGATATATTCCTGAATATATGTCTCCAACAGAAGTTGCCTGTCTGGCTGAAGCTGCTGGTTGATCAGGAACCTTTCTGGGGGGGGGAGAGGAAAGATCTATGAGATACCCGTGGGAGATTATATTTAGTACCCAAGGGTCTGGCACTTCCTGATTCCAGACCTGCTGGAAATGGGACAGACGCCGCCCTACAGGAACTCGAGGAAGAGGAGTGGTGAAATCTGAGTGAGTAACGGCAGGGGCAGCGGGGATCAACCGAGAGCCTCGGGGAGGCCCGTAGTCAGGAGGGCTTAGCCTCCTTAGTACCTCTGCGGGGATGCCTGGAAGATTTCCGCTGCGCCCCCCAGGATCTAGGCTTGGTCTGCAGACCTGATGTCCCCAGGCGATCCTGTCTCCCTTTCCCCGAAAGGGCTGTTGAGGAGGGACTTCCCTTTTTATCGGAGAGCTCCTCCATGAGCCTGTCGAGCTCTGAACCAAGAGGCGATCAGGCTCAAAGGTGAGACCACAAAGGTTGTACTTGGACGCGTTGTCAGCGACCCAAGGTTTCAACAACAGTGGCCTACGCGCTGCTGAAGTTAGGGCCATAGTCTTGGCCGCCAGCTTTAGCTGAATTTGTGCAGTGTCACATAGAAAATCCACTGCGAGATTAGCGGTCTTAAAGGCCGCCAGAATGTCATCACGTGAGACGCTCTGGTCCACGTCTGTCTAGATTCTGTTCAATCTAGAACGAAGAAAGGCGGAAACCTCCGTAGCTGCGATGGCAGTAGAAGCTGAGGCTGCCGCCGCCGAATACCCTCTTCTTAGGGTGCCTTCAGCCCTCCTGTCCAGAGGGTCCTGTAGACTGGATCCATCATCCGTCGGAACGAGGGTACGTTTAGATAACTTGGCTATTGCCATGTCAACCTTAGGGATGGAACCCCACGATTCCATTAAGGTTTTTGCCATCGGAAACATAGTCTTGAATTTTTTAGTCAAGACCGGCCCTTTTTCAGGTTTTTTCCATTCCATCTGCATCATAGATGAAAGGGCCTCATCCGCCTTACAGACACGCTGTGCCCGGTAGGCGGGATCGGATGACTCCCCAGGGTCAACATCATGGTCCCCCGACCTGATGGACTTCAGCAGTTTCTGAGTCTTCTCTGGAGGGAAGAAGGTAGAAGGCAACTCCTCTTCATCCGAGGAGGAATCCACGGAGATTGCGGCTGGTCTCTCAACGGACGCCGCGACTTCCATGGGAGCTTGGGATGAGGCAGGAAGCCTCTCGTCAAGCAAGTTAACGACTCCTTTGATGGAGTCATCGACGTAGGTTTTCACCCACTGATACATGTCCTGCATGCTGGGTTCGGTGGACGCCTGAGATCTTCTACACGCTTCACACCTGGAATATGGACAATTCTCATCCAAAGGGGTGTTGCAATCGAAACATGCCAAGTGTCTTCTCTTGGCAGCCGACTTCCGAAGCGGATCCGAGTCCCTGGGCGAGGTCATCTCTGGCAGAGACAAAGAGAAATTAAATACTGTTTGGAACATAGACAAAAAAACTCTAGGATTGAAAAATAAGTCCCACCGAACACAGAAGCAAAAACAATTCTAACGGAATCACAGAAGGAACTTGGATACGCGTTAAAGCTAACAATCGCACCAAAACGCCAAACTCTGGAGCTAACTCAGAGAGTGTGCTACCAGAGACAGAGCAAAGTACACTGAGGGCTTTTAAACCTAAAGCCCCGCCCACAGGGCGGAGCCGCGGCAAAAGAGTACATTCTCTCTTTTTTTAAATAAAAACAGGCCCCTCTTATACTGGACCGTTGTATTAGGTAATAATATACAACCCCCAGAACTAAAGATGCGCTTCTCCAAGGAGAAAGCCTGGCCTCTCCCACGGACACACCGGCGGCATCGGAGCTCCGGACCGGAAGTGACGCAATGTCACTTCCGGCAACATGGCGGCGCCCATGCAGCCGCACGACGGAGCCCAAGTGCCGCCGCCGAAGCAGCCTCAGGCGGAGGTGAGAGGGGAAAGGAAGGGAAGGAGACAAACGTCCCCAAAACAGATTAAGGGCAGAAAAAATAACTGCCCAAGCAGCAAAAAAACTGCCGAGATAAAAATAAACACAAGGGACTAGCCCCTAGAACCACCAGCCACCAGTCCAGAGGACCTAAAAAAACACAGTGGGCTGGTGGGTGGCCCCCTTCTTTTAAGGGGAATCCTTTGATTTCTTGATTGGGCTCATTAAAATTCCGCGGGTCCTACCAGCTCACGGGGGGCATTAACCCCATCTGTGCTGCTGGTAGGACGTAAGGGAATGCCATTTTATTTTTTGGGGACGTTACAAGGCTTAGAAGTTTAGAAGCAAATCTTGAAATTTTTCAGAAATTTTCAAAAACCCACTTTTTAGGGACCAGTTCAGGTCTGAAGTCACTTTGTGAGGCTTACATAATAAAACCACCCACAAATGACCCCATTCTAGAAACTACACCACTCAAGGTATTCAAAACTGATTTTACAAACGTCATTATAGCATTATAAACGTCAATAGCCAAACAAAACTTAATATTTATTCCCCCGATTCTGCAGTTTGCACGAACACCCAATATGTGGTCGTAAACTGCTGTATGACCAAACTGCAGGGCACAGAAGGAAAGGAACGCCATATGCTTTTTGGAAGGCAGATTTTGCTGGACTGTTTTTTTGACACCATGTCCCATTTGAAGCCCCCCGATGCACACCTAGAGTAGAAACTCCATAAAAGTGACTCCATCTAAGAAACTACACCCCTCAAGGTATTCAAAACCAGTTTTACAAACTTTGTTAACCCTTTAGGTGTTCCACAAGTGTTATTGGCAAATGGAGATGAATTTTCAGAATTTCAATTTTTTGTTACCTTGTCTCAAAAAAAGTGTAATATAGAGCAACCAAAATTCATATTTACCCTAAAATAGTACCAACAAAACTGACACCTTATTCCGTAGTTTCCAAAATGAGGTCACTTTTTTTGGAGTTTCTACTGTAGGGGTGCATCAGGGGGGCTTCAAATGGGACATAGTGTCAAAAAACCAGTCCAGCAAAATCTGCCTTCCAAAAACCATTCCTTCTGTGCCCTGCCGTTTGGCCATACAGCAGTTTACGAGCACATATGGGGTGTTTGGGCAAACAAGAGAATAAGGGCAATAAATATTGAGTTTTGTTTGGCTGTTAACCCTTGCTTTGTTACTGGAAAAATGGATTAAAATGGAAAATTTGCAAAAGAAAAACTGTTTTGGGACAGTTTTTATTTTTTGTTATTTACATCGTTGAACTGACAGGTTAGATTGTGTGCCATCTATATAGACCAGGTTGTTACGGACGCGACAATACCAAATATGACTACTTTTTGGGGTTTTTTGTTTCAGTTTTACATAATAAAGCATTTTTGCAAAAAATTATTTTTTAGTGTCTCCACATTCTGAAAGCCATAGTTTTTTTTGTTTTTTTGGGCGACTGTCTTATGTAGGGGCTCATTTTTTGCAGGATGAGATGGCGGTTTGATTGGCACTATCTTGGGGTGCATATGACATTTTGGTTGCTTGCTATTACACTTTTTGTGATGTAAGGTGACAAAAATGGCTTTTGACACCGTATTTTTTTTTTTTTTGCTGTGTTCAGCTGAGGGGTTAGGTCATGTGTTATTTTTATAGATCAGGTTGTGATGGACGCGGTGATACATAATATGTATACTTATTATTTATTTATATAAGTTTTACACAATAATATCATTTTTTAAAACAAAAAAAAATCATGTTTTAGTGTCTCCATAGTTTGAGAGCCATATATATATTTTTTTGGGGCGATTGTCCTATGTAGGGGCTCATTTTTTGCGGGATAAGTTGGCGGTTCGAATGGTACTATCTTGGGGTGCATATGACTTTTTGATCGCTTACTATTACACTTTTTGTGATGTAAGGTGACAAAAAAATTGCTTTTTTTACAACGTTTTTATTTTTTATATTTACGGCATTCATCTGAGGGGTTAGGTCATGTTATATTTTTATATAGCAGGTCCTTACGGATGTGGCGATACCTAATATGTATACTTTTTTATTTATTTTGGTTTTACACAATAATATCCTTTTTGAATAAAAAAAAAAACATGTTTTAGTGTCTCCATAGTCTGAGAGCCATATATTTTTCAGTTTTTAGGCAATTGTCTCAGTTTGGGTATAATTTTTGCAGGATGAGGTGACGGTTAGAAACAAAAAATAAATAATTTTACTATCTCCATAGCCTGGGCTACAGTTTTTTTTGTAGGTGCTCATTTTTTGCGGGATGAGATGGCGGTTTTATTGGCACTATTTGGGGGGTCATATGACTTTTTGATCGCTTGCTATTACACTTTTTGTGATGTAAGGTGACAAAAAATGTCTTTTTGACAATTTTTATTTAACGTTTTTTACAGTGTTTACTTGAGGGGTTAGGTCATGTGATATTTTTATAGAGCAGATTCTTAAGGACGTGGAGATACCCAATATGTCTACTTTTTAGTTTTTTTTACATTTAACACTAAAAAGCATTTTTGAAACAAAAAAAATCATGTTTTAGTCTGAGAGGCATAGTTTTTTTATTTTTGGGCCAATTGATTTAAGTAGGGGCTCATTTTTTGCGGGATAAGATGGATGGCGGTTTGATTGGTACTATTTTGTGAGGCATACGCCTTTTTGATCGCTTTGTATTACACTTTTAGTGATGTAAGGTGCCAAAAAACGGCTTATTTACACCATTTTTTTTTTTTATGGCGTTCACCTGAGGAGTTCAGTCATGTGATATTTTTATAGAGCAGGTTTTTACGGAAGCGGCAATACATAATATGTGTAGTGTATTTATTTATTTATTTTTTTATTCAGTGATATGTGTTTTTTTCATTTTTACTTTTTTTTTTTCACTTTTTTACATTTTTTTTCACCCAGACCCACTTGGTTCTGAAAGAACCAGTGGATCTGGTGTCTGTATAATACAGTACACTATATAGTGCACTGTGCTGTATTTTGTACTTTACAAAGTCCGAATAGACCTTTAGCAGGTTTATTCAGACTTTCAGCACCATGGAGAGCAGGACGCTTTTGAAAGCGTTCTGTCTCCATGGCAACCATCACCCGCTGCCATAAGAAAGCAGCGGGTGATGGATGGGGAGGGAGAGGAGCCCCCTCCCTCTGTAATCCCATCCTGTTGGGGGGCTGCAAAGGCACAGCAGCTCCCCGATGGGAGAGGGAGGAAGCTCCCTCCCTGTTAACCCTTCCATACTGCGGTCCGTACGGATCGCGGAATAGAAGGGGTTAAATGGCTGGCATCTGATCAAGCACAGATGCCAGCCGTTTCTATCAGTGTGTCAGCAATGTGCTGACACTCTGATAGATCCACTAGACACCAGGGAATAGTCAGAGGAGGCGGGCGGGGGATCGCAATCGCCTCCCGCAATAGCCTCCCGCACCGCCTCCTGCCGCCCGCAACCACCCCCCCCTGCACCCCCGCAGCCATAATATGATTGGGGGCTGCAGGGGGGTTAAAATTGAACACTTTTGAGGCATTAACTCTTCACAGACCACGGGGATCAGAGATAGCGAAAAGAGCTGCAATCCGCAGGTCTGAATTGACCTGTGGTTTGCAGCGATCGCCCATACGGGGGGGGGGGGTCACAGGACCCCCCTGGGCATTGTAACAAGGTACCTGCTGAATGATTTCAGCAGGTACCTTGTTCCGATCACTGCCGGCTGAGCAGCAGTGATCGGAACTACTCATGACGTACCGGTACGTCATGTGTCCTTAAGGACTCGGGAAACATGCCGTACCGGTACGTCATGTGTCCTAAAGGGGTTAAGGTAAAATAGGGCCGTGTCCTTAAGGGGTTAAGTAATATCTGGACCACTTCACTACTATTTAGCCTTACTAATCTAATTGACATCATCATTATGATGATTATAAGGCTAAGTGTTGATAGCACAGGTCAAATCAGAAATGTCACAGATGAAAATAAATGACTCCAATTAAATATTATTAAACTATGGACCAGTTAAACAGTAATGTTTTTTTTTTTTTCAGCATCCCTAATTATACATTCACCTTGCTTCAGTTCCCTTTTGGACAGTGCTTACAGCAAGGTCAGCTTACAGATAAGGACATCTGTCCATCCTAATTGCTATTTTTCCAGATTCTGAGTTCAGTGTCTACTTTAATGCATTTTAATAGCCCTTACTGATGTAATAACCTGAGTTACATAAAATGGTCCATTGCTGTGTCACTGTTTTTCATGACTCACAATATTTAGCAGTGTTATAGTCTAGGGTTTTTCAGAATGTCTTTATTGAGGGAAAATAATATCAATATGACATCTAAGTCGGATGGCCGTGGAAGGCCATGAAAAGGTATAATACAGAAAAATGTAAGAAAATAAAGCAGAAAACAAAGGACACTTTTTTTTTTTATATATATCTTTATTTCACATACTGTATAATCACTGTTAACACTAATAACAGTGACATAAATAACAGGTTATTAAGGGTTTTATACAGCACACACTGCTCTCCATGCAGGTGAAACAAGCCATCCTTCATCTGCAAAAACAGAAAAAACCCATCCAAGAAATTACTACACTATTAGGAGTGGCAAAATTTACACTTTGGTACATCCTGAGAAAGAAAGCACTGGTGACCTACACAATGCAAAAAGACCTGGATATCCACGGAAGACAACAGTGGTGGATGATCGCAGAATAATTACCATGATGAAGAGAAACCCCTTCACAACAGTCAACCAAGTGGACAACACTCTCCAGAGCATAAATAACTGAAAGTGGCCTTCTCCAGTGGTGGGTGATATGACGCATGATTCCTTGCTGTGGGACCTCTCTCCTCTGTCTGGGTGCTGGGGCCGATATAACTGAAAGTGGCCTTCTCCGGTGGTGGGTGATATGACGCATGATTCCTTGCTGTGGGACCTCTCTCCTCTGTCTGGGTGCTTGGCCGAAATAACTGAAAGTGGCCTTCTCCAGTGGTGGGTGATATGACGCATGATTCCTTGCTGTGGGACCTCTCTCCTATGTCTGGGTGCTGGGCCGAAATAACTGAAAGTGGCCTTCTCCAGTGTTGGGTGATATGACGCATGATTACTTGCTGTGCGACCTCTCTCCTCTGGGTGCAGGGGCCGAAATAACTGAAAGTGGCCTTCTCCAGTGTTGGATGATATGACGCATGATTCCTTGCTGTGGGACCTCTCTCCTCTGTCTGGGTGCTGGGGCCGATATAACTGAAAGTGGCCTTCTCCAGTGGTGGGTGATATGACGCATGATTTCTTGCTGTGGGTCCTCTCTCCTCTGTCTGGGTGCTGGGGCCGATATAACTGAAAGTGGCCTTCTCCGGTGGTGGGTGATATGACGCATGATTCCTTGCTGTGGGACCTCTCTCCTCTGTCTGGGTGCTTGGCCGAAATAACTGAAAGTGGCCTTCTCCAGTGGTGGGTGATATGACGCATGATTACTTGCTGTGCGACCTCTCTCCTCTGGGTGCAGGGGCCGAAATAACTGAAAGTGGCCTTCTCCAGTGTTGGGTGATATGACACATGATTCCTTGCTGTGGGACCTGTATCCTCGGTCAGGGTGCTGGGCCGAAATAACAGAGTGGCCTTCTCCATAGGTGGGTGATATGACGCATGATTCCTTGCTGTGGGACCTCTCTCCTCTGTCTGGGTGCTTGGCCGAAATAACTGAAATTGGCTTTCTCCAGTGGTGGATGATATGACGCATAATTCCTTGCTGTGGGACCTCTCTCCTCTGTCTTGGTGCTGGGCCGAAATAACTGAAATTGGCCTTCTCCAGTGGTGGGTGATATGACGCATAATTCCTTGCTGTGGGACCTCTCTCCTTTATCTGGGTGTTGGGTCCGAAATAACTGAAAGTGGCCTTCTCTAGTGGTGGGTGAAATGACGCATGATTCTTTGCTGTGGGACCTCTCGCCTCTATCTGGGTGCTGGACCGAAATAACTGAGTGGCCTTCTCCAGTGGTGGGTGATATGACGCATGATTCCTTGCAGTGGGACCTGTATCCTCGGTCTGGGTGCTGGGCCGAAATAACTGAGAGTGGCCTTCTCCAGTGGTGGGTGAAATGACGCATGATTTCTTGCTGTAGGACCTCTCTCCTCTGTCTGGGTGCTGGGCCGAAATAACTGAAAGTGGCCTTCTCCATAGGTGGGTGATATGACGCATGATTCCTTGCTGTGGGACCTCTCTCCTCTGTCTGGGTGCTGGGCCAAAATAACTGAAATTGGCCTTCTCCAGTGGTGGGTGATATGACGCATAATTCCTTGCTGTGGGACCTCTCCTCTGTCTTGGTGCTGGGCCGAAATAACTGAAATTGGCCTTCTCCAGTGGTGGGTGATATGACGCATGATTCCTTGCTGTGGGTCCTGTATCCTCGGTCTGGGTGCTGGGCCGAAATAACTGAGAGTGGCCATATCCAGTGGTGGGTGAAATGACGCATGATTCCTTGCTGTGGGACCTCTCTCCTCTGTCTTGGTGCTGGGCCGAAATAACTGAAAGTGGCCTTCTCCAGTGGTGGGTGATATGACGCATGATTCCTTGCTGTGGGACCTCTCTCCTCTGTCTGGGTGCTTGGCCGAAATAACTGAAATTGGCCTTCTCCAGTGGTGGGTGATATGACGCATAATTCCTTGCTGTGGGACCTCTCTCCTCTGTCTTGGTGCTGGGCCGAAATAACTGAAATTGGCCTTCTCCAGTGGTGGGTGATATGACGCATGATTCCTTGCTGTGGGACCTGTATCCTCGGTCTGTGTGCTGGGCCGAAATAACTGAGAGTGGCCTTATCCAGTGGTGGGTGAAATGACGCAAGATTCCTTGCTGTGGGACCTCTCTCCTCTGTCTGGGTGCTGGGCCGAAATAACTGAAAGTGGCCTTCTCCATTGGTGGGTGATATGACGCATGATTCCTTGCTGTGGGACCTCTCTCCTCTGTCTGGGTGCTTGGCCGAAATAACTGAAATTGGCCTTCTCCAGTGGTGGGTGATATGACGCATAATTCCTTGCTGTGGGACCTCTCTCCTCTGTCTTGGTGCTGGGCCAAAATAACTGAAATTGGCCTTCTCCAGTGGTGGGTGATATGACGCATAATTCCTTGCTGTGGGACCTCTCTCCTCTATCTGGGTGTTGGGTCCGAAATAACTGAAAGTGGCCTTCTCTAGTGGTGGGTGAAATGACGCATGATTCTTTGCTGTGGGACCTCTCGCCTCTATCTGGGTGCTGGACCGAAATAACTGAGTGGCCTTCTCCAGTGGTGGGTGATATGACGCATGATTCCTTGCAGTGGGACCTGTATCCTCGGTCTGGGTGCTGTTGCCGAAATAACTGAAAGTGGCCTTCTCCAGTGGTGGGTAAAATGACGCATGATTCCTTGCTGTGGGACCTCTCTCCTCTGTCTGGTTGCTGGGACCGAAATAACTGAAAGTGGCCTTCTCCAGTGGTGGGTGAAATGATGCATGATTACTTGCTGTGGGACCTCTCTCCTCTGTCTGGGTGCTGGGTCCGAAATAACTGAAAGTGGCCTTCTCCAGTGGTGGGTGAAATGACGCATGATTCCTTGCTGTGGGACCGCTCTCCTCTGTCTGGGTGCTGGGTCCGAAATAACTGAAAGTGGCCTGCTCCAGTGTTGGGTGACATGACGCATGATTCCTTGCAGTGGGACCTCTCTTCAATTTATATTGGTTAAATTTTATTTATTTTACTTTAATTAATTTCCCTATCCACATTTGTTTGCAGGGGATTTGCCTACATTTTTCTGCCTTTCACAGCCCTCTAGCCCGTTCCTGGACTATTTTACAGCCATTTTAGTGCCTAAAAGACCAGAAAGCGCTCATTAGTATTTGCCCCATAAGACGGCGAAAAATGCGTCTTATGGGGCGAAATATATATATATATATGCCACCCACCGAACTAACAGATGGATTAACTATATTAATTTCCCTGTCATGGATGCAGTGCAGGTGTACCTCACAACAAAAATGGGTATATGTCACCCACCGAACTAACAGACGGATTAACTATGTTAATTTCCCTGTCACGGATGCAGTGCAGGTGTATGGGTATATGTCACCCACCGAACTAACAGATAGATTAACTTTATTTATTTCCCTGTCACGGATACAGTGCAGGTGTACCTCACACAAAAAATGAGTATATGTCACCCACCTAACTAACAGACAGATTAACTATATTAATTTCCCTGTCACGGATGCAGTGCAGGTGTACCTCACACAAAAATGGGTATATGTCACCCACCTAACTAACAGACGGATTAACTATATTAATTTCCCTGTCACGGATGCAGTGCAGGTGTACCTCACACCAAAAATGGGTATATGTCACCCACCGAGCTAACAGATGATTAACTATGTCAATTTCCCTGTCACGGATGCAATGCAGGTGTACCTCACACAAAAATGGGTGTTTTTCACCCACCGAACTAACATACATATTAACTTTATTAATCTCCCTGTCACGGATGCAGTGCATTTGTACCTCATACCAAAAATGGGTATATATCACCCACAGATCTAACAGACAGATTAACTATATTAATTTATCTACAAACAAAAAATTTTAACAACACTCTGCAACCAGAACTCTTTTTGTTTGTAGATATATATATGTGCCACAGTAACGTGCACCTGCAGACAGGGACGTGCTGACTGACCCCCAATTTGTGTTTCTGTTTAGTATATTAATTTATCTGTCACAGATGCAGTACAGGTGTACCTCACACCAAAAATTGGCATTGCCCCCACTAAAGATGGCTATAGGTCACCCACAGAATTTACAGCCAGATTAATTATGATATTTCTGTGGCAGGGATGCAAAGCTGGTGTATTGCACCCACAAAGAAATCACTATAGGTAACCCACAGAATAAATAGCCAAATGAGATTCCTAACAGTCTCCCTCACTTCAGCTGCCTGATTCCTGTCTCTGCACTACTCAGAGCTGATGGGCGGTGCTATATGTGATCCAGCTTGTATAGAGGCTGGGTCACATGATGCACTGGCTCTGATCGCTTCTAAGTGACCACAGCTTAAAAGCTTGTTGACTGGCTATCCTGTAGCCTTTCAACAAGCTTTAATAAATGCCCAAACACAGAACTCGAACCCAAACTTTTGCTGCAAAGTTCAGGTTCAGTTCCTGGTACTCAAACTCGCAAGTTTGGTACGGACCCGAACTTTTCAATTCAGGTTCCCCTTAACACTAGAGATGAGCGAATCGAATCAGACAAAGTGGAATTTGATCCGAATTTCAGGAAAAATTAGATTTGCAACAAATGGGAATTTCCTCGTGCTTTGTGGTAACGAATCACAATTTTTCCTATAATGGCGGCCACACGTGTGAGGACTGAGGACATGAGACAAGGAACTCAGGGAAAGTGGGATTACCAAGATTGACATGAATGCATGCAGCCAAATCAGCAGCCAGCCAGCCATGTGATGTCACAGCCCTATAAATACAGCAGCCATTTAAGATTCTGAAATTTTCCAGCGTTCTGAGTACAGGGACAGATGTGAGAAGGCACTAGGGACAGCAAGTGAAAAAATCTAATTGTAAAAAAAAAACTGACAAAGATTTATAAATACTGGAAAAGGATAGGGAGGAATCTTTTCACAGCATCTAAGTGCAGGGAGGGACATCAAAAGGTGCTAGGGACAGTGCTAGAAAAGTGATTTACAAGTGCAGGGAAAGATAATTTTAGGATCCAAATAGCCATTATACAGCTCTGTCATTCCAGCAATTTGTTCTTGGGGTGCAAGTGCTATGTTGAAAAGCCTTTAGTGGCTTATATCTGTGTAAAAAGAAAAATATATACGCAGTTGACTTCTGCAGTTATATGTGGTGAAAGGGTTTAGTTGCGTATTTCAGTACTAAAAGAAAAATATACAGTATATGCAGTCCACTTCTGCAGCTTTATGAGCTGAGAGTGTTTAGTGACATATTTCTGTATTACTAGAAAAATATATACGCAGTTCTCTGTTGCCGTCATTTGCGGTAAAAGTGTTTAGTGGCCTATCTTATTACAAAAAGAAAAATATATACGCAGTCCACTTCTACAGCTATATGTGCGGAGAGCGTTTAGTGACGTATTTTTGTACTAGAAGAAAATTATATACACAGTTCTCTTCTGCAGCTATATGCAGTGAAAGCGTTTAGTGACGTATTTCTGTACTACAAGAAAAATATATATGCAGTTCACTGTTTCTGTCATTTGCGGTAAAAGCGTTTAGTGGCCCATTTCATTACAAAAAGAAAAATTTATACACAGTTCACTTCTGCAGCTATATGTGCTGAGAGTGTTTAGTGACGTATTTCTGTACTACAAGAAAATTATATACGCAGTTCACTTCTGCAGCTATATGTGGTGAAAGTGTTTAGTGACGTATTTTTGTACTACAAGAACAATATATACGTTGTTCACTTCTGCAGTTATTTGGAGCTAAAAGCGTTTAGTGAGGCATTTCTGTACTACAAGAAAAATATGTACGCAGTTCACTGTTGCCATTATTTGCGGTAAAAGTGTTTAGTGGACTTTCTCATTACAAAAAGAAAAATATATGCGCAGTTCACTTCTGCAGCTATATGTGCTGAGCGCGTTTAGTGACGTATTTCTGTACTACAAGAAAAATATATATATACTGTTGACTTCGGCAGCTTTATGTGGTTAAAGCATTTAGTAACATATTTTTGTACTACGAGAAAAAAATATACGCAGTTCACTTCTGCAGGTATTTGGGGTTTAAAGCGTTTAGTGACGCATTTCTGTACTATAAGAAAAAATATATACACAGTTCACTTCTGCAGTTATTTGGGGTTAAAAGTGTTTACTGACGTATTTCTGTACTACAATAAAAATATATACACAGTTCACTGTTGCAGTTATTTGTGGTGAAAGCGTTTAGTGGCATATTTCAGTACAAAAAGAAAAATATATTCGTTGCTTTTAGGGGTGTTTTAATTTGCTTTTAATTTTTTTTGTTCAGCTAAAAGTATGTCTGACATAGAAGTGCCAGGCCATGCACAGAAGAGTGGCAGGGGCCTAAATGTTTCTGGCACAGGCAGAGGTCGCAGCAGAGTGAGAAGGCATGCCAGCAAGATTAGCAGCGAGAGGCCTGAACTCCGGTGTCATCTAGGGGTCGTGTCTTGACCAGCATCCCAGCAGTTCTTGATTGGTTAACTCGGTCATGTGTTTCATCAAAAGTGACATCAGACACCCCCAGCCAATAGTCAGTGGGTTAGTCAGACAAAACCCTTAGTTAGCATGGCCCGGGAGCAAGCCCTGTGCCCTCACCTGTCCTCAACCTGCCTCTGTCATTTCTGTTCCCTCATCTCTAGAAGTAGTATATGCGGTGGGTTCAGCTCCACTATACAGTGAGGACGAGCTACTAGAAGACAGTCAGCAGCGACTGGCAAGCCATGATGTGGAGGAGACATCCACCGCTTCCTCCACTAGTAATGATGAAAAGAGTGGCGTGGTAGCTGGGGTTGCGAGCGGTAAGGCTCCTGACCCAGAGGCCATTGAGAAGGACATCAGTGATGTGCAGACACTACTCGATAATGATGAAGCCAATTGCAATGTGAGGAAGTGGTGGAGCCAGCAAGGTGGTAGCATGGCTGGGTGTCAGCAGGGTGGCAGCAGTGGGAGGCCAAATGTGCCCAGGGTAGAACATCTGCTTTGCAGCAGCATACCTGCTCGGGAAATAGTGGTGCAGGGGTTCACGGAGGCAGCGGCGGTAGCAGTCAGTCAGTGCGGACTGTTGGGGGGAAATTCACCTACTCGGTGGTGTGGCAGTTTATTTTCAAATCAACAGAGGAGGTTAACGTGGCCATCTGTCGAATCTGTGGGCAGAAGGTGAAGCGTGTCCAGGGTGCCAATATTGGCACTACGGCCCTATGTCAACATATGCAGCGTCGCCATACAGTGGCCTGGGAGAACCGTGGCTCTGATGTGGTTTTCCAGCCTCCCGCAGCAACCGCTGCATCACCCATTGGCACGCACCGGGTTTCAGGCAGTCAAGGCTCCACCACCTCAGCAGAATAGAGCTGTCAGTCATTCCCATCTTCTGCTGGTCCAGATCCTCCTGCTTCTCCTCCTTCCCGTCAGTCATTCCATCAGCAATCGATCACTGAAGCAATTGCCAAGAGACAGCACAGCAGTATGCATGCACTCATCCAACTGCGCAAAAGCTGAACGTGCTCCTGTCCAAGTTGCTGGTGCTGCAGTCCCTCCCTTTCCAAGTGGTGGATCTGTAACTACGGTCGGGGACAGTACTTGTCATTTACGGCCCATTTGGTTAATGTGGTTCCTGCAGAGCCACACCAGCAACTTGGAAAGGTCACACCGCTTCCGCCCCCCCATTCTCACGCCATTAGTCCAGAGACAATGTCCACCTCTGCCTCCTCATCCTCAACCATGTCCTCAGCCTCCACTGTATTGACAAGTCACAGTGCCCTTCCAGCAAACCATATGTGCAGGGCACAGCGGTGTCACTCCGTTCTGCACCTGGTTTGCCTTGGAAAAGGGTGTCACACAGGGGAGAAACTGCTCCGTGTGATTCATCAAGAAATCAAATTCTGGCTTTCTCCATGACAACTGAAAATCGGAAACATGGTGACCGACAAAGGGAAGAACATTGTATCAGCACTGCGTCTGGGAAGGCTGAGCCATGTGCCCTGCATGGCACACATGTTCAATTCCATCTGCAAGACATCCTAAAAATGGCTAGGAAAGTTTGCATGCACGTCAGCCACTTGTAAACCGCAAAGCACACCCTCCTTGAGTTGCAGTGGCAGAATGGTATCCCCCAACATTGGCTGATATACGACATTTCCACCCATTGGAATTCCACCCTCTATATGTTGGACCGACTATAAGACCAGAGAAAGGCCATCAACGATTTCATGATGATGCAAGCGGATAGGAGTACTCCCCTGTGTAAGTTCGATGTCAACCTGAGGCAGCTCATGCGTGAAACCTGCCATTTGCTCAGGCCCTTAGAGGATGCCACGTTATTTGTCAGGCCCCAGGACTACTTTACGAACGACGTCATTCCACTGCTTCATGTCCTGGAACAGATGGTGGTAACATTGGCTGGTCAGGGGACTAGAGACATGGCGCCTAGATCTCATGGCCACATGAGCCCTGTGGGGGCTGGACTGGAAGAGGAGGAGGAGGGGGAGGAGGACATTGGAGCACTGTGCAGAGAAATGAGCTATTTTTCTACTCAGCTGACAGGAGAGGAGGAGCAGGAGGAGCCAGAGGAGCTAGAGGGCAATGAGGAAAATGAGACAAAGGACCCAGGCACACCGTGGCAGTATGCAGTGGAGATGGAGGCAGGGAGTCCCTCTGAGTTACTTGCACAAATGGCCCCATGCATGCTCACTTGCTTGCGTAGTGACAGCCGAATTGTCACCATTCAGAAGAGGTATGACTTCTGGCTCTCCACCTTGTTGGACCATCGCTACAGGTCCAGAATGGGGGCCTTTTTTACACCCACTGAGAGGGGGGACACTGAAATACTACAGAGACATTCTATGTAGTCAGTTGGCCGCTGCCTATCTGCGCCATCGTCCATCCTCTTGCAGGTCTGACCGGGGGGCCCTCTGCACTCATGTTCCACTGCCATGGCTGTTGGGAAGGGGTAGCAGGAGCAGTACTAGCTCCATCAGCAGCAGCCTGAGTCTACAGTCGCTGATGGGTAGCTTTCTTCACCCGCATAGTGAAGAAACTACTCACTAGCTGCAAAAGCAGGTAGACCTGGAGCAGGACCTGAACAAGCAGGTGGTGGCATACTTGGACAGCACCCTGCCAACCCACATTGAAGATCCGCTGGACTACCTGGCAGCCAAACTGGATTTGTGGCACCGACTGGCCGAGTGTGCCCTGGAAAAGCTTTCCTGCCCGGCCAGTAGATTGGCATCAGACCGCTTGTTTAGTACGACGGGAGCTATAATGACCCCAAGGAGAATTTGCCTGTCCACCCAAAATGTGAAGAGACTGACGTTTGTCAATATGAATAAGGCGTGGATCAGTCAGGATTTCCACCCACCAATGCTAATGCATCTGATTAGATCATTTATGCCGTCTCACCCAAACCTTGAAAAAAGAGACCGGTTTCTTCTGACTACCTTGCTCAGCTACTACTCTGATGCTGCCACCCATCTAATGCCACACATCTGATGCCAAGCGCTCCTTCTTTCAACCACCTTCGTCAGCGGGTACTAGTATTGCCACCCACCTCCCCACTCTGTCCCCGGGTAACTTTGTGGTGTCCTGCTGCTGCTGCCATCTCCACACTATGTCACCTTGTCATTTTGTGGTCTTCTGATGCTGCTGCTGCCACCTCCAGACAAAAAAATGGCTGCACACATTATATATGCAAACATTAGAACTGAGAAACATTCTAATTTTCAGTGCAGTGCAGGAACCAGTTACATTAATACTCTGCTAAAAAGTCCATGTTTGCTTGATCGATATGCAGCTGTGATTCTGAATGTTCTAATCTAAATTTTCTGGTAGCATAGATTGAGGGTAGCGGCCTCTTTTAGACTGAACAACGCCCATCTACCTAGGACTTCTGAGCAGAGTATTAATGTAGCTGGTTCCTACACTGCACTGAAAATTGTAGGCTTAGGTAAATCCAAGAGAGGCATTAATTAGTGTTAGGAACCCATGTGCGGAAGCCACCTTGACTCTTCGTAGATGGGCCCGACACACGTTTGATCAAAAATATGCGCTAAGAGCTTCCATTGACTCATTTAGAGTAGGTATAATACCACTTTTATTTAGAATGATCCCCATTTTTCAGTTCTATTGTTTGCATGTATAATGGTGTGCAGTCATTTTTTTATCAACAATGTTTGCTTGATGGATATGCACCTGTGATTGTAAATATTCTAGTCTAAATTTTCTTGTAGTATATATTGAGAGTAGCGGCCTCTTTTAGACTGAACAATGCCCATCTACCTGGGAATTCTTAGCAGAGTATTAATGTAGCTGGCTCCTACACTGCCCTTAAAAGTGTAGGCTTAGGTAAGTCCCAGAGAGGCGGTATATTAGTGTTAGGGACCCATCTGCGGAAGCCAACTTGACGCCTCGTAGATAGGCCCGACCCTAGAGTTGAGCGGACACCTGGAATTTCGGGTTTGCCGGGTTCGGCCGAACTTCGTCTCAAAGTTCGAGTTCGGGACCCGAACTTGACCCCGAACCCGGACCCCATTGAAGTCAATAGCGACCCGAACTTTGTGGCACTAAAATGACTGTAAAAAAAAGTCATGGAAAGGGCTAGAGGGCTGCAAAAGGCAGCAAAATGGGGGTAGGAGCAGGATAATTGCCCTGCAAACAAAAGTGGATAGGGTAATGACTTTCTGTAAAATAACACAAAATACATAAAAATTAAAAATAATAATCTTGAACTAGGAGGATGAGGTCCATATAGAGTAGGAGGTTATTGAGGCCATGGACATGGTGGTGTAGGTGAAAGCGGTGGTGTAGGAGGAGGTAGCTAACAATGTTTTTTGTTTTTGTTTTTTATTATCTTAATTTTTATTTTATTTTTTCTATTTTTTTATAAATTTGGGTAGACCCCAAAACATTGATTTCTTTTTTTATGTTTCCCAAAGAGAAAGTGCGCTGGAGTATAACAATGGCTGAGCGAGGCCGGTATACATGTCTATTCTGCACAAGGTACATACAAGTCCTGTGGGATCCATGCCTGGTTCATTTTAATGAATGTGAGCTTGTCCACATTGGCTGTGGACAGGCGGCTGTGCTTGTCTGTGCTAACGCCCCCTGCCGTGCTAAATACACATTCAGACAATACACTGGCCGCAATGGCAGGCCAGCAACTCCAAGGCGTAAGGGGAAAGCTCAGGCCATATGCCCAATTTGGAGACCTAGAAGTTGAATTGGGCAGACTCATCAGTCAGTAAGTTTAACCGTGTGCACACATACTGTTTCACAATGTTACTGAAATGCTGCCTCCTGCTAAGACATTCCATATCAGCTGGTGGTGCTGGTTTTTGTGGCGTGCTGACAAAGCTTTTCCACATTTCGGCCATGCTAACCCTGCCTTCTGAGGTGCGTTGGCGACTTCTTCCTACTCCTCTGCCTTCACCTTGGGACTCCACTGAGCCCCCACTGTGAGGTGGGAATGCCATCAGCAGCGTGTCTACTAGTGTGCTCTTGTAATAATGCATCTTCCGATCATGCTCATTGATCCTTGTAATGGGGATCCTGTAGGGTGGCCATTCAGTAATCAGCACTCGTTACGATGTGGGCAACTCTGCTGTCGTTGTACAGGAACTGCAGCATGTATTCGCTCATGTGTGCCAGGCTGCCCAGAAGCAACGACAAGCTGTCCTCTGTGGGAGGTGTATCGTCTGTGTCCTCTGTATCCCCCCAGCCACGCTCAAGCGATGCCGATGAGCTGCTTTGTGTGCCACCCTGCTGTAAACACTGTTCCTACTCCTCCTCTTCCTCCTCATCCTCCTCATCCTGCAGAACTGTGCCCTGGCTGGACAATTGTGTACCTGGCCTATGTTGGTGCAGGAACCAACCCTCCGAGCCACTTCTGAATGACTGGCCTGATAACCGTGAAAATGATCCCTCTTCCTCCTGAATCGTTTTTTCAAGGAGACATAGAAGTGTGATAGCATGTGCAAGGTGGAGTTCCACCTTTTGGGCACGTCGCATATGAGGCAGTGAGCGGGAAAGCTGAAGTTACACTGCAGCTCAGACAGGCGAGAAGCAGAAGGGTGAGAACACCGAAAGCGAGCACAGACGGCCCACACTTTCTGCAGCAGCTCTGACATATCGGGGTAATTTTTCAGGAATTTCTGCACCAACAAATTCAGCACATGCGCCAGAGAAGGGATGTGCGTCAAACCGGTTAGTCCCAGAGTTGCTATGAGATTTCCAACATTATCGCATACCACTAGGCCAGGCTTGAGGCTCAGTGGCACCAACTACTCATCGGTCTGTTGTTCCATGCCCGTCCATAGCTCCTGCGCAGTGTGTTTTTTTCCCCCAAAACAGATGAGTTTCAAAACAGCCTGCTGTCATTTCCCCCTGGCCTTGCTAAAGTTGGTTGTAAAGCTGTTACGCAGACCAGATGAGGAGGTGGTAGAGGAGGAAGCGGAGTAGGAGGAAGTGGCAACAGGAGGCAAAGAGAAATGCCCTGCAATCCTCGGGGGTGGAAGGACATGCGGCAAACTGCTTTCCCCCTCAGGCCCAGCCGCCACTGCATTTACACAGTGTGCTGTTAGGGAGATATATAACATCCCTGCCCGTGCTTACTGGTCCTCGTATCGGTGGTTATGTGGACCTTGCCAAAGAGGGTGTTGCGCAGTGCACACCTGATTTTGTTTTTGGTTGTGCAGGGAAGGGATGGCTCGCCTGGAAAAGTAGGGGCAGCTGGGAACCACGTACTGTGGGACAGCCACCGCCATAATGTTTTTAAAAGTCTCCGTCTCCACCAGATGGAATGACAGCATTTTAAAGGCCAGGAATTTTAAAATGCTAGCATTCAGGGCCAAGGGTCATGGGTGGGTAGGGGGGTACTGCCTCTTTCTCTCCAGTGTTTGGGAGATGGACAGCTGAATGCTTCCATGGGACATTATGGAGATGCTTGGTGACAGAGGTGGTGGCGTTGCTGCCACATCCTCTGCTTGCGGGGTGGCAGGTGCCACTGTCACTCCTGAGGTGGAGGAAGAGGCTGAAACTGCAGCAGAAGAGGGAGCAGGAGGAGCCTGAGACCTTTCTTGGTTTTGGAGGTGTTTACTCCACTGCAGCTCATGCTTTGCATTTAGATGCCTGGTCATGCAGGTTGTGCTCAGGTTTAGAACGTTTATGCTTCGCTTCAGGCTCTAATTGCACAGCGTGCAAACCACTTGTGTCTTGTCGTCAGCACATTGTCTGAAGAACTGCCACGCTAGGAACTCCTTGGAGCTGGCTTTGGTGTGCTCAGTCCCTGGTTGCGGTGGTCAGTAGCAGGCGTACTTTCTAGGGGACGGCCGCTCTGCTTTTGCACCCTGCTCCCTATTTTGCTGTGCTGGTGGCTCTGTGTGACCACCACCTCTTCCTCCGAACTGCACACGTCACTCTCGCATGACCTTGATTCCATGTGGGGTCTAGGACCTCATCATCTATCCACATCATCTTCCACCCACTCTTCACTCCTGCCTTCCTTGTCAGTCTGCACACTGCAGAAAGCCGCAGAAGTTGGCACCTGTGTTTCGTCATCATCAGTGACATGCTGCGGTGGTCTTCCCATGTCCACATCCTGAACCATAAGTGGTTTGGCATCAGTGTTCTCAATCTCTTCCATTTCTGGGGCAGGGCTTTGTGGATGGCCCACCGAAACACTGCCAGCAGAGTCATCAAAAAGCATAAAACACTGCTGCATGACTTGGGTCTCAGACTGCTTAGCTGATTTGCAATTGGGTGAGGTGAAAGACAGATGCCCATGGGCTGCAGGTGCCAACTCTGAGCTTTCAGCAGGGGGCCGGATGGGAGACAATGTGATGGAACTGGATGCACTGTCAGCCACCCAATTTACTATCGCCTGTACTTGTTCTGGCCTCACCATTCGTAAAACGGTATTCGGGCCTACAAAATAGCGCCGAATGTTCTGTCACCTATGTGCACCTGAGGAAGGTCTTTCATTTGGGCATGTAGCTGACACTGATCGACCATGTCCTCTCCCTGCAACAGGAGCTTCAGCGACACCAGCAGCACCACGACCAGGGCCACATCCCTTATTTGATGCTCTCCTCATAACAGACGGATTTACTAAATTTATTTTCCTGTCAGGTATGCAGTGCAGATGTACTTAAGTAAAAATGTGTATGTGTCCCCCAACAATGTAGCAGACGGATTTACTAAATTTATTTCCCTGTCAGGTATGCAGTGCAGGCGTACTTCACAGCAAAAAATGGGTAAAAGTCACCCAACAATCTAACAGACGGGTTTACTATATTTATTTCCCTGTCAGGTATGCAGTGCAGTGGTACTTCACAGCAACAAATGGGTATAAGTCACCCAACATTCTAACAGACGGGTTTACTAGGTTTATTTCCCTGCCATGTATGCAGTGCAGGGGTACAGGGGTGCAGGGGTGCAGGGGTTGAACTTGACAACCATTAGGAACTCAGCTCTAATTTCAATTCGCCATGCGATTAATATAACCTGTATTACTCGCATTGGGAATTCAACTTATAGCTGGGTTCCTAATGGTTGTATTGCCAGAATATAACGAAGATTGAGAATATAGTGCTATATTCGTGATATTCGTTATCTTCGTCAATTATAGCAGTACAATACAACCATTAGGAACTCAGCTCTAAGTTAAATTTGCGATGCGAATATAAATTCACGTAACATTCACAATATATAGAATAATGACGAATATTCGATTTTGACGAATATATGACAAATATTCAATCGAATATTCGCGAAATATCACGAAATCGAATATGGCACCTCCCACTCATCACTAGTTAGGATCCGGCGTGCACTTCCGTCGCCGGAAATGCCCGCCGGATCCGTAACAATGCAAGTGACCTGAAAGCATTTGAAGACTGATCAGTCTTTAAAATGCTTTCAGTGTTACTATGTCAGCCAGGACGCTATTAAAGTCTTGGTTGCCATAGTAGTAGTGGGGAGCGGGGGAGCAGTATACTTACAGTCCGTGCGGCTCCCGGGGCGCTCCAGAATGACGTCAGAGCGCCCCATGCGCATGGATCACGTGATTAATGCCTTTCAATGGGCATTAATTCCCAATCCGCCTTTGCGGCAAGTGTTTAGGATTTTTGGCCGGAGCAAAAAGCGCAGCATGCTGCGGTATTTTATCCGGCCAAAAAAGGTTCTGGTCCTGAACTGAAGACATCTTGATGCATCCTGATGCATCCTGAACGGATGTCTCTCCATTCAGAATGCTTGGGGATAAAACTGATCAGGATTTTTCCAGCATAGAGCCCCGACGACGGAACTCTATGCTGGAAAACAAAAACGCAAGTGTGAAAGAGCCCTAACAGATGGATTTACTGAATTTATTTCCCTGTCAGGTATGCAGTGCAGGGGTACTTAACAGCAACAAATGGGTATAAGTCACCCAACAATCTAAAGACGGGTTTACTAAATTTAGTTCCCTGTCAGGTATGCAGTGAAGGGGGACTTCACAGCAACAAATGGGTATAAGTCACCCAACAATCTAACAGACAGGTTTACTAAATTTATTTCCCTGTCAGGTATGCAGCGCAGAGGTATTTCACAGCAAAAAATGTGAATATGTCCCCCCACAATCTAACAGATTGATTTACTAAATGTTTTTCCCTGTCAGGTATGCAGTGCAGGGGTACTTCACAGCTAAATATCTGAATATGTCACCCCACAATCTAACAGATGGATTTACTGAATTTATTTCACTGTCAGGTATGCAGCGCAGGGGTACTTCACTGCAAAAAATGTAAATATGTCACCCCACAATCTAACAGATGGATTTACTGAATTTATTTCCCTGTCAGGCATGCAGCCCAAGGGTACTTCACAGCAAAAAATGTAAATATGTCACCCCACAATCTAACAGATGGATTTACGGAATGTATTTCCCTGCCAGGTATGCAGCGCAGGGGTATTTCACAGCAAAAAATTTTAATATGTCACCCCACAATCTAACAGATAGATTTACTGAATTTATTTCCCTGTCAGGTATGCAGCCCAGGGGTACTTCACAGCAAAAAATGTGAATATGTCACCCCCATGAACTCACAGACGAATAACCTATATTATTTTCCCTTCTCCTGGCAAATATGCAGTGAAGATGTACTTAAAAAATGTGTATATGTCGCCGACTGAACTACCAGAAGGATTACATTATTGTTCCTGGCACATATGCAGGTGCAAGTGCACTGCACACAAAAACTGGTCGTCGACACCCACCTAACTAACAGATGTATTAAATATTATTTTTTTTGTGTCAGGGGTACAAAAATGTTGCATTGCACCCACAAAAAATCGCTGTGGGTCACAAATTTAAGAGCCAGTTCAGATTCCTTCCTACTCTCTCCCTCCCAGCGGCAGCCTGCTTCCTATCCCTGCACTAGTAAGAGCTGACGTGACGTGCATTGCTACGTGACATTTAGCTTATATAGAGGCTGGGTCAAATGCTGCACTGGCCAATAATAGCCATGCCATTAGTATGCATGGCTGTGATGGCTTCTAAGGGAACACAGCTTAAACATTTGTTGATTGGCTGCCCTACAGCCTTTCTATAGGCTTTATTAAGCGCCCAAACACCAAACTTAAACCCAAACTTTTATGGCAAATTTCTGGTCCGGGTACAAAACTTTACAGTTCGGGTTCGCTTAACACTAACCGACACACGTTTGATCAAAAATGTGTGTTAAGAGTTTCCAATGACTTATTTATAGTAGGTATAATACCACTTTTATGCAGAATGATCCCCATTTCTCAGTTCTATTGTTTGCATGTATAATGGTGTGCAGCCATTTTTTTATCAACCATGTTTGCTTGATGGATATGCACCCGTGATTCTGAATGTTCTCTTTTTCTTGTAGTATATATTGAGGGTAGCAGCCTCTTTTAGACTGAACAACGCCCATCTACCTGGGACTTCTGAGCAGAGCATTAATGTAGATTGTTCCTACACTGCCCTGAAAATTGTAGGCTTAGGTAAGTCCCAGAGAGGCGGTATATTAATGTTAGGGACCCATCTGCGGAAGCCACCTGGATGTCTGATAGATGGGCCCGACACACGTTTGATCAAAAATGTGAGCTAAGAGGTTCCATTGACTCATTTATAGTAGGTATAATACCACCTGTATTTAGAATGATCCCCATTTCTTAGTTCTATTGTTTGCATGTATAATGGTGTGCAGCCATTTTTTTTATCAACCATGGTTGCTTGATGGATATGCACCTGTGATTCTAAGGTCGTACTACTCATGCTGCTGCCACCTCCACACTCTGTCTTTGTGCCACTCTGTGGCCTCCTGATTCTGCTGCAACCTCCAGACTCTGTAATTGTGCTAATCTGTGGCTTCCTCATGCTACTGTCCCCTCCACACTCTGTCATTGTGCCATTCTGTGGCCTACTCATGCTGCTGCCACCTCCACACTCTGTCATTGTGCCACTCTGTGGCCTACTCATGCTGCTGCCACCTCCAGACTCGGTCATTGCGCCAATCTGTGGCCTCCTCCTGCTGCTGCCGCTGCTTCCACCACCTCCAGAGTCTGTCATTGTACCGCTTTGTGGTCTCCTCATACTGCTTCCAACTCCAGACCCTGTCATTGGGCCACTCTGTGGTCTCCTTATGCTGCTTCCACCTCACCACTATGTCATAGGTCCACTCTGTGGACTTCTCATGCTGTTCCCACCCTACCCACTTCATGACTGACCCACTATTTTGAATTTTGGCCTGGCTGACATCATCATTTATTTGACCTTTCTTCTGATCTGTCAGGCTTGCATTACTAAGTTGAGGCTTGCATTACTAAGTGGCTGCTGTTTAAGTGGAGTTTAAAGAAACCGGCTTTTAAGAAAAGGAGCAAGAAACAAAGATTCATTAGATCTTCCTTGATTATAGTTGGCTTGATTCTAGCTACTCTTCCTACTACTGTAAGGGGACCACAGTAAATAGGAATCTTATCATTGCTCTATATTGTATTTTTAATTTCTCTTTTCCTGCGTAATCCCCATTTAGTATGACTTCCATTACTGACAACGCCATCCAGTGCACATCTTGTCTGATGCATGAAGTCCTGGAACAGCCATTCGAGGGTGTATATGTTTGTTCAAAATGTGAGCAAATTCCCCGTTTGGAATCGCGCATCGAGTCTCAAAACAGGCGAGTTGCAACACTGAAAGCCAGTGACAATTTGGAAAAGAGTTCGCTGCTCACTGAGCAAGCACTCTATGGAGCAGATAAGGGGGAGAGTGACCATGAGGAGGGTGAGGAGAGTGAGGTAGTTAGCTGGGTTACAGTAATAAAGCAGGTTAGAGGGAAGAGTGCCAGGGAGGCTTGCCCTGATCTGACACACCCCAACAAGTTTGCACGGTTGGCAGATGAGGGGGATGTCAGTTCAGGGATGGCACTGCTGCAGCCGAACATTTCCTCTGCCAGTCAGGGGAATGTCAGCTCCAGTAAGCAGGGGACCAGGAGAGCAGGTGCTGGTAGTGGGAGACTCCATTATTAGGGGAACAGATAAGGCGATCTGTCACAAAGATCGTGATCGCCCAAGAGTGTGCTGTCTTCCTGGTGCTAGAGTTCGACACATCGCGGATTGGGTTGACAGGTCCAGGGGCTGGAGAAGATCCAGTGGTCATGGTCCATATCAGAACCAATGACAAAGTTAGGAGTAGGTGGAGAATCCAGGGATTTAGGTCAAACGGACCTCAAAAGTAGTATTTTCTGAAATACTGCCTGTACGACGAGCCACACAAGAAAGGCAGTGGGCGATTAGGGAGGTTAACAAGTGGCTCAAGAACTGGTGTAGGAAGGAGGGGTTTGGTTTCCTGGAGAACTGGGCTGACTTCTCAGTCGGCTACAGGCTCTATTGTAGGGACGGGCTGCACCTCAATGGGGAAGGGGCAGCTGTGTTGGGGAGAAAGATGGCTAGAAGGTTGTTAAAGGTAATTATATTATAGGAGGGGAAGATAGTGCAGATAGAGACCAGGGGCGAGGTAGTGTGACTGGGGGAGGAATGGAAGGGGGGACTAGAACAGTACAGAATAAATGAGGTAGGGTAAAAAATATACATAAACCTCTCAAATGTACACTAATGCCAGAAGCCTGACTAACAAGACTGGTGAACTGGAATTAGATGATCACTATTCGAGAAAATATAAGTGAGGGACATGAACATGTGGAGTCACTGTGGGTAGAAATACATGGAGGCAAAAACAATAATAAATTACTCATAGGAGTTTATTATAAACCACCTAATATACCAGAGTCTGCAGAAAATCTATTACTGAACGAGATTGATGAGGCGGCAAACCATAATGAAGTCGTTATTATGGGGGACTTCAACTACCCAGATATAGACTGGGAAACTGAAAGCTGTACATCCCATAAAGGAAACTTCTTGGCAATAGCCAAAGACAATTACCTTTCCCAACTGGTTCAGGACCCAACTAGAGGGACAGCCATACTGGACTTAGTATTAACCAATAGACCTGATAGAACAACAGATGTGCAGGTTGGGGAACACCTAGGAAATAGTGACCATAAAGTAATAACCTTCCAATTATCCTTCAAACGAGAGTTTCTAAAGGGAGAAACAAAAATACCAAGCTTCAAAAAAGCTAAATTTTACCAACTAACTGGGACAAAGTCCTAAAAAAAAAATAAAACAACCACAAAATGGGAGATTTTTAAAAGCATTTTAACATCTAATTGTGAGAGGTACATACCTTATAGGAATAAAAGGCTAAGAAACAATAAAAAACCAATGTGGATAAATAGAACCGTAAAGAGTATGTAAAAAACTAATAAAAACTGCCAAACTAGAGACCGAGAGATTAATTGCCAAAGAGAGTAAAACTAACCCAAAAATGTTCCTCAATTATATAAATTGTAAAAAATATAAATCTGAAGGAGTCGGCCCTCTACACAGCAATGAGGGGGGTGTTGCAGAGAGCAACGAGGATAAAGCAAAACTATAAAAAAAAATCACTATATTCACCGAGGAAAATAAACTGTCAGATGAAATGCAGAATGTAAATGTAAATTCTCCATTAAAAGTGCCCTGTCTGACCCAGGAAGAAGTACAACAGCGACTTAAAAAGATTAAAATAGACAAATCATCAGGAACAAATGGCATACACCCCTGTATCCTAAGGGCCAGACCTTTATTTCTGATATTTACGAACTCTATACTGACAGGGAAAGTTTCCACAGGATTGGCGCATAGCAAATGTGGTGCCATTATTCAAAAAGGGTCGAAAAACAGAGCCTGGAAATTATAGGCTGGTAAGTTTAACATCTGTTGTGGGTACACAGTTTGAAGGTTTTCTAAGAGATGCTATCTTGGAGTATCTCAATGAAAATAAGCAAATAACACCATATCAGCATGGCTTCATGAGGGATCGGTCATGCCAAACTAATTCAATCAGTTTCTATAAGGAGGTAAGTTCTAGACTTGACATCAGCGAATCAAAGGATGTTGTATATCTGGACTTCTCCAAAGCATTTGACACTGTATCTCAATGTTAGTATATAAAATGAGAATGCTCGGACTGGGAGAAAATGTCTGTATGTGGGTAAGTAACTGGCTGAGTGACAGAAAACAGAGGGTGGTTATTAACGGTAGATACTCAGATTGGGTCACTGTCACTAGTGGGGTACCTCAGGGGTCAGTATTGGGCCCTATTCTCTTCAATATATTTATTAATGATCTTGCAGAATGCTTGCACAGTAAAATATCTATTTTTGCAAATGACACTAAACTGTGTAAAGTAATTAACACTGAAGAGGACAGTTTTCTTCTACAGAGGGATATGGATAGTTTGGAGGCTTGGGCAGAGAAATGGCAGATGAGGTTTAACACTGACAAATGCAAAGTTATGCACATGGGAAGGAATAATGCAAGTCACCCATACAAACTAAATGGCAAAACACTTGGTAACACTGACATGGAAAAGGATCTAGAAATTTTAATAAACAGCAAACTAAGCTGTAAAAAGTGTCAGGCATCGACTGCCATGGCCAATAAGATAATGGGTTGCATCAAAAGGGGCATAGATGCCCATTGATGAGAACATAGTCCTACCACTTTACAAATCACTATTCAGACCACACATGGAGTACTGTGTACAGTTCTGGGCTACTGTGAACAAGGCAGACATAGCAGAGCTGGAGAGGGTTCAGAGGAGGGCAACTAAATTAATAACTGGAATGGGGCAACTACAGTACCCTGAAAGGTTATCAAAATTATGGTTATTCATTTTAGAAAAAAAACTCGACTGAGGGGAGATCTAATAACTATGTATAAATATATCAGGGGTCAGTACAGAGATCTCTCCCATCATCTATTTATCTATTTATGTTAAAGAAAAATGAGACGCACAACGGATACTGTTTGTGTAGCAGTTCTAAGTCCTGTATGGTCCCATCAGAATTAGCTTTTGATTTGGTAGCCAAAAGCAGGAGTAGGTAAAAAACACAGAAGACATGCAAATATTCCATTCACGTGCTATCTCTGTTTTGGATCAACTCCTGTTTTTTTTTTTTTTGGCATTAGCAATACTGATGGATTATTGGGCAAATTATGACTGATAAGCATTTAATTGAACAGGTTCTGTATACATCTAAGTGGAATCAGCTGACAACGGTGTAAAAGGACTGCGCATCTTCTTGGCGCTAACATCTACCTGTAAGGCTAAATTGATACTTCAGTTATTTGGTCAGTTTTGGCCCCGTGACTGCTCAAATAAGTGAAGTATGCAGTGATTCTATAGCAAACCCTGCATGTTATACTGACTCCCAGTATTATTTCACTACCAAAGCAGACTCCCTATGCGTTACTGCAAGGCACAGTGTTCTACACCCCTATAAAGGCTCTCTGCAGCCTGGAAATAGGCGTTTTTTAACGTGATTCGACACAATTAATTTCAGATCAAAGCAAATTTTTCCAGAAAATTTGGCGAACCGGCCGAATCGAATTTTTGAAAAATTCACTCATCTCTACTCAATACTATGCGTGACCTTTTTTTTTTTGGCCAGACAGTATATTTCCTGTTGAGTAAAATGAATTGTACACATTGATTATTCTTGAGTTATGACCATTTATTATTAGTCTGTATGCTGAATTTTTGGTTTTTATGAGATTTGGGCTAGACCATGTCACATTTGTAAATTCATTTATGGGAAATTAGTGTTTTGTTGTTCATTTTGATAGATTGGTTAGCCCCACCTCAAATCTCTTCAATAGACAGAGGAACCACATCCGCTTTGTAACAGGTTTATGGCAGAAATTATTTGCGATCTAAGCGATACTGTTAATTATACAAATATATTACTTTACTATAAAAAGGCAGTTCAAATTGTACTTTTTAGAACTACTGTAAAAACACAGGACCAAAAAGACAGCACATGCTAAATTGTTATCTAAGAATCCAGTTGTATTTTTGTCCAGTGTCAGGTTGAAATATTCAATTCACTTATTAGTTTATTATTACCCAGAGTCAATTATTGCACTGATTCTATGATTCTGAATCAGCTGTCTAGCTACTTTAGCCTGCTGTTGAATTGAATGTCATGCTGTCAATGGTCTCATCATTACGTTCAGCTAGAAGGTTTGCTAGTCCTTTCAGCTCTAGTGAGACAGCTATTATAGAGTTTGGTGGATAGCTTTTATTCTAAAATAGCCCTTTTGGTAATGTCAAACATCTTGGCAACCTGTCTTGTCGAACAAGAATCAGCTCTTGCTGTTTTCAAGTCATGAGGCTAGAAACACAGTGTACTTTATATTGCTTTAGGGAATGATTTTCTAATAATTATCTACAAATTGTTGTGCAGTCATTTTATGCTTGTTACCTTAGGTAGTTTTCTCTTGGTAACTGCTATACAGGTTATCATCAAAAGTGAGCATTTTTGACAAGTCTTCCAAATAAGACTAAAACAAAACCTTTTTAACCATTGACATCCCTAAGTGACATCTATCAAACTGTTACTCCTAACTGGAAAAAAAAGTTATTTTCTGCCCTATTTATTGTAAACATATAGAAAACTCCTGCTCATATTTTATTAAATATAGCTTTTTTATATATATTTAGCTGCATAAGGCCTTGTTTTTTATTTTTTCACTTTTGTAGTATTTTACACCTAAAGGACCTTGCCATTTTCACCTTAAGGACCAGGCCGTTTTGGAATCTTGACATGTGTCACTATTGAACCAAAAGTGTATTGGGCAAGCAATCTTATATTAGATGTAGCGAATTTCAAATAAAGATATTTATTAAACATTAGATAAAACCAATTAAAACATTGGACGTAAAATAAGAAATATAATAAATAAAAAATAAACACAGAAAAAAATCTCCCAGGTAATGGCAGCAATATGATGTCAATAAGAAAAATGAATCAATGACAGCAAGGTTTCAATAAGAGGAATTGGTCGTTACAGCAGATATAGAAGTCCTTATTACAATATATATGTATTCACATATACATGCACATGTACCCTCTTAGCGCTAAATAGTTAATAATGTATCATCAGAATAGCAGCAAGATTTCATCAAAACAGCAGCGAAGTTTCAATAAGAGGAATTAATCATGCAATAGATCTAGAAATCCAATATGTAAATACCTATGTCCTCTTACACCTAAGTGATCAATGCTGTCTCACAAATTGTATTAAAACAGTTAATCGCATACATGTTCACAGTCCCTTAGTTGTTAATTGCACCACATTCTTGGTGAATCCTCTTAAAGTTTGTTATATGTTATTGTTTTTATATCCACCATTAGTTGGTCGGGTATTAGAATGTTAGATCTATTGGAGCCGTATGTGTTTGTTCATCAGACTCGAGCTTCTGGCGGTAAACAGCATCCTTATATCTTCCTTATATGGAGTGATATGATGCCAGAATATGTGCTGTGGGGCCTCTCTCCTCTTCCTGAGTGCAGGGGTCAAAGTAACTCAATGGTGGCTTCTCCTGTGGTGGCTGATATGATGCCAGAATATGTGCTGTGGGGCCTCTCTCCTCTTCCTGGGTGCAGGGGTCAAAGTAACTCAATGGTGGCTTCTCCTGTGGTGGCTGATATGATGCCAGAATATGTGCTGTGGGGCCTCTCTCCTCTTCCTGGGTGCAGGGGTCAAAGTAACTAAATGGTGGCTTCTCCTGTGGTGGTTGATATGATGCCTGATTCTCTGCTGTGTAACCTCTCTCCTCCGTCTGGGTGTAGGGGTCAAAGTAACTAAATGGTGGCCTACTCCTGTGGTGGGTGATATGATGCCTGGTTCTCTGCTGTGGGACCTCTCTCCTTTGTCTGGGTGCTGTGGTCAAAATAATAGTAAGTGACCTTCTCCATTGGTGGGTGACTTGAAGCCTGATTCTGTGCTATGGGACCTCACTCCAATTAATATTGTTTAATTTTTATTTATTTTATGTTAACTCATCATTTCCCTATCTACATTTGTTTGCAGTGGATTTAACTACATTTTGCTGCCTTTTGCAGCCCTCTAGCCCTTTCCGGGTGTGTTTTACAGCCTTTTTAGTGCCCAAAAGTTCGGGTCCCCATTGACTTCTATGGGGTTCGGGTTCGGGATGAAGTTCGGGTCGAGTTCGGATCCCGAACCCGAACATTTTTCGAAAGTTCGGCCGAACTCGTCGAACCAGAACATCCAGGTGTTCGCTCAACTCTACTCAACACTATGCGTGACCTTTTTTTTTTTTTGGCCAGACAGTATATTTCCTGTTGAGTAAAATGAATTGTACACATTGATTACTTCTTGAGTTATGACCATTTATTATTAGTCTGTATGCTGAATTTTTGGTTTTTTATGAGATTTGGGCTAGACCATGTCACATTTGTAAATTCATTTATGGGAAATTAGTGTTTTGTTGTTCATTTTGATAGATTGGTTAGCCCCACCTCAAATCTCTTCAATAGACAGAGGAACCACATCCGCTTTGTAACAGGTTTATGGAAAATTATTTGCGATCTAAGCGATACTGTTAATTATACAAATATATTACTTTACTATAAAAAAAAAAGGCAGTTCAAATTGTACTTTTTTAGAACTACTGTAAAAACACAGGACCAAAAAGACAGCACATGCTAAATTGTTATCTAAGAATCCAGTTGTATTTTTGTCCAGTGTCAGGTTGAAATATTCAATTCACTTATTAGTTTATTATTACCCAGAGTCAATTATTGCACTGATTCTATGATTCTGAATCAACTATCTAGCTACTTTAGCCTGCTGTTGAATTGAATGTCATGCTGTCAATGGTCTCATCATTACGTTCAGCTAGAAGGTTTGCTAGTCCTTTCAGCTCTGTGAGACAGCTATTATAGAGTTTGGTGGATAGCTTTTATTCTAAAATAACCCTTTTGGTAATGTCAAACATCTTGGCAACCTGTCTTGTCGAACAAGAATCAGCTCTTGCTGTTTTCAAGTCATGAGGCTAGAACACAGTGTACTTTATATTGCTTTAGGGAATGATTTTCTAATAATTATCTACAAATTGTTGTGCAGTCATTTTATGCTTGTTACCTTAGGTAGTTTTCTCTTGGTAACTGCTATACAGGTTATCATCAAAAGTGAGCATTTTGACAAGTCTTCCAAATAAGACTAAAACAAAACCTTTTAACCATTGACATCCCTAAGTGACATCTATCAAACTGTTACTCTAACTGGAAAAAAAAGTTATTTTCTGCCTATTTATTGTAAACATATAGAAAACTCCCTGCTCATATTTTATTAAATATAGCTTTTTTATATATATTTAGCTGCATAAGGCCTTGTTTTTTTATTTTTTTCACTTTTGTAGTATTTTACACCTAAAGGACCTTGCCATTTTTCACCTTAAGGACCAGGCCGTTTTTTGGAATCTTGACATGTGTCACTATTGAACCAAAAAGTGTATTGGGCAAGCAATCTTATATTAGATGTAGCGAATTTCAAATAAAGATATTTATTAAACATTAGATAAAACCAATTAAAACATTGGACGTAAAATAAGAAATATAATAAATAAAAAATAAACACAGAAAAAATCTCCCAGGTAATAGCAGCAATATGATGTCAATAAGAAAAATGAATCAATGACAGCAAGGTTTCAATAAGAGGAATTGGTCGTACAGCAGATATAGAAGTCCTTATTACAATATATATGTATTCACATATACATGCACATGTACCCTCTTGCGCCTAAATAGTTAATAATGTATCATCAGAATAGCAGCAAGATTTCATCAAAACAGCAGCGAAGTTTCAATAAGAGGAATTAATCATGCAATAGATATAGAAATCCAATATGTAAATACCTATATCCTCTTACACCTAAGTGATCAATGCTGTCTCACAAATTGTATTAAAACAGTTAATCGCATACATGTTCACAGTCCCTTAGTTGTTAATTGCACCACATTCTTGGTGAATCCTCTTAAAGTTTGTTATATGTTATTGTTTTTATATCCACCATTAGTTGGTCGGTATTAGAATGTTAGATATATTGGAGCCGTATGTGTTTGTTCATCAGACTCGAGCTTCTGGCGGTAAACAGCATCCTTATATCTTCCTTATATGGAGTAGATAGTAGACGCCATGATGCAGCTGGAGGAGTAAACATCTGTGGAGTATGTGGGCCTTGGTCTGAGGTCCAAAAGAGAGCATTAAAAGTTGAAATTAATTACTAATTTTTAGAAATAGAAAAATCAAGTAGACATATAATAAATAAAGATTATTGCCAAGCAAAACTCGTGAGTCTTGGAAGCACAGGGAGCTTTAATGTGAAAATACAGTGTACTTCACTGAATAAACATCAGCTTCGGCACAGACCTAAACGTTATCGCAGCATTGCTCGACGATATTGGATTCCCCAAATACAGACTGCATAAGGACAGGAAAGGTTAAGCGGCTGTTCAATTGTCCTCCATTTGTCTGTGAGGAGACATGCGAACCATCGGTCGACCCACCCAAATATGATCGGCAATGTACATTCTCAGAGCAGAGGACATGGGCACGACCATGTCGTCCTGAGATTGTCAGGGCTCGGAAGGTAGTAGAAAAGTGGTTTGTCGTGTGCCGGGTGTATTAATATCTCCGGGTCTGTTGTAGAGGTCATTTCATCTCATCGTGGGTCATAATTCTGTCATGTTACACAACTAGCATTGTGGTCCTTGGCGGCTGCCTTAAAGTGTGCAGCCTGGTACGGCCATTGAAAAACATGTGCCAGAATAATCAGTCATCAGCGATCCTAACTAAAGAGGAGCATTTTGGTCACACAGCCAAGGGCACACTTCTACCTTTCCACAAAGGGATAGACATGCATAGCCATTCAACTGTAATCCTTCTTATGAAGTGGGGTATATTTTTAGTTATTGCCTTAGTGTATCCCTTTAATTTTTTTATTTTGAGTGCATATTTAAAAAAATAATTATAATAAAATAAAATATGTTACAGTAATTGCGGCCTATTTGAAGTAGGTGGAGGAGTATTGCTGTCCTTCACCATCACAATAGTGTAGGTAGATATAATCAGGTATTCTACACACTCCAAAGATATCTACATACACCATCGTTCCTAATTCCAGAGGTTAAAGGACAGTAAAACAAACAATAATATAGTATTATAGATTTGTATTACTGTAAGTTCACATGATATAACTTGTTAACATTTTTAATGTCCAGTCAACAACCAAAATAAATTAAAAAAAGGAAATAATATTAGCGGGTTGAAAAAAAATTTCAACATTTATGTGGCCCGCTTGGTGGATTACACTCAAAGTGCAATTTTTACAATACTGGATAACACTAAAGTTGACGGGCAAAACTGTGTTAGTTTGCCCCTCCATGTTTTTGCCCCTGGCTGTCTGTCGAAATTCACTCTTCTGTTGCCAAGTAAGAATGCGGAATGCTTATTTGGGCACATGAACAGCAAAAACATAACCATGCTGCGCACCTTAACCAGCCTTTGAGGTCCACAACAGCGGACGAGGAACATGACAGTCATGAGCCAGTTGGAGATGAACTTACCACTGCAGCAGAACCAGGGACATTAACACACCAGACACAGAGCTACCAACTTCTCTACTGCCTTCTGTGCACAGACAATCATAGGAGGATGTGATTGTGCCTGTGTCTTCAGCCCTGAGAGTGTGCATAGACTATCGTGTATCGGTGGTGCGAGCTGGGGTACACATGACTTTTCACAGACAAACGGAAGAATACAGAGCCACAGCTAAACCCTGCCAGTCCTTCTGCCATCTGGGCTGGAGAAATCAACAAATGCCGAGTAATGCTACGTACACAATGAGATCTGCTTAACAGATTTTTGTGTGTTCACTTTCTATTATTCACTATTGTGAAAATGTGCTAAAAATAAAAAGGGAACATTCGAACTTTTAAAAAGAAACATTTTATCGTGATTAACAAATTCATTTTTTAATGTATACCCATAATTTAATAAATGTCATTTAGGATAAAATTCATATACTTTATTATAAATATAAATTCATGACCAGTGGCACTGCATTAATAAATAAATAAATATATAATTTCATTCATACACAGATTTAAAAATAATAATAAATACATCTAAAAAAAAACTATAAAAATACAATTCATGGTTAAAAAACAACGGTTTTTCGGAGGGAGAGTGAAGGAGAGGGGGAGACAAGGGACCCTTCAGCGCCCTGAACCGACAGTGGGGGCCAGGAAGTCGCTGCCGATCCAGGACTCATTCATCTTGATGATTGTGAGTCTGTCCACAGAGTCAGTGGACAGACGGGTCCTTTTGTCCGTGACCACCCCACCTGCTGCGCTCTGAGACAGTACACTGCAAGTGGGGCAGGCAAGTAGTTCCAGTGCATACTGCGCGAGCTCGCGGCAGGTGTCCAGTCTGGTGACCCAGTATTCCATGGGGTCGTCATTGCTCATGCTGTCAGAAGCACCGACCGACCCCATGTAGTCATCCACCATGCGGTCCAGCCGCTGGTGGTGACTAATGCTACTGCCGCTGCTGCTTATGGTACCGGGTCGCACAGAAGAGCCTCATCTCACCCAAAAGATCGCCTGCTCGGCTGTTGCTGATGGTGCTAGCCGCCTGGTGGGTGAGATGGGCGGGGGAAACTGGAGCTGGAGGTCGAGGGTTTGCCTCCTCCAGCCAGTGGATCAGACAGGCCCGCAATTTGGCAATACAGTCCTGCCTCCGGCTGGCTGGGGTGAACTGCTCCAGTTTCCTATTATAACGCGGGTCTAAAAGGGTGGCCAGACAAAAGTCATCTCTCTCCTTAATTTTCTTTATCCGGGTGTCCCTCCTGAGGCATCTCAGCATATGGGCAGCCATGGGGAAGAGCTCAGCCGGCTGAGACTCCTCATGACTGCCCGTTCCTATGACCTCCTGGTCTTCCTGCTGCTGCTGCTCACGTTCTGAGCTGCCCAACCTCTGGACTAATGGTGCCCCCATCACCGGCTCTGCCTCCTGACCAGGCCCAGACTCCTAGACGTCCTCAGAGTCATCATCCTCCTCATCATCCTCCTCGTCCAGGACCTGGTCCTGGTGGAGCATGGATGACTCGTCATGCTCCACCAAGGCACTCTCCCCAGCCTCCGTTGCCAGGGTGAAGAAAGACCAAACAGGCGACTTGCGCACCAACCTCCTGTCCAATGGGTTAATGCTAGCTTGCGCCTGTTGGGCATCGGTGCGCACAGGTGGAGTTGTCTGAGGTTGCTGCTGCTGCTGCCACTGGCTCCTGCTGCTATCATCACCAGGAGAGCCCCTGCCACTTGGCTCCCTGGTGGGGACCTTGTGAACCATTTGCCTGGGGTGCCTACCCTCTTCAGTGCTGCTCTGACCTGCCAAAGTAGGTGGCACCCGTTCGGCTGCAACCTCCTCTTCTATGTCAGACCTGGTGTCAAAAATTGGTAGACTGAGGGGAACAGCGAGCATGGAGCCCCTGCCTGGGCTCTGCTGCCCCCTCGATGACGCCTTGGTCTGAGTAGATGCAGGGGTTGTCTGGCTTACAACACCCGCACCAGTTGGAAGGGATTTAGAGGGGGTATGGTATGGCGTTACCACCTCCTCCTCATTATCCCCCATCCCTTCCAACAAGTCCTGCCCATATGGTGGGCTGAATTATAACTCCGCCTCCTGCAAAGCCTCCCCCAGAATGTCTTTCACCTAACTAAACTAACCTATCACTGACAATTTGGACCCTAACAGCTAATCCCTAAACCCTATCTTACACTAACTAGCTAATAATATGAATTTAGTGATGAATTGGGGATGGGAAATCTGGATATCACACGATTTTCAAAGCACCAACAACCTGTCACTACCAGAGCTTTGAGACGTTCTCACAGCTCTGTTTCTCCACCCCTGTGATGATGTAACTACTAGAGCTTTGAGACGTTCCCACAGCTCTGTTTCTCCGCCCCTGTGATGAGGTCTTTACTTTCTGTTTCCTTCCTCCCAGCTGTCCCTCCTGTGTTTGATTGCTCTGCCTTTAAATCACCTCTCTTCCTTTGTACGGTGCGGATTATACTACTTCATTTGACCTGTATCTCTCGCTTGAGTATCTTCACTGGTGTGATATCTTTTCTGGACCTGTGTTCTGCTGAAGCAAGTACTTCGGACATTGTCTGCTGACTTTGGATCTGTTTTCACTGCTGCTGCAGCTCCTTCAGTTAAGTGTGCAGACATTGTGTGTTTCTGTTTGTTTTGCTGACTGGATCCGAGGCGACCCCGGTTCCGTCCATATACTGAGCAGGGCACCGGTGGCCGTGCCCCTTCCACTACTGTAGGGGTTACAGTGGTCATCAGCCTTAGGTACGCGGGCATGTCTCGATCCACCATCTGGATCTGGACATGGGCTTAGCAGCATAGGGAGAGCTTTTAGGGTCTGACAGGGGTCACCCTTTATGTTCCCTAGTTTGGGTCCGGTCAGTAGCTAACTCACTGTGTATGCTCTTGTTGCTCACATACAGCCGTGACACAACCCCACAGCTCCTCTCTCTGCCACAAATACAACACCACAAAATGGCTGCCAGATGTGCCTTCATTTAGATAGTAAGAAGGTTGGCTTCTTTATGATTGGTTGCTAGGTTTGTTGCTAGGCATTATCATTGGCTAATCTTGGTAAAGTAGGCAGAGTTTAGGATCAAGTCACCTAGAAAGGAAAAAAAGACGAATATTCGAACTGCGAATATGTAATTATATTTGAGATATTCGGCTATTCTTCTAGTACTTCAAATAACACAAGGTCCAAACGCTGGATCGGGTATAAAATGCTGCAATTAGACTTGGGAGACGATTTTCCACGTTTAAACAGCTTTACATGTATTGAAAGCTTGAAATGGCAATACATGCAGCAAACTGGACTCTGACACAACCTGTTAACGCTTGATTGGAAATGGAATACAAACCGCAAATAGATTTATGCAAATATTAAAGTGACGAACTTTCGCAGGACAGTTTTTACCTAGTAAGTCTTTACTCTGACAGGAGTATTTAAACCATTGATTAGATTTGTATATTGAGATCGGGGAAGAGGAAATGTTATCAAACTTGGGACCGAAATTGGCAAATGCGATTATTCGGTAGTTGATATTCGCACTAATCGCTTCGCAGCATAAGGCATTTCACAGCCTTGAGGAGGTGGCAATAGCATTTAGAAATTGACGAATATGGCGAATATTGTGCTATATTCGACATATTCTTCTATATTGTGCCATATTTTCGTCTGCTGGTACCTGACAGCTTGGGACGCACATACAAATTATAGATTGGCATACTCTTGTGACAAAATAGTGGAAATTGTTATAGAAAGCAATTCAAGTTGGGGGAATTATGTGTGAATCTTTTATTTTCAAGTTACAGTTTCTCTATCACTATCCATCTTAAGAGTGAATATTCATAATTGCGAATATGGGTTCATTTATTTGAGATATTCGCGAAATCATTTATCTTGAATCTGCGAATATTCACACTTAGCACTATTAGTGATGCATCATAGGAGAGTTATTACCTTGCATTCCCCATATGCCCACTTTCATGTTTGCATTATTTTGTAAATATAACTTTATTTTTAAGGATCTTATAAGGCTTAGAATTTTAGAAGCAAATTTTTACATTTTTAAGAAAATTTCTGAAACCCATTTTTTTAAGGACCACTTCAGTTATGAAGTCACTTTGTGGGGCTTACATAGTGGAAACCACCCATAAATGACCCCATTGTAGGAACTGCACCCTTCAAGAGATTCAAAACTGATTTTACAAACTTTTTTAACCCTTTAGGTGTCCCACAAGAATGAAAGGAAAAAAGAAAATTACATTTGTAAATTTAACTATTTTGGCAGATTCTCCATTTTAATTCATTTTCTCCTGTAACACATCAAGGGTTAACAGCCAAATAAAGCTCAATATTTACTACCCTGATACTGCAGTTTATAAAAATACCCCACATGTGGTCGTAAACTGCAGTACAAGCACATAGCAGGGCACAGAGGGAAAGGAACACCATATGGATATTGGAGGGCAGATTTCACTGGATAATTTTAAGTTGCCATATAACATTTGGAGACAACCTGATGACCCCATTTTAGAAATTATAGGATAAGATGACACTTTTATTGGTACCATTTTGTGGTATATATGGCTTTTGATTGCTCTATATTACGCTTTTCTGAGGCAAGATAACAAATAAATGGCTGTTCTGGCAGAGTTTTTATTTTTTGTTTTTTACAGTGTTCACCTGACAGGTTAGATCATGTGCAATTTTTATAGAGAAGGTTGTTTTGGAGGTGATATGTCTACTTTTATTTTTCTTTTGTTTCAGTTTTACATAATAAATAATGATATTATTTTTTTTAAATCATGTTTTTGTGTCTCCTTTTTCTGAAAGCCATATTATTTTTGAGACGATTATCTTATGTAGGGGCTCCAGCATGAGGTGACGGTTCGATTGGTACTATTTTGGGGTACATACTACTGTTTAATCGTTTGGTATTACATTTTTTGTGATATATGGTGACAAAAAATTTATTTTTTTAGCACAGATTTTATATTATTATTTTTTACGATTTTCACCTGACAGGGTAAATTGTGGGATATTTTCATAGAGAAGGTTGTTACGGATGTGGCAATACATAATTTGACTATTTTTTTATATTTATTTTGGTTTTACACAATAAAAGCATTTTTGAAAGAAAAACAATTATGTTTTTAAGTCTTCATTTTCAGAAAGCCAAATCTTTTTTAATTTTTGGGCCATTGTCTTAGTTAGGGTTTCATTTTTTGCGCGATGAGATGATGGTTTGATTGTTACAATGTTTGGGTAAATACTACTTTTTGATCATTTGGTATTACACTTTTTGAGATATAAGGTGATAAAAATGCCTTTTTGCCTTTTTTTTTTCTTATGGTGTTGACAGGACGGGATGGATCATGGGATATTTTTATAGAGCAGGTTGTTGTGGATGTGGCAAAACCTAATATGTGTGTTTATAATTTTTTTTCTAATTTTTACAATTTTATTTGTCTCTTTTTATGGGGAAGGTTTTTTTTTATTAAAGCTTTTTTTATTATTGTTAAAAACACTTTTATTTCACTTTTATTATTTTTTTATTTTTTCCCTCTATGAGACTTCAACATTTCAGGGTCTGATCCCTGTTTCAATACAGCACAATATATCTGTATTGTGCTGAATTAAACTGTCAGTGTCTTACACTGTAAGATGCTGACAGTTGCCTAGGAGACCCAGCCCTGGGGTCTCCTGGGCTTCTGTAACTGGCAGTCCCAAAACTGGCAGTACGGGGACTTGATGGGGATGTACAAGCTGCTGCAATCCCCGTGTATGCAGCGGTCAGCGTGACTGCAGCATACAGGGGGTTAATCCCACAGCATCGGTGTTTTCACCGATGCTGGTGGATACAGCAGGGGCCCGGCTGTCAGTATCAGCTGGGCCCCTGCTGCTGATCACAGCAGTGCATGTGGGGCAGCCAGTTAACCTTAGGACGAGAATGCTTATCCTAAGGCGTTAAGTACCGACCAGTTAGGAATCAGATGAGCATTCTCGTCCTAGGTCGGCAACCTTTTCAGGTACGTTTTATATTCCACACCAGGCTAGTTATTTTTCTCTCTTGCTTGACTACTTAATCTATATTCACAGTAGTTTTACGAAATCTGGCAGCCTCTGGCTGGGCACCACTGGATCCCCATTGACTAAAATGTAGAGCTGAGCAAACTTCTTGACATTTGTTTTGTTTTCGATTAATTCAAGAAAAAATAATAATAATAATAATTGGTGTCCAAATACATTCTAAATCACAGAAATATAGTGGCCAAAATGAGGAAACTGCTCAGACCCCAAACACTGTAGCGTGTTTCTCATTGGGGGAGCAGTCCCACCGCATGTGGACCACAGCAAGCGGCCATCCCCAGCAAAAATTGCGTACAATGGAGGATGCCGGTGAGGACCACGTGCACCACAAAGGCATCCTACACAAAACTGAGCATTGTGTGGATGAAATATATAAATCTAAAAATCACTGAAAAAAATGCACCAAACTGATATGCCACTGACTATACTAGCTAGTCAAACAAGCAGATATTAAAAGCTGAGACTGTTTGCCAATATATTCCTGTCAGGAACACATCGGAGCCCCTCATGCACCACGTCACGGTCCCTCAGCATGGCATGGGGTCCTACCACTACGCTAACTATGGTGTGAACACGGTCTGAAGGTGATGGAATACTGCTCACAGCCAAGCTTCGTGGTGCATGAGGGGCTCCGATGTGTTCCTGACAGGAATATATTGGCAAACAGTCTCAGCTTTTAATATCTGCTTGTTTGACTAGCTACGTAGTATAGTCAGTGGCATATCCGTTTGGTGCATTTTTTTCTGTGATTTTTATATTTATATATTTCATCCACACAATGCTCTGTTTTGTGTAGGATGCCTTTGTGGTACATGTGGTCCCCACCGGCATCCTCCATTGTACGCAATTTTTTCTGGGGATGGCCGTTTGCTGCAGTCCACATGCGGTGGGACTGCTCCCTCAATGAGAAACACGCTACAGTGTTTGGGGTCTGAGCAGTTCCCCCATTTTGGCCACTATATTTCTGTGATTTTGTTCCATATGTATTGAATGTGCCTTCACCTGGCATTTAACATTCTTTTGCACCTGGTAGCCTCCACCATACGATCTAATATGGGTGTGGCTTGCAGTCTTGCTTTATTCGCATTGCATTAGATGTCCTGCTATGCGGTTGTGTGGAAGCTTGGCTGTGAGAGGTATTCCATCACCTTCAGACCGTGTTCACACCATAGTTACATAGTTAGCGCAGTGGTAGGACCCCATGCCATGCTGAGTGACCGTGATGTGGTGCATGAGGGGCTCCAATGTGTTCCTGACAGGAATATATTGGCAAACAGTCTCAGCTTTTAATATCTGCTTGTTTGACTAGCTAGTATAGTCAGTGCCATATCCGTTTGGTGCATTTTTTTCTGTGATCCAAATACATTCTACATAAATTAAAGTTGCCCCAATTGGCCTGAAAATCTGCATACAAACTCAGGATTTTTTTTTTAATTATTTTACAAACTTTAGTGATGCACCTTCACATCTTCACATTTGATTTAATGGAAAAAATTTAATTTGTAGTCAAAATTTTAATTTCTGACATTAGCCACCTATTTTGCTGATAGTATGAAAATATGCCATCTATCAATATATGCTAAAATACAGTTACAGCTAAAATAAGGAAATAACAGTTTGATGCTTGATTTTCTTCAATTTCATGTTGGCCATTTTTTTCAAATGGTTCAAACTGTGTCAACTGTTAAGATTCATTAGGCAAATTGTTGGCACCTTTGCCAGTTTTATGAGAATAATAGGCAATTATTTCTTTCCCCTTTCTGTAACTATCAACATGTGACCCATTTAGAGTAGGCACAAACTATGAATTGAGTGAAAAATGTAAAAATGTACTCCCTTTTTTTAAACTAAATAAGATTATCTTCAACTGAGATAGTTTTTGCGTGGCTATAAGAATCATTGCTAAACTGAAATTTAAATTCTAGGCATCATCTGCTGATAATACAAGATGGAAACATATACATCCATTATCCCTCCTGCCATTACTGATGTGTGAAATAAAACAATAAAGTATAATATTTTTAATAAGTCAGAAATTCTTGCAACATATTTCTGTTTCGAATCAAGTAATAACTGCAATATAAAACAATATAAAAAATACACAGAGCAAAGCATTAGCAGACTTTCATTTCTAAGATGTTTTTACTCTTTGAAGTGGAACTAGTTTGCAAACTTAAAATAGATAATTACACACTCCATTAAATAAGTAATTAACAGCTTACAAAACCAGCTTAAAATATTATGTTTCATTGCCAAAAATAAACCATAAATTCACAATAACCTGAATTTATAGTAAAATAGTTTACTTATAAGCTGTACAAGAAAGATTAAGGGGGTCATTTGTCAAACTAGTCTAAAGTAGAACTGGTTTAGTTGCCCATATCAACCAATCACATTTCACCTTTTATTTTTTACAGCTCCTGACAGGGTAAATTGTGGGATATTTTCATAGAGAAGGTTGTTACGGATGTGGCAATACATAATTTGACTATTTTTTTATATTTATTTTGGTTTTACACAATAAAAGCATTTTTGAAAGAAAAACAATTATGTTTTTAAGTCTTCATTTTCAGAAAGCCAAATCTTTTTTAATTTTTGGGCCATTGTCTTAGTTAGGGTTTCATTTTTTGCGCGATGAGATGATGGTTTGATTGTTACAATGTTTGGGTAAATACTACTTTTTGATCATTTGGTATTACACTTTTTGAGATATAAGGTGATAAAAATGCCTTTTTGCCTTTTTTTTTTCTTATGGTGTTGACAGGACGGGATGGATCATGGGATATTTTTATAGAGCAGGTTGTTGTGGATGTGGCAAAACCTAATATGTGTGTTTATAATTTTTTTTCTAATTTTTACAATTTTATTTGTCTCTTTTTATGGGGAAGGTTTTTTTTTATTAAAGCTTTTTTTATTATTGTTAGATAATGTTTAGTTGCCCATATCAACCAATCACATTTCACCTTTTATTTTTTACAGCTCCTTTGGAAAATGAAAGGAAAAATTTAATTGGTTCTATGGGCAAATATGGCAGTTAGGGTGGGTTCACACTAGCGTTAGGGATTCCGTTATTGCTTTCCGTTATAACATGGACCACAGGACTTTGTTTTCCATCTTGCATAGCGGGAACCAGACGGATCCGTTATACTTTCCCATAGACTTGCATTATGACGGAAAGCAAACGGAATGCCTTTTAAAAGCTTCCGTTTTGCATTCCGTCATAATTGAAGTCTATGGGCAAAAGAACGGATTTGTCCTTCCGTCTTATGGATTCCGTTATGTTCTGTTATAACCAGGTTATAACGGAAGGCCAAATCGGAATGCATAACGATAGTGTGAACCCACCCTTATACTTGACACCAGTTTGATAAATCTCTCTCTAAATATTTTTGTCTTTTGAGAGTGATAGACAACATTTTTTATGGCAATTTGATTTAATTAATTGATACAAGGCACTTACTAATGTATTGTGATTATCTAAATTGCCAACTTTGCTGGCTTGTTTCACTTTTCACTCACATTATACACTGCTTGTTTCTATGGTTCTGAACACCCTGTAAACCAGTAGTGGTGGCCGTGCTTGCACACTATAGGAAAAAGTGTTGTACTTTCTGGTTGCTGGGGCAGTAGGAGTATAGTTTTTCCTATAGTGTACAAGCGTGGCCACCACTACTGGATTACAGGGTGGTCATAACCCCTGGAAACGAGCAGTGTATAATGTGATGACATTTTTTTTATCAAGCCTGCAAAGGAAGTCATATGGACAATCAGAATACATTAGTAAGTACCTTGTATTAACTTTATCTACATGATAAATGCCATTTGCTGAAGTGAGACAACCCCTTTAATAAATGTTGCTAAAGCGTAAGCTATGGCATGAAGGCAATCAAGACGGAATTTCCTTTAATAAATGCATGGGTTTTTCTCAATTCTTACACACTGTATTTACTGATCCCTCAAGTTGTAATTGTCTCACCCTACATTATTTTTAACATACAGATGTGTCTAGTTTAGTTATGGAATGCAATTTGTTATCAAACCAGTCCAGTACAACATCACAACATCTTATCTAAACTCTGGACATACTATAATTCACATTATAGTCACTGAGTGTCGTATGTCCCACATTTAGCTCAGTTACTCTTCTAGCTGCATGCCCTCATTATTTTGTTTTGAGTTGGGGTCTTCACAGTAATAGCTCCTTGATATGTGCTACATTAATACATTTTCTATCATTGACTGTCCCTACAGACCTCTAACAGGGGAATAAAATCTATTTCTCCCTGCTATCAGCCATTTCAGGTCAGAGAGAGAATGACTGCAGGACAGTAGAATATAATTTATTGCTCCCTGCTATCAGCCATTTCAGGCCAGAGTGAGGCTGACTGTAGGACAGGAGAATAAAACCTGTTATGAACCTTTTCAGACCGAATAGACGATGACTGTAGGACAGAAGAATACAATTTATTGCTCCCTGTTATCAGCCATTTCAGGCTGGGGAGAGGCTGTCTCCAAGACAGGGGAAAATCACACATAAAAGGGTTAGATACACAAATAATCAGACAGTATTGCATGCTATAGTATAAGATACAAACCACAGCAAAGAGTATCACACATTGCAGGATTAGATACAAAGTTCAGCCGACAGTATCACATGATATGATTAGATATAGCAATAGCTATGACATGATATGATTAGATATAGCAATTAAATAGGCAGTATTGTACATAAATGGATTAGATGCACAGGTCAGGAGACATATTACCCATGATCGAATTAGGTACACAGCTCCACAGACAATATCGCATAGGACAGGGATGTTCAACCTGTGGCCCTCCAGCTGTTGTAAAACTACAACTCCCACCATGCCCTGCTGTAGGCTGATAGCTTTGGGCTGTCCAGGCATTTTGGGAGTTGTAGTTTTGCAACAGCTGGAGAGCCACAGGTTGAGCATCCCTGGCATAGGATATCATTAGATACAGCAGATGCATAATTTACATAATACAAAGGAATAAAACCGTAGTTTTGTTACAAATCAACAAGTTTACCGGAGGTCATAAGTATTGTTGAGTGAATTGAGCTTTGTTTTCAAGATCCAAAGTTGATTCGCATCATTGTTTGAATGCTGTAAAGAGATTTGTCTCCGTACAGCATTCAAATGTATTGGCTCCGGCGAGGAAAATTCGTAAAATTGATTTTCAAGTTTAAAAATCGAATGCCAAAGTTATTCAACTAAGTCTCCCATCTAGAAGTATTCTTACAGTTGTCATTTCGCTTGCCACATTTTTATACCCCATATTCAGCAAGAACAAATCAAAAATAGAAAAAATATTAAGTTTAAGGATAGGATTTAACGTCCATCTTCATACACTTTACTACCACTGCAAGGAGTGTTAAAATTGGTTAATAAATGCATTAATAAAAAATATAAGGGTCATGACTACTATGGATAGTCTAAAATAGGTATTCTCAAACATTTACCATTGTGGCCTCATTAACTAGAATATGGTGACAATTGTGCCATTAATTTCTGTTGTCTTCTCATGTGACAGAGAGGCCTTTGGACACATCAAGCATGTGGTCCAAAGTGTAATTGCATTCAACCCCATATAGATGTGCTACAGGAGCTGTACCAAAATGTAACCTATTATCCATCTAACGCATATTAAATTATTCCTAATTAGTGTTGAGCGAACAGTTCGAGAATAGTTCGGGTTCGTATCGAATTTTGGGGTGTTTGGGACACGGACCCGAACCCGAACATTCTCAAAAAAGTTTGGGTTCGTTGTTCGGCGATTTCTTCCCGATTTGCACAGCAGCCAATCAGCTAGCGTTTTACTTCTTGCCCTAAGAGCCGATCACAGCCATGCCTACTAATGGCATGGCTGTGATTGGCCAAGTTCAGCATGTGACCCAGCCTCTATTTAAGCTGGAGTCACGTAGCGCCGCACGTCACACTGCTCTGATTAGTGTAGGGAGAGGACGCAGCTGCTGTGAGAGCAAGATTAGGCAGGGAAAAGTCAGCAAAAGCACCTAATGAAGTGATCGATCTACAGCTGTGAATGATTCAACTTCTGCTAGTTACTTGCTCACTGGTTTTTAGGCTGCACAGAGTGTTTTTCTGTCACTTTTTTTCTGGGGTGATCTGTGGCCATTTTGTGACTTGTGGTGCACGAGAACAAGCTGCCACCAAGTCCATCAATACTATTTTTTTTTTACTATATCCTACATCAGGGGCTTGGCTGTGCTAATTGTCACCCCTAGAAACTCAGAATAGCAATTTCTATATTTTATAAGGTAACTTGTGTAGGTGTCATATACAGACCACCAAGCCAAGTCAAAGAATTGGATGATCTCCTAGTTGAGGAAATGGCTAAAATGACATTGAAAGGGGAAATTGTCATTATGGGAGACTTTAATCTTCCTGATATAAACTGGAAAACCAAAATAGCTAGTTCTGCCAGGAGTACAGACATTCTAAATTCCCTACTGGGATTATCTCTACAGCAAGTAGTTGAGGAGCCAACCCGAAAGGAGGCCATTTTAGATTTGGTATTCACAAATGGCAATTTGGTATCTGATATTACTGTAGGGGAAAGCTTAGGATCCAGTGATCACCAGTCAGTGAGGTTTACTATAAGTACAGTGACTGAGTCACTCCACACAAAAACAAAAGTTTTAGATTTTCGGAAAACAGACTTTTCTAAAATGAGATCAGTGGTATACGAGTCCCTATCAGACTGGAACAATTTCAATGGAGTCCAAGAGAAATGGAACTACTTAAAATTGGCACTACTGAAGGCAACAGAAAAGTGCATTAGGCTTGTCAGTAAAGGCAAAAAAAAGGAAGAGACCACTGTGGTACTCAGCAGAAGTGGCCAAAATTATTAAAAACAAAAAGATGGCATTTAGTAAGTATAAAAACACCCAAAACGAGGATGACCGGGAAATCTATAAGATGAGGCAGAGAGAGGCCAAGCAAGTTATAAGAGCTTCTAAAGCTCAGGCAGAAGAGAAATTAGCTCAGTCAGTGAAAAAAGGTGATAAGACATTCTTCAGATACATAAATGAAAAAAGGAAATTAAAAAAAGGAATTACCAAATTAAAAACAAAAGAAGGAAGGTGTATAGAAGAGGATAAAGAACTAGCTGACTGCCTCAATGAATACTTCTGTTCAGTTTTTACAAAGGAAAATGAAGGAGAAGGACCTCAGTTAGGGATGAAGACTAATGAATCCTTTGATGCATGTGTCTTTACAGAGGAAGAGGTTCTAAGTCAGCTGTCCAAAATTAATACAAATAAATCACAGGGGCCTGATGGGATACACCCAAAGCTATTAAAAGAGCTTAGAGGTGTTCTAGCAAAACCATTAACAGATGTATTTAACCAATCACTGGTAACAGGTGTCATCCCAGAAGATTGGAAATTAGCAAACGTTGTGCCAATTCACAAGAAAGGTAGTAGAGAGGAATCAGGCAACTATAGGCCAGTAAGTCTGACATCAATAGTGGGGAAATTAATGGAAACCATACTCAAGGAGAGGATTGTGGAACATCTAAAAACCCATGGGTTGATTGATAAAAAATAGTGTTGAGCGCGAATATTCGAATAGCGAATTTTTTTAGCGAATATCGGCACTTCGCTAATTCGCGAATATTTCGAATATAGCGCTATAAATTCGCTATTTCGAATATTCGTTTTTTTTTTTTTTTTTTTTTAGTTATATTTTTTTCTTTCCCTCTTCCCAACAGTAGTTCTTACCTGTCCTGAGGATTCCTGGCTTCCTGGCTGCTCTAGTCAGTGCCCATTGCCGCTTCTGCCGACTTCCGTGCTCATGGAGTGTCCCCATCCATGGGAACGTCTCCATATACTAAAATGTACTGTCGGATTTGAGGAATTACGTTGAAATCGCAATGCGATTAATTCAAGTTATATTAATCGCATTGCGATTTCAACTTAGAGCTGGGTTTATAATGGGTCAGCTTGCTAGAATGAGCGAAGTTAACGAATATGGAATATAGCAGCACTGCTAAGTTGAATTCGCAATGCGATTAATTTAACTTAAAGTAATCGCATTGCGATTTCAACTTAGCACTGCTAGTGCCACTGCTATATTCCATATTCGTTAATTCTAGCCTATGTAAGATAGCAGTGCTAAGTTGAAATCGCAATGCGATTACTTCAAGTTAAATTAATCGCATTGCGAATTCAACTTAGCAGTGCTGCTATATTCCATATTCGTTAACTTCGTTCATTCTAGCAAGCTGACCCATTATAAACCCAGCTCTAAGTTGAAATCGCAATGCGATTAATGTAACTTGAATTAATCGCATTGCGATTTCAACGTAATTCCTCAAATCCGACAGTACATTTTAGTATATGGAGATGTTCCCATGGTGATGGGGACGCTACATGAGCAAGGAACTTTATGGTTGGCTTGGTAGAATTAGCGAATAGCGAATATGACGAATGTATTCGTCATATTCCTCAAAACGAAGATAACGAAGTATTCTACATCTTCGTTTTAGCAACCTATTCGTCAACCTCGCTAATTCAAGCAATCAAATAGGAAGGTTGACTATAGAGACAGCTGTGTTAAATTCGCTATGCGATTTTTTTTTTTTTATTTTTTATTTTTTTTTTTTAATAGAATAATTATATTACTTGATATAATTATTATAATTATTCTATTTATTAAAAAAAATATATATAAATAATCGCATAGCGAATTAAACACAGTTGTCTCTATAGTCAACCTTCCTATTTGATTGCTAGAATTAGCGAAGTTGACGAATAGGTTGCTAAAACGAAGATGTAGAATACTTTGTTATCTTCGTTTTGAGGAATATGACGAATACATTCGTCATATCCGTCATCTTCGCTATAATTCTAGATATAAAACCAATAGGAAAGTAGCCATAAGTTAAAATCGCAATACGCGATTATTTAAATCGCATATTAATCGCGGTAACTAGAATAATGACGAATATTCGATTTCGACGAATATGAAACGAATATTCATTCGAATATTCGCGAATTTCGTCGAAATCGAATATGGCACCTGCCGCTCATCACTAATAAAAAACAGCATGGGTTTACTTCAGGGAGATCATGTCAAACTAATCTTATTGACTTTTTTGATTGGGTGACTAAAATAATAGATGGCGGAGGTGCAGTAGACATCGCTTATCTGGACTTTAGTAAGGCTTTTGATACTGTCCCACATTGAAGGCTTATCAATAAACTGCAGTCTTTGAGCTTGGGCTCACATATTGTTGAATGGATTAGGCAGTGGCTAAAGGACAGAAAAAAGAGGGTTGTAGTCAATGGAGTATATTCAGACCATGGTATTGTTACCAGTGGGGTACCCCAGGGATCTGTTCTGGGACCCATATTGTTTAATATCTTTATCAGCGAAATTGCAGAAGGCCTCAATGGTAAGGTATGTCTTTTTGCTGATGACACAAAGATTTGTAACAGGGTTGATGTTCCTGGAGGGATACACCAAATGGAAAAGGATTTAGGAAAACTAGAGGAATGGTCAAAAATCTGGCAACCAAAATTTTATGTCGATAAGTGCAAGATATTGCACCTGGGGCGTAAAAACCCAAGAGCAGAATATAAAATCAGTGATACATTACTAACCTCGGTATCTGAGGAAAGGGATTAAGGGGTCATTATATCAGACGACCTAAAGGTGGGCAGACAATGTCATAGAGCAGCAGGTAATGTCAGCTGAATGCTTGGGTGTATAGGGAGAGGCATTGACAGTAGAAAGAGGGAGGTGCTCGTGTCGCTCTACAGAGCACTAGTGAGACCTCATTTGGAGTATTGTGTGCAGTACTGGAGACCATATCTGCAGAAGGATATTGAAACTTTGGAGAGAGTTCAGAGAAGAGTTACTAAACTAGTACATGGATTGCAGGACAAAACTTACCAGGAAACGTTAAAGGACCTTAACATATATAGCTTGGAAGTAAGAAGAAACAGAGGGGATATGAAAGAAACTTTTAAATATATAAAGGGAATCATCACGGTAAAAGAGGAGAGAATATTTAAAAGAAGAAAAACTGCTACAAGAGGACATAGTTTTAAATTAGAGGGGCAAAGGTTTAAAAGTAATATCAGGAAGAATTACTTTACTGAGAGAGTAGTGGACGCATGGAATAGCCTTCCTGCAGAAGTGGTAGCTGTAAATACAGTGAAGGAGTTTAAGCATGCATGGGATAGGCATAAGGCCATCCTTCATATAAGATAGGGCCTGGGGCTATTCATAGTATTCAGTATATTGGGCAGACTAGATGGGCCAAATTGTTCTTATCTGCCGACACATTCTATGTTTCTATGTTTCTATGTTATTAAGGGGTTAAATACAATTGCCAAAATACCAATCTTCTAAATCTGGTGTTCCAGGTTTGGCTAGCCATGTATAATACTGTATGCTGTCTGGCAAAGGATAGATTATTTTCTGTGGTGAAATTCAATTGCCAAAATAGCAATCCACTAAATCTGGTGTCCCAGCACTGGCTGGCAAACTATAATAGTGTCCGCCAAAACATATATTTTGTTCTGGGGTGAAATTCACTTGCCAAAATAGCAATCCCCTAAATCTGGTGTCCCAGCACTGGCTGGCAAACTATAATAGTGTCCGCCAAAACATATATTTTGTTCTGGGGTGAAATTCACTTGCCAAAATAGCAATCCCCTAAATCTGGTGTCCCAGCACTGGCTGGCAAACTATAATAGTGTCCGCCAAAACATATATTTTGTTCTGGGGTGAAATTCACTTGCCAAAATAGCAATCCCCTAAATCTGGTGTCCCAGCACTGGTTGGCAAACTATAATAGTGTCCGCCAAAACATATATTTTGTTCTGGGGTGAAATTCAATTACCAAAATGGCAATAACATAAATCAGTGGTTTCAGCTGTGGCTGGCAAAGTATAATAGTGTCCGCCAAAACATATATTTTGTTCTGGGGTGAAATTCAATTGCCAAAATAGCAATACCCTGAATATGGTGTGCTAGCTGTTGCAGGCCAAGTGTTAATCTGTCCGTAAAAGGGTATATTTTGTTCTGGGGTGAAATTCAATCGCCAAAATAGCAATACCATAAATCAGTGGTTTCAGCTGTGGCTGGCCAAGTTTCATAGTGTCCTGCAAAGGATATATTTTGTTCAGGGGTGAAATTCAATTGACAAAATTGCAATACCATAAATCTGGTGTCCCAGCTGTTGCAGGCCAAGATTCATAGTGTCCGCCAAAACATATATTTTGTTCTGGGGTGAAATTCAATTGCCAAAATAGCAATACCATAAATCAGTGGTTTCAGCTCTGGCTGGCAAACTATAATAGTGTCCGCCAAAACATATATTTTGTTCTGGGGTGAAATACAATTGCCAAAATAGCAATACCATAAATCAGTGGTTTCCGCTGTGGCTGGCAAAGTTTCATAGTGTCCTGCAAAGGATATATTTTGTTCTGGGGTGAAATTCAATTGCCAAAATAGCAATACCCTGAATCTGGTGTCCCAGCTGTTGCAGGCCAAGTGTTAATCTGTCCGTAAAAGGGTATATTTTGTTCTGGGGTGAAATTCAATTGCCAAAATAGCAATACCATTAATCAGTGGTTTCTGCTGTGGCTGGCAAAGTATAATAGTGTCCGCCAAAACATATATTTTGTTCTGGGGTGAAATTCAATAGCCAAAATAGCAATACCCTGAATCTGGTGTCCCAGCTGTTGCAGGCCAAGTTTTAATCTGTCCGTAAAAGGGTATATTTTGTTCTGGGGTGAAATTCAATTGCCAAAATAGCAATACCATAAATCAGTGGTTTCAGCTGTGGCTGGCAAAGTATAATAGTGTCCGCCAAAACATATATTTTGTTCTGGGGTGAAATTCAATTACCAAAATAGCAATACCCTGAATCTAGTGTCCCAGCTGTTGCAGGCCAAGTGTTAATCTGTCCGTAAAAGGGTATATTTTGTTCTGGGGTGAAATTCAATTGCCAAAATAGCAATACCATAAATCAGTGGTTTCAGCTTTGGCTGACAAAGTATAATAGTGTCCTCCAAAACATATATTTTGTTCTGGGGTGAAATTCAATTGCCAAAATAGCAATACCCTGAATCTGGTGTCCCAGCTGTTGCAGGCCAAGTGTTAATCTGTCCGAAAAAGGGTATATTTTGTTCTGGGGTGAAATTCAATTGCCAAAATAGCAATACCCTGAATCTGGTGTTCCAGCTGTTGCAGGCCAAGTGTTAATCTGTTCGTAAAAGGGTATATTACACTCAAGGTGTATATAAAAGTGCTGAGAGGGTCATCCTCATTAACTTCACACGCTACCATGCATCTCCCATTGTATTTCTGTCCGTTAAAGTTTATATTACACAAAGTGTTAAAATACAATTGCTGAAGGCATAATCCTACATATTTTTTCTCACGCTACTGTCCATCTCCAAGTGTAAATTTGCCCATAAAAGGATACCTTTCATCCAGGACCTAAATACTAGCCCTACAATAGATATCCCCCTAAATCAGTGGTTACTGCTGTGCCTGGATTAGTGTAATATGGTACATAAATAAATAGGCAGACAGTGTTAGGTGCCTGTAAAAAAAACTGAATTTGAAATCAATACATTAGGCCAAAGATTTTTTTTCTTATTGTGGTACTTGGTGAATGGTAACAATGAGGAAAACATCTAGTAAGGGACGCGGACGCGGTCGTGGTCGTGGTGGTGTTAGTGTACCCTCTGGTGCTGGGAGAGGACGTGGCCATTCTGCCACAGCCACACGTCCTAGTGAACCAACTACCTCAGGTTCCAGTACCTGCCAGAATTTACAGCGATATTTGGTGTGGCCCAATGCCGTTCTTAGGATGGTAAGGCCTGAGAAAGTACAGGCGCTAGTCAATTGGGTGGCCGACAGTCGATCCAGCACGTTCACAACATTATCTCCCACCCATTCTTCTGCAGAAAGTGCACAGGTGGCGCCTGAAAACCAAGCCCATCAGTCTGTAACATCACCCCCATGCATATCAGGGAAACTGTCTGAGCCTCAAGTTATGCAGCAGTCTGAAGACTCTGATGTTTGAAGACTCTGCTGGCAGGGTTTCCCAATGGAATCCACCTTGCCCTTCCCCAGTGGAGGAAGACATAGAATGCACTGATGCACAACCACTGATGTTTCCTGACGATGAGGACATGGGAATACCACCTCATCGGAGTCCGCCCATCTCTGATGATGACGAAACACAGGTGCCAACTGCTGCATCTTACTGCAGTGTGCAGACCGAACAGGAGGTCAGGGAGAAAGACTGTGTGGAAGACGATGCAGGGGACAATGAGGTCCTAGACCCCACATGTAATGAAGGTCGTGCCACTGACTTTGATAGTTCAGAGGAAGAGGCAGTGGTGAGACCGAGCCAACAGCGTAGCAAAAGAGGGAGCAGGGGGAAAAAGCAGAACATCCGCCGCAAAGAGAGTGCGCCTGCTACTGGCCACCGCCACCAGGGAACGAGCACCCCATAGGCAGCTTTAAGGAGTTCCCTGGCATGGCACTTCTTTAAACAATGTGCTGACGACAAGACCTGAGTGATTTGCACGATGTGCCATCAGAGCCTGAAGCGAGGCATTAACGTTCTGAACCTTAGCACAACCTGCATGACCAGGCATCTACATGCAAAGCATGAACTGCAGTGGAGTAAACACCTTAAAAGCAAGGAACTCACTCAGGCTCCCCTTGCTCCCTCTTCTGCTGCTGCCTCGGCCTCTTCCTCCGCCTTGGGAGGAACGTTGGTAGCTGCCGCCCACCAAACAGAGGATGTGCCACCGACACCAGCACCTGCGTCACCAAGCATCTCCACCATGTCACACGGCAGCGTTTAGCTCTCCATCTCACAAACCTTCGAGAGAAAGCTTAAATTCCCACCTAGCCACCCTTAAGCACTGGGCCTGAATGCCAGCATTTCTAAACTACTGTACTTTGAAATGCTGTCATTCAGGCTGGTGGACAGAGACAGCTTCAAACAGCTGATGTCCATGGCTGTCCCACAGTATGTTGTTCCCAGCCGCCACTACTTCTCCAAGACAGCTGTGCCTTCCCTGCACAACCAACGTCAGCAGGCCATTTTGTAACTCATATGTTTGGGGGACAGGCCTCACACCGCACAGGAGTTGTGGCAGGGTATTGAACAACAGACCGACGAGTGGTTTCTGCCGGTGGGCCTCAAGCCCGGCCTGGTGGTGTGCGATAATCGGCGAAATCTCGTCGCAGCTCTGGGACTAGCCGGTTTGACACACATTCCTTGCCTGGCGCATGTGCTGAATTTGGTGGTGCAGAAGTTCATTCACAACTACCCTGACATGTCAGAGCTGCTGCATAAAGTGTGGGCCGTCTGTGCGCGCTTCCGGCGTTCACATCCTGCCGCTGCTCGCCTGTCTGCACTACAGCGGAACTTCGGCCTTCCCGCTCACCGCCTCATATGCGACGTGCCCACCTGGCGGAACTCCACCTTGCACATGCTGGAGAGACTGTGCGAGCAGCAGCAGGCCATAGTGGAGTTTCAGCTGCAGCACGCACGCATCAGTCACACTTCACCACCAATAATTGGCCCTCCATGCGAGACCTGTGTGCCCTGTTACGCTGTTGGGTGGCACCCGACACAGCTCAGGCCCATCACTGGTGCGTGGTTGGGGGGATACAGAGGACGATGACGATATGCCTCCCACAGAGGACAGCTTGTCCTTACCTCTGGGGAGCCTGGCACACATGAGCGACTACATGCTGCAGTGCCTGCGCAACGACAGCAGAGTTGCCCACATTTTAACGTGTGCGGACTACTGGGTTGCCACCCTGCTGGATCCCCGTTACAAAGATAGTGTGCCCACCTTTCTTCCTGCACTGGAGTGTGATAGGAAGATGCGCGAGTACAAACGCACGCTGGTAGACGCGCTCCTGAGAGCATTCCCAAATGTCACAGGTGAACAGGTGGAAGCCCAAGGCGAAGGAGGAGGAGCAAGAGGTCGCAAACGCAGCTGTGTAACAGCCAGCTCCTCTGTGGGCAGGGTTAGCATGTCAGAAATGTGGAAAAGTTTTGTCTCCTCGCCAAAGCTAACTGCACCACCACCTGATACGGAATGTGTTAGCAGGAGGCAGCATTTCACTAACATGGTTGAACAGTACATCTGCACACCCCTCCACGTACTGACTGATGGTTCGGCCCCATTCAACTTCTGGGTCTCCAAATTGTCCACGTGGCCAGAGTTAGCATTTTATGCCTTGGAGGTGCTGGCCTGCCCGGCGGCAAGCATTTTGTCTGAACGTGTATTCAGCACGGCAGGGGGCGTCATTACTGACAAACGCAGCCGCCTGTCCACAGCCAACGTGGACAAGCTGACGTTCATAAAAATGAACCAGGCATGGATCCCACAGGACCTGTCCCTCCCTTGTGCAGAATAGACATTTATAACTGCCTCCCCCTCAACCATGTATTCTTCTACTCCGGGGCACTTCTTTATTGAATCCTAATTTTTTTAACTTTACTATGATCTTGCGGTGCAACCCAAAGTTGAATGAACCTCTCCTCAATCTGGGCGCCAGGGCCTAAATAACTGAAAGTGGCCTTCTCCAGTGGTGGGTGATATGACGCATGATTCCTTGCTGTGGGACCTCTCTCCTCTGTCTGGGTGCTGGGGCCGAAATAACTGAAAGTGGCCTTCTCCAGTGGTGGGTGATATGACACATGATTCTCTGCTATGGGACCTCTCTCCTCTGTCAGGGTGCTGGGGCCGAAATAAATGAAAGTGGCCTTCTCCAGTGGTGGGTGATATAATGCCTTATTCCTTGCTGTGGGACCTCTCTCCTCTGTCTGGGTGCTGGGGCCGAAATAACTGAAAGTGGCCTTCTCCAGTGGTGAGTGATATAACGCATGATTCCTTGCTGTGGGACCTCTCTCCTCTGTCTGGGTGCTGGGGTCGAAATAACTGAAAGTAGCCTTCTCCAGTGGTGGGTGATATGACGCATGATTCCTTGCTGTGGGACCTCTCTCCTCTGTCTGGGTGCTGGGGTCGAAATAACTGAAAGTGGCCTTCTCCAGTGGTGGGTGATATGACGCATGATTATATGCTATGGGACCTCTCTCCTCTGTCAGGGTGCTGGGGCCGAAATAAATGAAAGTGGCCTTCTCCAGTTGTGGGTGATATAATGCCTTATTCCTTGCTGTGGGACCTCTCTCCTCTGTCTGGGTGCTGGGGCCAAAATAACTGAAAGTGGCCTTCTCCAGTGGTTGGTGATATAACGCCTTTTTCCTTGCTGTGGGACCTCTCTCCTCTGTCTGGTTGCTGGGTAGTGATGAGCGGCAGGGGCAATATTCGAATTTGCGATATTTCGCGAATATTTGGGTGAATATTCGCCATATATTCGAAAATTCGCAAATTCGTAATCTCCAGACATTATTTTCTTGTTTGCGAAAATTTGTATAAAAAATTCGCATAAATTAGCATAACAATTTGCATAAATCAGCATACAAATCAACATAAATTAGCATAAAAATTTGCATAAACTGGCAGATACCTTTTAAATACCAGCTTATGCGCATTTTATGCTAATTTATGAGAATTTTTACGCTAATTTATGTGAATTTTTAATGCGAATTTTCGCAAACAAGAAAATAATGACATTATCTTCTTGCATGCGAAAATTTGCATATAAAAAATTTGCATAAAGCGAATATTCGCAATTGTGAATATATTTTGCGATATTCTAAATAATCGCGAATTCTCGAAGTGATGATATTCGCGATTAAAATTCGCAATTCGAAAATTCTTGATCAACACTATTGCTGGGGCCGAAATAACTGAAAGTAGCCTTCTCCAGTGGTGGGTGATATGACGCATGATTCCTTGCTGTGGGACCTCTCTCCTCTGTTTGGGTGCTGGGGCCGAAATAACTGAAAGTGGCCTTCTCCAGTGGTGGGTGATAAGACGCATGATTCCTTGCTGTGGGACCTCTCTCCTGTTTCTGGGTGCTGGGGCCGAAATAACTGAAAGTAGCCTTCTCCAGTGGTGGGGGATATGACCCATGATTCTCTGCTATGGGACCTCTCTCCAATTGATATTGGTTAATTTTTTTTTTTTTATTTATTCATTTCCCTATCCACATTTGTTTGCAGGGCATTTACCTACATTTTGCTGCCTTTTGCAGCCCTCTAGCCCTTTCCTGGACAATTTTACAGCCTTTTTAGTGCCTAAAAGTTTGGGTCCCCATTGACTTCAATGGGGTTCGGGTTCGGGATAATGTTCGGGTCGAGTTCGGATCCCGAACCCGAACATTTTCGGGGAATTCAGCCGAACTTCTCAAACTCGAAAATCCAGATGTTCGCTCATCTCTATTCCTAATGCTAAGCCATTGATCACTATAGCCAGAGAAAGGCCTGTGCAGGCTATGACTACTATGACTACTACTGTCAAAAGTTCTCCCCTATCCTCCCTCTTGCACCCCTCAGGTGAAGAGGGGACGGCAGTTGCAGACAGAGTTGAGCCTCTTGGATTAACAGCAATTACCCCCATTGCTCCTAGAGGCTTGTTTGAATATATTTAAACATACTTTTCTCAGCAATGTGGGCACATATGAACATGGGACCAACACAGAAGCATTCAACTGTCAAGTGAACATGCAAAAAGTCAGCCACTTTTACAGGTACAAATCTGCTGACAGATGCCCTTTAATCCATATGCAAAATGGCAGTTAACTGCACAGATGGCAGACTCAAGCCATTCCGTGCACCTTTGCTCCTCCAGCTTCATCTACCTGTTACACCCTCTCGTTTTTGATTGACACTGCCATCTTGCCTGGCCCTGTCCATCAAGAAAAAAAAAAAGGAGGCTAGCATAGGTCAGAGCCACCGTCCTTTCATCAGTCACATGGCCTTCATGCAGCAAAGTCCTGTTCAAGTAAATAGTCCTGGACTGCAATACCAAGATCAGCTGCTACACAATGTTGGAGGCTGTAGTGCCCACCAGAATGCTAAAGCATTATCAAACAGCTGATTATTGGGCATGCCCGGAGTCGAACCACACCTATCACATATTGAGGACCTATCCTGGGGATAGGCCTTCAATAATGAACTCTTGGAAAACATGGAATAAACTATTTTTAGACACAGCATAATGATTATTGTGGTCATTATTTTATTTTTATTTTTTCACATGTAAAGTATAAATAAGAAGTGTTCTTTTCACATGGCTTAGAAAGATATTAGCTTTTTAATTGTTTCTTCTTTTAAAAAAATGACTCAGTTTTACTATAGCTAAGCTGTCAGCCTACATTACTACTCATCAGATGCTCAATGGCCCAAGGTAATCATTGTGCATTTATATTTTCAAAGCTTAATCAGGTCAATGTAATTGTTATATTAATTGCCAATATTGTCAAGGCAGGCAGTTCTTAATATCCATAGTAATAAAATTCAAATAAAATTTAAAATAAAGAGTTTATTTTTATAATAGTTGATATCTGCTTTATTAATGCATGCACACCCCTTATTGATTGACTTTTACTTATTTTTGAATAGGAGGACGAACCAAAAACATCCATTCGGCTATTTTTGTATGGTTTTCTTTTGTATTTGAATGTGTGATCCTTTTAATCACATCTGTAATACCCTGCAATATTTCTGCACTCTGACCACTTAGATTATATCTAGTGATGGTGGTACCTAAGTGGTTAATTGACCTGGATTGGATGTACAGTATATTTACAAACTTTACACTACAGTAAGATGTCAGCTTAATTACACTGCTGACACCTGCCGCTGATGGCACGTACACAGCTTCTATGTCCCTTCATTGTTCATTCATAGTGATGTACACAAAGTACATTCATTAGTATCGTAACAGATTTATATACAGTACATGTACTGTACTGTTACCAATCATATACATATTTCTGATCATGTCTTTAATTAAAAAAAAACTAATGTTTATTATAACTCATGTCAATATCAATACTGTTCTTATTTTAGTTTAAAACTGCTAAATTATTCTCTGCATTAACCACCTCCCGACCACCTAAGGCAGGGATGCGTCCTGCGGGCGGCTGAGATGTTCCTCCTTGACGCACCGGTGCGTCATCTCGTGAGAGGCGAGATTTCCTGTGAACGCACGCGTGTTAACAGGATCGCGTCGGGAGGAAGTTTAACTACAGCCTGCCAGCGCTGATCATGCGCTGACAGGCTGTAGATCTTAAAAAAACGCCATCTAAATTGCATATCAGACGCTGTTTTGTAAACAGCGTCTAATATGCCTGCTGCCTGCTCCTCTGGTGGTCCCTTTTGCTTGAGACCACCAGAGGACACAGGCAGCTATGTAAGTGCACCAATCACCACACACCAACCCCAAACCCCCCCTGTCACTTATTAACCCCTTATTAACCCCTGATCACCCCATATTAACTCCCTGATCACCCCCTATCACCATCATGTCATTGATCACCCCCCTGTAAGGCTCTATTCAGACGTCCGTATGTGTTTTGCGGATCCATGGATCCGCAATACACGGACACCAGCAATGTGCTTTACGCATTTTGCGGATCCGCACATTGCTAGAACTATATAGAAAATGCCTTTTCTTCTCCGCAAAAATAGGACATGCTCTATCTTTTGCGGAGCTGCGGCCTGATGTTTCGGGGCCGAAACCCGGAAGTTCGCGGCCGCAGCTCCACAAATGCTGATGCGGAGAGCACATAGTGTGTGTATATGTAAAAATACACCCCAAAACACATTGCCCTACTTCTTCTGAGTACGGCGATACCACATGTATGCCACTTTTTTGGAGCCTAGGTGCGTAAAGGGGCGTAAAGTCCAACGAGTACCTTTAGGCTTTACAAGGTTGCTCACAATTTAGCCCTGCCCAAATTGCCAGAACAGTAAACACACCCCACAAATGACCCCATTTCGGAAAGTAGACACCCCAAGGTATTCAATGAGGGGTATAGTGAGTCCGTGGGAGATTTTTTTTTTTTGCCAGAAGTTAGCAGAAATGGAAACGTTATTATTATTTTTTTTTCCTCAGAAAGTGTCATTTTCCGCTAACTTGTGAAAAAAATGAGATCATACCTAAACTCACCATGCCCCTCCGCAAATACTTTGGGGTGTCTTCTTTCTAAAATGGTGTCATTTGGGGGGTATTTATACTATCCTGGCATTCTAGCACCTGAAGAAACATGACAGGTGCTCAGAAAGTCAGAGCTGCTTCAAAATGTGGAAATTCACTTTTTTGCACCATAGTTTGTAAAAGCTATAACTTTTTTGCAAAAATTTCGGTAATTTTTTATTAATATCAAAAAAAGTAAATGTCAGCAACAATGAGATACCACCAAATGAAATCTCTATTAGTGAGAAGAAAAGGAGGTAAAATTAATTTGGGTGGTAAGTTGCATGACCGAGCAATAAACTGTGAAAGTAGTGTAGTGCAGAATGGTAAAAAGTGGTCTAGTCATTAAGGGTGTTTAAGCTAGGGGGGCTGAGGTGGTTAAGCCAATTGTATGGAAAGAATAATTCAATCTACTCATATCTGATCAGGAACTCATAAATTTTATGGAGAGCACCCAACTCTTCCCATACTGATGATGTTATGGGAGAGAAGAATCAAGCAAATTGCAGAGATCTTTTTGTTCTTCCAAGAAACGCCAGAGGCTTGCATGCTTTGCCGCACCAAGTTTTCACATGTAGGAGTAGATAGCCATCCACTAAACAAGCATTCGAACAACTGCTATTGAAGGTCCATGGGCGCCCATAAATGCCTTTTTTCTTTTTGCAAATAATCTTTCAAACTGAAAGTGAAGGATAATCTTTGTTACAATTTCAATTATTTTACATTTTTTTAAGCTGCTAAGAGAAAATGAAATCTGTCATGTATCCATTAAACTCATTAAATACAGCTAATTATGCTGAATAAAAATACGATGACATATCTCTTATGGCTCAGTGGATTCTAAAACTGAGATATTATTAAAATTTATATTTAAAGCTCCTTAAATAGTAACTGCCTGACGTTACTTACAAAGAAAATCATGACAATTGCCTCTTATTAGCCAGGTGATAATTGTAGCTTTATTTGGTTTGTAGTTGGACAACGAACAAAGACAAATGGCTTTTTATTCTATTTACATTTGATTACATTTCCTTAGCAATTAAGTATCGGATTTTCACGCTATAAGTTGCACCTTCCCATAAGAAACACCTAGGTTTTAGAGGAGGAGACTAAGGAAAACTTTTTTTTTTCATTAGACCGCAGATCAGAACACCAATCTTACCCCCAATGTTAATTAGACCTCAGCTCAGAGCCCCAATCAAACCCCCAATGTTAATAAGATGCTCAATCAGACCTCAGCTCAGACCCCCATGTTAATAAGATCCCGAATCAGACCTCAGATCAGACCCCCCCAGACCTCAACTCAGAAATCAATGTGAGTGACCCCCAAATAGACCTCTGATCAGATCTACAATATGAATGACCCCCCAGACTTCAGATCAGAGCCTCAATACGATTAAGACCTCCTCATTCAAACCTCAGATTAGACTCCCAATTTGAATTAGCCCCAGACCTAAAAAAAAGAGCTGCAATATGAATAAAGGCTACATTAAGACCTCAGATCAGACCCCCAATATGAATGATCTCCAGACCGTAGATCAGAACCGCATGCATAGAACAAAAAAAAAAAAACAACAACTTACCTCTCCTGCTCCGGACATCACCGCTCCTAGGATATAGCTCCCTTCTTCTTCCTGCTGCACGTGCCGATGTCCTCATGCTGTGTGAAGTCACAGCACATCAGGCGACTAATGGACCAGGAAGTGGTGAGTACAGAGCCCAAGGAGCACTGCATTTACCGCTTCCCAATCCTTCTCTATTAAAGAGTGCTTCCATAATGGAAGCGCTCATTATTATTCGCCCCATAAGATGCATTGACACTTTCCACCCACTTTGGGCGGGAAAAAGTGGCTCTTGTAGGGCAAAAAAAACAGTACCACTTTTGAACGAATTTACTATATACAGATGTGTCCACACTTAATTCCTCACTTATATTAACATGTTTTGAGATGTGTGTCACAAAATGACGTTATATCTAAATTGGATAAATTGCAATACAACGTTCAGATAGCATGTGGCGTATCGTGTTACTAGCTAATACCTAAACATAAGGTCAAGACCTGGTAATGGAATTTGTTCTGCCCAGAAGGGTTAGAAAATTATTCTAGTTCATTCTGTCAGGGAAATTCTGAAGGGTTTAGTCTGGATATAGCAACATCTAGCGGTCTTAAATTGAATTACACTTTGTTTGCCTATTACAATACTACTGCATTGTGGGTGGTGCACTTCATTGTGGGAGTGCAAAGCATCCTGGGAAAGAGAAGTCTCCAGGACACATCAGCAGAGCTGTCTTTTTTTATATCTCCTGCTCAAACTCCACCACTCATGTAAAAGCTTATCTGGTGAGAGATCTACCTTTGTTTCAGGGATATTATGTGTTGCCGAGCTGTTCAGCTAGTTGTAATTGTTACTCAGGGAGTAGTTATTACTGTTGGCTAGCCATGCAATCTTATGTATAGGCAGCCATTTCACCATGTGCTTCAGTGTTAATGTAATGTTATAGTACATGCTACACAATACTTAATATTAGAGATGAGCAAATCGAAGAAGTTAATGCCATGCATGCAGCCAATCAGCAGCCATGATGTCACAGCCCTGTAAATAGCCTCAGCTATATTGTATTCTGCCATTTACTAGTGTACTCAGTGAAGGGAGAGACGTCAGCAGGCGCTAGGGAGAGTGTTAGAAAAAATGTCATTGTGCTAAAAAAACGATTTACAAGTGCAGGGAAAGATTATTCAAGGTGTAGGGGAAGGATAGGGCGGAAACATTCTGCAGCATTTATGTTGAACAGGGTTCAGAAGGGGAGGTTACAGTCTGGTTAATAGGAACAATCCTATTACATCTTGCTGCACTGACTGGGGATCCAAATTGCCATTATACAGCTCTGTAATTCCAGCAAACCGTTCTTATTAGGGTACGAGAACTGTTTGAAACAGGCCTTAACAGGGTTTATTACAAGGAAATATTTCTACAGGTATGTCTTATTTGCCCTTGTGTGGTGCAGTTATATGTTCTAAAGCATTTTTTGGCTTGTATTAGTTTGAAAAAAGGGCTTATCAGCCATTGTATGGTAACATGCTAAAATTGCAGCCCTTTTTATTGTGTTTTAGTGGCAAAAGTAAAATATATTTTCCGTTTAGCGGTACAGTCATATGTTCTAAGGCCCTTTTTGTCATGAATTAGTGGCAAAAGTAAAATATATTTGCCGTTCAGCGGTGCAGTTATTTGTTCCAAAGCCTTTTGTGGCATGTATTAGTGGAAAAAGAAAATATATATTTGCCGATAAGCGGTGCAGTTATGTGTTCTAAAGCCCTTTTTGTCGTGAATTAGTGGCAAAAGTAAAATATATTTGCCGTATGCTCCAAAGCCTTTTATGGCGTGTATTAGTGATAAGAGAAAAAATAGATTTGCAGATCAGCGGTGCAGTTATATGTTCTAAAGTCTTTTGTGGTGTGTATTAGTAGAAAAAGAAAAAAAAAAATAGCCAATCAGTGGTGCAGTTATATGTTCTAAAGCCTTTTGTGGCATATATTAGTGGCAAAAGAAAAATATATTAGGCGTTCAACGGTGCAGTTATATGTTCTAAAGCCCTTTTTTGTGTGGCTTATTAGCCATTGTGTGGTGAAGTGAGAAAATGACAGACTTTTTGGAGGTGTTTTAATTTTATTTTTATTTATTTATTTGATCTAACAGTATGTCAGACAGAGGTGTGCCAGGCCCTGCACAGGGGAGTGGCAGAGGCCTAAATGTTTGTGGCTCAGGCAGAGGTCGCAGCAGAGTAAGTGGGAGTTGGGGTTGCGAGCGGTCAGGCTCCTGAACCAGAAATGGTTGAGGAGGACATCAGTGATGTGCAGAAAGTACTCGATGATGATGATGTAGCTGATCGCACTCGGGAGCTAGATGACAAAGGGGCTTCATCATCATCGGGAGAAGAGGGTGGCAGCTTGCCTGTAAGCCAGTGGCGGAGCCAGCAAGTCGCTAGCATGGCCGATAGTCATCAGGGTGGCAGCAGTGAGAGGTTGGAAGCCAAATGTTAATGGGGTAGACCACCGGCTTCACAGGAGTCTACCTGCCTTGGAAGGAGCAGTGCATGGGTTCACGGAGGCAGTGGTGTTAGCAGTCAGTCGGTGTGTAGTGTTGGGGGTAAAATCACATACTCGGCGGTGTGGCAGTTTTTTGTTAAGCCACCAGAGGAGGTGAACATGGCCATATGTAGAATCTGTGGGCAGAAACTGAAGCGTGGCCAGGATGCTAATGTTGGCACCTCAGCCCTGTGTCAACATATGCAGCATCACCATAAAGTGGCCAGGCATAAACTTGGCTCCGATGCGGTGGTCCAGCCTACCGCAGGAACCTCTGCATCACCCAGTGGCATGCCCCCGGTTTCAGGCAGTCAAGGCTCCACCACCTCAGCCGAAGGGAGCCGTCTGTCCATCCTATCATCTACTGGTCCTGATGCTCTTGCTCCTCCTACTCCTTGTTAATCATTCCGTCGGCAATCGATCACCAAAGAGATTGCCAAGAGACAACAGCATGCATGCACTCTTCCAACGGTGCAAAAGCTGAATGGGCTCCTGTCCTAGTTGCTGGTGCTGCAGTGCCTACCTTTCTAAGAGGTGGACCCTGCATCTTTCAGAGAACTGATGTTATGTGCCGAGCTGAGGTGGAGAGTGCCAAGCTTTCATTTTTTTGCCAAAAAGGCAGTACTAGCCCTGCACACACATGTAGAACAAAAGGTGGGCCAGTTCTTGATCCTGTCGGTGTCCGCCAAAGTGCACAGCAGCGCCAACTTGTGGAGCTGTAACTACGGTCAGGGACTATACATGTCCTTTACGTCCCACTGGATGAATGTGGTGCCTGCACAGCCACACCAGCAACTTGGCCATGTGACGCCGATTCCGCCTCCACGTTGTCATGCCATTGGTCCTGCGACAATGTCCGCCTCTGTCTCTTCATTCTCCCCTGTGCCCTCAGCCTCCACTGCAGGGACAATTCACAGTGTCCCCCCAGCATACCACTTGTGCAGGGCACGGCAGTTTCATGCTGTTCTGCACCTCATTTGCCTGGGCGAACAGAGTCACAAGGGGAGGGACTGCTATCTTGGCTTCTTGGCTTTATTCACAAAAACGTAAAATCAGAACCATGATGACCGACAACGGGAAGAACAAGGTGTCGGCGCTGCGTTAAGGACGGCTGAGCCATGTGCCCTGCATAGCACTTGTGTTCAATCTGGTTGTCAAGTGGTTCCTGAAGTCTTCCACCCATCTGCAAGACATCCTAAGAATGGCCAGGAAACTTTGTATGCACTTCAGTCACTCGTACACCGTAAAGCACACCCTCCTTGAGCTGCACTGGCAGAACGGCAACGCCAGGACTTCATGTCTTGGAACAGATGCTGGCTAGTCAGGGGACTGGAGACATGGCGACTAGATCTGATGGCCACATGAGCCCTGTGGGGGCTGAACTGTAGGAGGAGGAGGAGGACATTAGAGCACAAGCAATGTATAGAGAAATGGCTGTTTTTTCTACACAGGTGATAGGAGGAGCAGGACCAACCAGAGGAGCTATAGGGCGATGAGTAAGATGAAGCAGTGGACACAGACACAACGTGGCAGTAAGCAGAGGAGATGGAGGCAGGGAGTCCCTCCGAGTCACTTGCACAAATGGCCCCATGCATGCTCACTTGCTTGCTTAGTGACAGCCGAATTGTCACCATTCGGCAGAGGGATGACTTCTGGCTCTGCACGTTGTTGGACCCTTGCTACCGGACCAAAATACTATATAGTCAGTTGGCTGCTGCCTATCTGCGTCATCGTTCATCCTCTTGCAGGTCTCTGCGATCATGTTCCTCTGCCATGGCTACTGTTGCGCGGTGGCGGGGGGGCGAGTTGGTAGGAGCAGTTCCAGCTCCATCACCAGCGACTTGAGTCTAGAGTCACTGATGAGCAGCTTTCTTAACCTGCCTTGTAAAGAAACTACTCACCAGCAGCAGCTAGACCTGGAGCAGGACCTGAACCAGTAGGTGGTGGCATACTTGGACAGCACCCTGCCACCCCACATTGAAGATCCGCTTGACTACAGGGCAGCCAAACTGGATTTGTGGGGACAACCGGCAGAGTTTGCCCTGGATCATCCATGATTTCGGCCCACCAATGTTTGATGCATCAGATTAGATCATCCATGCTGCCTCATCCAAACCTTGACAAAAGAGACCAGTTTCTTCTAGCTACCTGCCTCAGCTACTATTCTGATGATGCCACCCATCTGATGCCATAAATCTGATGCCAAGTGCTCCTTCCTACACCTACCATCGTCAGTGGGTACAGTTATTGCCACCCACCTTCACACTCTGTGTCACCTGGGTCACTCTGTGGTCTCCTCATGCTGCTGGCACCTCCACACTATGTAACCTTGCCACTCTGTGGCCTCCTGATTCTGCTGCCACCTCCACACTATTTCACCGGGTCACTCTGTGATCTCCTTATGCTTCTGCCACCTCAACAGTTTGTCACCGTTTCACTCTGTGGTCTGCTCATGCTGCTGTCACCTCAACATTATGCTACCTTGCCACTATGTGGCCTCCTGATTCTGCTGTCACCTCGACACTATGTCACCTTGACACTCTGTGGTCTCCTGATTCTGCTGTCACCTCCACACTATGTCACTTTGTCACTCTGTGGTCTCATGATGCTGCCACCTTCACACTATGTAACCTTGCCACTCTGTGGTCTCCTGATGCTGCTGCCACCTCCACTCTATGTCACCTTGCCACTTTGAGGTTTCCTGATGCTGCTGCCACCTCCTCCACACTATCTCACCTTGCCACTATGTATTCTCCTTATGCTGCCGCCTCCTCCACACTGTCATTGTGCCACTCTGTGGCCTCCTCCTGATGCTGCTGCTGTTGCCACCTCCACACTCTGTCATTGTGCCATTCTGTGGCCTCCTGATGCTGCTGCCACCTCACCACTATGTCACAGAGCCACTCTGTGGACTTTTCAAGCTGTTCCCACCCTCCCCACTTTATGACTGGGCCACTACTTTGCCTTTTGGCTTGGCTGACATCATCATTTATTTTACTCTTCTTCTGATCTGTCAAAAGCAAGGAAAAATGAGACGCACAACGGATCCTGTCTGTGTAGCAGCTGTAAGGCCTGTATAGTTCCATCAGAATTGGCTTGGGATTTTGTAGTGGGTACAAAACACAAAAGATATGCTAATATTCCATTCACATGTCATCTCTGTTTTTGATCCACTCCTGTTTTTTTTTTTGGGCATTAGCAATACTGATGGATTATTGACCAAATGCTGATCGAGTGACAGTGGATGCTCAACAGACAGGATTTGTTTATCTTGCGTTATTGTTCTGACCGATCAGAGAAAGGGCAAAATAATCAGTGACATCAATAGTGATGAGCCACAGGGGCATTAGAATTTGCGATATTTCGCGAATATTCACGAACTCCTGATCTTTAGGCATTATTTTCTTGATTGAGAACATTCGCATTAAAAAATTTGCATAAAATTCGCATAGACTGGTATTTTTTAAAACAAGAATATTCGCGATTATGAATATATTTTGATATATTCTAAATATTTGCGAATTCTCAAAGTGCCGATATTCGCGATTAAAATTCGCAATTCGAATATTCGTTATCAACACTAGACATCAACACAAACTTACTGCTGACACCCTTTCCACTCTGTCGGGGGCTCTATTGTATAAGCGTTTAATAAAACAAGTTCTGTAGACATCTATGTGGAATCAGCTGACGAGGGTCTAAAAGGAATGCACTTCTTCTTGGTGCTAACATTTACCTGTAAGGCTGAGTTCATATTTGAGTTATATGGTCAGTTTTAACCCTGTGACTGCCCAAATAAGTGAAGTATGCAATGATTCTAAGAGTGACGCCTGTCATCTGTTAGTGGTGGACGAACATCGGCATGGACGGTTCGTGAACCGCGTGTTCGCGGTGAGCCCCATTTGCTTTAATGGCAGACGAACCTGAAAAACCTTCAGGTCATATTTGCAGCCACCAAATACTTACTAGAAGTGCACAAATAGTCCCAAAATATGGACAGTGACATACCAAAGGGGGATCATTTGCAAAAATACCCACTAAAAATTAGCATTTTAATCAGGGGACATTTTTATGTGTCTTAAAGGGAAACTCTCAAAAATGTGCCCTGCTGGAGCCACTGTGCCCTGCTGGAGCCACTGGAGTACAGGCCCCAAAAACTAGGCATTCACCTGACAGAAAAGGCCTTTTATGCCGCTGTATATACATAAGACAAGGACCATTCTTCTGGGTGGTGGTGGCTATCTGTGGGCTGGCATGAGGATATTCAATTACACGTGGTCATCAAGTGTTGAATTCCTCCAACATCCATGCCTTATTACTTTTTAGAAATGTGAGGTAGTTCACACTGTCGTCAGCTAGCCAAGTGCTCTTATCGGTCACGATCCGCCTGCTTCACTGAATGTTCTTTTGGACAGGAAACTCGACGAGGGACAAGCCAAGAGTTCCATGGCAAATTGTGGCATTTCTGGCCACAGGTCAAGCCTGCACACCCAGTAGACCAGGGTTTCCTCGCTTCAAAGAGCGTCCACATCGACCATTAACCTGATGTAGTCGGACACATGTTGGTCTAGGCGTATCCTGAGGCTGGGTCCAGAGGGCGGCTGTCAATAGGTTGGCTGCAAGAATGATCTCCTATCCGAAGTGACCAACACATCTTCAAATTGCCCTCTTCTTGCAGGCGCGGTAGGATTGGTACCCGCACCTGATTCGCTGTGGGTGGAAATTCCTCTGCCTGCGCCTGCAACAGCAGAGTGCAGCATTTCTCGCAGCAAGGTCTGTAAATGATGCATTCTGCCAGACCTCTGCGATTTTGGTAACATTTATGCCATTTTGTGTTTGTACCGGGGATCTAAGTACGTTGCCACCCAGTACTGGTGCTTGCCCATTATGCTTTTTATACGGGGGGTATCTCTTAAAACACTGGAGAATAAAGGCCCCCATTTGCTCAAAATTGGAAGCGGTGGAGCGCCCTGGCTCCTGCTCATCGCCCAGGAGAATGTCGTCCTCAGTCTCCTCCCCCCAGCCACGGACAACAGCAGGGATCCCTGAAAAGTTTAAAGTCCCCTTCAATGCCTGCTCTTCTTGCTCCTCCTCCCCCCAGGCACCATCCTCCTCTGACTTCTTTTCAGAATCCTGTTGACTTGTCTCAGATGGAATAGCCCCCCCTGGGAATTTATTCAGCATTGCGACTTCCTCATCTTCCAGCTCCTGCTCCTCGACGTCTTAATCAATGACACGATGCAATGCATGCTCCAGAAAGAAGGCGTAAGGTACGATGTCACTGATGGTGCCCTGACAACTGACCAGTTTGGTGATCTCATTAAATGGCGGCAGAAGTCTGCATTAGTGTTGAGCGCGAATATTTGAATCCCGAATTTTAATCGCGAATATCGGCACTTTGAGAATTTGCAAATATTTAGAATATAGCGCTATATATTCGTATTCGCAAATAGTGTTGATCGCGTATATTCGAATCGTAAATTTATTACGAATTTACAAAGAATTTATCGCGAATATCAGCTCTTAGCAACATCCCTAGCAACCAATAGTAAAGTTGCCTACTCCTTAGTGTTGATCGCGAATATTCTAATAGTGAATTTTCATTGTGAATATATTAAGTTGCCAATTTTTGCAATCAAGTAAATAATGACTGGAGATCACGAATTCTCGAATTTGCGAATTTCTGGTGAATATTCAGCCAAAAATTTGCTAACTATCTGAAATTTGAATATTGCCTATGCCGATCATCACTAGTCTGCTTCTTTCGTACAAGAGCAGCCACTGTCAGAGTGAAAATAAACCAAGCTCCCAGAACCTGCAGAGTTCGTACAGGTAGTCGCTAGCAGCAAGTTGCTGCTGGAGCAGCCTATCAAGCATATACAAGGTGGAGTTCCAGCACGCCGGGCTGTCACAAATCAGAAGCCTGATGGGGAAGTGGTGTCACCGCTTAACGTCAGCAAGGAGAGCCATGGCCGTGTAAGATCTTATAAAATGGCCATAGATTTTTCTGGCCTGCCGCAAGACATCCTGGACCCAGCGGTGTTTGGCAAAGAATCACTGCACAACTAAGTTCAGGATGTGTGCCATGCATGACACGTGTGTAATTTTGCCCTGTTTCAGTGCGCTCAGCAGATTGGCACCGTTGTCGCACACCACTTTACCAACTGTCAAATTGAATGGGGTTAGCCACTGATCGGCCTGGGACCGCAGAGCAGCTGAAATCAGTGCAGGATCAGTGTGGCTCTTGGCTTCCAGCCACAACAGCCGCAGCACAGCATGGCAACGTCTCACCTGGGATGTCCAATAGGTTCATGAAGGTCGCAGTGGAAGAGGCAGTAGCAGTGGAAAAGGAGATGTCAGCCGAGAAGGAGACGGAGGATGGAGTAGGAGGAGGAGAAGAGGCATGCAATCCTTTACTGCCCCAGTGGGCAGTAAAAGTTATGTACCTTCCCTGCCCGTGTTTGCTAGACCACATGTCGGTGGTCAGATGTATATTGGCACCGACACTGTGTGGCAGAGATATATTCACTTGCTGCTGAACATGGTCATATAGCTCTGGTATGCCCTTCTGGGAGAAATACTTCATTCCGGGGACCTTCCGTTGTGGTGTGCCAATGGCCACAATTTTTCTAAAGGCCTCCCATTCCAACAATTTATATGGCAGTTGTTGGTGGGCTAGCAGTTCCGACAAGCCAGCGGTCAGCCGATAGGCAAGAGGGTTATCCGGCGTCATCAACTTTTTACTCTCGAACATTTGGGCCACGGAAGCCTGCCTTCTGCCAGATGAACACGACGATGGCACGGTGGAGGGTGGAATAGAGGAAAAATGGGAGGAGAGAGGAGAATGAGAAGAGGCAGGACGTTGAGTGCCAGGAGTGTGGGTTCTGACAGCATTGCTCCCACTAGTGCAAAGATATATTTACTTCAGGCCCTATACATACAGGGGTTCGAATTAGGCATTTGAAATACAGTCATTTGAAATACAGCCATTTTGTGCAAAGATATGTTTACTTCAGGCCTACAGTGGTTCAGACCGTGTGAGATACCCCTATACATACAGGGGTTTTATTCAGCCATTTGAAATACAGCCATTTGAAATATAGCCAATTGAAATAAAGCCAATTTGTGGAAAGGAATCTTTAATTGAGGCCTAGTCTGATTCAGGCCGTGTGAAATACACCCTTTACATACTGTCGTTCTTTTCTACTATTAATTAAACACCCATTTAGGGCAAGATCCTGAATTTAAAAAATATGAGGAGAGCGTCAAATAAGGGACGTGGCCCAGGTTGTGGTGCTGATGGTGGAGCTCCTGTTGCAGGGAGAGGACATGGTTGCTCTGTGCCAGCTACACGCACAAGTGAAACCCCTTTCTCAGGTACCAGTAGGCGACAAAACCTGCAGCGGTATTTGGTCAGGCCTAAGGCTGCTCTACGAATGGTGAGGTCTGAACAAGTACAGGCGATAGTAGATTGGGTTGCTGACAGTGGATCCAGTTCCTTTACATTGTCTCCCTCCCAGTCTCCTGCTGAAAGACCACAGTTGGCACCTGCAGCCGATGTCCATCAGACTTTCACCTCACCCCCTTGCAAATCAGCCACGCAGTCTGAGCCCCAAGTCATGCAGCAGTCTCCTCTGCTTTTTGATGACTGTTAGCAGGGTTTCCCAGGGCCATCCACCTAGCCCTGCCCCATAAGTGGAAGATATTGAGTGCACAGATGCCCAACCATTTATTTTTCAGGATGAGTACATGGGAGGACCATTGCAGCATGTCTCGGATGATGACGAAACACAGGTGCCAACTGCTAGGGCTTTCGAAAGTGTGCAGACCGACAAGGAAGTTAGGGGTGAAGACTGGGTGGAAGATGATGTGGAGGACGATGAGGTCCTCGACACCACATGGAATCAAGGTCATGCAAGTGACCGATGTAGTTCGGAGGAAGAGGTTGTGGTCACACAGAGCCACCAGCACTGCAGAAGAGGGAGCAGGGTGCAAAAGCGGAGCGGCCGTCCTCTAGACAGTACGCCTCCCATTGCCCACTGCAGCAAGGGACCGAGCCCTCAAAGCCAGCTCCAAGGAGTTTCCTGGCTTGGCAGTTCTTAAGACAATGTGCTGACGACAAGACACAAGTGGTTTGCACGCTGTGCAATCAGAGCCTGAAGCGAGGCATAAATGTTCTCAACCTGAGCACAACCTTCATGACCAGGCATTTAAGTGCAAAGCAAGAGCTGCAGTGGAGTAGACACCTCAAAAACCAAGAAAGGTCTCTGGCTCCTCCTGCTTCCTCTTCTGCTGCAGTCGTGGCCTCTTCATCCACCTCTGGAGTGACAGTGCCACCTGGCACCCTACAAACAGAGGATCTGCCAGCAACACCAACACCTGGGTCACCAAGCATCTCCACAATGTCCCACAGAAGTGTTCAGCTCTCCATATCCTAAACACTGGAGAGGAAGAGGAAGTACCCCCATACCCACCCGTGATCCCTAGCCCTGAATGCCAGCATTTCTAAATTACTTGCCTTTGAAATGCTGTGATTCTGTCTGGTGGGCACGGTTAGTTTTAAAGGCCTTATGGTGGTTTCTGTCCCACAGTACATCGTGCCCAGCCACCACTACTTTTCAAGGCGAGCCATCCATTCCCTTCACAACCAAGTAGTGGACAAAATCAGGTGTGCTCTGCGCAATGCCATCTGTGGCAAGGTGCACCTGACTACAGATACGTGGACCAGTAAGCATGGTCAGGGCCATTATATCTCCATAACAGCACACTGGGTAAATGCAGTGGCGGCTGGGCCTGAGGTGGATAGCAGTTTGATGCATGTCCTTCCACCACTGAGGATTGCAGGGTGCTTCAGTTTGCCTCCTGTTGCTTCCTCCTCCTACTCTGCTTCCTCATCCTCTACCAGCTCCTCATTCGGTCAGCGTAACACCTCCACCACCACCTTCTGCACAGCCAAGGGTAAATGACAGCAGACAGTTTTAAAACATCTGTTTGGGGGACAAACCCAACACCATGCTGGAGCTGTGGACGGGCCTTGAACAACAGACCGATGAGTGGTTTGTGCCAGCCAGCCTCAAGCCCGGCTTGGTGGTGTGCGATAATGGGCGAAATCTCGTAGCAGCTCTGGGACTAGCCGGTTTGAAGCAAATCCCTTGCCTTGCGTATGTGCTAAATTTGGTGGTGCAGAAATTCCTTAAAAATTACCCCAACATGTCAGAGCTGCTGCATAAAGTGTGGGCCGTCTGTGCGCTCTTATGGCATTCTCATCCTGCTGCGGCTCGCCTGTCAGGGCTGCAGCGTAACTTCGGCCTTTCCGCTCACCGCCTCATATGCAACGTGCCCACAAGGTGGAACTCCACCTTGCACATGCTGACCAGACTGTGCGAGCAGCAGTAGGCGATAGTGGAGTTTCAGCTGCAGCACGCACAGGTGAGTCGCTCGGCGGAACAACACCACTTCACCACCAACGACTGGGCCTCCATGCGAGACCTGTGTTTCTTATTGCACTTTTTCAAGTACTCCACAAACATGGCCAGTGACTAATAACGCCATTCTCAGCATTACTATCCCACTTCTATGCCTCCTTGAAAAAACGCTCATGGCGATGATTGAAGAGGATGTGGCACAGGAGGAGGAAGAGGGATCCTTTTGTTGGGTTTCCGGACAGTCATTCCCAAGTGGCTCCGAGGGTGGTTTCCTGCACACACAAACCCAAGGTACACAATTGTCCAGCCAGGACACAGTTCTGGAGGATGATGAGGTGGAGGATGAGGAGTAGGAGATGGAGGAGGAGGAACCATGTTCAAAACAGGGTGGCACCCAGACCAGCTTATGGCCATCACTGGTGCATGGATGGGGGGATACAGAGGACACAGACTATACACCTCCCACAGAGGACAGCTTTTCGTTGCCTCTGGGCAGCCTTGCACACATGAGCGATTACATGCTGCAGCGTCTCCGCAATGACCGCAGAGTTGCCCACATTCTAACTTGTGCTGATTACTGGGTGGACACGCTGCTGGATCCCCCTTACAAGGACAACGTACCGTCCTTAATTCTGTCACTGGAGCGTGATCAATATGTGCAAGTACAGGCGCACGCTGTTAGACGCTCTGCTGGTGGCATTCCCACCTGACTGCGGGGGCACAGTGGAAGCACAAGGCGAAGGCAGAGGACGAGGAAGAGGTCGCCAACGCAGCTGGGGCACCGCCAGCACCTCAGAAGGCAGGGTTAGGTAGAAAACCAGCACCACCAGCTGATATGGAGCGTCTTAGCAGGAGGCAGCATTTCACCAACATGGTGGAGCAGTATGTGTGCACACGCCTACACGTACTGAATGACGGGTCTCCAAATTGGGCACATGGCCTGAGCTTGCCCTTTACGCCTTGGAGGTGCTGGCCTGCCCTGCAGTCAGTGTATTATCTGAACGTGTGTTTAGCACGGCAGTGATGGGTCATCACAGACAATCGCAGTCGCCTGTCCAAAGCCAATGTGGACAAGCTCAAGTTCATTAAAATTAACCAGGCATGGATCCCTCAGGACTTGTCCGTACCTTGTGCAGAATAAACATGTATACCGGCACTAACCAGCCATTGTTATACTGCAGCGCAATTGCTCATGTTTGTATTTTGTATATTTCACACTCTTTTGGAGTGTACTTTAATTTTACAAAATTAAATTAAAACCAAAAACCTGTGTTGGCTATCTCGTCCTACTCCACCGCCGCTTCCACCTACTCAGCTGAGTCAACCGCCTCCTCAAACTCCTACTCCATATGGAAATTCTAACTTTTGGTGTGTATAGTACCACTACTATACCTATTAGGCCTCTTTCATCAGAGGAAGCTGGTGATTGGACCATGTGATCCAGTGACGTCACTGAAGTTCCTTCATCCCCCTCCTGCTGAAGACAGAACAGAACACTGGCAGCCACGCGATCAAATGGAATAGGTGAGTTTGTTTTTTTATTATTTTTAACCCTCTATTGCCCTTTTTACTTTGCATCCTCTATTGAGAATGCTATTATTTTCCTTTATAACTATGTTATAAGGGGAAATAATAAAGATCAGGTCCCCATCCAGATCGTCTGCTAGCAACCATGCAGGAAAATCGCACCGCATCCACACTTGCTTGCGGATGCTTGCGATTTTCCCACAGCCCCATTTACTGCTATGGGGCCTGTGTTGCGTGGAAAACGCATAATATAGAACATGCTGCGATTTTCACGCAACGCAAAAGTGATGCAGGAAAATCACCGCTCATGTACACAACCCCACAGAAATGAATTGGTCCGGATTCAGTGCGGGTGCAATGCGTTCACCTCACGCATTGCACCTGTGCAGAAATCACGCCCGTGTTAAAGGGGCCTTAGACTGGTAAAATAACTAAAAAAATATTATGTTACATTTTCTGGTGAAATTAACCACTTTTTGGGTGCATAGTACCACTGCTATACCTAGTAGGCCGTTTAAAAAATATATATAAATTGTCATTAACATTTTCTGGTGAAATTCATACATTTTTGGTTGTATAGTACCACTGCTATACCTATTAGACCGGTAAAATAAATGAAAAAAAATTATCTGTTACATTTTCTGGTGAAATTAACCACTTTTTGGTTGTATAGTACCCTGCAACTTCTGGAAGAGGGGTTAGGTGGTCACTTGGACCTAGCGTAACCTATGAAACCTCTCTGACTAGTACTAGGTAAAATTTAATCTTTATTAATCACTCTATTAAATTCATTAACTACTTGGGAACATGCAACTTCTGGGTCTCCAAATTGGGCACATAGCCAACAACATGGCCAACAACATTTTGCTGGCATTTGCAGCCCTCTAGCCCTTTCCATGACATTTTTACAGCCATTTTAGTTCTAAAAAGTTCGGGTCCCCATTGACTTCAATGGGGTTTGGGTTCGGGGTCAAGTTCGGTTCAAGTTCGGGTCCCGAACTTTTTTCCAAAGTTCGGCCGAACACGTCGAACCCCAACATCCAGGTGTCCGCTCAGCTCTAATTTTGGGCACTACACTAACCCAGAGATAATGTAATTTTGACGATACACACTGTATTGACTTGCAGTAAGTTACTGGGCACAGAAAAATACTATCTTTGGGCACTCCACTAAGCCTGAGATAATGTATTTTTGATGATAAACACTGTATGGACTTGCAGTAAGGTACTGGATACAGAAAAATACAGATTTTGGCCACTACAATAGCCCAGAGATAATGTACTTTTGACAATACAAACTATATACAGAAAAATACAGATTTTGGGCACTACGCTAGCCCAAAGATAATGTAATTTTAACGATACACACTGTATACAGAAAAATACAGATTTTGGGCAATAAACTAGCCCAAAGAGAATGTAATTTTGATGATACACACTCTATTGACTTGCAGTAAGGTACTGGATACACAAAAATACATATTTTGGCAACTACTTTATCCCAGAGATAATGTAATTTTGACAATACACACTATATACAAAAAATACAGATTTTGTGCAATACACTAGCCCAAAGATAATGTAATTTGGACAGTATACACTGTATTGACTTGCAGTAAGTTACTGGATACAGAGAAATATAGATTTTGGGCACTACACTAGGCCAGAGATAATGTAATTTTGATGATACACACTGTATTGACTTGTAGTAAGGTACAGGATACAGAAAAATAAAGATTTTGGGCACTATACTAGGCAAGAGATAATTACATTTTTTATGATAGACACTGTATTCGGATTTAGTTATATATTGTATGCAAATTTGTCACAAATAATCTGAAATATTTCTGTATTTTAGAAGTTTGGGTAGTTAAAAAAGTGATTCTCAAGCCCAGCACTATCTGTTCCTTCCCGAGGACGCCTGTCCCTGATAGTGCTGAAGCAAACCCCTTCTTAAAAAAAAATAAGTGCTACACTGCTGTCAAACACACACTGTAGTCCTTAAAGGGACTGTTAGGTTTTTCAATAAGGTTTTCAGAGTAAAATCACTAAGTTTAGAGCAAAACTCTATCTGTCCCTGCCTACTGTCTGCTCTCCCTGAGGCCGAGCGCCGGACCTCGGGTCCTATATGGAATGGTATCATATGTTCCGGCCAGCCAATCAGTGTAAGGCTTACTGCTAACATGGCTATGGCCTTACACTGAGGGGAATTACTTACCTGGACCTTGATTGGCTGCTTAGAAGGTGCCAAACATGGGAGGAGGAGACTCGAGCAATGCGACAAATACACGTGGTACTCGGCCGAGTAAAGCCGAGCATATCGATGCTCGAGCTGAACCAATACTCGGCCGAGCATGCTCTCTCATCACTACGCAGTACACGTTTGTATGCATAAAAAGCACACATAAATCCACACTATTCTTGACAGTTTTTATGGCTTTTTGTGCATTTTTTTTGTTTATCTTAATAACCCTGTTAAAATCTATGGGGAAAACTACTTTCTATGAGACATTGAATCTCACAAACAATTGAAATGCTGCAGATTATAACCCCTTAAGGATCAGGCCAATGATTTTCTTAGCATTAAAATTTTTTCCTCATTCCCACATTTAAATAGCCAAAACTATTTTCATTTTCTATTCACGTAGCCATATGAGGGCTTGTACTGGAAAATGGAGAAAAGATTCTTTCTGTTGTGAAATTGAAAAAAAAAAAAAACTCAATTCCAACAAGTGTTTTGGGATTTTGATATTAAGGTGTTCACTCTGCAATAAACATTATATCCTTTACAGTCTGCAGGTCAATACAATTACGATACTAATTGAAATATCTTCCATAGTATTCTGCAATCATATATTGTAATCAGAGATGAGCGAATTGAAGCTGACAAAGTGGAATTCATCTAGAGTTTCAGGAAAAATTCTATTGGAAACAAATGCGAATGTCCTCACACTTCGTGGTAACAAATCATAATTTTTCCTAACATGGCGGCTACAATGGCGGCTAAAATGGCGGCTACACATGTGAGGACATGGAGCAAGGAATTCTGGGAAGGCGGGATGACCCATAATGCCATGCATGCAGCCAATCAGCAGCCAGCCAGCCCGGTGATGTCACAGCCCTATAAATACAGCGGCCATCTTATATTCAGGCATTCAGTATCATACTTTGTTCAGGGACAGACGTTTATACAGGCGCTAGGGAGAGTGAAAGAAAAACTAATTGTTAAAAAAAAGGAAAGAAGCGATTTACTAGTGCAGGGAACGGATAGTGAGAGGAATCATTTCACAGGCAGGGAGAGACGTCTAAAATATCTCAAAATCAGCTCAAAACAAATCTCAGCTATATAATAAAAATCCCAAACCGCAATGTCACTTGAAGCACAGCAGGTCTATAGTGAAGTAGGTTCAGATTCACACTCAGTCATTTATTCCAAAAAAAAGACTGTGCAGCTTTGAATTCTTCCGTAAGGCTTTTGCTAGTTGAGGTATGCAGAAAGTATCCTTAAGGTGTGATTGATCACTGGGCTCCAAGTTTGGGCTTCCTCCACAATCAAAGTTTGATCCCCTGGGTGTTATACAAGAGAACTAAACATAGTGAGGTACCGCAAACTCTTTGATGCTCACGCTTTTTTTTATTATACTTAAATTGATAAAACAGGTCTGTGCATATACAAATCATAAAATACTGCAGATTCCTCGCCTGCCCGACCCGGGTTTCGCTCTCGCTTGCTTCGTCAGGGTATGTTCTAGATTCAGTTGACTCCACTAGAGATGAGCGGACACCTGGATGTTCGGGTTCGAGAGGTTCGGCCGAACTTCCGGAAAATGTCCGGGTTCGTGATCCGAACTCAACCCGAACTTCATCCCGAACCCGAACCCCATAGAAGTCAATGGGGACCCGAACTTTTGGGCACTAAAAAGGCTGTAAAAGACACCCAGAGGGATAATATACCGCAATAAACGCATTGCGATTACAACTTTGAGCTAACGATCACCATGGGAACGCCTCCTCCAGTAGAATGTACTGTCGGATCTGAGAATTAAGTTGAAATCGCAATGCGATTCTTATATATTTGCTAATCGCATTGCGATTTCAACTTAGCATTGCTAATAATTCCATTCATATCGCTAACTTACTGAGTCAGTAAGTTAACGAATATGGATGGAATTATTTAGCAATGCTAAGTTGAAACGGCAATGCGATTAAGCAGATATATAATAATCGCATTGCGATTTCAACTTAATTCTCACATCCGACAGTACATTCTACTGGAGGAGGCGTTCCCATGGTGATCGGTAGCTCAAAGTTGTAATCGCAATGCGATTAAGCAAATACATAAGAATCGCATTGCGATTCCAACTTTTTAGTACTCAACTTTTAAAATCGTACACCACTTTAAGTTCCAAAGTTGCAATCGCTGTCAATAGAACTTAAAGCTGTCTCTTAGTCAGTTTTAGTATTGGTGTGTTGTAATAGAAGTTACATTCGTACGCGAATATAACTTAGAGCAATACAGTCAACTTTACACTGTTAGTTTTATTATAGCGATAATACAACTATTCAAGAATCGTGTACGTATGTCTGTACGTGTGTGCTGCTACTCGCACACTATTCTATTTTGCTAGCCACAGCTGAAACCACTGATTTATGGTATTGCTATTTTGGCAATTGAATTTAACCCCAGAAAATAATCTATCCTTTGCCAGACAGCAGACAGTATTATACTTGTCTAGCCAAAGCTGGAACACCAGATTTAGGGATTGGTATTTGGGCAATTGTATTTAACCCCTTAATAAAATATAGAAATTTCTTTTCCTGAGTTTCTAGGGGTGACAATTAGCACAGCCAAGCCCCTGATGTAGGATATAGCAAAAAAAAAAAAACTAGTATTGATGGATTGATGGACTTGGTGGCAGCTTCTTCTGGCGCACCACAAGTCACAAAATGGCCGCCGATCAACCCAGAAAATAAGTGACAGAAAAACGCTCTGTGCAGCCTAAAACCAGCGAGCAAGTAACTAGCAGAAGTTCAATGATTCTCAGCTGTAAATCGATCCGTTCATTAGGTGCTGTTGCTGACTTTAACCTGCCTAATCTCGCCCTGACAGAAGCTGAGTCCTCTCCCTACACTAATCAAAGCAGTGTGACGCGTGGGCGCTACGTGACTCCAGCTTAAATAGAGGCTGGGTCACATGCTGCACTTGGCCAATCACAGCCATGCCATTAGTAGGCATGGCTGTGATGGGCTCTTAGGGCAAGAAGTAAAACGCTAGCTGATTGGCTGCTGTGCAGCCCTTCAGAAAGCGGGAAGTAATCGACGAACACCGAACCCGAACCCGAACTTTTTTGAAAATGTCCGGGTTCGGGTCCGGGTCCCGGACACCCCAAAATTCGGTACGAACCCGAACGATGCTCGAACTGTTCGCTCAACACTAGACTCCACCCTTTTATACTCAGATGGGCGTTAATTAAAAAGCCTTTCAGCCACTCCTAAATAAAAACACTCCTTTTGACTCTTCCCTAAAAGTTACATAACTCTTCAGCAACAGACATAAATATAAAACATTGACATAAAAACAACCCATACACATATTAACTATTAGTACAATATAGATACACTCAGCATATGAACTGCACATCCTCCTATTTGGCCACATTCACATTGGAAGTAAAAAATGCATGTTCTTACAGGTCATATTGGTACAGCTACATCCTGTTGCCATATTATGTCAGTTATTCTTTAAGACAAGTCTTAATGTGAAACTCTATGTTCAGCCGATCGGGTTGTAATGTACCTAAACGGTAGATCCATTCTACCTCTTTTCTGTTAATTTTTGTAATCGGATGTTCCCCTCTCCATTTCATCTGTACATTCTCCAAACCCACAAATGTTATACCTTGTGGATTTTTATTATGTGTCTTTTTAGAGTGTGCCGATACACTATGTGTGTCCACTCCTTTTTTGATATTTCGTATATGCTCTTGTATGCAGGAGAGACGTGTGCAGATGCTAGGGAGAGTTATAGGAAAATCCTCATTGTGATAAAAAGCGATTTACAAGTGCAGGGAAAGGATAGTGAGAGGAGAGACATGTGCAGATTCTAGGGAGAGTCATAGGAAAATACTTCCTCACTGTGAAAAAAAGCGATTTACTAGTGCAGGGAAACATTAATTGGGCATTCAGATAGTCTCCTCATACAGCTCAGTCATTCCAGCAATTAGTTATGGGGTGCAAGTGCTATGTTGAAAAGCCTTTTGTGGCTTTTATCTGAGGAAAAAGATAAATATATACGCAGGTCACTTTTGCTGTAAACTGTGCTGATATCTATTAGTGGCCTATTTCAATACGATACAAGAAATATATACGCAGGTCACTTCTGTTGTTATTTGCACTAAAAGCGTTGTCATATTTCACTACAATACTATAAAAATAAATGCTTTTCACCTTTTGTGTTATTTGCGCTAAAAGCGTTTCTTGTCATATTTCGCAACAATACGAGAAAAATTAACGCAGTTCACATTTGGTGTTATTTGTGCTAAAAGCATTTATTGCCATATTTCTAGAGAAAAAGAGAAAAACAGACTTAGTTCACATTTGGTGTTATTTGCGTTAAAAGCGTTTCTTGTTATATTTTCCTACAATAAGAGAAAAATAAACACAGTTCACATTTGGTGTTATTTGCACTGAAAGCGTTTATTGCCATATTGATAGAGAAAAAGAGAAAAATAGAGTAAGCTCATATTTGCTGTTATTTGCGCTAAAAGCATTTCTTGTCATATTTCACAACAATACGAGAAAAATTAAAGCAGTTCACATTTGGTGTTAGTTGCGCTAAAAGTGTTTATTGCCATATTTCTAGAGAAAAAGATAAAAACAGACTTAGTTCACATTTGGTGTTATTTGCGCTGAAAGCGTTTACTGTCATATTTTACTACAATATGAGAAAAATAGGCACAGCTTACATTTTGTGTTATTTGCACTGAAAGCGTTTATTGTCATATATTTCTAGAGAAAAAGAGAAAAATATTCACAGTTCACTTTCTATGTTATCTATTTAGAAATCGTTTAATGGCCTATCTTAATCCAATACGAGAAATATATACGCAGTTTACTTTTGCTGTTATATACGCTGAAATTGTTTTGTTGCCAATATCAAATCCTTTAGTTGCCTATCTCATTAACAAAAGAAATATATATTTGGCGCTTTTAGTGGTGTTTTTATTTGCTTTTAATTTATTTAGTTCAGCTAAAAGTATGTCAGAGAGAGAAGTGCCAGGCCCTGCACAGGAGAGTGTCAGAGGTGTAAATGATTCTGGTGCAGGCACTGGTCACAGCAGAGTAAGGTAGTGTGGCAGCAGGGGTTTCTTCCCGAGGACTTATGTCCACATGTCAGCTAGCTGTCGTGTCTTGACCAGCAACCCAGCAGTTCTTGATTGGTTGACTCGATCATCGACTTCATCGCAAGTGACAGCAGCACAAGCAGCCTGAGTCTAGAGTCGCTGATGAGCAGCTTACTTCACCCACATAGTGATGAAACTACTCACCAGCAGCAGGTAGACCTGGAGAGCAGGACCTGAACCAGTAGGTGGTGACATACTTTGACAGCACCCTGCCATCCGTCATAGAAGATCCACTGGACTACAAACTAGATTTGTGGCTGCAACAGGCCGAGTTTGCCCTGGAAAAGCTGTCCAGCCTGGCCAGTAGTGTGGCATCAGAGCAGTGTTTAGTGGGGTGGGGGCCATGGTTGCCCCAAGAAGAACTCGCCTGTCCACCCAAAATGTGGAAAGACTTACTTTTGTCAATATTAATCAGGCGTGTATCAGCCAGGATTTCAACCCACCAATGCCTGATGCATCAGATTAGATCATCCATCTCCACACTATGTCACCGTGCCACTCTGTGGTATAATGCTGCTGCTGCGGTTGCTGCCACCTCCACACTTTGTCATTGTGTGCCTCTGTGGCCTCCTGATGCTGGTGCCACCTCCAGACCCTGTCATTGTGCAACTTGGTGGTCTCCTTATGCTACTTCCACCTCATCACTATATCAGAGGGCCACTCTGTGGACTTCTCAAGCTGTTACCACCCTCCCCATTCTATGACGGGGTCGCTATTGTCCTTGTTTGGGCTTCTTGAAATCACCATTTATTTGACGTTTCTCCTGAATGGTGGGGCGTGCTGAATGGTCAAAAGGAAGGAAAGATGAGATGCACAATGGATCCTGTCTGTTCAGCAGCTGTAAGGTCTGTATGGTCCCATCAGAGTTAGCGTACGATTTGGTAGCCAAAAGCAGTAGTGGGTACAAAACACAGAAGACATGCAAATATTACCTTCACGTGTCATCTCTGTTTTTTTGGCATTACCAATACTGATGGATTACTGATCAAATGCTGACCGAGTGAAGGTGTATGCTCCCCAGACAGGATCTGTTTATTGTGGGTTATTGTACTGACGGATCACAGGAAGGGCAAATTAATCAGTGATATCAACAAAAACTTACTGCTGACACCCTCTCCACTCTGTCGGAGGTCTCTACTTGTTTAAGCGCTTAATAGAACAGGTTCTGTAGACATCTATGTCGAATCCGCCGATGATGGTGTAAAAGGAGTGCACTTCTTAATGACACTAACATGGACCTGTAAGGCTGAGTTCATACTTGAGTTATTTGGTCAGTTTTGGCAAATTTAAGTATACCTTCTTATAATTTTAATTAAGTTTTGATTGAATTTCATATTAAACATTTAATGAATTTACTAATAAACATTACATGTTGCCTATGAAAGGAGAGTATAGGCCAGTCTTCTGTTTATTCAATGACGTGGTGTTGCAATGGAGAAAACATGCAATGAAAACAATTCCTCTCCACTGGAGATGAATCCTGTGTAGATTGCTGCAAGTGCGGTATTGGCTGCTCATCGACCAACATACTTCTGGGGGCAACCTGCCTGGCATGAACAGGCCTACAATAGCTACAGACAATGAGTAGACAAAGCTTAAAGATAGCTTGGAGCCCGGAAGAGTGGCAAAGTTAATCAATATTCAAACTATAACTACCAGTCTGGTCTCTTTGTCAGGGAAAATATCACGGGTTCCCAGTCATGAGGGAAATAAAAAGGAGGGCATCCTTATTATATTTAATTAATTTAGTAACAAAATATTTAATACATTTACTAATAAAATTTCCTTTCTGCCTACTACAGGAGATAATTGTTCATTCTGTTTATTCAACAACATGTTGTGATGGAGAACGCATGCCAAGAAAAAAATTCCTCTCCACCGGGAGACGAATCCTGTCAAGATTCATGCAAGTGTGGTATTGGCTGCTCAACGACCAAGATACTTCTGGGGGAAACCTGCCTGGCCTGAACAGGCCTCTACTAGGAGCCAGACAATGAGAAGAAGACAAAGCTTTAAGATTGCTTGGAGCCCGGAAGAGTCGCAAAGTCAAGATTCAAACCAACCAACCAGGCCCCCCAGTCTCTTCGTCCGGTGAAAACATCACGGGTTCCCAGTCATCATGGAAATGAAAAGGAGGACATCCTGTGGTGCACCGAGATGAAGAGGGTCTTCGCATTCCCCCTGCACTATACGGATGTCTCAGAAATGAACCGCTGCTCCCAAAAGCTGCTCCTTGGAAGGTCATCGAGCTTCCCAGTCATCCGGCATCTATTCCATTAGCAATACTGATGGATTATTGAGCAAATGCCGACCAAGTGAAGGCATATGCTCCCCAGACAGGATCCGTTTTTGGGGTTATTGTACTGACGGATCACAGGAACGGCAAAATAATTAGTGACGTCAACACAAACTTACTGCTAACACCCTCTTCACTCTGTCGGGGGGGGGGGGAGGGGGCACTACTTGTATATTTGTTTTATAGAACAGGTTCTGTAGACATGTATGTGGAATCAGCTGCTGACGGTGTAAAAGGAGAGCGCTTCTTCTTGACACTAACTTTGACCTGTAAGGCTGAGTTAATACTTGAGTTATTTGGTCAGTTTTGGCCCCGAGACTGCCCAAATAAGTGAAGTGTGAAGTGATTCTAATAGTGAGGCCTGTCATCTGCATGTCATACTGACTCGCAGTATTATTTCATTACCCCAGCATACTCCCTATGCGTATTACTGCAAGGCAAAGTGTTCTACACCCCTATAAAGGCTCTCTGTAGCCCAGAAATAGCAGTTTTTTTATCACTATTTACCGCAAATATATTCGGATCGAAGATTATTTTTTCCGGAAAATTCGGCGAACCAGCCGAATCGAAATTTTGAGAAATTCGCTCATCTCTAATTGTAATTATAACCAGGCATATGAGGTACGGTAAACCTGACACTGGAAATAGAATAGTTTTCAGTCTATTATATTATCACCTTTTCCTCTGTGTTTACATAAAAATGAGTTCAAAATTGTTAGGCAGGGGGGTTAAAATATCTGTTTTCAAAGTGCAAATTTGATGGCTAATAAATATCACAATTTACATGAACTTAATTTACCAGTCACTGAAGTTCTTTGCTATTGAACTATTTGACATTTCACTTTATTAAAGAACATACTTTTCAAATATATTATAACTAGAGATAAAGTTCAGAATATAGCCATAACCTTTCAGCCTGTTTACCATAAATGATTTATAGGGCATGACATACATAGAGTGCACATTCATTTCTAGTTCTATTAATATAGCAAAACATTGATACACTTTTTAATAACATATTTTCTTAAAATGCACCTAAACTTTCAAATAAAGTTTATTAAAACCTACTCTAAATGCCTTATAATAATTTTTTCTAATACATGTCATTGGTGTACTGGTGTACGGATTCACCATGGGGCCCATTGAGCAATGTATAGGTAGGAGCTCACATTGTTGCTCCCACCTGCCCTCTCTGCTATACCCTGGGCTAGATTTGCTATGCCAGGCTTTAGTGAGAAAAGAATACAGTGTAGAAATACTGTAAGTAATATTCAATTTGTGTTTAAATCGATTCGGCACAAATCAAAATTGCTCCATTTGGCCTGAAAATTATTAAATGACACTTGGGTCTCTTGGGACTATTTATTTTTATTTTTTATGAATTTTTGCTCTCGCTCTACTCCCCCCACTCCCTTATAAGCTCTTTAACATAATGATGACAATAGCAAATAATGTCAGAGTGACACTATATAGAAATTGGTAAATTCATAGTTAACAGTAATAAACATTATGTGTAAAAAGACACTGCGACATTACATACTTTTCATATTAGAAAACTTCCCAAAAATTTCCATTATTGGGGCAGACGGAGTTAAAACACACACTGTGTTATGGGGAGATACCTGCCTATTTATACATATCATAAGAAACAATGGCTTGTTCTGCTCAATCATCCACAGATTATGCATTAACGGGGCAGAATGCCTGCCCATATGTATGCACACAAGTGTTAATTGGCAGATGAAATAGTGGCTTATTAACATGCCTGGAAAAATTATCCCTTTTAATTGGGAGAAGCAGCAGTACAGTGTGGATGTGGAAAGGGCAGGGTAATAGTAATCTCAATAGTAGTGGTAACAGTAGCAGCACAGCATGGAACATACAAAGCAGTAGATGTGCAGCTGTTTAGAGGTAGTGGTACTAGTAATGGCGGATGTGTAGCGATAATAGTAGTGGTAGTAGGGGAATTAGCAGCGGGGAGTAGCAGCTGTAGCAGTGGCAGCAGAAGCAGCCATATGATACGGAACATGAATATAGGCAGACAGCGGCAGTGGCATGATGGCGGCAGCAGCAGCCATTCAGTACTGAACATGATGATAGGCAGCCAGGCATCAGGAGTGACATGATCACAGCAGCGTTGGCAGCATTAGCCGTACAGAACCTAATGGTAGGCATGCAGACAGTGGCAGTGACATGATGAGGCACCGTCGGCAACAGAATATCTTGTTCATTTTGACAAAAATAATTGTTTGTACACTGGTGGAGGACAATTTTGGCTATTTAGTTGTCACAATGTCCCCTGCCATGCTGAAAACTCTCTCTGAGATGACACTGGTGGCTGAGCAAGACAGAACAGAGTTTGCTACGTACACAGTGTTTCCTGATAATAAACTAATTTGGCCTCATTTTTGGCTAGAGGAAAATTTTCTTCCATGTTGTTTTGATAACAATGGTCTAAAAGCATGGTGTCAAGTATATGCCTGTCAAGTATATTACTATTCTGGCTAGCATGACCGAGTATGCAGTTTTTTCCGGCTTCGTCCCCCCATTAGATGATTGGTTATCGTGGACAGTACCATTGTCATCATCATCTCTCCTCCGCTGACTCCTCCTCATCTTCCAGTGGTAGCTCCTCCAGCTCCAAGTCCATAGAACTTTGTCCATCTAGGTGCCCAAAAGCCAGCAAAATCAAACCTGGTTTGATACTACACATTTTAGGGTGTTTAAATTATTTTACACTTAATTTGATACATCAGTCAGTAGTTGCGGAGTTGGTGCAAAATTGTGGCCTGATACTATAGCTCTTTTACTCTTGCAGTTGATGCTACAGTACAGTATGTCCGACAGACAGGTGAGGAGGAAAGATCCGCTGCTTCCTCCATTGGCGGGCAAGTAGCGATGATGATAGTACCGTGGGAACTGGTGTAGCGAACGGTCAGCCACGTGTCCCTGAGACTGGTAAGGGTAATATTAATGATGTGCAAATTAGATAATTTGGGGATGCACTCACTGTCCAAGTAAGGAGGTGCTTTGGTGGAGTGGATATGATTCAAACTTAAATGAGAAAGAGAACCATCGCACACTCATGGATTATATGCAAAAAAGGTTATTTATTTTGACAAGTCCTCCAAAAGAAGCAACATTAGAAAGAAAAGTTGCCAATAATTAGAATGTGACTGTTTTCTTGACATTTCGGTCACAGACGGACCTTGGTCACCAGAGTCACTAAAAGAAAAAAGAACACATTAATGATGAGGGAAGATAGTGGGATAAATAATGCGGAAAACTAATGTATGAGATAAAGGATTAATGTATAGATGAAGACAGTCATTAGATGTTGCCTGTACATAGGATAGGGGGCTATGGCCTATTTTGGAGATACAATGGAAAACCAGAGCTAGAGTTTCTGATGCAGGTGTAGGTGGCTTAACATAATTACAGGAGCACATATTAATAAAACATAAGGAGTAGAGCAAATGTATAATCATAAATAATGGAGATATGCACAAGGAAAGACATAAACCTAAAATAAGGAATAGTGGGTAATAAATACGTCACCTTTGAGAGATGTATGAGCAACCTTAAAGAATGGAGTTAGGAAAAAGAGCTAACAATCAATGAAACATATTGATAATAAGTAGCTATATATAGATAGTACCAGTAGCCAAATGTAGAAAATAATAGTAGCCATTAGAGATGAGCGAATCAAAGCTGATTAAGTGTAATTCGATCAGAATTTCAGTTATTATTCGATTCGCACCGAATCCGAATTTCCTCGTGATTCGTGGTGACGAATCAAATTTTTTCCTAAAATAGCTGTTGCATGTGTGAGAACATGGAGAAAGAAACTCTGGGAAGGCGAGATCACCTATGATGCCATGCATGCCATGCAGGGTCCCCCTGCTGTTAGATATCTAAGTACCCCCCCCCCCTCAAGTCTCGCCAGAACTCAGTGACAGACCAGCATCAGGATGTTCTGTGTGGGCAGAGGAAACATAGCCCCGCCCTCAGCCTTTGCCTGTACTTTTTCTAGGCTGCAATGCCCAAACATCCGACTGGGTGACTGGGCCTTCTGCTGCATCTGACCCACAGGCTCTGACCTCAGACTGCGGGAGCTCCCAGGACCCTCCTATTAAAGCACCTCGTAAGTCCATCTAGTAAGAAGCATGCAACAGTGTCTGTGGAGGCCCTCAAGTGCTGATGGTCACTGACCTGTGAGTACCCACTGTCAGCTTTGTGTTTTCCCTGTGCCCCCTGTGCCTCAGTGTGAGCTCCTTGTGTCTTGTGGGCTCCCTTGACTGGAAGGCACAACCAAACGACATGCTCTGAGGGCTCTAGTTAAACTAATAAAGACAACATTGTTTAGGTGTTCTGCATTGTTAATGAAAGGGGGGGGGGGCTTGGAGTATAGATTGCAAACCTGAGTCCAAATAGATTTTTCAGTACTTGGGGGAGCTGACCACGACTGCTAATAAAGGAATATGTCACACTTTGTGGTCGTATCACAGCCAGATACCCCTTAACAGTGTCTTCCACAGATCCCCCATAACAGTGTGTTATCCACAGATCACACATAACAGTGTGTCACCCACATGTTCCCCATAACAGTGTGACATCAACAGATCCCATTAACAGTGTGTCAGCCACACGTTCCCCATGATAGTGTCCTCCACAGACCCCCCATAACAGTGTGTCATCCACAGATCCACCATAACAGTGTCCTCCACAGATCCTCCATAACAGTGTGACATCCACAGGTTCCCTATAACAGTGTGACATCCACAGGTTCCCTATAACAGTGTGACATCCACTGGTCCCCCATAACAGTGTGTTACCCACACGTTCCCCATAACAGTGTGCATGTGCAGCATTATCTCCATTCACTGCTATAGAATTTCTAAAAATAGCAGAGCCAGTCATCAGCTATTATCAGAACACTCATAGCATAATGGAGGATGACCGTGCATTCACATTGTGCTCTCCCTTCACTTCAGGGGCCCAGATGGGACAGCTCCTTTATTCAGCTTGTGGTTTTATAAACTATACCATGGAAAAACAAAAGTGACCTATTCAGCTATTCATAACACGTGCTCCATGTTCACAATTTCCATTGAAAATGGGACTGAATGAAAATCCATGCCAAAACTGCATCAAAAAGTGTTTTATAAAATTAGTCAGAAAAAAACACATAAAAAAAAACCTGATGTGATTCTGCATTAGGTTTTTTTAAGCACAGAACATACCCAAAGAGGCTGCAGGATCGGCAGCTTACAGTTGAAAGGCTAAATAGATACAATGTGGCATTCAACACTTAGCTGCTGTTTTTGCAACCGCTGTCCGTGCCTACATAGTTCTGTCAAACTGCTAGTCCAATATTTCAGGATTTCGGGCCCCACTTTCAATTTTGCCCAAGGTTACACCTTTCACAGCATTTATGTAGAACAGGGTTCGGTAGGGGAGGTTACAGCCTTGGTAATAGAAACAATCCTATTACAACATGCTGCACCGACTGGGGATCCAAATAGCCATTATACAGCTTTGAAATTCCAGCAAACCGGTCTTGTTATTAGGCTGCAATTGCTGCTTGATACAGGCATTTAGGGCCGTTTTTAGAGACGGTCGAGGGGTGCCACCGCACGGGGCGCATCACATCAACAAGCAAAAGGGGGCGCTGGTCAGTGGTGTATACAGCTGATCAGCAGCAGGGCCAGGACACAACTAATGAGCGCTTCCATTGTGAAAGTGCTCATTAGTAAAGGAGGCTGAAGGAACAGTGAGTACAGCGCTCCCAGCACTATCTGTACACTCACCACTGGCCCTCTTCTCTATGGCTGCAGTATTTTCGGGGATAGAGCAGCCTGTGCAGTGTGTGAGGGAGGAGGGAGGGCCTGTGTGAGTGCGTCAGGCAAGGAGGCGGGGCCAGTGTGAGAAGAGGACAAGGCACTGAGGGCTGTGTGGAACGATATGAGGGAGGAGGAGGGGCTTATCTGGGGAGGAGTCAGGCAGCTGACCTGTGAGGAACTTTCTTCACAGTGAGTACAAACTATAATGTAAATGTGCTGGAACCTGTGCATGAGGATCAGTGTATGAAGAGGGAAGGGAGGGAAGGGAGGGGAGAGGAGGGGGGCGGGGGCAGCAGGGGGCTGCTTAGTACATGAGGGGAGATGCTGTGGAGGATGGGGGTGCTCAGTACATAAGGGGAAATGCTGTGGAGGATGGGGGTGCTTAGTGTATGAGGGGAGATGCTGTGGAGGATGGGGGTGCTCAGTGTATGAGGGGAGATGCTGTGGAGGATGGGGGTGCTTAGTGTATGAGGGGAGATGCTGTGGAGGATGGGTGTGCTCAGTGTATGAGGGGAGATGCTGTGGAGGATGGGGGTGTTCAGTGTATGAAGGGAGATACTGTGTGGGGGATGGGGGTGCTCAGTGTATGAGGGGAGATACTGTGTGGGGGATGGGGGTGCTCAGTGTATGAGGGGAGATACTGTGGATGATGGGGGTTCTCAGTGTATGAGGGGAGATACTGTGGAGGATGGGGTGCTCAGTGTATGAGGGGAAATACTTTGTGAAGGATGGGGGTGTTCAGTGTATGAGGGGAAGTACTGTGGATGATGGGGGTGTTCAGTGTATGAGGGGAGATACTGTGGTGGCACTAGTGCTGCACTATGTCTTGGCAGCGCACAGCTCCAGGATGTATTGCACATAGGGGGTTATAGGGGGCGACAGGGGTCTGAATAAATTTGAGGCCTGTATAAATTTGTGGGATGATCTGTATGAATTTGGGGGTTGTTCTAGGGTCTGAATGGATTTGGGGCTGACTTGGGGTCTAATCTGGGGTCTGTATGAATTTGGGGGCTGATCTGGAATCTGGATTAATTTTGAGATCTGGTCTGGAGGTTTATCCAGCCATGTAAAATTCATTTTCTAAAACTGATTTGAATGTGATAATGAAAGTAGTGACACATCTCTGATCCCTGCTGCACTCCTTCCACTACTTCCCGTGTCCTCGCTGGTCCATGTACTTCTATGTCCCCCTCCACTGAGACATGAGACCACTGCAGCCAGTGATTGAGAAGTGAGCGGTGGGATCTACTTTACGCCTTGCCTTAAAGAGTAACTAAACTTTTCATTAAGTATTTGGTAAAATGTCCTAAATGCCCTAATTATACTTTTTGTAATATACTTTATTAATGCATTCTTTTTGTAATATACGGTACTTTATTAATGCATTTTGAATTCTTAATAGAGTTTTCCCTCAGTAAAGCGCACCTTTCCCTGCGTGCTTAAAATCCACTTTTCTTTTATTATTTTATCAAGTTCTCAGCAGTTTTAAAGTAAACTAATGTAGGCACATGGGGCGGCAACGGGCATAGTATTGGTGGACACTACAGGGTGGCAGTTTTAAAAGGGGCAACTACTGTACATAGGGGGTTATTTGCTATAGAGGGTCAGGGTGGACTGCAGAAACCAAAGTCTGCACTGGTCAGGGTGGACTGCAGAAAGCCAAAGTCAAAGGTATAAGCTGAATTCTCTGGTCCCTAATGCAAAATCTGTAACAGACCTCCTCTACCCTGTTCCATTTATTAATATTGGGGTCTTTTTATGTGGTAGAGGGGGCTGCGCACCCATGGCTGAAGACGTGTGCGCATGAGCTTCTGGAAACAAACTGAAAAGAAAAGGAAAGTGAACAAACTGAGATCTGTGGAGACGTCGCCTGTAAGTCACTGGGTTTACCTTGGGTAACTGATTCTTTTAAAATGTGTTTTAATCTCTTTATTAGAAAGTAAGATCACTTTAAAAGTGAATGGAGGGGGGGGGGGGGCGCTTTTGTATTGTTCGCCCTGTTGTCAAAATTCCCTAGAAACTGCCCTGCAGGCATTAACAGGGTTTATTACAAGGAAATATTTCTACAGTGTGTCTTATTTGCCCTTGTGCGGTGCAGTCTTATGTTGTAAATCCCTTTTTGCCGTGTATTAGTGGCAAAAGAAAAATAATTTTGCCATTCAGCAGTGTAGTTATATGTTGAAAAGCCTTTTGTGGAGTGTATAAGTGGAAAAAAAAAGGGCCTATTTTTCGTTCAGCGGTGCAGTTATATGTTGTAAAACCCTTTTTGCTTATTAGCTTATTAGCCATTGTTTGGTGAAGTGAGAAAATTACAGACTTTTCTGAGGTGTTTTAATTTCCTTTATTTATTTATTTATTTGATCTAACACTCTATGGGTCACTCTGTGGTCTCCTCAAGTTGCGGCCACCTCCACACTATGTCACCTTGCCACTCTGTGGTCTCCTTATACTGTTGCTGCCACCTCCACTCTGTCATTGTGCCACTCTGTGGCTTACTGATGTTGCCGTCACCTCCACACTCTTTCATTCTGCCGCTCTGTGGCCTCCTGATGTAGCCGCTACCTCCAGACTCTGTCATTGCACCACTCTGTCGTCTCCTCAAGCTGCTTTCACCTAACCACTATGGCATTGTGCCACTCTGTGGACTTCTCATGCTGTTCCCACCCTCCCCACTTTATGACTGGTCCACTGTTTTGCCTTTCGGCCTGGCTGACATCATAATTTATTTGACTTTTCTTCTGATCTGTCAGAAGGAAAAATGAGATGCACAACAGATCCCGTCTGTGTAGCAGCTGTAAGGCCTGTGTGGTCCCATCAGAATTGACTTACAATTTGGTAGCCAACAGCAGGAGTGGGTACAAAACACAGAAGACATGCAAATATTCCATTCATGTGTCATCTCTGTTTTAGATCCACTCCTGTTTTTTGGGGGGGTTTTAGCAATACTGATGGATTATTGACCAAATGCTGACCAAATGAAGGTGTATGATCCACAGACAGGATTCGTTTTTTCAGGGGGTTACGGTGCTGACGCATCAGGTGAAGGGCAAATTAATCAGTGACGTCAACACAAACTTACTGCTGACACCCTCTCCACTCAATCGAGTGGGGGGGGGGGTTTCTATTTGTATAATCGTTTAAAAGAACAGGTTCTGTAGACATCATATGTGGAATGAGCTGCTGACGGTGTAAAAGGAGTGCGCTTCTTCTTTACACTAATATCGACCTGTAAGGCTGAGTTTATACTTGAGCCAGGAAATAGCCGTGTTTTAACGTGATTTGCCACAAATAAAATTCGTACCGAAGCGAATCTTTTCGGAAAACTCTGATGAGTGATGAGTGAGCATGCTCGGCCGAATATATGTTCGGCTCGAGCATCGCTATGCTCAGCACATGGTGACAGCTGCATGTGCTCTAGCGTAATGCTCGAGTCTCCGCTCACAGGTTTTGTGGGTTTTAAACAGCCAATAAAGGTGCAGGTAAGTACTGTCCTCACTGTAATGCCAGTAGCCGTGTTGGCTGCTGGCATTACAGTGATTGGCTGGCCGGAACGAGTGATTGGGTGCTATATAGCACCTGATTACACATGTTCGGCTCAGACGTAGACAGACGTAGACAGGGAGAGGAGAGTGTAGGAAGGGAAAGACAGAGTAGGGAGTGAAGTTTATATTCTGAGAAAGCTTCTCCAAGACCCAAAAGTCGTTGTAAGGACTACTGTGAGTGTGTGCGTATTTTAGAGCAGCAATCTATTGACCTCCTGCAGTCTCAGGGACAGTGCTTCGGAATGAACAGAAGAGAGAGAAATTTGCTGTTTTTACTAAGATAAGCTTTTCAAAGACTCCAAAATCCTTTTAAGGACTACTGTGTATGTATGACAGCAGCAAGATATTTTTATTTTATACCTATTAGTGACATATACTGTACATCATCCGCAGACTGTGTCTTTAATAATCTGGGCCACATCTAGTGTCCATAGTGTGTGGCTTTGTGTAAAAAATGCTAAGCTACATCTGCAAACAGTGTCTATATTACAAATTTCAATCATCTGGGCCTAATATATAGTGTCCCTAATCTGTGGTGTTCTGTAACCAATACTGTGCTACAACTGAAAACATTGTCTGTATAGCAAATTCCAAAAATCTGGGCCCAATATAGTGTCCATATTCTGTGGGTTTCTGTGACATATACTGTCCTGCATCCGAAAACAGTGTCTGTATTGCAAATTCCAATAATCTGGGCCTAATATAATGTCCCTGATCTGTGGTGTTCTGTAACCAATACTGTACTAAACCAGAAAACAGTGTCTGTATAGCAAATTCCAATAATCTGGGCCTAATACAGTGTCCATATTCTGTGGCTTTCTGTGACATATACTGTCATTAATCCGAAAAGAGTGTCTGTATTGCAAATTTCAATAATCTGGATGTAATATAGTGTCCATATTCTGTGGGTTTCTGTGACATATACTGTCCTGCATCCGAAAACTGTGTTTAGCGGACAGTAAAACAATCTGCCCCACATCTATTGACAAAACTATTAATATGAAGAAGGCGAGCACTAATGGACGGGGGGTTGGCATGATGCTGATGGTGCAAGCAGAGACCATGGCCCTGGGAGCAATGAAATTGTGCCTGCTGCCAGTGCACCAGAAAAAAAAAAAATCCACCATGCCCAGCTTCATGTCCAACTTAGCTGGGCAGCGCAGGACAACACTGTCCAAGTCGGACCAATACGAACAGTTGGTCAGTTGGATTGCTGAAGATAATGCTTCCACTCGGTTAACCACCACCCTCTCTTCCACCAGGTCCAGTCTCTGTAGCCAAGAGGCTGGTACAATTCAGGATTCACTGAATGACATTATCATTAAATGACTGTATTGCAATAATATTCATTGAACAATGGCCACTGTATAATAGTATTATTGATCATTGAATAATGTTAAACATTGAGGAAAGAATAAAATTAAGATAATTGTAGAAAAAAAAAGACTTGTCAGAGAATAGAGCCTTTACATCACACATGCTATAGCACCTATTGCTGTCAACATGAGAAAAATAACGGGAAGAAAAACTAAACTGTAGTAATTCTAACATAAAGGGGTAATTTGTCAACATAAATATTCAAATATAAGACATTCTGGGCCTTAAATAATTGCAATTAATTTTTTTCATAATATCAAGACAATATTCTCTCCTCCTTTTGAATAATGTTTAGTATTGTGTCAATAGAAAAGATCAGCTAATTAGATGGATCATGTGTACCAGAATCCAAAACTAGGTTTTTAATGATATAGTAGTTGTAATTTGGCCAGAAATTTGACAATTTACACTCGAAAAATGTGTAAGAAATGTAAATCTTGTGTGCTACATAAGACAGGTAGAATAATTATCAATGACAGATAAAGTGTACATACATGAACTGTGGATCCTACCTGTCAGATAATGCTAATGCATAAAGATGAAGATACAGAATTTTGCTAAAACATGCAGAAAATCATGAACATTATGGGTAACTTGGAGTATGGAGTAATTGCGCATTATGAACTTGCTTATATTGGCTACAGATGGATCCGTTTTCAACTTGACTGTGATATGTCACAGATGGGGTTGAGTGAACCAAAGTGCACAAAGTGGAATTCAATCCGAATTTCAGGGAAAATTTGATTTTCTCTGAATGGCGCAAAAAAAAAATCATACTTACCTCATCAGTTTGAGCGCAAAGTGTTGGCCGCTGCCATCTTGATTGAAGATCTTGCACAAAATCCCATACGTGGTGACATATGATGTCACCACATCGGCCAACGTAATGACGTCATCATAGCTCGGATGAGATCTTCAATCAAGATGGCAGTAGGCGGGTATTCACGATCAAATAGTTGAGGGTAAGTATGATTTTATTATTATTGTTTTATTTTATCTGTATGAACGTGGTATCTGAAGGGTATAATGACAGAAGGGGGAGGGGAGCGTAATCGCTGCTCCCTGTCCCTGCAACCACTACTCACAAAGAAATGCATTTCGTACATCATAAAGCAGATTTATTTTTGTAAAATTCTATGAAGCAGCCAAATCAAATTTTTCAAAACTTCACTCATCACTAGTCATAGCATAACATTGCTTATCAATATGTAATTTAACTCCTGCAGAATCCCTTGAATTTTTTATTTTTATTATGTACTGTTTGAATACTTATAGCTACAAATTTAATATATTTATTTATGAACTCTTTTTGACCTTGACAATATTTTTAAAGGGGCTATCCAGGAATTGATAATGGTGACTGATCCTCGGGATAGGTCATACTGTGATTATCACATCAGCAGGGGTCCGAGGACTGGCACCCCCACTGATCAGCTGTTCCAGGGAACTACTGCACATACTGGAGCTCTGTTGAGCACAGTATGCTCCTTACAGCTTTCCAAGCACAATACTGTATCATAGATTGTATTGCGGTTGTGCTTGGTATTGCAGCTCAGCTCCATTGACTTGAATGGGGTTGAGCTGCACCTAGGCCATGTGACTGATGTATGGTGATGTCCCATGGCCTAGGTAGAGGCTGTGGTGCTCACGGAGCACTGTCCTCTTCTAACAGCGTCCCAGGTGTTAGACTCCCGCTGATCTGATATTGATGACCTATCCAGAGGATAGTAGAATAAAAAATAAAAAATAATAGTAGACTAAGTTCATATTTGCTGTTATTTGCGCTAAAAGCGTTTCTTGTCACATTTCACTACAATACGAGAAAAATAGACGAAGTTCACATTTGCTACTATTTGCACTAAAAGCGTTTATTGCCATATTTCTAGAGAAAAAGAGAAAAATAAACTAAGTTCATATTTGCTGTTATTTCCGCTAAAAGCGTTTATTGTCATATTTCAGTACAATACGAGAAAAATAGACCCAGTTAACATTTGGTTTTATTTGCTCTGAAAGCGTTTATTGCCATATTTTACTTCAGTACGACAAAAATAGACGCAATTGACATTTGGTGTTATTTGCGGTAGAAGTGTTTCTTTGATACTTCACTAAAATATGCAAAAAATAGACACAGTTCACATTTGGTGTTATTGGCGCTAAAGACGTTTCTTGTCATATTTCACTACAATAAGCAAAAAATAGACGCAGTTCACATTTGGTGTTATTTGTGCTGAAAGCTGTTATTGCCATATTTCACTACAATGCGAGAAAAATAGACACAGTTCACATTTGGTGTTATGTGATCTAAAAACGTTTCTTGCCATATTTTAGTAGAAAAAGAGAAAAATATACGCAGGAGCAGTACCAGCTCCATCAGCAGCAGCCGGAGTCTAGAATCACTGATGAGTAGCTTTATTCACCCGCATAATGAAGAAACTACTCACCAGCAGCAGCAGGTAGACCTGGAGCAGGACTTGAACCAGCAGGTGGTGGCATACTTGGACAGCACCCTGCCACCCCACATTGAAGATCCGCTGGACTACTGTGTAGCCAAACTGTATTTGTGGCCGCAACTAGCAGAGTTTGCCCTGGAAAAGCTGTCCTGCCCGGCCAGTAGTGTGGCATCAGAGCTAGTATTTAGTGCGGCAGGGGCCTTAGAGAACTCGCCTGTACACCTAAAATATGAGGAGACTGACGAGAGAGTGACCTCTGTCAAGATGAATTAGGCATGGATCAGCCAGGATTTCCAACCACCAATTCCTGATGCATCAGACTAGATTATCCATGGTGCCACACCAACAGAAGAAACCGTTTTCTTCTGACTACCTGCCTCAACTACTACTTTGATGCTGCAACCCACCTGATGCCACGCATCTGATGTCAAGAGCTCCTTATTTCAACCACCTTCGTCAGCGGGTACTGGTATTGCTACCCACCGCCCCACTCTGTTACCGGGTTACTTTCAGGTCTCCTGATGCAGCTGCTTTTGACATCTCCAAAATATGTCACCTTTCCACTCTGTGGTAACCTCCTGCTGCTGTCATCTCTACACTATGTCACCTTGCCACTCTGTTATCCTCCTGATGTGGCTGCTGCTGCCAACTCCACACTGTGTCAACTTTACCCTCTGTGGTCTCCTCATGCTGTTGCTGCCATCTACATACTATGTCAACTTGCCACTCTCTGGTGTCTTCATGCTGCTGCTGCTGCTACTGCCATCTCCAAACTATGTCACCTTGCCACTCTGTGGTCTTCTCCTGCTGCTGCCATCTCCATAATAAGTCACTTTGACAGTATTTGGTCTCCTCATGCTGCTGCCGCCATCTCCACACTATTTCACCTTGTCACTCTGTGGGATCCAGCTGCTGCCATCTCCTCACTATGTCAACTTGCTACCCTGTGGTCTCCTCAAGCTGCTGCCCTCTCCACACTGTGTCAACTTGCTACCCTGTGGTCTCCTCAAGCTGCTGCTGCCATCTACACACTATGTCAACTTGCCTCTCTGTGGTATGCTCATGCTGCTGCTGCCATCTACACACTATGTCAATTTGCCAATCTCTGGTCTCCTTATGCTGCTGCTACTTCTACTGTCATCTCCAAACTATGTCACCTTGCCACTCGGTGGTCTCTTCCTGCTGCTGCCATCTCCACACTATGTAACCTTACAACTCTGTGGTCTCCTCCTTCTGCTGCCATCTCCACAATATGTCACTTTGACAGTCTGTGGTCTCCTCATGCTGCTGCCTCCATCTCCACACTATTTCACCTTGCCATTCTGTGGGATCCTGCTACTGCTGCTGCCATCTCCTCACTATGTCAACTTGCCACTCTGTGGTCTTCTCAAGCTGCTGCTGCCATCTACATCCTATGTCAACTTGCCACTCTGTGGTATGCTCGTGCTGCTCCTGCCATCTACACACTATGTCAACTTTGTGCGATCTGGTGGCTGCCTACTCCAGACTCTGTCATTGGGCCACTCTGTGGTCTCCTCATGCTGCTTCCACCTCACCACTATGTCATAGGTCCACTCTTTGGACTTCTCATGCTGTTCTGACCCTCCCCACTTCATGACTGGTCCACTATTTTGGCTTTAGGCCTGACTGGCATCATCATTTATTTGACTTTTCTTCTGATCTGTCAGAAAGAAGGAAGGAAAAATGAGACACACAATGGATCTTGTCTGTGTAGCAGCTGTGGGGCCTGTATGGTCCCATCAGAATTGGCTTATTATTTGGTAGCCAAAAGCAGGAGTCGGTACAAAACACAGAAGACATGCAAAAATTCCATTCCCATGTCATCTCTGTTTTAGATTCACTCCTGTCTTTTTTGGGCATTAGCAATACTGATGGATTATTGAGCAAATGCTGACTGAGTGAAGGCGTATGCTCCACTGACAGGATCCGTTTTTTTGTGGGTTATTGTTCTTAGGGATCAGATAAATGGCAAATTAATCAACAACGTCAACACAAACTTACTTCTGACAACCTCTCCACTCTGTCGAGGGGGCTCTACTTGTATAAGCATTTAATAGAACAGGTTCTATGTAGAATCAGCTGACCAGGGTGTAAAAGGAGTGTGCTTCTTCTTTACACTAACATCGACCTGTAAGGCTGAGTTAATACTTGAGTTATTTGGTCAGTTTTAGCCCCGTGACTGCCCAACTAAGTGAAGTGTGCAGTATGATTCTAATAGTGATGCCCGTCATCTGCTTGTCATTCTGACTGACAGCATTATTTCACTACCCCAGCACATTCCCTATGCATGTTCCTGCAAGGCACAATTTTCTACACCCATATAAAGGCTCTATGCAGCCTGGAAATAGCAGTTTTTATTGCGATTCACTGCAAAAATATTCGTTTCAAAGCAAATTTTTTTGGAAAATACGGTGAAGCGGTTGAATCAAATTTTTGAGAAATTCGCTTATCTTTAGTTACTGTTAGAGATGAGCGAACACCTGGATGTTCGGGTTCGAGAGGTTCGGCCGAACTTCCGGAAAATGTCCGGGTTCGTGATCCGAACTCAACCCGAACTTCATCCCGAACCCGAACCCCATAGAAGTCAATGGGGACCCGAACTTTTGGGCACTAAAAAGGCTGTAAAAGACACCCAGAGGGATAATATACCGCAATAAACGCATTGCGATTACAACTTTGAGCTAACGATCACCATGGGAACGCCTCCTCCAGTAGAATGTACTGTCTGATCTGAGAATTAAGTTGAAATCGCAATGCGATTCTTATATATTTGCTTAATCGCATTGCGATTTCAACTTAGCATTGCTAAATAATTCCATCCATATCGTTAACTTACTGAGTCAGTAAGTTAACGAATATGGATGGAATTATTTAGCAATGCTAAGTTGAAACGGCAATGCGATTAAGCAGATATATAATAATCGCATTGCGATTTCAACTTAATTCTCACATCCGACAGTACATTCTACTGGAGGAGGCGTTCCATGGTGATCGGTAGCTCAAAGTTGTAATCGCAATGCGATTAAGAATACATAAGAATCGCATTGCGATTCCAACTTTTAGTACTCAACTTTTAAAATCGTACACCACTTTAAGTTCCAAAGTTGCAATCGCGTTCGAATAGAACTTAAAGCTGTCTCTTAGTCAGTTTTAGTATTGGTGTGCTGTAATAGAAGTTACATTCGTACGCGAATATAACTTAGAGCAATACAGTCAACTTTACACTGTTAGTTTTATTATCGCGATAATACAACTATTCAAGAATCGTGTACGTGCGTCTGTACGTGTGTGCGTTACCTCGCACACTATTCTATTTTGCCAGCCACAGCTGAAACCACTGATTTATGGTATTGCTATTTTGGCAATTGAATTTAACCCCAAAAAATAATCTATCCTTTGCCAGACAGCAGACAGTATTATACTTGTCTAGCCAAAGCTGAAACACCAGATTTAGGGGATTGGTATTTGGGCAATTGTATTTAACCCCTTAATAAAATATAGAAATTTCTTTCCTGAGTTTCTAGGGGTGACAATTAGCACAGCCAAGCCCCTGATGTAGAGATATAGCAAAAAAAAAAAAACTAGTATTGATGGATTGATGGACTTGGTGGCAGCTTCTTCTGGCGCACCACAAGTCACAAAATGGCCGCCGATCAACCCAGAAAATAAGTGACAGAAAAACGCTCTGTGCAGCCTAAAAACCAGCGAGCAAGTAACTAGCAGAAGTTCAATGATTCTCAGCTGTAAATCGATCCGTTCATTAGGTGCTGTTGCTGACTTTAACCTGCCTAATCTCGCCCTGATAGAAGCTGCGTCCTCTCCCTACACTAATCAGAGCAGTGTGACGTGCAGCGCTACGTGACTCCAGCTTAAATAGAGGCTGGGTCACATGCTGCACTTGGCCAATCACAGCCATGCCATTAGTAGGCATGGCTGTGATGGGCTCTTAGGGCAAGAAGTAAAATGCTAACTGATTGGCTGCTGTGCAGCCCTTCAGAAAGCGGGAAGAAATCGACGAACACCGGACCCGAACCCGAACTTTTTTGAAAATGTCCGGGTTCGGGTCCGTGTCACGGACACCCCAAAATTCGGTACGAACCCGAACTATTCTCGAACTGTTCGCTCAACACTAGTTACTGTATCCCCCCAAAAAATTTGAATATTAGTGATCAAAAATTGTATGTGCCCCAACAATAGTACCAGTAAATACTACAATTCATCGACCAGAAACAAATCTTCAGCTCTTCAGGCAGAAATATAAAAAAAAAAAAAACATTTTAACTGTCAGAAAATGGCAATACAAAGACAAATAGTTTTTTTTTAAAGGTTTTATTTTAAGTAAGTAAGGGGGGGGGGTTTCTGCAAAAAATTTGCTGTGTGGCCCAGTCAGTTCTAGCTACACCCCTTATACCAATATAACAGTACAGTGAAATTAAGAGTCTGTTCACTTCTCTTTCCGCTGTACGTCAAAACACATACGTTTGTGAACAGAAAAAGGTATGCAAAGGTATGGTTTGAAGTACTCTTAGACTGTACTTGAGCAAACACACTTCAAATGCATAAACTGGAAGGCGATACATTTCTATCCGTTAAATGTATCCATTTTTATCCAGATTCTTCCTACTTTCTTTGATACATTTCAAATTTTGATTTAAAACAACAAAGGCTTAAAACACAGAAACATATTGAAACGTATGCATATTGTTTTGTCTTCATACACGTTCACACAGTGTGCAGTCTGACATTCAGCATAAACCTTTCCTGTCTTCCAAAAAAGAGGACTGTTCTTTGTAGTCTAACTTGTCTATTGGTAAACAGTATTTGATTGGTAAAACTACAAGAGTACAAAAAAACATGAATAAGTATATAGAAACATAGAAACATAGAAAGATAGAATGTGTCGGCAGATAAGAACCATTTGGCCCATCTAGTCTGCCAAATATGTTGAATACTATGGATAGCCCCAGGCCCTATCTTATATGAAGGATGGCCTTATGCCTATCCCATGCATGCTTAAACTCCTTCACTGTATTTGCAGCTACCACTTCTGCAGGAAGGCTATTCCATGCGTCCACTACTCTCTCAGTAAAGTAATTCTTCCTGATATTACTTTTAAACCTTTGCCCCTCTAATTTAAAACTATGTCCTCTTGTAGCAGTTTTTCTTCTTTTAACCCCTTAAGGACCCATGACGTATGGGTACGTCATGGGTCCGATCCCTAAGTATGGCGCCCGCTCCTGCCCTCTGTGGGCGCGATCGCTGCGGGGGTCCGGCTGTTTCCTGTAGCTGACCCCCGCGGCTAATGATTGCGGCCGGCAGCGATGCCGATCGCAATCATTTAACCCCGCAGATGCCGTGGTCAATCCTGACCACGGCATCTGCGCGCGCTAAAACCGAAAGTAAAACTTTCGGCAGCTCTCCGGCTCCCCCTAGTGGTGATCGGGAGAATCGGAGCGCTGTAAGGGATAGCCTCAAGCCTTTCATTCAGCATGAGGCTATCACTTACTATTTCCTATGGAGCCCTTGTTAGCAATAGGGCTTCATAGGAAAGTAGTAAAATCCTCATAAACTCCAATACAAGTGTATTGGAGTTTATGTTAGAAGCAATCAGATGACTGATTTATACAGTGTAAAAGAAAAATAAAAGAAATAAAAAAAAATAAAAAAAAAAATAAAAAAAACCTAAAAATTCAAATCACCCCCCTTTCCCCAAAATTAAAATAAAATAATAATTTTTTTTTAAAAAATACACATCATGGGTGTCATAATGTGCGAAAACGCCCGTGGTATAAAAATATAAAAATATATTCCCCATACGGTAAACAGAAAAACTGAAAAAAGTGCCCAAATGGCGGATTCGCCATTTTTGAACGCTTCATTTCCTCAAAAAAAATTTAATAAAAAGTGATCAAAAAGTCCTACACACCCCATAATGGTATCAACTAAAAGTTCAGATCGCCCCGCAAAAAATAAGCCCCCATACAATGCCACTTAATTACAAAAAAGTTATAGGGGTCAAAATATGGCGACAAAAATAACAAAATAAAATATTTCCCACTTTTGAATTTTTTTTCACTATCAAAACGCAAGTAAATCTATACATATTGGGTATCGCCGGATTCGTACTGACCTGTAGAATAAAACTAAATGGTCAGTTTTATCACACATCAAACGTCGTAATTTAAAAACCCGTAAAATTGTGGTAGAATTGTTTTTTTTTTGCAATTTCACCCCATTTGGAATTTTTTTCCCGCTTCCCACTACATCGTATGCAATATTAAATGGTGGCGTTGGAAAGTACAACTTGTCCCGCAAAAATAAAGCCCTCATATGGCCATGTGAACGTAAAAATAAAAAAGTTATGGCTCTCGGAAGGCATGGAGCGCAAAACGAAAATGCAAAAATGAAAAAACCCCGAGTCCTTAAAGGGTTAAATATTCTCTCCTCTTTTACCGTGATGATTCCCTTTATGTATTTAAAAGTTTCTATCATATCCCCTCTGTCTCTTCTTACTTCCAAGCTATACATGTTAAGGTCCTTTAACCTTTCCTGGTAAGTTTTGTCCTGCAATCCATGTACTAGTTTAGTAGCTCTTCTCTGAACTCTCTCCAAAGTTTCAATATCCTTCTGCAGATATGGTCTCCAGTACTGCACACAATACTCCAAATGAGGTCTCTCTAGTGCTCTGTAGAGCAGCACGAGCACCTCCCTCTTTCTACTGTTAATGCCTCTCCCTATACACCCAAGCATTCTGCTGGCATTACCTGCTGCTCTATGACATTGTCTGCCCACCTTTAGGTCGTCTGATATAATGACCCCTAAATCCCTTTCCTCAGATACTGAGGTTAGTACTGTATCACTGATTTTATATTCTGCTCTTGGGTTTTTACGCCCCAGGTGCATTATCTTGCACTTATCGACATTAAATTTTAGTTGCCAGATTTTTGACCATTCCTCTAGTTTTCCTAAATCCTTTTCCATTTGGTGTATCCCTCCAGGAACATCAACCCTGTTACAAATCTTTGTGTCATCAGCAAAAAGACACACCTTACCATTGAGGCCTTCTGCAATTTCGCTGATAAAGATATTAAACAATATGGGTCCCAGAACAGATCCCTGAGGTACCCCACTGGTAACAATACCATGGTCTGAATATACTCCATTGACTACAACCCTCTGTTTTCTGTCCTTCAGCCACTGCTTAATCCATTCAACAATATGTGAGCCCAAGCTCAAAGACTGCAGTTTATTGATAAGCCTTCTATGTGGGACGGTATAAAATGCCTTACTAAAGTCCAGATAAGCGATGTCTACTGCACCTCCGCCATCTATTATTTTAGTCACCCAATCAAAAAAGTCAATAAGATTAGTTTGACATGATCTCCCTGAAGTAAACCCATGCTGTTTTTTATCAATCAACCCATTGGTTTTTAGATGTTCCACAATCCTCTCCTTGAGTATGGTTTCCATTAATTTCCCCACTATTGATGTCAGGCTTACTGGCCTATAGTTGCCTGATTCCTCTCTACTACCTTTCTTGTGAATTGGCACAACGTTTGCTAATTTCCAATCTTCTGGGACGACACCTGTTACCAGTGATTGGTTAAATACATCTGTTAATGGTTTTGCTAGTACACCTCTAAGCTCTTTTAATAGCTTTGGGTGTATCCCATCAGGCCCCTGTGATTTATTTGTATTAATTTTGGACAGCTGACTTAGAACCTCTTCCTCTGTAAAGACACATGCATCAAAGGATTCATTAGTCTTCATCCCTAACTGAGGTCCTTCTCCTTCATTTTCCTTTGTAAAAACTGAACAGAAGTATTCATTGAGGCAGTCAGCTAGTTCTTTATCCTCTTCCATACACCTTCCTTCTTTTGTTTTTAATTTGGTAATTCCTTTTTTTAATTTCCTTTTTTCATTTATGTATCTGAAGAATGTCTTATCACCTTTTTTCACTGACTGAGCTAATTTCTCTTCTGCCTGAGCTTTAGAAGCTCTTATAACTTGCTTGGCCTCTCTCTGCCTCATCTTATAGATTTCCGGTCATCCTCGTTTTGGGTGTTTTTATACTTACTAAATGCCATCTTTTTTTTTTTAATAATTTTGGCCACTTCTGCTGAGTACCACAGTGGTCTCTTCCTTTTTGCCTTTACTGACAAGCCTAATGCACTTTTCTGTTGCCTTCAGTAGTGCCAATTTTAAGTAGTCCCATTTCTCTTGGACTCCATTGAAATTGTTCCAGTCTGATAGGGACTCGTATACCACTGATCTCATTTTAGAAAAGTCTGTTTTCCGAAAATCTAAAACTTTTGTTTTTGTGTGGAGTGACTCAGTCACTGTACTTATAGTAAACCTCACTGACTGGTGATCACTGGATCCTAAGCTTTCCCCTACAGTGATATCAGATACCAAATTGCCATTTGTGAACACCAAATCTAAAATGGCCTCCTTCCGGGTTGGCTCCTCAACTACTTGCTGTAGAGATAATCCCAGTAGGGAATTTAGAATGTCTGTACTCCTGGCAGAACTAGCTATTTTGGTTTTCCAGTTTTTATCAGGAAGATTAAAGTCTCCCATAATGACAACTTCCCCTTTCAATGTCATTTTAGCCATTTCCTCAACTAGTAGATCATCCAATTCTTTGACTTGGCTTGGTGGTCTGTATATGACACCTACACGAGTTACCTTATGATTACCAAGCTGCAACGTAACCCAAACTGACTCTAAATTGGTTTCGCTGGCTTCTATTAGATTAGATTTTATGCTATCTTTCACATATAGGGCCACCCCACCCCCTCTCTTGCCTTCTCTGTCTTTCCTATATAGAGAGAACCCAGGTATTGTTATGTCCCAGTCATTACTCTCATTGAACCATATCTCAGTAACAGCCACTAAATCTATATTCTCAGATGCCATTACAGACTCAAGTTCGTTGATCTTATTCCCTAAACTACGAGCATTTGTAGACAAGACTCTCAGCTTGTCATTTCTTATCCTATCAGCTCCTGGCATCTTCTGGCATTGTTTTTTCGGGGGGCAGCCGAACTGATGGATTGTCTCTTTTGTGCCCCCCTTTCCTAGTTTAAATGTTCCTTAGCAAAAACTTTGAACTGTTCACTGAGGACATTTGTTCCCTTGAGAGAAAGATGCAAACCATCTTTCTTGTACAGTTCTTTTCCATTCCAGCTAGAGCCAACATGAGAGACAAAGCCAAATCCCTGGTTCAAACACCATTCACCGAGCCATACATTGAATTCCTTAATACGCAACTGCTTGTCATGCTGACGGTTATGCACAGGCAGAACTGCAGAGAATGAGACAGTCGATGCAATCTCCCGTATATCATTACCAAGTGTGTGAAAATCTTCCTTCACCTTTGAAACTTCATTGCAAGCCAGATCATTTGTCCCAATATGGACAATAACATCCACCTCCTTTTCCATTTTTGCTTGCTTAATAATGTTAAGGATACGTCATCTGTCCCTGCTGGCAGTAGCACCAGGGAGACATCTCACAAAACCATTTTCATCAAACTTCACACCTCTTATGATAGCCTATACTGTAACATTTGCATAACACTGAAGTACATGGTAAAATGGCTGCCTAACATAGGACTATATGTCTAACATCTAACCGTTATAACAACTCCCCTACGTAAAAATGATAATTAGCTAAACAGATCTGCACTGCAACAAACAATATCCCTGAAACAAAGGTAGATCTCTCACCAGAAATGCTTTCACATGGATGGTGGCGTTTCATAAGGAGATATGCAGAAGGACAGCTCTGCTGATGTGTCCTGGAGACTGGAGATTAGAAACTTCTCTTTCCCATAATGCTTTGCACCACCCACAATGCAACAATTTAACAGCGCTAGACCGCTATAACAACACTTATCTCTACAGAAATACCTAAACTGAGGCAGACATGATTTGTAATCATTTTCCCTTACCCTGCTGGGCAAAGCACAAATCCATCAAACTTATACGGTATGTTAAAAAAAGGATAGATAACAACAGAATATAATATGTGTTATATATTTGTTTTACTGTATGTCTACAGGTATCTGCCTGATATACAGTAAAAATGAGATGCGAGCAGGTCCTTAAGTAAGTAGCAAACAAAAATTGTTAAATTACACAGAAAATATTTTATATTTTTCAAAGTAGTCCCCTTTTGCCTGGCTGACAGCTTTAAAAAATTCTTAGTGTTCTCCTAATCATCTTTATGAGGTAGTCACTTGTAAAGGTTTTTAATTAACAGTTATACCTAGTTAATCTGTGGAATTTATTGCCTTTATAGTGTGTATGAAGCAATCATTTGGTTTGTGCAGAGTTAGGATTGGTATATAGGGGGACATTTATTAAGAGTAGACCAGCATTTTAGTCGCGGTCTTAATAAGGCCCTGCACTGGTGGTGGATCCCCTGGAGTTATGAAGGGGCACCGGTTTCTTCATAACTTTGGTGGATTCACCGCCGTTACTAAATGTAAAACAGCTCCCTTGCAAGAATCACTCAACTAACTAAACAAAAACAATAATCCATTATTACCACGGGCCAGTTTTCACCTTCCTGCCCAGGCCATTGTTTGAAAATCTGACTTGTCACTTAATGTGGTAATAAATTTGGAACACTTTTATTTATCCAAGCCTTTCTGAGAATGTTTTCTCGGGACACATTGTAGTTCACGATAGTTATAACGATAAGTCATTTGAGTCAATATATTTTACCTTTATTTATGAAAAAATCCCAAATTTACTAAAAAAAAATTTTTATTCACAATTTTCAAAATTTCTGTTTCTCTGCTTTTAAAACAGAAAGTGATACCTCATAAAATATGTATCACTTAACATTCCCCATATGTCTACTTTCTGTTGGCATCATTTTTTAAACATCATTTTACTTTTTAGGACGTTAGAAGGCTTAAAAGTTTAGAAGCAAATCTTGAATTTTTTCAGAAAATTTCCAAAACCCACTTTTTAAGGACCAGTTCAGGTCTGAACTAACTTTGTGAGGATTACATAATAGAATCTACCCAAAAATGACCCCATTGTAGATCCCTCAAGCTACTCAAAATTGATTTTACAGGTGTTCCACATTTTAAGTGTTCAACAAGAATTAAAGGAAAAGGGAGATGAAAATTCAAAATTTCACTTTTTGGCAGATTTTCCATTTCAATCAATTTTTTTCTTTAATACATCGAGGGTTAACTGGCAAACAAAACTCAAGATTTTGTACCCTGACTCTGCGGTTTACATAAACACCCCACATGTGGCTGTAAACTGATGTAAGGGCACACAGCAGGGCGCAAAAGAAAAGGAGTGCCATATGGTTTTTGGAAGGCAGATTTTGCTGATCTGGTGTTTAGATGCCATGTCCCATTTGAAGCCCCCCGATGCACCTTACAGTAGGAACTCCGAAAAAGTGACCCCATTTTGGAAACTAAGGGATAAGGTGCAAGTTATATTTAGTACTATTTTGGGGTACATATGATTTTTAATTGGTCTAAATCACATTTTTTGTAAGGCTAGGTAACCAAAAAATGGTTGTTTTGGCACAGTTTTAATTTTTTACAACATTTATCTGACAGGTTAGATCATGTGCTATTTTTATAGAGCAGATTATTACGGATGCAATGATATCAAATATGTCTACTTTCTTTGTTTGTTTGTTTCAGTTTTACATAATAAAGCATTTTTGAAAATAAAATTATGTTTTTGTGTCTGTATTTTCTGAGCACATTATTTTTTTTTATTTTTCTGCCGATCGTCTTGTGCAGGGGCTCATTTTTTGCAGAAAGAGTTGATGTCTTTTTTGCTACCATTTTTGGGTACATAAGTGTTTTTTGATCAATCATTGTTACACTTTATTGGGCAAGGTGACAAAAAAATTGGCAATTTTGGAACAGTTTTTATTTATTTATTTTTACAGCGTTCACCTGGGGAGTTAGCTCATGTGATATTTTTATAGAGCTGGTTTTTAAAGACGCGGCGATACCTAATATGTACACTTTATTTTATATCCATTTAGCACAATAATAGCAGTTTTGAAGCAAAAAAAAAACACATATTTTAGTGTTTCCATTGTTTGAGAGTGATAGCTTTTTTATTTTTTGACCGATTGTCTTAGGTAGGGTCTCATTTTTTGCGGGATGAGATGACGGTTAGATTGGTACTATTTTGGGGGGCATATGAATTTATGATTGGTTGGTGTTACAATTTTTGTGATATAAGGTGACAAAAATGGCATTTTCTATACAGTTTTTATTTTTTATTTTTTACGGTGTTCATCTGTGGGGTTAGGTCATGTGATATTTTTATAGAGCTGTTTTTTATGGATGCGGCTAAACCTAATATAAATACTTTTATATTTTATTTCACTTTAACACTATAATAACATATTTGAAACAAAAAAAATATGTTTTAGTGTCTGAGAGCTATAGTTTTTATATTTTTTGAGCGATTTTCTTATATTGGGGCTCATTTTTTGCGGCATGAGGTGATGGTTTTATTGGTATCATTTCATGGGACATACACCTTTTTGCTCGCTTGGTGTTGCACTTTTTGTCATGTAAGGTGACAAAAATGGCTTTTTTTTACACAGTTTTTAAAAGAGATTTTATGGTGTTTATCGGACAGGATAGAACATGTGATATATTTATAGAGCCGGTCGGTACGGATGTGGCGATACCTAATATGTGTGTTTTTTCTTTTTTTTCTATTTTTTATTACAAAATCAAGCGAATGAGGCATTCTTTTCTTTTTTCACTTTCTTTTACTTTATTTCTGATTTTAACTTTTGGGGGTTTGATTCCTCTGCAATGCATTACAATATATATGTATTATAATGCATTGTCTGTTAGTGTATGACGCTGAGTCATACACTAACAGGTTGCCTGAGGCTGGATCTAATGGGCACCCGTAGAAGGCAGGTCCCAATGCCGTTTAAGTCATTGGGCAGACTCTGCACGGCATCCATCTGCCTTCTCACCCGTCTGGTCCCCGCCACAGCAGCACGGGGACTCAATGGGATCCCTCCCCCTACACTAACCCCTTCTATGTCGTGGTCAGCGCTGACCATGGCATAGAAGAGGTTAATGCACCGTCATTGGTGTTTTCACCGATGCAGGCGCATACATCATTGATCTGGCTATCCGGAACAGCCGGTCCCCAGCAGCTGATCAGGTGGGCGCAGCTCCTGCACGGCCCGATCAGCGTGCCATAAGTACTAAGGCGCTGGGCAGCAAGTCACGTCCTGCTGCGCCGTACTATTACGGCGCTGGTCAGGAAGGGGTTAATACATAAAGGTTGGTCACATTTCCAGATTTGAAGCTATTCTCAAGTGCATTCATGAAAACCATCAAACACTATGATGAAACTAATCATGTGGACCCCCACAGGAAAGGAAGACCAAGAGACACCTCTGCTATACAGGATAATTCCATTAGAGTTACCAGCCTCAGAAACTGCAAATTAACAGCACCTAAAATTAAAGTCAAACAATGGTTAACAGAGATCAAGTACCAGACACATTTCAACATCAACTGTTTAGAGACTACTATGACAATCAGGCCTTAAAGGGGTTGTCTGCTTTTTACTGTGGATGCTATTTTCGTCAGGATAGGTCATCAATAAAAGATCGCTAGCGTTTGTTCAGCGTTTGATCAGCGATTTTCATAAGTGACGACAAACAAAATAGGGGTAAAAAAATAAAAATAAACAGGAGCAAGTTTTTGAATTGGTAGTTCATTATGGATGATAAACTAACAGATTTGGAGAACTTCTTTTATAGCCATGATTTTCACGGATCATGTTAAAAAGTTATATCCTGGCAAAAAATATGTTGACCCTTTCACCATTATTAGTTTACCCACACCTGAGAAATCTCTGTATTGACATACTATAAAAGGGGTTGTGCCACTAATATAAATGTATCCCAACCAACAGATATCGCTGTTATAGCTCACCATTTATCAAAACTGCTGTATTCTAATATTCTAATGTTATTAGCCTACCATTGCACCCTGTGGCAAATCTGTTTTGATATTCAGTTGCTGTTGGCCATGTCCTGCATTGGAGCCCTGTTATGTAGGACTCACAATTATCATAAGTGAGAACAAGGGGCATGGTTAGTGTCCCATGTCCTGCTAATATCAAGATACTTCTCACTTCCCTAATGCAAGATGGGACTGCAGACACATGACAAACCAGGAAGTAAGATTCAGGCATGGGGGATAAGAGAAAACTGCAAATGAGGTAAATTTAAAAACAAATAAAAAATCCAAATGAGGAATGGGACTAAGGAGTACTTGACTGAAATAACCCAAAAGTTATGAAAATGAAAAGTAGTTTACAGCACAAGCCCTTTAAAATGTCTTGCACCTTCATCCAATATCAACCCTTCCATATCAGTAACAACTTGTAATAATGGTGCTATGCGATAGCTAAAAGTGCTTATTTTGAATTTCTACACATGAGCCCTAACATTGGGGTAGACCTAAATGTCTTATGCTGCTGTAAGCTATTCCGCATTTTCTCTTTAGGGCAGAAATATATCATCCCAATCCCATCAGCATAGATGAAGTTCACAAATTCAAAATTGAATGACTGCCATTTCATGACTATACTTCACTGTAGGTTTAGATAACTAAATTGTCAAAGCGAACCTTAGCTCTCCTTTATTTTAAATTAGCTATACCTCAAATAAATAGTTTAAACACTTAAGAATGTGTGTGCTCTACTTAGCTCTAACACACAAGTCCAAGTGATTTATTTACCTTTTTATGGTTTTCTAGCTTAGCAGATATCGGCCATAAATAAAGACACTGTTTTATTTTTCTTTATGGTTTAAAACCTTTTATGGCAGGAGGCATAAATATACATTTATGTGTTTGAGCCACACACTTATCGAAGGAAGAATATATTATAAAATGCTTACGACAAGTTTAAATTGAAAAATTGCCAAGTTTTGGAATATTAGTGTATTCAATTGTATTTCAAAGAAAAGAGTTTTTATGTTTTCCAAGTGTGTGTATCAAACAGAAAGGTAAAGTTATACAAAAAACCTCCACAATGAGGTATGAGATATGATATCAGAAAGGTATAGGTGGCTTTTGGTTACACTTTGACGGACTCTAGCTGCTTGTAACAACGGTCATCTCTCCCACAGCATTTTAATCATGTACTATTATTTATGAATGACTACAGCAATAGTGTTCTGTCAGGCAGTCATCTTTTCCATTACTCTAGCCTCTCCTGGCCATTTTATGATCATCTGTGAAATCAACTGTGTCTGAGAGAAAGTTGTCTGCAGTAAATTTATTTATTGAAAAGTGTAGGCAAGTCGCTTTGAAAGAGAAAGATGAGCACATAAAACAGGATCAATTTAAAGGGAAAAAAAAAGAAAGAGAGAGAAAAAAAAAACTTTACCATCTGGCGGGCTTTTCTTTTAATACACATTATACAATTTCTTAAGACTCTACAAATAAAGAAGCCATGAACTAAATATCGGTCAAGTCGAAGTATGACAGTAATAAGAATTTTATGCCAAATCATATCAGTGTGCGATTTTATTTGTGCAGATTTCCACAGTATTAACTGGTCTGGGGTAAGATTTAGTTTGCCGCCTTTGGGATGAGTGAATCGATTGTACTCAGATCAAGTTTCTTACGAATTTCTCAAAACAGTGAATCTGAAACATTTGTGATTCATCCGACACAAATTAATCAAAATGGTTACCACCATTTTACAGATAAGGAGAAAGAAAAGAAGACATCAGACACCAAAAATAATTAATTTCTAGGCCTTTTTATTAATAATAAACAATTTAATAGTGAAGTTTGTTCTTAAACAGGCTGTTTGTTGCCACCCGCTACCACCCATTTACCCATAGACATATATATATATATGTTGTTGACATTACTAATGTTGTCTTGGAGTTAAAGAGTTTGGAAGGGGTTGGATACAGTCCTATGAGACTTTTCAGGACAATTAGTGTCATTTTGGATTCTGGTGGAATTTATTCAGAGTTGAATTTGACAATTGAATCTTCTGAATTCATTCGATTTTTGGGAAATTTACTTTTATCGACATGCTAGCTGTGTATTGCAATACACTAATCAAGATACTATAAGGTGCCGTGCCAGTCCCCCTTAGCTATAGACATAGAAACAGCTGAACAGTACTTTCTACAATCTCTACCATCTCTAAAGGTAAACTACCAGCTTATTTTGGGATTGAGAACTGCAGTCTAGCAATGCAAGGCTAGGTTCATGCATCATTTGAAACATTACTATAACCAGATGCAACAGATGCATGTATTACATACGCATACAGTTGCATACACTTACACCATTTACTCATGTATGCATTTCTATATAATTTAGGCAAATGTATATAGAATTGTTCTGACTAAATTTATGCCAAAAGGCCATAAGGCGGTTTTAATTAATTAGCAGAAGACTGCATAACAGTGCAATGGACCCACTAGCTGTTAGTCCTGGTTTCTGTTAGTACTGAGCAGGTTACATTAGGTTCCTGTTCAGACAGTGCTGTGCTGCATGGTGGCCTTTGTTGTTGTGGTGCTTTTCTGGCTGGCCGGCGTAACTGCAGCCTGCTGGGATGGTGTCGCGTGCCGCCATGCAGCACGGCGCCTTTATCAGATAATGGACAGAGTAGTGACCCACTCGAGGAGACAACCGTGACGGGGTGAGTGGGCTTATTACCTTTTGATCAAAATGTACACCAATGTCTCCAATATTTGCATGCGATATGGGGGACTAGTACTATAGTGATGTAGCTGAAGAGCACATATCAAGGGTTAAGCGTTGTGGATGTGCGATCCAGTCTTGTTTCTCTCCATTGATACACATATTTGCATAAATTTGGCTAATGATAGTCCATGGGCCTGTTAGGCTTATACGTCTATACCTTTTCCTTATGCCGACGTTTTTAACATGTTTTTGCAGCTTGTGCACATTCATTTTATTTAGCTTTTGATTTAAATATTGAGTTTTTTGCTAAATTTTGTAATATTATATATTACAAAAACTACAATCTTGTATTTTCCAATTCATTTCTATTTATATAATAAATGCAAATTGTGTTTAGTTTTGTATGCAGTGTGAAACTTTGTTTGAAACCCAGATGAAGAAAGAAATATAAGAAGAGGCAGAAGATATGAACCTGATAATAGCATATGACTTGCTCTTTGTGTTCTTTTTGGCTTTTTTTTTATATAACAGGTGTGAGGCTTTGTAATATTGCAAATTGCCCCACCCTTTATTACTAGTGTACAATGAACGCAGTCACAGAAACAATGCCACAGAGAGTGATATTTTCCCTACCCAGCTGAACCTATTATCACCTGGCACTTCTGTCCTATGGCAAGAATACAGTCCTCATATAAAAATGCAAAGTCCAGTCCAAACAGATGGAAGGTAATCCTGGCATCTTAACACATAAACATAAATCAATTTCAAATTTAAGGTGAATTGTTACTTGAAACAAAATGCAAATAAATGCAAAAGTAAGATCCTTTCATTTTGTTCATACATTCCTGGTTTAATTTGTGCAAACAGCATTTTTTAGATTACATGCTTCATGCTGTATAATGTGAACAATAATTCAAATCACAAGAATACTTTGTTATGTATTATAGGCCTCTTTATAACTTTTGCAGATCCACGCCGATTCTAAATGCAAGACAGCTTCTTAGTTTTCTTACATTTAGACCATTTCCTAAAAAAGGTGTAGAAAATGGTAAAGGAAACGGGCACTGTTGGCCCATCCCAAACACCCCCACGACATGTACATTTTTTAGACTTGGCATGAGCAGGGAGAAGTTGCAGATTGGGGTTCATGGCATAGGTGACCTTCATAGTGTTAAAAGACCCTGGACTTAAAGTAGTTATCCAGTAAATGATAATGATGACCTATCCTTAGGATGAGTCATCTTGATTAAATCAGTGAGGGTTCCAAGTCCCAGCACCACTGCCCATCAGCTGTTTCAGGGAGCTATTGTGTTTACTGGAGCTCTGGTGAGCGATGCAGGCTCCCAGCAGCTTTCTAAGGACAGTATTGTACATCATATAGTGGCAGCGCTTGGTATGGCGGCTCAGCCCTATTGACTTAAATGGGCCTGAGCTGCAACTAGGCCATGTGATCAATGTAAAGTGATATCACTAGCCTAGAAAGAGGCTATAGCACTCAAGACCTCTTCTAAAAGTTGATCCATGAGGGTACCAGGTGTCGGACCCCACAGATCTGATACTGATGATCTATCCTGAGGATATGTCAGAAATATATTTTCCTGGATAACCCCTTTTAATGTTATTTTTCAATAGTTGCACCAAAATTATATATTAACTGTATAATATTTCATTTGTAAAATGTTTGATCGTAACTATGCTTAAACATAAAAGGAGCTTAAGGAGCCTAGTGTTTTGGCCAGTGGTGCATATACTAGACTAAGAAGAAGTAGTATGGGTGCTTGGATACTGTTTGCCTTAGGACAGTTTCAGATTTGCTGCTTTTTTAATTTTACAAAGTTACTAAAGGCATTGCTACTATATTTTCTTGGAATTGTTTTTATTTAGGATGCACATTTTGTACACTCTATGGCCAAAAATATAAGGATATCTAACCACCATACAATTGCTCAACCAACAGTGTTTTGATGTTAGGCACTAATGTTAGTCAAGAAGATCTGTATACAACTGGTGTTCTACTTCAACCCAAAGCTATTAAATATAGTTGAAATCAGGGTTCTGTTCAGGCTTCTTGAGTTACTGCATACACATAAACTATGCCTTCATGAACCTTGCCTTATGCACTGAATCACAGTGATATTGGAGCAGAAGAGGGCCTTCCCCAACTTTTTCCACCAAGTTGCAAATATATACATATCTTAGCTGTATTTCTATTACCAGTCACTGAAAATAAGGGACTTTGCCCAAACACTCAAAACCTCCACATACTAGGGATAAGCAAATCAATTTTAATTAACCCTTTCATGGCCTGACCCAAAAATCGCCTGAATGTCCAGGCAACTATTTGTGATGTTGTGCACATGATGGTTTAGTGACCATAGCTTTTTTATTTGTTTGACTACCAAAATAAATTTAGCGATTTTTTTGTTTTTAACTTGACACTTAGGACTTTTTATTAGAATGGTTTTTTTAGAGATTTGGTTTCCTTTTTTTAGGTTTAGTTTGGAGGAAAAATAATTATTACAATGGGTTGCCTATTTTATGATGATCGTTTTCATATTCAACATGTACACTATAGGTTTGAGAGAACGGGCTGACTATGTTGACGGTTTCGGTTAGCGACTGCATTTAAAAAAATAATTTTTTACTTATATTTTAATTTATTCTTGGCACATAATATGTCCCCCAGGAGGTAATTAAAAGACCTATGGAGGACACAGACTTTTTATTTTCATTGTTTTAACTGTAATTGGGGCATCCACAGGAGCCCCATTTACTTGGGAAAACAGCCCCATGTGGGGTCATGACACACAGACAGAGCTGATCAGGGTCTCCTTAGACCCAGCAGCTCTGCTCCTGCGCCAAACATCCAGACATAGTCACCTGACCCAGCACTCTCCTGTCATCACGGGAGACGGCAGAAGCAGCAATAAACCACTCCTGTCCTCCCCTCAGGGACCACTCCCTGCTGTATCTGTCAGCCGGGACCCGACCAGCTCCTGTTAGACTGCAGGAGCAGAAGCTTTAATGCCAGTGCTGATCAGCTCTGATCAGTGCTGGGATTAAAGCGCTGCCTGCATGTGTATATACATGATATCTGCATGGAGTATGTGCAGATGTGACGTATATACTGTACACAGTGGGCAGTTGGGAAGAGGTTAATTGATTTAGTAAGAGTTCTTCACCTGTGAGAGTCTGTCCGTACAAGTGAAAAAGCACTACAGATACTTGTCCTCCAGTCGATTACATGATTGTTAGGACTAGAGCAGGAAGTGCAATTGAGAACTGAGTACACAGCGATGGAGAAGGCAAGGATAGTAAAAACCTGCTGTCCCGATTAATGGAGAAGTAGCATTGCATGCAAACTATGCTCTCCATTCACCTCTATAGGACTTTTGAAAATAAATAACCAAGTACGCTCACACAGATGTTTTTGGAACTTCCATAGCAGTGAACAGAGCGCAAGCTGCGCATGCAACATCCACTTTCTTTCACTTCAGTGGATCCATTCTGGAGAGGTTTCAGGGGTGGGATCTGCATCCTATACGTATGTCATTAAAGTCAATGGGAATACTTAATGCAGGCCCTGCAGATATATAGTCAATGTACAGTCAACAAGTGGTTAAACAAAAGTAAAAATGATATATCAATATTAGAGTTGAGCGAACCTGAACTGTATAGTTCGGGTTCGTACCAAACGTTATGGTTTTCTGCACCCAGACCTGAACCCAAACATTTCCATAAAAGTTCGGGTTTCGGTTTTTCCCCGCTTTTTGAAAGGCTGCAGGGCAGCAAATGTTTACTACTTTGCCCTAGGAAGCCATCACAGCCATGCCTACTATTGGCATGGCTGTGATTGGCTAAGTGCAGCATGTGACCCAGCCTCTATTTAAGCTGGAGTCACGTAGCGCCGCATGTCACTCTGCTGCTCTTAGTGTAGGGACAGGTTGCTGCTGCTGGTGCTCTCAGGGAGAGATTAGGGAAGAAATCTGTTGAACTTGGTGGTGTTAAATCTTCAAACTACAGCAAATATTGAGGGTGCTATGCTGCATATTTGTACCCAGCCCTGAGCCCAGTGATACTGCAAAATAATTTTTAATCCACATGTTACTGAGGTGGGGGTCGACGGCCACTTTAGCAACTGCAGTGTCCTTCTAACTGCATGTGTCCTGCATGTGTGCCAGCCTTCCAGGGACATCAGTCTAATTATTTTTTGGTAGATCAGTGGAGGAAAAATTCCTTTTTTATGGCAGGTCAAGTCCCCCTACATTACCAATTTTATCATTTTTGGGTGACATAGTGCATTTCTGTAGTTGGGGGACAAACCCGTACTGTCGTACCACAGAGCACGTTTGCATACACCGCTGAAAAACTGATTTTAAAATTATTCGGTTCATTTCTGTAGTTGGGGGAATAAACACGTACTGTTGTGCCACAAAGCACTTTTGCATACAACGCTGAACACAGTTTTTTTTTTGCCAGTTTTGCCGTATAAAAACCCCTGTTCTGCATAAGTGACAGGGCTGTAAATTTCAAAAAATCATCTGTTACATTGGCATTGGTGGGTGACATTTTGCCAGTTTTGCCATATACAAACCCCTGCTCTGCATAAGTGACAGGGCGGTACATTTAAAAAAAAATCATCAGTTACATTGGTGGGTGACATTTTGCCAGTTTTGCCATATACAAACCCCTGCTCTGCATAAGTGACAGGGCGGTAAATTTCAAAAAATCATCTCTTACATTGGTGGGTGACATTTTGCCAGTTTTACAATATACAAACCCCTGCTCTGCATACGTGACAGGGCGGTAAATTTCAAAAAATCATCTCTTTCATTGGTGGGTGACATTTTGCCAGTTTTGCCATATACAAACCCCTGCTCTGCATAAGTGACAGGGCGGTAAATTTCAAAAAATCATCTCTTACATTGGTGGGTGAAATTTTGCCAGTTTTGCCACATACAAACCCCTGCTCTGCATAAGTGACAGGGCGGTACATTTCAAAAAATCGTATGTTACATTCTTGGGCCATAAAGTACCCCTGCACTGCATACCTGACTGGGAATTATATTCTGTAAATTTGGCGGCGTTTACATTTTTGGGTACTGTAGTTATATGCTGTAAAATCTCCATGATGTCTCCATGATAAATCTGCAGCGTGGGGGCCCCTTGTGGCTTCTATATATTTTTAAAATAATCCTTTAGTGGGGCAAATAGATGCCTGATGACGGGGACGCTCCATGACCCCTTTTTTCTTTCAAACTACCCCTGCCCTGCATACCTGACTGGGAAATATATGCTGTAAATTAGGTGGCTTTCAGATTTTTGGCTGACCTGTACCACTTCTTTCTTTCAAAGTACCCCTGCACTGCATAACAGACAGGGAACTTAGTTCATTACAATTGGCCGTTACATTGTTGCCTGACATAAAGCCTTTTTTGGCTGTGAAGCCTAAGGTAATCGCCAACAACAATGTGTTTTGTTTTCTTTTTATAAGTTGGGGTACACCCCAAAACATTGGGAAATATAAAAAATAAAAAAAGAAGAGTAAGTGCGCTGTAGTATAACAATGGTTGGGTCAGGCCGCTATACATGTCTATTCCCCATAAGGTACGAACAAGTCCTGTGCGATCCATGCCTGGTTCTTTTTCATGAACGTGAGATTGTCCAAGTTGGCTGTGGACAGGCGGCTGCACTTGTCTGTGATAACGCCCCAAGCCGTGCTAAACACACATTCAGACAATACACTGGCTGCAGGGCAGGCCAGCACTTTCAAGGTGTAAAGGTGAAACAGAGGTCATGTCCCCAATTTGGAGACCCAGAAGTTAAATGCGGCAGACCCAATGGCGGAGCTAGAAATGACTGGGCCCAACAGCAAATTTTTGAATGGGGCCTCCCTCCCCCAGTAATTTTTTCGCAACCCCTTGCTTTAATGCTGCCCCCATTCCTGTGGCTACTAAACATCGCTCTCTCAGACCAGGCAGCTGTTCCATCTGTTTTCAACACTGTCTATACTGCCACTATATATAATTTCATTGTATAATACTGTTGAGGGGGCCCTGACAAAGTCTTTTAGTCCTCCTCCACCTGTATGGGCCCCTTCTTGGTCAGGGCCCCAAAGCAGCCGCTTTCCCTGTTTCCCCTGTAGCTACGACTCTGGGCAGGCCCATCAGTCAGTATGTGTATGCGTGTGCACAGATACTAATTCACCATTTTGTGGAAATGCTGCCTCTTGCTAAGACGTTCCATACCTGCTGGTGGTGCTGGTTGTTGTGGCGTGGTGACAAAGCTTTTCCACATTTCGGCCATGCTAACCCTGCCTTTGGGCGGTGACCCAGCTGTGTTGGCGACTTCCTCCTCCTCCTCCTCTGCTTTAGCCTTGTGTTTCCACTGAGCCCCCGTTGTCAGGTGTGAATGCCATTAGCAGCGCGTCTAGCAGCATTGGCTTGTTCTGATCATGCTTCAGTGACGGAATTAAGGACGCCACATTGTCCTTGTAACGGGGATCAAGGAGGGTGGCCACCCAGTAATCGGCACAAGTTAGAATGTGGGCATCTCGACAGTCATTGCGCAGGTACTGCAGCATGTAGCCGCTCATGTGTGTCAGGCTGCCCAGAGGCAACGACAAGCTGTCCTCTGAGGGAGCTGTATCATCTGTGTCCTCCGCATCCCCCCAAGCCACACTCAAGTGATGGCCATGAACTGCTTTGGGTGCCACCCTGCTGTGAATACGGTTTATTTTCCTCCTCCTCCTCCTCCAGAATTGTGCCCTAGCTGGACAATTGTGTACCTGGTACCTATGTTGGTGCAGGAACCCACCCTCCAAGCCACTTGTATATGACTGGCCTTAGGTTAAGGGTAAGGCGTGCATATAGCTTTGTTTGTTTATTTCATTTATATGACTCATAGTTATTTAAATATGTTTATAAGTAAATTTGTAAATGGTTTGTGAATGGACATTAATAAGTGGTTTGAGTGAAGGGCGGGGCAGTGTTGGGTGGGAGTCTGGTTGGGTAATTTTCTCTTTTTGAAATGTTCCTTGTATAGTTTTTGCAAGGAAAAACAGGAGGGTAGCAGCTCTCACCTGCTGAAGCTTGTAGTCATCCCACAGACGAGCACGGACAGTGCACCTGATAACAGCTGAACATGTAGAAAGAGGAAATATCCAGCTCCAATAGTGGGTGAGGTAAAAATAATTTCCGTCTTTATTTCATCGATTAAAATCTCCAAGTCAGTAAGACAAGATTCATGCCAATATTGCCAATCAATTAAATAAAGACGGAAATTATTTTTACCTCACCCACTACTGGAGCTGGATTTTTTCTCTTTCTACTTCTATAGTTTTTGTTACGACTTATAATAAAAAGTCCTGATAACCGTGGAAATGTTACCCAACAATCTAACCGACAAATTTAATAAAATTATTTGCTTGTCACATCTGCGGCTCAGGCCGCAGTGGTCCTTGAGCACCAATAGAAGTGAATTTGTCACTGTCGGGTGTTCAGGAATTTCTGCACCACCAAATTCAGCACATGCGTTAGGCAAGGGATGTGTGTCAAATGGGGGGTACTTCCTCTTTCTATTTCTTTTTCTAATTGGGGGATGGGCAGCTGAACGCTTTCATGGGATAGTATGCAGATGCTTGGTGACAGTGAAAGATGTGGTGGCGTTGTTGCCACATCCTCTGTTTGCTGGGTGGCAGGTGCCACTGTCAGTCTCTTGTGCTCAGGTTTAAAATGTTTTTTGCATTTTATGTTATTTTAAGTTATTTCCCCATCCAAATCTGTTTGCAGGGCACTTGTCCTACTCACTCCCATTTTGCTTCAATGTCCAGCCCTTTAGCCCTTTCCAGGACTTCTTTATAGCCATTTTTGTGCCCCAAAGTTTGGGTTCACTTCGGGTCAACCATAACTTTTTTGTAGAGTTCAGCCGAACCCGTCAAACCCAAATTTCTAGGTGTCCTCTCAACTCTAGTTAAAATGTAACGCTTAAATAAACAAAGGCAAATTTTATAATTGTAGCTTAATAGGCGTCATGAATAGAGATGAGCGAACACCTGGATGTTCGGGTTCGAGAGGTTCGGCCGAACTTCCGGAAAATGTCCGGGTTCGTGATCCGAACTCAACCCGAACTTCCTCCCGAACCCGAACCCCATAGAAGTCAATGGGGACCCGAACTTTTGGGCACTAAAAAGGCTGTAAAAGACACCCAGAGGGATAATATACCGCAATAAGCGCATTGCGATTACAACTTTGAGCTAACGATCACCATGGGAACGCCTCCTCCAGTAGAATGTACTGTCGGATCTGAGAATTAAGTTGAACTCGCAATGCGATTCTTATATATTTGCTTAATCGCATTGCGATTTCAACTTAGCATTGCTAAATAATTCCATCCATATCGTTAACTTACTGAGTCAGTAAGTTAACGAATATGGATGGAATTATTAGCAATGCTAAGTTGAAACGGCAATGCGATTAAGCAGATATATAATAATCGCATTGCGATTTCAACTTAATTCTCACATCCGACAGTACATTCTACTGGAGAGGCGTTCCCATGGTGATCGGTAGCTCAAAGTTGTAATCTGCAATGCGATTAGCTAAATACATAAGAATCGCATTGCGATTCCAACTTTTAGTACTCAACTTTTAAAATCGTACACCACTTTAAGTTCCAAAGTTGCAATCGCGTTCGAATAGAACTTACAAGCTGTCTCTTAGTCAGTTTTAGTATTGGTGTGCTGTAATAGAAGTTACATTCGATGCGCGAATATAACTTAGAGCAATACAGTCAACTTTACACTGTTAGTTTCATTATCGCGATAATACAACTATTCAAGAATCGGTAGTACGTGCGTCTGTACGTGTGTGCGTTACCTCGCACACTATTCTATTTTGCCAGCCACAGCTGAAACCACTGATTTATGGTATTGCTATTTTGGCAATTGAATTTAACCCCAGAAAATAATCTATCCTTTGCCAGACAGCAGACAGTATTATACTTGTCTAACCAAAGCTGGAACACCAGATTTAGGGGATTGGTATTTGGGCAATTGTATTTAACCCCTTAATAAAATATAGAAATTTCTTTCCTGAGTTTCTAGGGGTGACAATTAGCACAGCCAAGCCCCTGATGGAGGATATAGCAAAAAAAAAAAAAACTAGTATTGATGGATTGATGGACTTGGTGGCAGCTTCTTCTGGCGCACCACAAGTCACAAAATGGCCGCCGATCAACCCAGAAAATAAGTGACAGAAAAACGCTCTGTGCAGCCTAAAAACCAGCGAGCAAGTAACTAGCAGAAGTTCAATGATTCTCAGCTGTAAATTGATCCGTTCATTAGGTGCTGTTGCTGACTTTAACCTGCCTAATCTCGCCCTGACAGAAGCTGCGTCCTCTCCCTACACTAATCAGAACAGTGTGACGTGCGGCGCTACGTGACTCCAGCTTAAATAGAGGCTGGGTCACATGCTGCACTTGGCCAATCACAGCCATGCCATTAGTAGGCATGGCTGTGATGGGCTCTTAGGGCAAGAAGTAAAACGCTAGCTGATTGGCTGCTGTGCAGCCCTTCAGAAAGCGGGAAGTAATCGATGAACACCGAACCCGAACCCGAACTTTTTTGAAAATGTCCGGGTTCGGGTCCGGGTCCCGGACACCCCAAAATTCGGTACGAACCCGAACTATTCTCGAACTGTTCGCTCAACACTAGTCATGAACTTTAATCATTTATTTTTCTTGCCGAGCTTTACCTGTGTCAACTAGGTAGAAGAAATGTATGCTGGAAATAGTAACCAATGAAAAACTTGCTGTAAATGGTTCAGTTCTTTCTCTCATTAATCAGCAAACATGTCTAAAATAACAATGGATTCTTTACACCAACATCTTCGCAGCTGCAGGACATCATCATCTGTGAGTCTACTGAGATCCAAAACGTATTGTAGCCTTTCAAACTGTGCTTCTAAACTATTATTCAGCATTTAATCTTTGTCACAGTAAATGATAGAAAGGGCCTTCAGTTCACAAAAGACTAGAAAGTTTTAATGAAGTTCCTTTTACAATGACAGTGGCCAAGAAACTCGATTGTGCGCTGAAACACATCTAATAATCAGGGTTCTGTTCTTAACCAAGCTCTAGGCAAGCCTTTAAGGTTATTTTTACCTAATTTAATTTTCCGTTTCTTTATCCTACATTGTCTTTGTTTTATAGGATGCCACATTAATATGCAGTTCTCCACTAAGACTTTCTAGATTTTGAATTGGTTGTCCACATTTGCTTTTTTCTGGACAATGTCTTCTAGATTCCATTGTTTTGTACATTAAAGGGAACCTGTCACTGGGATTTTGCGTAGGGAGCTGAGGACGTGGATTGCTGGATGGCCGCTAGCACATCCGCAAGACCGCAATATCCAGTCCCCATAGCTCTGTGTGCTTTTATTGTGTAAAAAAAAACGATTTTATACATATGCAAACCTGAGATGAGTCCTGTCTCTAAGATGAGTCCAGGGGCAGGACTCATCTCAGGTTCATTTGCATATGTATCAAATTGTTTTGTTTTACACAATAAAAGCACACAGAGCTATGGGGACTGGGTATTGCAGATGTGCTAGCGTCCATCTAGCAACCCATGTCCTCAGCTCTCAGCTCTTTACACAAAATCCCGGTGACAGGTTCCCTTTAAATTCAGTTCAATTCTTTGTTTCCAATGTCCTACATTTCAAGAAAACCTTGAAATGTACCTTTATTTATACCCATACATCAATCAGATTCAATATAATACAGAATTCGCCTTACATGAGCTCTAGTGTTACCCTTTTTCTGCTGGTAGTAAAGTGTCCTAGTACTCAAAGGATGGACTTTTCTCTATAGCTGCTTGTTCTAAACAGTGGTATTGAACATTTATTACATTTCTGAAGCAAAGCCTTTTAAATTTGTTTTTCTAAACTGTAGCATCAATTTTTATGAAATACTTATTTTATACTTTAGATTGCCTCCAGGTACTGCAACAGGAATGACAAGCACACTCTGAGGAAGATGTATCAAAACACTGCAAAACAATGCAAAATAAAGAACAGTTGTCACCCATGGCAACCAGTCAAGTTTACGCTTAAGAAGTCCTTGAAGGAGTCCTCTGGGAATTATTTAAAATAGCCATCAGCAACCTGTCCTACAATATGAGTTTGACTGGTTGCCACCACTTGCAGATCTGCCTAGGGGGTGCCTTGTGTTGCCCAATTAGCAGGGAAAGAATGCTTATCTGCTTTCAGCCACTGCGTTCCTTTAGTCCTTGTTAGTTGCCTTGTGGTGGTCCCCACTGATAAGCTTCCTGCTTCTTATCCCCATATGTCACATGATCCAGTAACGAGACGCATCGTGGACACATTACCTTTGTGACTGGTCATGATTGTAATGACCACGTGACCCCTGTCAAAGTTTTCCAGCTAAGCGTTCCAGGAAAGTATGCTTCCTTCTGCAGGTCCAGTGACCTGCCGAAAAGGCCCCCAAAAGTGAATAATCTCTTTAAATTGTACCTGCCTTTTATTTTTTGTAATGTGTGAAATTCTCTTTTGGCAATGACCTGCCCATCTTCACTGTTCTTTGGAGTACTGAATAGCGAAGACATGCCTCGCGGACTGTGATGCCCTGCCCTCACTGCTTCCCTGATATATAACCTAAAGCAGGCCATGATTACTGTATACTGTAGTTATCTAGATACTGCCCTGTCTAACATGGGTATGCTGTCAGTAGTGAGTGCTGACAGTGTCCGTGCGGACTGTATTCCCAGCGTGCTCGCTAACTATATAGCTTCCGGGAAAAAGTAAGAAAGCCGGTAGTTAGCGATCGTGCCAGGCATACTTACTGTTCCAATAAGTATATTGTAAGCAGAGATGAGCGAAGTTTTGAAAAATTTGATTCAGAAGATTCGTCAAACTTTGTCAATACATTTAATTAGTTCTGAATTACTTAGTCATGAATCTCAATAAATCTGATATACCCAGGCCCCACTACCTAATCACATTCATCCCACTTGGTGGCCCAATCTCATTGTGAAGGCATGTAACTTAAAATGCAGGAAGGGTGCAGGGGAACTGTATCGCCGAAGGTATTACATTTTAGTGCACACACATAGTTAATCTGTTCTGTAGGTACTGTTCCATCAGTATTACAGGCAGTTTTAAGTTTTCTGCATCACTGTGCAGGGCACCAAGATTCATAGCTAGTATCAGACCGCGATTTCAATTACAGAATCAAGGATGAATGGATTTAATTATGTGTAAAAGAACGTGAACACCCCAAATTCTGTTGTATAAAGTCGCAATTTCACTCCAATTACAGAATCAAGGATTAATGGATTTACTTATGTAAAAAACAACATGAACGAACACCCCAAAATCTGTAGTATCAGGCCACAATTTCACTCTAAACGCAGAATCAAGGATTAACAGATTTACTTATGTATAAAAGAATATGAACACCGCAAAATCAGTAGTATAAGGCCGCAATTTCACTAAAATGACAGAATCATGGATTAATGAATTTACTTATGTATAAAACAACATGAACAAACACCCCAAAATCTGTAGTATCAAGCCACAATTTCACCCCAATTACAGAATTAAGGATGAACTGATTTCTTTTGTATAAAAGAACAGGAACCCAAAATCAGTAGTTTCAGGCCGCTACTTCAAACAAATTACAGAATCGAGGATTAACGGAAATGTATAAAAGAATGTGTAATTGAGTGGCTTCTCTATTGGCCAAGATTTAGTGTTCTATTGGCCCCTACTCTCCCACTATAGTGTGGATAAAATCTGCCTATTATCTCCCTACACTCTCTCAGTGCTGTTCCTGAACTGTTAAAAACTTATGTTTTTCAAATAAAGTCTTTCCTGATCACTTTCCCTAGCACTTGTCACATCTGCCAAAAAGGCTGCCAAAATACAGCACAAATGTGCCAAATTGCATCACATTTTGGTGCAATTTCCTCAACAACTAGGTGCACTCATATTGGTAAATATGGGCCACTGTTTGTAGTGTATATTCCCATTATCTTACAGTTAACATGTTTTCAAGAGTGCAGCATTTTTCTTAAAAACGCTGCAGGGGAAATGTATGAAAATGTTAAAAAAAAAAAAACTCTCTTTGTTGCCCATAGCAGCCAATCGCAGGTTTCATTATATTCTGCTTTGTCATTAGTTAGTATGGACTACAAATACAGTTTTGTGACGATCCCTACTCTCGGGTCACGTCACTGGGGTGAATTATACTAAGGAGCTCATCAAGTTACCACATAAATTCCCACCCACCTATTCAAGATGACGGAATTATGCTAACTTACTCTCCTAGATTCTTACACCCCCAATATTTTCTGTCACAATCGCTGCCACCACCTATACTATAAGGCAATAGGGGCCTATACTCATACTATATTCTATCAACCCAAAATGAACACCGTAACACCAGTTATCTATATGGAAACACAACCGATAACGCTATTCCCTTCAAAGGAGCAAGTTCTATAAGACCACAAGGAAGGGACTTATTAATGTTTAAATTTAATACACAATAGTGCAGTGCAATACAAAAGAAAGTGTCAGATAAAAGATAAAAACAAAAATATACATACAATAACAATGCAGTAAAACAGATAAAATAAAAGGGATAAAATACAGAATATTGGCTTACTGAGATGCAGCAGTTATATTCCGGCTGTGTGGGCAGTCCCTCCAAAATGATGTGGATTCCCAAAATGGCTGACACCTACCTGTTCCCAAACACCCATTTTTATCCCCCCTCAGCCGAGGGGAGGGCTGTGAGAGAACCTCCCGCCTTTCGGTCCAGCCTTCTGGGCCGTCTGATATTATTCAGGCTTTTGCCCCACCTTCCCACAAGGCACAAGGCTGACCGATGTGGCAAAATGAATCACGGCGATTCGTCACCGTATGATAGGGACTGCCGATACAGATGAGATCCCATAATCTCAGTTGCCCCGTCACGGTCATACAGACACCAAATATGATTGGGTTATGATTTCCAGAAGCCCAGATCCTGAATAGCAACAAATGCCTCCTGTCCAGTATGGGGTGTCTGGATTCTCCCCGAAGTCAATGTCAGGCTGAACACAATTATTAGGGTTCTGAGGATGTGGGTGTTATGAGGTCAGAGTTATGGCTTCAGATATTATTTCATTCATCTACTGCATGAGTCAGACCACCAACTGGTCTAGCAGCCAACATGTCTAGAGTGGCTGTGCATTTTAAGTATCTTCATTAGGATGCCCAAATGGCTTGTAATTAGCAGGCCAGTGCTAAATGGGGTCTTCCCATATACTTTCAGACTGGTTGGCACCTGAAAGTACAATTTGCATGTCCTTAATGCCTCATTCACTCCTCAGTGTTTTGGTCAGTGATTTCCATCAGTGATTGTGAGCCAAAACCAGGACTGGAGCCTCCACAGACATAAGGTATAAGAGAAAGATCTGTACCTGTTCTGTGTTTAGAGCCGCACCTGGTTTTGGCTCAAAATCACTGATGGAAATCACTGACCGAACACTGACATGTGAATGAGGCATAATAGATCCAAAGACCCTGATATACAGTACAATAAGCTATTGATACTGCAAGTTTAGGAAAAATCTATCTATCTATCTATCTATCTACCTCAGATTTCGTTACACCTCCCCCTTCACGACATGGCATGAGATCATTGATATAGCAATCAATATCACAAGCCATGCTCAGCCGCCTCACACTGACACGATAACCCATCTGCATTACAATGCTCACTGCCCTTTTTGTGCTGGATAGTAAAGTCATAGTGTTGCAAGGCCAGACTCCATCTCAGCAGCTTTCCGTTGTCATCTGCCACCCGATGCAACCAACTGAGGGGGTTGTGTTCCGTCACCATGGTAAAATTCCGCCCATACAGGTATGCCTGCAATTTCTGTAAAGCCCATACAATGGCCGTACATTCTTTCTCTATAGTGGCATAGGCCACCTCCCTTGGTAGGAGCTTCCTGCTCAAATATATTATGGGGTGCTCATCCCCTTTAGGGTTTACCTGGCTGAGCACTGCGCCTAGGCCATAGGCACTAGCATTAGTCTGAACCACAAACTTGCGGGTAAAATCTGGGCTCTGCAAGACTGGAGAGCTTGCAAGAGCAGATTTCAACGCTGACAGAGACCTCTTGCAGTCTGCTGTCCAGTTAACTATTTGTGGTAGCTTCTTCTTTGTGAGGTCTGTCAAAAGTTTTGCTAGAGTGCTATAGTGGGGGACAAATTTCCTATAGTACCCAGCTGTCCCTGAGAAGGACATAGCTTGCTTTTTAGTCTTAGGGGTGGACCAATTGGAGATGGCATCTACTTTCCCTAGCTCTGGCTTAAGCGTCCCTCCACTTACCTGGTGCCCAAGATACTGCACCTCAGACAGGCCTATCTGGCACTTTCCAGGCTTGATGGTCATTCCTGCATCCTGGATTCGCTTGAGCACCTGTGACAGGTGGGTCAAGTGATCCCCCCAGGTCTGACTGAACACAGCGATGTCATCCAGATAAGCAATGGCAAACCCTTCAAACTTGTCCAACAGCTTGGTCACCAAGAGCTGGAATGTGGCAGGGGCATTCTTCATGCCAAAGGGCATTACCTTGAACTCATAGAGCCCAAAAGGAGTGATAAAGGCGGATCTCTCCTGGGCCCTAGGGGACATGGGAATCTGCCAGTACCCCCTACTCAAGTCTATAATGGTTATGTACTGGGCATTGGCTAGCTGGTACAACAGCTCATCTATGCGGGGCATTGGGTATGCATCAAAACCGGTCATGGTATTTAGCTTCCTGTAGTCCACGCAAAAACGTGTGGTCTTATCCTTTTTGGGGACAAGCACTACAGGTAATGCCCATGCACTTTGAGATGCCTGGATCACGCCCAGCCCTAACATTTCCTCTACCTCTCTCTTTTTGTCTGCTCTCACCTCTATAGAGACTCGATAGGCCGTTTGTCTAATCGGCAGATGATCCCCAGTGTCCACGTGGTGAGTGGCGAGGGGAGTCCTTCCAGGTCTCCCGGTAAAAGTGTCGAGAAAGGGGATTAGTACCTCCCACAGCTGGGACTTCTGAAACCCAGACAGCTGTGAGTTAACTACAGCATCCTCAAGGGAACCTACCTCCTGTGCTGCAGCCACTAAATCCGGCAGGCTGTCGCTTTCCCCCTCCTATGGTAAACTGCAGACCAGCAGGACGGACGTATTCCTGTCATGATGCGCCTTGATCATATTCACATGAAAGACTTTGTGCTTCTTGTGAACATGATTGATCGTGACTACATAGGCCACATCATTTAAGCGTCCATGAATGGGATACGGGCCTTCCCATGCCGCCTGGAGTTTGTTCTGGGTCATAGGGACCAGTACCAATACCTTCTGACCTACCTTGTACACCTTCTCCCTAGCATTCCTATTGTACCACCTCTTTTGATTCGCCTATGCCTGAACCATGTTCTCATGTAGAATACCAGTCAGTTCCTGCATTCTTTCCCTGAATTTTAGGACATAGTCGATTACAGAGACTTCGGGTGAAACCAATTCCCCCTCCCAGGATTCCAACAGGAGATCTAGGGGCCCCCGTGCCCTCCTCCCATATAGGAGCTCAAAGGGTGAGAAACCTGTTGAGGCCTGAGGTACCTCTCTGTAGGCAAATAGCAGTTGCGGTAGATAACGCTCCCAGTCTCGCCCATGGGTATCCACAAGCATTTTAAGCATCTGCTTGAGGGTCCCGTTAAATCGTTCGCAGAGACCGTTTGTCTACGGACTGGCTACCAGGTGTTGCACCAGTATTTTCTTACAGAGGCTCTGCATAAGATTGGACATAAACTGGGTCTCCTGATCCGTGAGCATCTCTCTGGGTAATCCTACACGGGCAAAGATGGTGCATCTGCCACCTTGTCAGCCCTGACGGATGATAATGCGACGGTCTCTGGGTAATGTGTGGCATAATTCACGACCGTCAAGATGAAGCGTTTTCCCGAGCTGCTGGGTAAGGCCAAGAGCCCCACAATATCCACAGCAATCCTCTGGAAAGGCTCCTCAATGATGGGCAAAGGAATGAGGGGGGCCCGATGTATAGGTCCGGCCTTCCCCATCCTTTGGCACACAATACAGGAACGGCAGTAATCTGCCACATCATTCCCCAAACCGGGCCAGTATAAGTTATGTTTTAAACGGCTTTTCGTTTTGCTTATCCCTAGGTGACCAGCTAGTGGTATCTTGTGGGCAATCCGTAGCAGTTGCTCCCTGAACTGCCGAGGTACCACTAGTTGCCTGTCTTTAAAGATATGCTGCTGCTGGGTCAGTGCGAATACTTTGCCTATACAACCTCCCCTGGTCCCAGGTTATGATTTCTTTATCCCCTTCCTCAAGGGTCCGACCAGCCATCTCTCGCAGCTTCTGCAAACTGTCATCAGTGTGTAGGGCAGTCTGAAACAAGCAACAGTCTGCGTCAGTGCTGGTAGATAACACCATATTCTGACTTATCCCAGCCCCTAGCTGTGGACTGCCAGCTCGATCCATTTCTTCTATAGCACAGACAGTAGGGGGCCCAGAACCCAGACCTGAGTTGGACTCCTGGGCACCCTGACTACGGGTTACAGAAGAAATTGACACACCGATCTCCCCCTCTCGGTGAAAGAGGGTGGATGTGGACGTGACAGGAACTTCAGGCATCCTTATGACATTTCCTGCCACTAAACCGCTACACCAGCCATTATCTTTTGATGGACACCTATCACCTTCTACATTATTGTTAGTTATGCAAACTTCACTCAATGCATTGGTTACTAAGTTCAGGTTATCACTAGGCACAGTATCGTTATGTAACTATAACACATTGGAAAACACAGAGTCATCACATTTCATAGTAGGCATGGTCTCAATATCACCATAGGCGGCTGGTGCCAACTCACATGGGGCTGCACACACACCTGTGTCCTCCTCAATATCGGAGGGAATATACCTAGAGACTAAGGCCTCTTGCACATGAACGTGTGCGCCCCGTGCCCGTGCTGCGGGCCGCAAATTGCGTTGGGCAGCCGCAACGGATCGCGGACCCATTCACTTGAATGGGTCCGCGATCTGCCCGTTCCGCAAAAAGATAGGACATGTTCTATCTTTTTGCGGGACGGAAGTACGGAACGGAACCCCGCGGAAGTACTCCGTAGTGCTTCCGTAGTGTTCCGTTCCGTCATTCCATTGCGCACCGTTCCGCATCTCCGGATTTGCGGACCCATTGAAATGAATGGGTCCACATCCGTGATGCGGAATGGCCACGGAATGGTGCCTGTGTATTGCGGATCTGAAAATGCGGTCCGCAATACGGGCACGGGGCGCACACATTCGTGTGCAATAGGCCTAAGTGTCCCAGATCAGTTCCTAGTAACACATTAGTGGGAATCTTATCTGTCACTCCCACTTCCATCATCCCACTTCCCGCCCCCCAATCCAGGTAAACCCGGGCCATGGGTAAAGCAGGGGTTAGACCTCCAATTCCAGCAATGGTTAGAGTTCTTCCGGGGATGAGGTCCTCTGAATTGACAAGATCTGGGCGCACGAGGGTCATCTCGGCTCCAGTGTCCCTCAGTCCCATGGTGACTGTGTTGCCCACAGTGACCGCTTGTAAATTGTCACAAGATGCCCTCTTTTTCCCACCCACAAACAAAATTGCTGGGGACGAAATAGATGGTTTGGGCAAAGGGGGGGTATTCCTCTTTTCTATGCAAGCAGTGCTGAGATGCCCAACTTAATTGCACACACAAAACACCTGCGGTTATCCACAGCAGGCCTGGGGACTTGGGCAGGGGTAACTCCTGGAGATCTGCAAATAGGGGTAATGGTGTTCACAAGGGTTTTTCTCCCCTTCCAACCTAGCACAGCAGGCTTCCGTGCCTCTGGCACTCGACTGGCAGCATATACATCCGCAATCTGGGCAGCTTTATCCAGGGTCCTGGGCTCCCGCTCCAGAATAAACCTTCCTCACTTCCATAGAACAGGTGTGGAGGAACTGGTCCAGGAGCATCAGATCCTCCAGGTCTTCCAGAGTGGTAACACCCCATCCCTCAGTCCACTGCCTGAAATGGTTCCGTAGTCCAACAGCCAGGTCTGAGTAGCTGTCAGTACCTGTGCGCTGTAAAGTCCAAAACTGTTTTCAGTATACCTCTGGGGTGAGGTTAAACCGTTGGATTAAGGCCTTTTTAATAGCCTCATAATCTTGATCCATAGTCGTGGGCAATGCTGCAAACATCTCCAGTGCTTTGCCTCTTAGTCCTGGAGTCAGATACTTAGCCCATTCTGCAGGGGGTAGCTGGAATTGCCTGCAGACCTTTTCAAAACTTTTGAGGAAGACATCCAAATCACTGTCTTTCTCCATGATAGGGAAACGATCTAGACGAGGTTTAAGGGATACAGTGTCCGTGGACTCACCCTGGGGTGACGGTGAAGTACTTTGCAGCTGCATTTGTGTCAACTTTAGCTGGTACTCCTGGTCTGTCTGGCGTTCTGCAAACTCTCGATCCGGTCGGCGTTCTGCAGCTTCTCACTCTGCTTGGCACTCTTCCATCCATAGCTGCGCCCTAAGATTAGGATCACAGGCACCAATCTGCTGGAGAATTAGAGGAAGAGAAGATTCCATACCACCATGAGCACTGGTACTATCCTGCCCAACCAGTTCATGAATAGGATCTTCTGTCTGTTCCTCAGAAGCTGAAGGTCCCTGCTCCGGTTCCACAGAACGGTGGGACTGGGTATCAAACGCCATCAATGTTTGAATTAGCTCCGCTTTGGTCTGTTTGTTGTGTCCAGCCATCTCTCTGCACAGAGGACCAACAGTTCAGCTTTGGTCCTGTTCCTGTACGCATCTGCCATCCTAGCAGCAGTTTTCTCAAATAAAAGACAGGAAAGAAAACAAGAGAAAAGGGGGGGGGGGGGGGTTCTGTTCTGCACTTATTTATGTTAACTGACAAATAGTATACACTGACAATTAGTCCTTCCTTGTGAACTGTCGTATCCTTCCCAAGAATACTCCAGGCCATAAGTGTAAGGCCTCTTGCACACGGGCGTCATGTTTCACCAAATGTGAAGATGTTGGGTGAAGGACCTGCCGTGATGTCACAGGATCACATGGGTCACATGGTCCACTCAAATGCTTCTATGATTGGACCATGTGACCCTGTGACGTCACCACAGGTCCTGAAGCAAGCAATCATCAAGAGAGAAGACGTTCCGGGGGCTCTGCGCGTACAATGGGAGAAGGTGAGTTAAACTCTTTATTATTTTTAACCCTCTATAGCCCGGGGAACATTGCATTCTGTAATTAGAATGCGATTATTTTCCCTTATAACTATGTTATAAAGAAAAATAATAACGATCGGGTCCCCATCCCGATCGTATCCTAGCAACCATGCGGGAAAATCGCAACGCATCCGCACATGATTGCGGATGCTTGCGATTTTCCCACATCCCCATTCACTTCTATGGGGCCTGCGTTGCGTGAAAATCGCAGAATATAGAACATGCTGCGATTTTCACGCAATGCAACAGTGATGCGTGAAAATCACCGCTCATGTGCACAGCACCATAGAAGTGAATGGGTCAGGATTCAGTGCGGGTGCAATGCGTTCACTTCACGCATTGCACCCGCGCGGAAAACTCGCCCGTGTGAAAGGGGCCTAAGGGTTAATTTATTAAACCAAACACTTAACATCTTTAATAGTATAAAAATCAAGAACACTATCCCACCGCTTGCCACCAATCTGTGACGATCCCTACTCTCAGGTAACATCACTGGGGTGAATTATACTAAGGAGCTCATCAAGTTACCACATAAATTCCCACCCACCTATTCAAGATGACGGAATTATGCTAACTTACTCTCCTAGATTCTAACACCCCCAATATTTTCTATCACAATCGCTGCCACCACCTATACTATAAGGCAATAGGGGCCTATACTCATGCTATATTCTATCAACCCAAAATTAACACCGTAACATCAGTTATCTACATGGAAACACCACCGATAACGCTATTCCCTTCGAAGGAGCAAGTTCTATAAGACCACAAGGAAGGGACTTATTAATGTTTAAATTTAATACACAATAGTGCAGTGCAATACAAAAGAAAGTGTCAGATAAAAGATAAAAACAAAAATATACATACAATAACAATGCAGTAAAACAGATAAAATAAAAGGGATAAAATACAGAATATTGGCTTACTGAGATGCAGCAGTTATATTCCGGCTGTGGGGAAAGCTGAAGATATGGGCAGTCCCTCCAAAACGATGTGGATTCCCAAAATGGCTGACACCTACCTGTTCCCAAAAACCCATTTTTATCCCCCTTCAGCCGAGGGGTGGGCTGTGAGAGAACCTCCCGCCTTTCGGTCCAGTCTTCTGGGCCGTCTGATATTATTCAGGCTTTTGCCCCACCTTCCCACAAGGCTGACCGATGTGGCAAAATGAATCACAGTGATTCCTCACCGTATGATAGGGACTGCGGGTACAGATGAGATCCCATAATCTCAGTTGCCCTGTCATGGTCATACAGACACCAAATATGATTGGGTTGTGATTTCCAGTATGGGGTGTCTGGATTCTCCCCGAAGCCAATGTCAGGCTGAACACAATTATTAGGGTTCTGAGGATGTAGGTGTTATGAGGTCAGAGTTATGGCTTCAGATATTATTTCATTCATCTACTGCATGGGTCAGACCACCAACTGGTCTAGCAGCCAACATGTCTGGAGTGGCTGTGCATTTTAAGTATCCCCCTCCCAGGTCTTCATTAGGATGCCCAAATGGCTTGTAATTAGCAGGCCAGTGCTAAACGGGGTCTTCCCATATACTTTCAGACTGGTTGGCACCTGAAAGTACAATTTGCATGACCTTAATAGATCCAAAGACCCTGATATACAGTACAATCAGCTATTGATACTGCAAGTTTTTTCATTTTTAGATAGTTTCATGCATCAGTCACAGTGTGTGAAACCACCATATGTCTACTATTTATTATAGTTTGTATAGTCTTGTTTTCTCTACTAATCTTTTATTTTTTTTTCCATTATATCACCATGGCTCATGAATAACTTTGTGTCAATTTGTCTATGAACTTGTGCACAAAAAGTCAAGTGCACGGAACTTACATAACAGCACAAACAGTAAATAAAGATGTGCTCCATACAGAAGGTATCATTGCTACCAAGATTACCACTAGTATTGCTTTATTCTCTTTCATTGTGTCATTCATGTACAAAGCTTCTTCTCTTCTTTATGTTATGGCTGTCTGTGTTGGCACTAAATTGCACACAGTGTTTGGGGAGATTATCACAATTTTGCTGAAAAGAATTACAAAGGTACATATTATATATAATAACTGTTATAAAGTGTCAACCCTTGAGCAGGTTCAGATGCAGCATGCTTTTGGGATAATATAGTGCGACCTATCGTATAACAGAGATATATGATCATGCATTACGTTTTTGTATATACAAGGTTGTATTAATGTAGGGTTTACAGGTATTGTTAGGAATATTGAGTATAGTGGCTACACACATACAAATAAATGTCCATACTTAATAGACTCAGCCAGTGCTCCCATTGTGAACAGCAGATAGCATAGCATGCAAATACCATACATAATTGTTCTGTAGAACCTTAGGGGTTTTCAGAATCAGGTCAACAGAACACATTGTACATTTTACAATCGGAATGGGGCAATAATAGTGGTTATCCAGTAGTAGAATACTTTTTTTGTGTTTCCACTGCCATACCGTGCATGTTCTTCCTTATTATACACATACTTAAAGGGGTTGTCTCCCCTCAGACATTGGTGGCATATCGCTAGGATGAGGCCACTTATCTCTCCAGAACAGGATGTCCAAAGTGAACCGAGGGCAGATGTGCATGTGCGACCACCATCCATTCATTCCCCATTGAAATAAAGGAAAAGCACTCCACGCATGTACAGTACACTCTCCTTCACTATCGGGGGGCCTGTTCTGGAGATAGGTGTGGATCCCAGATGTGGGACTCCCCCCCCCCCTCACTCCTATCTGACAGTAGTGGGATATCTTCAGTGTCGGACTGGGGTGCCTAGGGCCCGACAGTAAAATTTATTTTGGGGTCCCACAGTACGGATACATTCAAATATTACATGCTCACACAGCAGCAAGATGCTACCAGATGATTGAATATGGGGGTCCCTGCAGCAACTTTGAGAAGGTAGGTCCTGGGAAGAAGAGGATATTGGTAGCTTTCCTCTATATCTAGAAGTCATCTCAGCTCCGATCGTGTCTATAACAATAAACTGTGGAGTTTCTGCAATAATCTATCAAGTTTTTTATATGAACACAGGCTGGTTGAGGTGCGGCACATTGAATATATGTATGTAGTGCAGTAAGTCTACTGTGCTATGTGGCACTTGTGCAGGCGCTGGGAGACTAGGGGCCCACCTTCCTCAGGGGCCCAACAGGGGATTTACCTGTACCCTTGTGGGCCAGTCCAAGCCTACATATCTTAGCTGTATGCCACGGATGTCTGGGATAATACTGTACACACAAATGAACATATATGTACAAATAAATAATGGCATTCTATAGTGCTTAAAATAATGCTTTATTGGTTGTAATATTGGAATGTCTCCTTAATAGCATCCACATATAGTGTGGAGGTATTCCCTATTAATAACTATGTGAGTAAAGTCCTTACTGTAAGCAGTGCCACACATGTACCATAGAACCAGAATAGTAGAATGGGCTTTTATAAAATGGTTAGTGGTTAATGTCACTATTGTGGTTGGTAACATTTTGTTTTAACCACTTGAAGACCACAGGTTTATACCCCCCTAGTGACCAGGCCCTTTTTTACAAATCCGCACTACACTACTTTCACATTTATTGCTCCGTCATACAACTTACCACCCAAATGAATTTTACCTCCTTTTCTTCTCACTAATAGGGCTTTCATTTGGTGGTATTTCATTCTTGCTGACATTTTAACTTTTTTTGATATTGACAAAATTTTTGCAAAAAAATTACATTTTTCGCTTTCTGTTGTAAAAATTTTCAAACAACACTACATTTCAATTTCAATTTTTCTCTTAATTTATTGTTCTACATGTCTTTGATAAAAAAAAATGCAATAAGTGTATATTGGTTTGGGTAAAAGTTATAGCGTTTACAAACTATGGTGCAAAAAAGTGAGTTTCCGCACTTTGATTTTCTGAGCACCTGTCCTGTTTCCTGACGCACTACAATGCCCAGACAGTAGAAACACCCCATAAATGACCCCATTTCGGAAAGTAGACACCCTAAGGTATTCGCTAAGGGGCATAGTGAGCTCATGGAATTTTTAATTTTTTGTCACAAGTTAGCGAAAAATGGAAATTTTTTTTAAAAAATTTCATTTTCCGCTAACTTGTGTCAAAAAATTAAAACTTCCATGAACTCACTATGCCCCTTAGCGAATACCTTGGGGTGTCTACTTTCTAAAATGGGGTCACTTGTGAGGTTTTTCCACTGCCCTGGCATTTGAGGGTCTCCGCAATCATTACCCATATGGCCAGAATTAGGAGTTTTTGCTATTCTCCTTATATTGACCATACGGGTAATGAGATTTTTTTTTCCGTTCAGCTGCTGGGCTGAAAGAAAAAATGAGCGGCACAGATTTCTTCATTCACATTGATCAATGTGGATGAAAAATGCAAAAAAAAAAAAAAAAGAGGGGAAAGCTGTAAAGCTGCGATCGCTAAGGGACCCTTAGGCCTCATTCACAAGTCTGCAATTCTGTTCCGCAAAATTTTGCGGAACGGAATTGTAGATACATTCAATTCTATGGATAGACTTTGTCCCGCTGGGATCCGGAATTGCGGATCTGCACTTCCGGATCCACACTTCCGGATCCGCAAAAATATAGAACATGTCCTATTCTTGTCCGCAATTATATAGTTCTGGCAATGTGCGGATCCGCAAAATGCGGAAAGCACATTGCCGGTGTCCGTATTTTGCGGATCCGCAGATCCATGGATCCGCAAAACACATACGGACGTCTGAATGAGCCTTACAGGGGGGTGATTAGTGACAGGAGGGGTGACAGGGGGTGATCAGGGGGGTTGACATGTGTGATCAGGGGTTAATCAGTGATGGGGGGTGAGGGGGGGGGGTGTAGTGATTGGTGCACTTTACTTATGTTTGCCCTGGTGGTCCCAGACAAATGGACCACCAGAGGAGCAAACAGCAGGCATATCAGACGCTGTTTACAAAACAGCGTCTGATATGCGTTTTAAATGTGTTTTTATTCACATCTACATTCTGCCAGCGCATGATCAGCGCTGGCAGGCTGTAGTTTCAGTTGTCCCAAGTACAATCACATAAACGCGAATGCGTGCGTTTATGTGAAATCTCAGGTCTCACTAGATGATGCCGATAGACGGCAGTGAGACCTGAGAGAGCCGCCGCGCTGACGCCCATCGCGTTAGCGTGGCGGCAAGTGGTTAAATGTCTTTAGGTCTGCATTTTACTTTTCATAGGTATCAAAACAGGGATGGATTGGGAACTTAAATTGGCCCTGGAAAAAAAACTAAAAGTGCAGCAAAATATTCCATCCCAGCAGGAACATAGTGCATCACAATATACTACCCCAGAAGCTATTCAATAGCTGCCATGTTCTGTCCTCCTCCTCCAATTGAGATATAGAGCAGGGGGCTTAGGAGGGGAAATGTGGGCCACAGTACTGAGCCCTACTTTCAGCATGCTTCCTGGACTGCCCTTTATAATGACTTGTATAGTGTCTCCTGTTGTATGCTCCCCAAGTGGTCAAGGAAAGAATAAAAAATAAAATACCTGTTGCAAGCCACCATCTGTGGTACAGGTCACAGGTCTTTTCCAGCCTGCGGCATGAGACACCTGTGTCCCTGTGCCACTTGTACACTGCAGCCTGTGGTCTATGAGAGTGAACAGCAGGGGAAGGACCCATGGGGTCCCATCCTCTGACACAGTATCAAATTCTATTACCATCTTAAGGACAACCATACAGTTTAATTCAGGGATGTATCTACAGCCACCTGCCAGGTACATAAGTACCTGATTTTCCCAGCGTTTATTACCTCTGAGAGCATCAGAACATTATATACCTGGCAAGTTGCAGATGGGAGGGCTTGGGTGCCCCCCCCAGGCATCAACTCACCAGGATATTTCCCTGTAGGGTCTATGGCCAGTCCATCCTTGTATCTAAAACATACAATTTCCCTGTAGGGTCTATGGCCAGTCCATCCCTGTATCTAAAAGATACAATTGTGGATGCATACATCTGCTACTAGAAGAAACTTATTGGACATGGGTTGCAAAGTCTACTGCTATAGTCAATAGGAACCTTACATATACTTACCACTCTTCCTTGTGATGACTGTTGACAGAATTGCAGTATTCCTACATTAAGTATCATAAAGGAACATGATTGTCCATTTCATCTGCTGAGACCTAGCTGTACATTTAGTAAAATCAATACCCTTTTTGTTTATATATTTCTGCGTTTAAATGCTATGGACACCTTTGTGCATTAAAAAAAAAAAAAAAAAAACATATATTACTTTAATACAGCACATAATAAAATTGCACTTGTTTGTCTATTGGTATCAGCTTTGCTTTACACACACTCAGAAATGCTTTTCAGTGAGATTTACTCACTTTTCTCATCTCTTCTCAGGCAGTGTGGGCGTTCCCTTTCATTTCACATGCACCAGCACAAGCTCTGCTGCTCCACCCCCACATCCTGTTACACAGCACAGTTAACAGCCACTTATACAGACGACTTGTAATCAATGGATCTATTTCTCACTTTCCATTCTGTAGAAAGTCCTTTATTTGAAGACAACAATAGATATTTCTGCTGATAACGTTAGTGTAGTGATCTACAGTCTGAACCATGGTGTTATAAGCAGGACATAGAACTCATTACTTACAGCTCTCACTACATGCTCTCTCTTCTGAACAAAGTATTGTGTGCAGTCCGCACTGTGAACTGTCACTTTTCCCACACAAAGTAGTATAGTGTGACAACACACAATGCTATGTACACATATAAGTACACAGTGGGGGAGATTTATCAAAACTAGTGCAAAGGAATACTGGCTTAGTTGCCCATAGCAACCAATCAGATTCCTCCTTTCATTTTCCAATGGAGCCGCGAAAAATAAAAGGTGTAATCTGATTGGTTGCTAGAGAGACTTTTTTCAATCTATGAGCTGAAACGTTGCGACTAGTGTTGAGCAAACTTGTGTTTCAAGTTCGGCATACAAGGTTCAGGTTCTCTAAGAATTCCATCAGTTGACGGATTCTCTGTAAATTCACTGAGAGCACACAATACTACAATATTGTTATTTCCCACAAAAACATGCAATGTTCTTAGAGCATTTGGTGGGTACTATCTCTCCTTAAAGAGAGAGCACTTTATTCGGTGTGAGGAGATTTAGCGAGGGTTTGCACTGGGGTTACAGAATTAGAATGGATTGCAAAATGGAAGCCATTAAGAGGGATTCAGTTTTGCTCTGTCCTAATACATGTCTATGGGCCCAAATAATGGTTCCATTATACATGGTGGAAAAAATAATCCTGTCAACAGTCAGATTTAAAGCGTACTATCTCTCCTTGGCTATAATGGCATCCGTTAGGTGTCCGCTCGAAGATGATTTTGGAGCGGAGGAAAAAGCTGTGCATGCAGGACTTTTGACTCCGCTCCAAAATCATCTTCGAGCGGACACCTAACAGACGCCATTATAGTCTATGGGGTCCTTAGGCTCTGTTCGGCTCAGTTATGTGCCGAATGTGTACTTTCCTTTCTCCTGCTCCTATAACAGAGCAGGAGAACGGAAAGGCCAAACACTGATGTGAACTTAGCCGAATGGTGTCCAGTGACATGGAGGGGAGGCGGAGAAATGTGACATGGAGGGGGTCATGTGACATGGAGGGGAGAAATGTGACATGGAGGGGAGAAATGTGACATGGAGGGGGAATGTGACATGGAGGGGGAAATGTGACATAGGGGCGGGGAGAAATGTCACATGGTGGGGAAATGTGACATTTCTCCCCTCCATGTGACATTTCTCCCCTCCATGTGACATTTCTCCCCTCCATGTCACATCCTCCCCTCCATGTCACATCCCCCATGTCACATTTCTCCCCATGTCACATTTCTCCCCTCCATGTCACAGTTCTCCCCTCCATGTCACAGTCCTCCCCTCCATGTCACAGTCCTCCCCTCCATTTCACATTTCTCCCCTCCATGTCACATTTCTTTCCCCTCCATGACACATTTCTCCCCTCCATGACACATTTCTCCCCCTCCATGTCACATTTCTCCCCCTCTTCATGTCACATTTCTCCCCTCCATGTCACATTTCTCCCTCTTCATGTCACATTTCTCCTCCTCCATTTCACATTTCTCCCCCTCCATGTCACATTTCTCCCCCATGGCACATTTCTCCCCTCCCTGTCACATTTCTCCCCCTCCATGTCACATTTCTCCCCCTCCATGTCACATTTCTCCTCCCTCCATGACACATTTTTCCCCCTCCATGTCACATTTTTCCCCCATGTCACATTTCTCCCCCTCCATGTCACATTTCTCCCCCCTCCATGTCACATTTCTCCCCCCTCCATGTCACATTTCTCCCCTCTATTAATATTATGTAAAAACATTCTGCTCACCTGGTCCTGGTCCAGTCGGTAGCAGCTCCTCTTCTTCTCTGTGTGGCACTGGCTGACTCCTGGTATCTTTTCTCTGGCCTCCCGACAAGTTGTTTGAGGTCTTGAGGACCTTTCACACTCAGCCAATCAGTGGCCTCAGTTATGCCATGTGTCAGGCCAGTGATTGGCTCAGCAGGAAATCGATGGCCTGACATGTGACACAGCTGCAGCCACTGATTGGCTGAGTGAAAAAGGTCCTCAAGACCTCAAATAACTTGTCGGGAGGCAGCTCTCTCCTGGAGGGGGCCCCGTGGGGCCCCCTGACTTAGGGGCCTGGTCGCAATTGTGACCACTGCGACCCCTATAGCTACGCCACTGCTTACAGGATAGCTGCCTTACATCTGGTGGTAGGGGCAGAGTTGTTAAGAGCTCATTTGCATCCCTTTATTCACATGTTCTTGCAGCTGACTAGATCCCCACAGCCTTTGGGCCCATAGCAAGTTAGGCTCTGGCAATAGTTACGCCCCTAGTTCTTACTATTAGTACTTAAATGGAAACTAAAAATGTTATGGATCATTACAATTTGTATTAATTATTAGAGTTATATATAGTGTGCAAAATTTCATGTGCTGATGAAAATGGCAAGCCTTGCTTCTGGCATCTGTCCTAGCCTTTTCAATTGACATCTGATACGAAAACATGCTGATCAGAACAAACAATGTCAAGTAGAAATGACTCCAATAATACAATTATGTGCAGAGTCGGAACATTTGGAGGAAACAGGTAAACTGCAAATGTAGAATATGCATAAATATACATAAATCAAAGTTACATTTCACAGTACTCAAAATGGGAAAACGTTCAATTTTAGACAAATATTTGATGTGAACCAGATTACGACTGTATATAAGATTTGGAAACAAATTCTAAAATCTATTTATTATACATTGCTGTGTGCAATAACACTGGGGTGAACTTATGTTTTGGAGGGGGGAAAAAAAGCATAGCTCTTAGGATGCAAAATATTACTGTTTACACTTCTAATAATCACAGACAGGAAAATGATAGCCTATAGAAAAGAATAGAGTTTTTATAGAAGAAAGTACTCTTTTTTCAGTTTCGAAATACCCATTTGTATATGTTTGTCAGATAACTGGGGGGGGGGGGCGACAAATATATATATTTAGATCCCCTCTTGTACCACCACAAAAAAAGCTCTGAAATATCAAGATATGGACTCCACAAGGCCTTTGGCAAACAGACCTTTAAGATCCTTTAAAGGGGTTGGCCACTTTTTGGCTACTGTTGAGCAATGTGTATGTACTGTACAGTAAGATGACTATATGGCACATACTAATATAGTCTTTGTGGATATTCTGTGCTGCTTGCTATTTTCCATAAGCTATGTCTCCTCATTGCATAGATGTCCTCTCTATAAGACGATTCAGGAAGAGATGATGGAGGCAGCATGTCCGGTTGAAAAATCCCTTTATTGGGAACTGCTCACATGAAATACGTAAATATAAAAAGTTGCTACGTTTCGGCTATCACATAGCCTTTGTCAAGCACAATGTGAATTATACATACAAGTGTTTATAAAGTGTAGACTCCACCTCCACATGGAGATGTGTCCAATCATTGTTTCTCATTGTTAATCATACATATACAGGGTTAACATTACACATCCAATCCGTGACCCGCTCAGCAGCTGCTTTATATAAAACTTAAGGTCAATCATACATAGTGTTCTCACCTGATCAAATGTAAATGTAGAGGGAAAATACGATGTCATGATGCACACTCATCCGCGCGTCTGGTAATCACTAGTGCGCATGTCAGAGACTCCGTAGGATCGTGGAGTCCCTCCCCTGGAGTTAGTTGTTAAGGGTAAGAAGGGTGGTATCGGGTGAGGAACAGTTTGAGAAAAGAGTAGATGAGATGGGTCATAAATTCCTCAATAGGGGTTACCCACATAGATTAGTTGAGAAGACAAAACAAAGGGTGGCGCTGGTTGACCGGGAATCCACGCTTCACGTTAAAGTAGGGAGGACAGAAAATCAGAGAATTCCCTTTGTTTCCCCCTATGGTGCCCTCAGTGGGAAAATCTCACAGATTATACGCAAAGAGTGGCACATTTTACAAAAAGGGTTGCCCTCGATACCTGAGTTTGAGAGTTTCCCAATGATGGCTTACAAGAGGGGGACCAATTTACGTGACAATTTCTTTAATTTTGTAGGCTCTGCCACTGTAGGGATGACAAAACGTATCACCCTTGATCATATTTCCACAGTTGCAGCAACCAAGGCAAGGGTAACATCCCATCTTTCTTGGTGCCAAATACATCTGTCCATCCCCACGGGGCTCAGTGATCTCACTTTTCACCAGTTTGTCACATAAATTGGTCCCCCTCTTGTAAGCCATCATTGGTAAACTCTCAAACTCAGGTATCGAGGGCAACCCTTTTTGTAAAATGTGCCACTCTTTGCTTATAATCTGTGAGATTTTCCCACTAAGGGCACCATAGGTGGAAACAAAGGGAATTCTCTGATTTTCTGTCCTCCTTACTTTACCGTGAAGCGTGGATTCCCGGTCAACCAGCGCCACCCTTTGTTTTGTCTTCTCAACTAATCTATGTGGGTAACCCCTATTGAGGAATTTATGACCTATCTCATCTACTCTTTTCTCAAACTGTTCCTCACTCGATACCACCCTTCTTACCCTTAACAACTGACTCCAGGGGAGGGACTCACCATCCGGCGGAGTCTCTGACATGCGCACTGGTGATTACCAGACGCGCGGATGAGTGTGCTTCATGACACCGTATTTTCCCTCTACATTTACATTTGATCAGGTGAGAACACTATGTATGATTGACCTTAAGTTTTATATAAAGCAGCTGCTGAGCGGGTCACGGATTGGATGTGTAATGTTAACCCTGTATGTGTATGATTAACAATGAGAAACAATGATTGGACACATCTCCATGTGGAGGTGGAGTCTTCACTTTATAAACACTTGTATGTATAATTCACATTGTGCTTGACAAAGGCTATGTGATAGCCGAAACGTAGCAACTTTTTATATTCACGTATTTCATGTGAGCAGTTCCCAATAAAGGGATTTTTCAACCGGACATGCTGCCTTCATTATCTCTTCCTGAATCGTCTGCATAGGAGCCTGTATGGATCTGGGGCTCCAGGTTGGCTGTTGCATTCTGGTGGACCATATGATCTGGCGAGTGAGGTTCCATATCGATTGACTCTCTATAAGATGGCCGCTGATGAAAAGACACATCACTCAGGCTCCTCCATTAAAATACACAGCACCTGCACTAAACTACAACAGTACAAGTGCTGATGGCAAGGGCAGTATTTTTGAATGGAAGAGGCTGAGTGATTTGCCTGGTTACAACATCCTCCAACAGCAGCCATTTTATGGACAGGACCTACATGCAGACAGCACAAAAGACTTGGCCAACAAGGGTCATATGTTAAAAAATATAGAAAGTGGTGCATAATATCAACAAAGCCTATAATATAGTCATCATGCAAACAAATGAATCAAGAGTAGCCAGAAAGTAGCCAGCCCATGTATGTTGCAAGGTAAGGCTCCCATGTATCAGGCTTGGGTTTCCAGTACATCCAACAGATGCTTGATCAGTTTCAGATATTGGAAACTTGGAGGAAAAATCGATAACTTGAACTCTATATCATGTTCCTCACACCATTCCTGAATATATTTTTTGCAGTGTGGCAAAGCATATGATCCTATACAAAGAGGCTGCTACCATTAATTAATACCATTGACATGAAAGAGTGTACTTGGTTTGTACACTTTAGCTAGGTGCTACATGACAAAATAGCATCCATGTGAATGCTAGGAGTCAGGACCCAAAGTTTTGCCGCACAGCATTGCCCAGAGCATCACACTATAGAGCACATCTCAGAGCTGCATTAACAATTGTTCTTGTTTTTACTGGAGCCCAATGAAATGTGTTGCTTGTAGGGATGAGCGTACCAATCTAATTTCGGGTTTGCCAGGTTTGGTTGAACTTCAGGTCAAAGTTTCGGTTCGGAACCCGAACTTGAACTGGTATACCATTGAAGTCAATAGGGACTCGAACTTCACTTATAACATGGTTATATCAAAAAATAATAGCATTCTAAAGACAGAATGCAAAACAATATGGCCATTTACAATTGTCCTGGTTTTTACTGGACCCCGCTGCAATATGCTGCTTGTAGGGATGAGCGAACCAGTGGAAGTTCAGGTTTGCCAGGTTTGGTCGAACTTCAGTTCAATGTTTGCATTCGGGACCCGAACTTGAACCCATACCCCATTGAAGTCAATGGGGACCCAAACTTCACTTTATTATTTTCCGTTATAACAGGGTTATTTCGGAGAATAATAGCATTCTAATGACAGAATGCAAAAGAATATGGCCATTTAGGTTAAAAAAATAAACTCATATGATCCACTTGATCGGGCTGCCACAGTCTCTTCTATCTTCATTCAGCAGGACCTGCGCAATGAGGTCACCGCGCTCTCCCACATGGTGATATAGATATAAAATTTTTATTTTAGGTGATTCATTTCAGGAGTGAGAGAGACAGACAGAAAGAAAGAGCCGAATAGGCTAGAAAGTCATCAACAGCTTTTCACGGCATTAAAAGAATTTTGATTTGGGTCAAATGAATCAATTTGGGTCTGAATTGAATCAGACGGTTGATTTGGTCAAAACTGACCCAAATTGAATTTGCAGAAATTCCTCATCTCTAGTTGTTTTGTATAAATTCAAGGTTATCATTATAAAGTCCATGTAAAGACTGAAGAAACAGGATTTGCATGGGCATTAGAAATCTCAACACTCAACACAGAATTTTCATTTTTTTTTTATATATGTTGTAGTTCAGTGTCAACACAAAATAAATAAAGTGACTGAAAAATTCATATTTTTTATATCTGTATGTAAACCAAAAATATTTGTTTAATTGCTCATGCATGTCAACGTGTTTTTATCTATATCCGATCCACATGTTTTGCGGGTTCATTCACTTCAACAAGGCCACCATGTGCTGTCGGCATCCATATATCCATTCCGCGGGACTAGCAAAGAATAGAACATATCCTATATATCCATCCTATATAGATGACAACAGGATGTTCCGTTCCGTAAATTTGCGGAACACACACAGCCGGTATCTTTGTTTTGTGAATACACAATTTATTTACTGCAAAAGCAGCTCGGCCGTGTGCATGAGCCCTAAAAGTGAAGCTATGCTAAAGAACTGGAGATATTTCTATTACAATCAAGTTTATTTTGTTGCCAAAGATATTGGTCACTAAAAGAAGGGCAAATATTTAGATTAAAGAAAACAATAATTAAATTAATGAATTAATAATTCAATATCTGTGTGCAATGGTTGAAAGGTGTCATGTGATTGCTCCTAATTACTTCAAAGCAGTGTATAGAAGCACTTTGCCTCTACCCAAATTGCAGTCACTTTGCTGAATGTTATGGTTGTAATCATTTGGCTTATTCAGAGTGACTTGTGAATATTCTAATTTAATTTGCAGTGATATGACAGTGACCATGTACATATAGTGTTATATAAAACATGGAATGGTTACGCTAAGTATACTGATTAATAACAAATGAATGCAAATTACTTTGCTCAAGAGACATTTCAGTGCAGGGTCAATGACAAGTTATACAGTTGTGTCTATTTCCTTCTTCCCGTTATGAAAAACACTGATTACATTGAGCAAGATGTCAAGAGCTCTCAAAACATTAGAGGAATTAAGCTACAGAGAATCAAGATATTCAAATTATTTTATAAATAATGATCTTAACAGCAAGAGCCTACAGTATATGGTTTTAAAATGGAATTTAATGAAATAGTCATAGGCAACAACATACAGTTGAAAACAGAAGTTTACATACACTGTATAAAAAGACACATACTGTATGCATGTTTCTGACATAAAATCAGAATGAAATCAGAATAAACCTTTCCTGCTTTCGGTCAATTAGGATTATCATAAATATTGTTATTTGCCAAATGCCAGAATAATGAGAGAGAGAGAGAGAGAGAGAGAGAGAGAGATAATGTTTTAAGGCATTTTTATTACTTTCTGCAAAGTCAAAAGTTTACATACATTTCATTAATATTTCGTACCATTACCCTTAAACTGTATGACTTGGGTCAAACGTTTTGTATATCCTTCCACAAGCTTCTCACAATAGTTGGTCGGAATTTGGGCCCATTCCTCCTGACAAAACTGGCATAACTGCCATTTTGGTTGGTTGCCTTGCTCGCACCTGCCTTTTTAGCTTTGCCCATACATTTCCAATAGGATTGAGATCAGGGCTTTGTGATGGCCACTCCAAAACATTGACTTTGTTATCCTTAGACCACTTTGTAACCAGTTTGGCAGTATGCTTCGGGTTATTGTCCATTTGGAAGACTCATTTCCGTCCAAGCTTTAACTTCCTGGCTGATGTCTTGAGATGTTGCCTCAGTATTTCCACATAATCCTCTTTCCTCATGATGCCATCTATTTTGTGAAGTGCAACAGTCCCTCCTGCAGCAAATTTACCCCACAACATGATGCTGCCACCCCCATGTTTCACAGTTGATATGGTGTTCTTAGGCTTCCAAGTGTCTCCCTTTTTCCTACAAAAGTAACAATGGTCAATATGGCCAAAAAGTTCCATTTAAGTTTCGTCAGACCACACGATGTTTCCAAAAATGTAGGTATTTGTTCTTGTGTGCATTTGCAAACATTAATCTGGCTTTTTATGTTTCTTTTGGAGTAATGGCTTCCTCCTGGCAGAGTGGCCTTTCAGCCCATGTTGATACAGTACTTGTTTCACTGTGGATATTGACAGAATCTTACCAGCTTCCGCCATCATCTTCACAAGGTATTTTGTTTTTGGGTTGATATGCACATATTGGACCAAAGCGCGTTCATCTCTGGGACTCAGAACCTGTCTCCTTCCTGAGCGGGTACAGTGGCTGGACATTCCCAACTTGTTTGTACTTGCGTATAATTGTACAGCTGAACGAGGCACCTTCAGGTATCTTGAAATTGCACCCAAGGTTGAGCCAGACTTGTGCAAGTCTTCAATTTTTTTTCCTGATATCTTGGTTAAATTACTTTGAATTTTCCCATGATGCTACATAAAGAAGCAGTGTGTTTCAGGTGTGCATTTAAATAAATCCACAAGTGTCTGTCTAATTAACTCAGATGTTGCCAACAAACCTAACAGAAACTTTCAAACACATTACAGCATCATATGGGCAGTCCAAAATAGTTTAAAGGCATAGTAATCTTAGTGTATATAAACTTTTGACATTGCATAAAGTAATAAAAATGCCTTGAAACCTTCTCTCTCTCTCTCATTATTCTGGCATTTGGCAAATATTAATAATTATGGTAATCCTAATTGACAGAAAACAGGAAAAGTTTATTCTGATTTCATGTCAGATATTGGTTACTCCCCCTAACACCGGATGTTTTCATCTGCACATGGCGAGAAGCAGCTGTGGCCGTGCGTGGACCAGGAGCGGCGCAGGGAGTGGGGAGCCATGTAAGTAGATTTAGTGTAAGGGACTCGGAAGCTCCAATTTTCTGAAATGCAAAAGTGGGAGAAGCTTTGTAATTTCTCTGAGTGTCAGGACATACCTGGAGTTGTTTTTAGCCTGTGTAAGGTTAATAATTAGTATTTTTTTTTCATGATTAGAGAAAAATTGCATTTTTTTCTTTGCAAAAACAATGTGTAATATTGCTGAGCAATATATTTAAGAAAAAAAAAAACAAGTATAAATAATTCACAAACAATAAAATTTAAGAAATTTTATTATCAATTTATTATCCCCTGTATGCCAGCAAACTCGAGAAGAAAAGTCACAAAGTTTGGTGCACATCATGGTTGCGCAAAATTTAACAATTCTTGAGGGGCTTGGATCCCCACTGACCACTTTTCCAAAAAGTATGCAGTGGAGGGTCTTCTTAGCCAATCCACCACATTTGTTCTAATCTACATCAGGAAACTAGCTGGTATAGATTGCGATTTTAGAGCACAGACCTGCAAAGATATTTGACAATTATGAAGCCTGACTGGAGGAGCGCACCGGTCTTGAATTAAGGATAGTTTTCAGGATCGGACTGCTGAAACAAAAGTAAGATTAGAGACAGGCTGCTGGATACTGTATGGTGCTGCCTGCTACTTAGGACTGTTTTTTGAGGTGACAGGTTCCCTTTAAAAGACATATTGACATTTCCTTTAATACAATTCCAGTAAATGCCACAGGCATAGATAAACTCGTTCACATTCCTGATCTAGATGGAGCTCTACATCGAGCTTAGCAGACAGCTGTATAACAAATGAAGAACGCCAATATTTAGCTGAAGCACAGTATAGTGACAATATCAGAATAAAAGTTAGAAAAACAATGACAGATTGAATACATGCTCCAGAGAAGATATTTATGGATTCTTAAACTGACAATACACTTTCGATAGCTGTTAGCCATATTGTCTTTTTTCCAACAGTTAACTCTCCTGACACTCACCTAACTATCCTGTAGACATATATGTTTAGTTTGGCCGAATGTGTATGTGTTCTCATTGATGGAAAATTGGAGAGAGACACTGCCAGATACTTCTGGCGGCAGCGTTTCTCCTGGGAGAACAAAAGAAACAGGTGAAAATATGAACGACTCTCAACCCTTAACCCCTTCTACCCCTTCTACCCTGGGCCAGTTTTCGCTCTTCTATGTGTCACTTTATGTTGTAATAACTTTAAAACGCTTTTACTTATCCAGGCCATTCTGAGTTTGTTTTCTCATCACATATTGTTCTTCATGACAGTGGTACATTTGAGTCAAAATATTTCATTGTTATTTATAAAAAAATACAAAATTACCAAAAATGTTGAAAAAAATGTGTCAATTTCCAAATCTCAATTTCTCTACTTTTATAATAGATACTGTAGTAATACCTCCAAAAATAGTTATTACTTTACATTATTCCTCATATGTCTACTTTATGTTTGGATCATTCTGTAAATGCCATATTTTTTTTTTTTTTTTTAGGGGGGGGGGGTTGGGAATGTTGGAAGGCTTAGAAGTTTAGAAGCAAATCTTGAATTTTTTCAGAAAATTTCCAAAACCCACTTTTTAAGGACCAGTTCAGGTTTAAAGTCACTTTGTGAGGCTTACATAATAGAATTCACTGAAAAATGACCCCATTTTAGAAACGACACCCCTTAAGGTATTCAAAACTGATTTTACAAACTTTGTTAACCCTTTAGATGTTCCACAAGAGTTAAAATGGAAAATGGAGATGAAATCAAAATTTTTATTTTTTTTGCGGATACAGCAGGGGCCCTGCTATTAGGGACTGCCGTACCCCTGCAGTGATCGGGCGCGTACCACTCCGGTGTCCACCCGATCACTATGACGTACTATTATGTCAAATTGTGGGAACGCAGTGACTTCCATGACGTAATAGTATGTCATGTTTCAGGAAGGGGTTAAAGGTGTATCTTTTTAGGGTGGCCTATCACTTCACCTAATCTAACTTCTCTATTCATACAATTGTATCCACCATGACCCATGTACTAAAAAGCACTAAAGATACCAGCTGTTGACTGGCTAATGCAGCTTTATATCTATTCTCCTATTTTGTTAAGATTAGAGTTGAGCGAACACCTGGAAGTTCAGGTTCAACTGGTTCGGCCGAACTTCACAAAAAGTTTGGGTTCGGGATACAAACTTAATCTGAACTTGACCCCGAACCCAAACCCCATTGAAGACAATGGGGACCCAAACTTTTGGGCACTAAAATGGCTGTAAAATTGCCCTGGAAGTGGCTACAGGGCTTCAAAAGGCAGCAAAATGTAGGTAAATGCCCTGCAAACAAATGTGCATAGGGAAATGACTTAAAATAGTAGAAAATACAGAAAAATAATAAATAAATGTTCTAAACCTGAGCCCAAGTGAGTGACAGTGGCAATTGCCACCCAGCAAACAGAGGATGTGGTGGCAACGCCACCACATATGGCACTATCACCAAGCATCTCCACCGAATCCCATGGAAGTGTCCAGCTATCAGCTGTCCATCTCCCAAACACTGGAGAGAAAGAGAAATAGAAAGAGGAAGTACCCCCCTACCCACCCCCAATCCCTAGCTCTTAATGCCTTGATTTCAAAATTCCTGGTCCTTTGAAATGCTGTCATTCTGTCTGGCGGACAGTTTTAAAAACCTTATGGCGGTGGCTGTCCCACAGTACGTGGATCCCAGCTGCCACTACTTTTGCAGGCGAGCCATCCCTTCTCCGCACAACCAAGTGGCAGACAAAATCAGGTATGTACTGCGCAATGCCATCTGTGGCAAGATCCACATAACAACTGATACATGGACCAGTAAGCACGGGAAGGGACGTTATATCTCTCTTAACAGCATACTGGCTAAATGCAGTGGTGGCTGGGCCTAAGGCGTATAGCATTTTTGTGAATGTCCTTTCCCCCCAGAGGATTGCAGGGCATTTCTCTTTGCTTCCTGTTACACGTCCTCCTCCTACTCGGCTTCCTCCTCTTCCTCTACCACCCCCTCATCCGCTCAGCGTAACACCTTCACCACCCACAGCAGCACAGCCAGGGGGAAATGACAGCAGGCTGTTTTAAAACTTGTGTGTTTGTGGGACAAACCTCACACCGTGCAGGAGCTGTGGACAGGCATGGAACAACAGACCGATGATTGGTTGGTGCCATTGAGCCCAGCCTGGTGTTGTGCACTAATTGGCGAAAAAATATAGCAGGTCTGGGCCTAGCCAATTTGATGCACATCCCCTGCCTGCCACATGCGCTGAATTTGGGGTGCAGAAATTCCTGAACACTAGACTGTGAAAATCAGTTCAGTTAATCGAACACACAACCCCCCTTCACTCAAACCATTAACAAACTATTTACAAATTTATTTAAAAACGCATTAAAATAACTATAATGCAGCTAAACTAACTATATAAACAAACAAAACTATATACATGCCTTATACACTTAAGGCCAGCCAAATACAAGTGGCTCGGAGGGTGGGTTCCTGCACCAACATAGGCCCTGGCCTGGAACACAATTGTCCAGCTAGGGCACAGTTCTGGAGGAGGAGGAGGAGGAGGAGTAGGAGGAGGAACCATGTTCTCAGCAGGTTGGCACCCAAGCCAGCTCATGGGCAGCTGGGTCACCACCAACACCTCAGAAGGCAGGGTTATCATGGGCGAAATGTGTAAAAGCTTTTTCATCAGTCCAGAACAACCTGCACCACCAGCAGATCTGGAACTTCTTAGCAGGAGGCAGCATTTCAGCAACATAGTGGAAAGGTACATGTACTGACTGATGCGTCTGCCCAGGGGCATAGCTACAGGGGAAGCTACTGCTTTGGGGCCCTGACCTATAAGGGGTCCATCCAGGAGGAGGAGAAAGAGGACTCAAAGACTTTGTCAGGGCCCCCTCAACAGTATTATTCAATGAAATTATATACAGTGGCATTACAGACAGTGTAGAAAGCGGATGGAACAGCTGCTGGGCCTGTTCTGAGAGAGCGATCTTTAGTATCCCCAGGAATGGCGGCATGAAAGGAAGGGGTTGCGCATAAATTACTGTTGTAGGGGCCCAGTCAAATATTTGCTGTGGTGCCCAATCATTTCTGGCTACGCCACTGGGTCTGCCCCATTCAACTTCTGGGTCTCCAAAATGGCACATGTCCTGAGGTTGCCCTTTAAGCCTTGGAGGTGCTGGCCTACCCTGCAGCCACTGTATTGTCTGAACGTGTGTTTAGCACAGGTGGGGACATTATCACAAACAAGCGCAGCCGCCTGTCCGCAGCCAATGGGGGCAAGCTTTCGTTTATTAAAAAGAACCAGGCATGGATCCCACAGGACTTGTTTGTACCTTATGCAGAATAGATATGTATACCGGCCTCACCAAACCATTGTTATACAATGTGTGGTAAGGTGCAAGGTACCGTTGTCGACGGGAGGTACGTGTCACCGAGGTTCCTGGCCTCGTTGAGGTAAGAGCCGGGTTTTTGTGTGTAAGCAGCAGCTAGTGCTGCTTGACAACTTGATATTTAGTTTGGCTGCAAAGCCAATCCTGGCCGGCTCTTACTGGGAGTAGGCAAAGAGTTGGGTGGGGGCCTATTCCCCACGGTCCAGGCCGGTTTTTCCCGGGGCCTTTAAAAGACAGCCAGCACCAGCAGGTGGGTGTGATTGTCCTGGAGCTGCTGTTAGGCTGTGGAATCATTGGAGTTTGGGAGTTCTGATCCATTCTGTGCTATGTGGAGTTCTCTGGGCTGGAAGCAAGAACCCAAAGCAAGGAGGAGTGCAGACGGCCTGGAAGCCTGAGGTCGATCGTCTTGCGGCTGGACTGACAGCCAGGTGCGAACCTGCACCTAAAACCTTGCAGGTGACGGGAACCTGTTTGGGACTGTTTTGTTTTGCCTCATTATTTCTGATGTGTGTGAATTAACACCAAGAGACTGTTTACCGTTTATTTTGTGCAAGTGTGAATAAAACACTGTTTATTGCACTTTCTGGACTCCCTTTTGCCTCTGTACTGCACCCGCACCGTTATCTACCAGAGCGACTCCCCACACATGTTATACTACTGTGCACTTACACTTTGTTTTATCTTTTTATATTTTCCCAATTTTTAGGGGTCTACAGCAATGTATTTAAAAAAAACAAAAAACATGTTGTTGGTGACTAGTACCTTTGGCTTCACAGCCCAAAAAGGCTTTATGTCATGCAAGAATGTAACCGCCAATTGTAAGTTCCCTGATAGTTAGGCAGTGCGGGGGTTTGTACCTGGAAAAAATAGTAATATTTCACCCAACAATTTAAAAGAGGATTATTCGCATGTTCGGTCACTGTCACCTATGCAGTGCACGGCTTTGTATCAGGCAAAAAGGAAATATTTCACCCAACAATTAGAAAGAGGATTATTCACATTTTCGGTCACTGTCACCTATGCAGTGCAGGGCTTTGTACCCTGCGAAAAAGGTAATATTGCACCCAACAATTTAAAGAGGATTATTCACATTTTCGGCCACTGTCACCTATGTAGGACCTTATTGTTCTCAACATCATCTTCCACCCAGTCTTCACCCCTGCCCTCTTTGTCGGTCTGCACACCGCAGAAAGCCGCAGCGGTTTGCACCTGTGTTTCGTCATCATCAGAGACGTGCTGCCATGGTCTTCCTCTGTCCCCATCCTCAAACCTAAGCAGTTGGGCATCCGTTCACTCAATCTCTTCCACTTCTGGGGCAGGACTATGGTTATGGCCCTGGGAAACCCTGCTAGCAGAGTCATAAAGAAGTATAAGAGACTGCTGCATTTAACTGCCAAAAGTCAACAATTAAGTTCACTATACAGTAAGGCAGTGCCCGTGTCATAAACAGAATACATTTCTTTAGGTCACACAACAGTGTAATGGAGCAATACAATTACTTCACAATCACCAAAAATTTGATTTTTCAAACCAACAATCTAAAAACAGAAGTTAACGGTTTTATTTGACTGTCAGAAATGCAGCGTACACCGCAAATGTGCTATCTACTACAAAACCAGTGTGTTTGCAACCAACTATGCAAATGCGGAGTTCAAAAGGTTACTTTAAATGGCTAAAATACAGGGTAGGCCTCAGATCTGCTATGTATCACAAAACCAGTGTTTATTGCAACAAACTACAGAAATGCAGTATGTCACTGCTAAATTTTAAAATTACGTTTTTGTGCGTTGTATGCCAAACTGCTCTGTGTAAAAACAATACGGGTTTTTTTCCCACAAAATTCACCAATGCAGTATTTCACTGCTGAAATTTAAACGTAGGTGTTTGTGCGGTTTATTGAAAACTGCTCTGTGGACCAAGAATACGGCTTTTTTCCCCAAAAACCACTAATGCTATATTTCAGTGCAGAAATTTAAACGTAGGTGTTTGTGTGGTTTACTGAAAACTGCTCTGTGGACCAAGGATACGGCTTTTTTTCCCCAAAAAACACTATTTAAGTGCAGAAATTTAAAATAGGTATTTGTACGCTGTATGCACAACTGCTCTGTGAAGCAAGAATATGGCTTTTTTTCAACAAAACAGAAAAATGCACCACTTCAGTGCTGAAATTTAAAATACGTATTTGGGCGGAGTATTTAAAACTGCTTTGTGGACCAGGAATACCGCTTTTTTCCCCAAAAATACACTGATGCACTATTTCACTGCAGAAATGTAAAATAGGTATTTGTACGCTGTATGCACAACTGCTTTGTGGACCAAGAACACAGCTTTTTTCCCCAAAATTCACAAATGCATTATTTAACGGCTGGGAATTAAAAGTAGGTATTTGTATGCTGTATGCACAACTGCTTTGAAAACCAGGAACACAGCTTTTTTTCCCTAAAACACACTAATGCATGATTTCAGTGCTGAGATTTAAAATAGGTATTTGTACACTGTATGCACAACTGCTTTGTGGACCAAGAACACAGCTTTTTTCTCCAAAATTCACAAATGCACTATGTAACGTCTGGAAATTAAACGTAGGTATTTGTACGATGTATGCACAACTGCTTTGTGGACCAAGAACACAGCTTTTTTCCCCAAAATTCACAAATGCACTATGTAATGGTTGGAAATTAAACGTAGGTATTCATACGCTGTATGCACAACTGCTTTGGGAACAAAGAACATGGCTTTTTTTTCCCTAAAACATACTAATGCACTATTTCAGTGCTGAGATTTAAAATAGGTATTTGTACGCTGTATGCACAACTGATTTGTGGACTAGGAATACCGCTTTTTTTCCCCAAAAATACACTGATGCACTATATCACCGCAGAAATGTAAAATAGGTATTTGTACGCTGTATGCACAAATGCTTTGTGGACCAGAAATAACGCTTTTTTTCCACAAAAATACACTGATGCACTATTATACTGCTGAAATTGAAAATATATTTTGGTGCGTTGTATGCGTAAGATCTCTATAGCACCACAATACAGATTTTTGCCCCAGACTATAGAAATGGACTATGTCACCCCCTAAATTATACAAAAGTTAATGAAGGGGACTGGACCTGCCAGAAAAAAAGATTTTTTCCTTCACTGAGCTACCAAAGAGGATTAGACTTATGTCTCTGGCAGGCTGGCTTACATGCAGGTCACATGCAGTTCCAAGGACACTGCAGTGGCTAAAATGGCCGCCGACCCCCACCTCAGTAACAGATGGATTAAAAGAAAAAACACTTTGCAGTATCACTGGGCTCAGGGCTGTGTGCAAAAATGTAGGCTTGCGTAGCACCTTCCCTTAATAATTGCTGTAGCTTGAAAATTTCACACCACCAGGTTCAACAGATTTCTTTCCTAATCTCTCCCTGGGAGCACTGGCAGCAACCTTTCCCTATACTAACAGCAGCAGAATGATGTGCGGCACTACATGACTCCAGCTTATAAAGAGGCTGGTTCATATGCTGCACTCAGCCAATCACAGCCATGCCATTAGTATGCATGGCTGTGAAGGCTTCTTAGGGCAAAGATATAAAACACTTGCTGATTGGCTGCTCTGAAGCCTTTCAAAAAGCGGGAAGAATCTCAGAACAAAGGACCTGAACCCGAACTTTTATGAAAATGTTTGGGTTTGGGTCCGTGACCCAAACATCCTAAAATTCGGTACGAACCTAAACTATAGAGTTCGGGTTCGCTGAAATTTAGTTAAGATGGCTTGTGCGTTGTACAACAAAAGCACTTCTTCTTACCTTTTGTTCCATCCAAATTTCTTTATAGAATATAATTTGTATGCTCTTCCAGGCTCATTTCCATTTCTTTTGCATTAATTTTTCACTTGTTTAGTGTGCAATGTATGATTTTGTTTGTACATGTTCCCTCTGATTCCCTCTGAAGTGCTGCAGAATATGTTGGCACTGCATAAAGTAATTAAAGACTAATATGATTCTCATGATCAGTGGGGGTTCCAGTAGTTGGACCCCACAAGTCTAACAGTTATACCCTAACTAAACATACCAGATAACTGGAATATTTTATAAGCTCTGATGTTACTGATTACATTTTCAGGTATGTTAAAGAGATCATTCCAAGTGTGAGCTGGAAAATTATTTATAAAGGTGTATATACACATAGAAGCAAAGTCTATGGTCGAATACGGTACCTTATGTGTATACAGTTGGTGTGTGTCAACTCTCTGTTGATATATGGTATGACGTAGTATGATATCTAGCTAAGGCTATTTTCACACTTGCGTTGTTGGATTCCGGCAGGCAGTTCCTGCCGGATACGAAAACCGTATGCAAACGGATTGTATTTGCATCCGGATGCGGATCCAGCTGACAAATGCATTGAAACACCGGATCCGTCTCTCTGGTGTCATCCAGAAAAACTGGTCTGGTATATTTTTTTAACACTTTTAAAGGTCTGCGCATGCGCAGATCGGGATCCGGTTTTCTGGAACACTTGGTAATGGATCTGGCATTAATACATTTCAATGGAAATTAATGCTGGATCCGGGATTCCGGCAAGTGATCCGGAATTTTGGACGGAGAAAATACCACAGCATGCTGCAGTATTTTCTCCGGCCAAATACCGTAAGAGTGACTGAACTGAAGACATCCTGATGCATACTGAATGGAATGCTTTCCATTCAGAATGCATTAGGATAAAACTGAAGCGTTTTTTTCCAGTATTGAGACCCTGTGATGGAACTCAATACCGGAAAACTTAAACGCAAGTGTGAAAGTACCCTAAGGAAACATACAGTGGGGGAAATTTTCAATTCGACATGCCTATTCCTCATGACTAGTGTTGAGCGAACAGTTCGAGCATAGTTCGGGTTCGTACCGAATTTTGCGGTGTTCGGGACACGGACCCGGGGCCAGAACATTTTCAAAAAAGTTCAGGTTCGGGTTCGTTGTTCGGCGATTTCTTCCCGCATTCTGAAGGGCTGCACAGCAGCCAATCAGCTATTGTTTTACCTCTTGCCCTAAGAGCCCATCACAGCCATGCCTACTAATGGCATGGCTGTGATTGGACAAGTGCAGCATGTGACCCAGCCTCTATTTAAGCTGGAGTCAAGTAGCGCCGCACGTCACACTGCTCTGATGATAGTGTAGGGAGAGTATGCAGTTGCTGTGAGGGCGAGATTAGGCAGGGAAAAGTCTGCAAAAGCACCTAATGAAGTGATCGATCAACAGCTGTGAATGATTAAAACTTCTGCTAAAAATAAATCAGTGTGAGACAGCACCATCGGCGGCAGGATGGCCGGTAGTCCAGGATGTGGCGATGCCCGCGATGTCGGGTCCTGACCTGAACAACCCCTCCAATGGTAACAGATGAAAGAAGATCGCAGCACTCCAAGGTCTTCTAATTTTCAAAGTTTATTCCAGCACATGAAATGCGACGTTTCGACCCAGGGGGGGTCTTTATCAAGCATAAAGTACATCAAAAGTGCAACACATATATATATACATACACCAATAACCCCATTGGTCAAGTGACACACCCCGAACGGGGGTACCCACCCCTGTCAGGTGACCACCAAAAAAAACAAAGGGATAAACCTTCTAAATTACATGAATAATGCTTCAGGTGTATATAACCCAAGAAACCTATCCTCAGATTAAATGATTCATATGTATTAAAGATTAATAATCATAACGGTAGCCAGAAACATTCCAGATAAAAGTGGGATAGAGAGAACTGTGACGTCACTGGCTGGGGCGTCCAGGCAGTCTTTATTAACGGCAGACGCGGGAAGTCCAGTGCCGTGCGCCGATGTGAAAATCGGAGACTGCGCATGTTCTGATGACGTGATGGTCATGTGATCGCAGTCACATGACCGCGGCCGACAGTCATGACAACGGCAGATGCGGAGGCTGAATGCTGGCGGCGTGCATCTGTGTGAGAAGCAGGAAACTGTACTTGAGGTGGTGACGTCATGGTCACATGATCGCCACTGGCATACACAGTAGTGTTATTATATTCCATTATTTCCAGGATCCTGCAAGTGCCTGCCGTGGCAAACAAGTCCCTAAATAATCTATTATCAATTATGGCATAAGCAGAAGTATTTACTAGTAAACCCATATAATATCATATCACAAAATCGGGAGGTTTAAATCAATCACAGAGGCATTTTCGGGAACATAATAAAGACACCACAGCCCATCACTGTAAGCCAATATGTCTGAGTGTGCACAGAAAGAGCTTTGTATGTGGGATCACAGGATCAAGACACAGGTCAGGCAAATCAGTCACGGGAAAAAATGGTCCAATGTAGAGATGGTGGGGACCCTGTCCAAATCCCGGATGTAGAACAGCACCATATTGGGCGGTGCCCATTGTCGACTCATAGTTCAGCCAACATTCATACTTTTTAAAAGCCAAAACAGGCGGTAAAGTTAAGTACCTGCCTGTCAGTATGGCTCTAGTTACCATGCACAGGGGGTATATAGGTGTGTATGGTTGTTCCCCCGACAGAAGTAAGGGGTACATAGACCAACACCTTAATCAGACAACAGTGGGCAACCAGATTGGAAACAACACTGTTGTTGGAACCCCCTCATTCGCAACCCGGCCGATGAGTCTATGGCAACCTAAGGTAGCTGTCTGTCTGAACCGTTAGGAATGGAGCAAGGGGTCCCCAAAAGATTATGAGGGTCTCTACACCTGGAGTGTGTATATTATACTATACCGGCCTGTGTGTCGATGCCTGGAATCCCACAAGTTCCAAGGGTACGGCAGTGGGAATTATCCCACAGTGTGTCCAGTACAGGCAGATGCGGCCAGATGGAAGCTGGGTTAATGAAAAAAAGGAAAAAAACAGGAGTGGGTTATGGTAATAGTTAAAAAAGGCAAATGACAATACAATAATCTTAGGGCTGGGATCAAAATAGGGAGCCAATCTTAAAATCGAGGTTCATTCCCTTGGGTTCAAGGGTATCCAGATCGAAAATCCATTTCAGTTCCAGGCGCTTCAACGATTTTTCTCGGTCCCCACCCCTGTTCAAGGGAGGGACCCCATCAATGATTCTGAACCGTAATTGGGACACGTTATGTCTGGACTGAAGAAAGTGCTCAGGGACTGGAAGTTCCTTTTCTGTGGAGATCTGTCCTAATTGGTTTTTCTCCAATAGTTTTCTGATATTTGAGCAGTGCTGATTTATTCTAAGTTTACAAGGCTGGGTGGTCTCCCCTACGTAAAGCAGACCGCAGGGGAACTGTAGTACATAAATCACATATTGAGATATGCAAGTGAAGAAGTCCTTGATTTTATATGTTTTACCAGACCTTGGGTGGGTAAAAGACGGGCCTTTCAACATACTGTTGCAGTTACAACATCCCAGACATGGATAACAGCCCACCCTCTTGTTCTTTGTCGTGATATTAGGCGTGACAGAAGTGTGGACTAGTTTGTCCCCAAGATTTTTAGACCTCCTATAGGACATCAGAGGAGGCGCTTTAAACTCAGATACTTCAGGGAAAGAATGGGTTAATATGCCCCAATGTCGTCTGAGGATGTCTGCAATCAGCCTGCTGTGAGTTGAAAATGTGGAGACAAAAGGAATTCTGGCTGTACGTGTAGTGGCACACCGAGGTGTGAGTAGCTTGTCCCGTGTGGTATTTTGTACCCTCATCAGGTGTCTGTCCACTAACCGCCTAGGGTATTTCCTCTCCACAAATTTATGACCCATTTCTGTCAGTCGTGGTCCTAACTTAGAGTCCTCAGAAACGATCCTCTTGACACGCAACATCTGACTATAAGGGAGTGAGCTGACCATCCCTTTAGGATGTGCATACCTTAATAAATTGTTGCGGTCTGTTGGTTTAATGAATAAATCTGTCTGTAGACCCCTGTCAGTGACATATACCAAGGTGTCAAGGAACTGGAGGGAGTGTGAAGATTCTACTCTTGTAAATTTGACTGACAGAAATGGGTCATAACTTTGTGGAGAGGAAATACCCTAGGCGGCTAGTGGACAGACACCTGATGAGGGTACAAAATACCACACGGGACAAGCTACTCACACCACGGTGTGCCACTACACGTACAGCCAGAATTCCTTTTGTCTCCACATTTTCAACTCACAGCAGGCTGATCGCAGACATCCTCAGACGACATTGGGGCATATTAACCCATTCTTTCCCTGAAGTATCTGAGTTTAAAGCGCCTCCTCTGATGTCCTATAGGAGGTCTAAAAATCTTGGGGACAAACTAGTCCACACTTCTGTCACGCCTAATACCGCGACAAAGAACAAGAGGGTGGGCTGTTATCCATGTCTGGGATGTTGTAACTGCAACAGCATGTTGAAAGGCCCGTCCTTTACCCACCCAAGGTCTGGTAAAACATATAAAATCAAGGACTTTTTCACCTGCATATCTCAATATGTGATCTATGTACTACAGTGCCCCTGCGGCCTGCTTTACGTAGGGGAGACCACCCAGCCTTGTAAACTTAGAATAAATCAGCACCGCTCAAATATCAGAAAACTATTGGAGAAAAACCAATTAGGACAGATCTCCACAGAAAAGGAACTTCCAGTCCCTGAGCACTTTCTTCAGTCCAGACATAACGTGTCCCAACTACGGTTCAGAATCATTGACGGGGTCCCTCCCTTGAACAGGGGTGGGGACCGAGAAAAATTGTTGAAGCGCCTGGAACTGAAATGGATTTTTGATCTGGATACCCTTGAACCCAAGGGAATGAACCGCGATTTTAAGATTGGCTCCTTATTTTGATCCCAGCCCTAAGATTATTGTATTGTCATTTGCCTTTTTTAACCATTACCATAACCCACCCCTGTTTTTTTCCCTCTTCTTTCATTAACCCAGCTCCCATCTGGCCGCATTTGCCTGCACTGGATACACTGTGGGACGATTCCCACTGCCGTACCCTTGGAACTTGTGGGACTCCAGGCATCAACACACAGGCCGGTATAGTATAATATACACATTCCAGGTGTAGAGACCCTCATAATCTTTTGGGGACCCTTTGCACCATTCCTAACGGTTCAGACAGACAGCCACCTTAGGTTGCCATAGACTCATCGGCCGGGTTGCGAATGAGGGGGTTCCAGCAACAGTGTTGTTTCCAATCTGGTTGCCCACTGTTGTCTGATTAAGGTGTTGGTCTATGTACCCCTTACTTTTGTCGGGGAACAACCATACACACCTATATACCCCCTATGCATGGTAACTAGAGCCATACTGACAGGCAGGTACTTAACTTTACCGCCTGTTTTGGCTTTTAAAAAGTATGAATGTTGGCTGAACTATGAGTCGACAATGGGCACCGCCTAATATGGTGCTGTTCTACATCCGGGATTTGGACAGGGTCCCCACCATCTCTACATTGGACCATTTTTTCCCGTGACTGATTTGCCTGACCTGTGTCTTGATCCTGTGATCCCACATACAAAGCTCTCTCTGTGCACACTCAGACATATTGGCTTACAGTGATGGGCAGTGGTGTCTTTATTATGTTCCCGAAAATGCCTCTGTGATTGATTTAAACCTCCCGATTTTGTGATATGATATTATATGGGTTTACTAGTAAATACTTCTGCTTATGCCATAATTGATAATAGATTATTTAGGGACTTGTTTGCCACGGCAGGCACTTGCAGGATCCTGGAAATAATGGAATATAATAACACTACTGTGTATGCCAGTGGTGATCATGTGACCATGACGTCACCACCTCAAGTACAGTTTCCTGCTTCTCACACAGATGCACGCCGCCAGCATTCAGCCTCCGCGTCTGCCGTTGTCATGACTGTCGGCCGCGGTCATGTGACTGCGATCACATGACCATCACGTCACCAGAGCATGCGCAGTCCCCGATTTCTCGTATCGGCGTACGGCACTGGACTTCCCACGTCTGCCGTTACTAAAGACCGCCTGGACGCCCCAGCCAGTGACGTCACAGTTCTCTCTATCCCACTTTTATTTGGTATGTTTCTGGCTACCGTTATGATTATTAATCTTTAATACACATGAATCATTTAATCTGAGGATAGGTTTCTTGGGTTATATACACCTGAAGCATTATTCATGTAATTTAGAGGGTTTATCCCTTTGTTTTTTTTTGGTGGTCATCTGACAGGGGTGGGTACCCCCGTTCGGGGGTGTGTCACTTGACCAATGGGGTTATTGGTGTATGTATATATATGTGTTGCACTTTTGATGTACTTTATGCTTGATAAAGACCCCCCCACTGGGTCGAAACGTCGCATTTCACGTGGTGGAATAAACTTTGAAAATTAGAAGACCTTGGAGTGCTGCGATCTTCTTTCAGCTAAAACTTCTGCTAGTTACTTGCTCACTGGTTTTTAGGCTGCACAGAGCGTTTTTCTGTCACTTATTTTCTGGGGTGATCGGCAGCCATTTTGTGACTTGTGATGCACCAGAACAAGCTGCCACCAAGTCCATCAATCCATCAATACTAGTTTTTTGTTTTTTTTGCTATATCGTACATCAGGGGCTTGGCTGTGCTAATTGTCACCCCTAGAAACTCAGGATAGCAATTTCTATATTTTATTGAGGGGTTAAATACAATTGCCAAAATACCAATCCCCTAAATCTGGTGTTCCATCTTTGGCTAGCCAAGTATAATACTGTCTGCTATTTGGCAAAGGATAGATTATTTTCTGTGGTGAAATTCAATTGCCAAAATAGCAATCCCCTAAATCTGGTGTCCCAGCACTGGCTGGCAAACTATAATAGTGTCCGCCAAAACATATATATATATATATATATTTTTTGAACATTAAATTTTTATTGAAGTTTTTCAAATAATAAGGTTACAAGAATTACTCAACAATACACCATGGTGATTATCAGTTACCATAGTACATAAGTTAAGGACACCTATGGTAAGAAAAAAAAAAAAAGAAGAAAAGAAATCTGATTTGTGTACATATCTTAAACACACTTTATCAATTAGAAAGCAATAAGATAAAAGCATCAAATAATGATAGGGCATACACACTCTTACATGACTTAGGAATGCTTTAGATATAGTCAATGCCTAATATTGGCATCTGCAGGGATCATACATTGTTTGTGATCAAGCCAAATATCCCATCTTCTATGAAATTGCAGTTTTGAGTTTCTAGAAGAGGCCCATATACCCTCATTTACACAGTTACTGCCTAGCATCCTAAGAATCCTATGTAGGTTTGGAAGGTCTTCTGACTTCCAACATGACGCTATTTTAGAGCGAGCAATAAATATGGTATGCCCAATTATTGATCTCGTGTGGAAAGGAAAATCCCTAAAACCTATAGATAATAGAGCTAATTTGGGGGACGGTTTAATAGTGGAAGATGAAATATTGGAGATGAATTTAAATACCGACCCCCATAATTTCTTGATTGGAGGACATTCCCACCACATATGAATGTATGAGCCAAGCATTTTGTTACACCTCCAACAGTTAGTCGAATGGTCCGGAAATATTTTGCTTAGAGCCATGGGAGTTCTATACCATCTGTAAAATATTTTCCTAGCCCCTTCAAGATGATCTGTGCATCTGGATAGTTTAGACACCCAAGAAAAGCATTCAGACCTTTCTGTGTCAGTTATATGAGTTCTAAGTTCAGAGTTCCAAGCATTAAAGATATCTGTTAAGGGGGTCAGTCAATGTCTCTTTCAAGAGTTGGTAACCCTTCGTTATTCCCTTATCTGATACTTTGGTCAGCAGGAGCCAATCCATCATAGTTGTTTTATTTGGTGTATAAGTGAAAATTCTTGAAGGTTGCAACAAATGTCTGATTCTCAAAAAATTGTAGAAATCTTTATTAGGGATATTAAAGTCCTTGTGAAGTGTGGCAAAATCAATGAAATTACCATCCTTCCACAGTTGTGAGATAGAATTTAGGCCTAGTGCGATCCAATTATCAATGTACAGATCAGGAAGAGCTAGTGAACACAAGTTCAATGGAGCGGAAGCAATAGATGTGGGAACTTTTTTATCAATTCTAGCTAATGAAAGCCAGATCTGAAAAATAGCTGTGAGTGTCGACAAAGCTGACGGGTGTTTAATATTAAAAGCTGCCGCTGCATGGAGATGTGATAGTATATTAAAGGAGCTCAGATAATGCTTCTCCAAAACAACCCATTTTTTGGTGGAGTCTTCTTTAATTAGATACCTCAATTGATCTAGAATAGCCGATACATAATAGTGTCTGATCGATGGAACATTCAGACCACCTGAAATAAGGGGTTTATATAGAACGCTTGCTTTCACTCTGGGTTTAGTTTTCCCCCAGATATGTCTGTTAATTAGAGATTGGAGTTTAACCAGATAGAAGTTTGGTATTGGTACAGGGATGTTTCGAAAAAGATATAATTTTTGGTAAAATCGCCATTTTAATAGCCGAAATTCTACCTAGCCAGGGTAGAGAGTCTGTGCGCAGATTGTCAAGTGACCCTTTTATTTTAGTGAGAAGAGGCCAAAAATTAGCTTTAAACAGTTTGTTGCATGGATAAGTTAGTTGAATACCTAAGTAGGTTAGAGAGCCAGTTGCCCATGGGAATTTATATGTGCTAGAGATCATACGTTTGGTTGAGGGGGGTAGTCCAAGATCTAGCATTTGAGATTTACTCACATTCACTTTATAAAAGGAGGCTTCACCAAATTTAGTGATTATTTCAGTCACGGAGGAAAGGGCTGTCGCAGGATTAGACATGATAATTAAAACATCGTCCGCAAACAAACCTATCCGATGGTCAGTGTCCCCAACTTGAAGACCTTTTATATGTGCCGAGGATCTAATATGTTCCGCAAATGGTTCCATGGCCAATGCAAAGATTAAAGGGGACATGGGGCATCCTTGCCTGGTTCCGTTTTTAATATCAAACGGGGCTGAGAGAAAGCTTGAAGAATATACTGAAGCGCTAGGATTGGAGTAGAGTGACATAACAGCTGAGAGATAAAAGTTACCAAAGCCAAATTTCAGCAAGGTGTTGCGGATATAATTCCAGTGTATCCTGTCGAACGCCTTCTCCGCGTCCAGAGAAAGGAGCAGAGAAGGCGTCCGGGAGGTATAGGCCACATCTATTAAATCTATAAATCTCCTAGTGCCATCGGATGATTGTCTATTTGGTACAAACCCAATCTGGTCATTTGAGATTAGGGAGGGGAGAATGTTTATCAATCTTTTGGCCAGCACTTTTGCGAATATTTTTATGTCAGAGTTTAATAACGAGATAGGTCTGAAGTTAGCAGGTTTATCCGCTGTTTTACCCGGTTTTGGTAAGGTGATGATTAATGCATTTAACATGTCTTTCGGAATGTTACCCTGAGTAGCGAACAGATTAAAAGTCCTAGTCAGATAAGGAGATAGAGACAGAGCAAATATTTTATAGTATTCATTTGTCAGTCCGTCAGGACCAGGCGACTTGTTGAGTTTTAGTGACTGAATTGCTGCAGTAACTTCTTTCTGCGAAATACTGGAGTTGAGGATTTGGGACTGGGCTTGAGATAGTTTAGGGAGCGTTATTGCGTCTAGGAATGTATTTATTGAATCAGATGTTGGTTGGAATATATTCTGTGATTCTCCTAAATTATATAACTCAGCATAATAATTAGCAAATTCTTCTGCTATCTGTTTAGGATTAAAGAGCTTTTCCCCTTTTTTGTTGAACAAAAAAGGGATTTTAGTTTTGGATTCTCTTTTTTTAATTCTGTTTGCTAGTATTCTAGAGGCTTTATTCCCTTGTGAATATTGGTTCGATTTGAGTTTACGAAGGTGCAATTCATGTATATCATGAAGGTGTAGATATAAATGGTGTCTAGCTAGCTTCAGTTTGGACAATATTTCAGAGGTTAGTGAGGTTTTAACAGCATTTTCAAGGTTTTGAATGTCTGCCAGTAGTGTATTTAAAATTTTTCCTTTAGCTTTTTTCTGAAAAGCTGCATGTTTTAACAATATTCCTCTAACATATGCCTTGTGGGCGCTCCACAAAGTAGAATCTATGACTTCATTATTATCGTTGTACCTAAAATAATCCTTTATAGAACATTCAATGTCTGTTTTGAATATACTGTATTGCTATGTGTATCTTTCAAGGTAAGGATCAAGAAGGCATGGTCAGACCAGGTAATATTAGTAATTGAGACTGACAGAATCCTTTGTAACAGCCATTTGTCCGTAACAAACAGATCAATTCTAGTAAAGGTGTTGTGGGGGTGTGAGAAGAATGTATAATCCTTCTCATTAGCATGGAGAGCTCTCCAAGAATCATAAAGTCCTTCTGAGAAGAGGAAGTCTTGTAAGCTACCACTTTTGTGCGATGGGGGGGACGGTGATGTCTTATCGATAGTAAGATCTGGGCACATATTAAAGTCGCCACAAATGTTAGTGCACCCCTGTTGATGCTTTGAGCTAGTTTAATAGTTTTTTTAATAAACCTCAAATGATTACAGTTGGGGGCATATAGATTAACTATTGTGTAATTTATATTATTTATATCACACGAGAGAATAACATACCTTCCATTTTTGAAGAGGATTGGATAGTACTCCAATATACGATTGACGTGGGTAGGGGGAGATGGTTCCCAGGCCAAAAAAATGTTAGAAAATGGACTCCCACAATCCACTGGGTTCAATTTTGAATTATGCTTTATTAGAAGTGTGGTAATCTAGTTATAAGAAATGAAATAAACGTTTTCGGCCTATGGTCTTCTTCAGTGTAACTGGAAAAGTACAAACATAGTGGTAAACAAAAGTGCACTTTAGTTGAATTTACAAGAATTGTACAGAATAAGGCTTATCAATCAAAAGGCATATACAATGTATGCAGACTGAAAGAGAATAAACACATATATATACGGGAATACGAGATATAGGCGGTCGTGGTTCCACATAGTAGTGGATGCCGTAGTAGTCATAATCCGCTGCTGGATTTGAGGTAAGTATGGCGTACATCTGGTCAAGGAACAATGGTGCTCAAGGGTTATAGTATACATAACAATAAATAAAGTAAAGTAAAATGAAATAAAATAAAAAGCATCACAGGAAGTGCCACTCTATGCGTGGGCATACACTGGATATGATGTGATAACTATCACTGTATTTAGAGCTTGTCATCCATAAGCAATTATGACACATGTATGAGGCACAGAATCTCTCGTACAGACATTATTAAACAGATTATTACCTGGTTGTGCCGCTTAGAGAAAAGATAGAGTAGGGTGGAATGCCCTATGGAAGATTGCTGAGCGTTGTAGTACTTCTGTGTGGTGCTCATATGCAGTGTTAGATGGTGGTCTCTGTAAGGACCTTCCATTTTTGTCAGTTAAGACTTTATGGCATTTAAACGCGAAAGTATTTTTGAGTCCAATTACTACCCCTCTTTTTTTTCTTAAAAGCCGGGGCAAAAAACATATGCGGGAATAGAAAATTACCAAATCTGCCAACATCATTCTCATTCAAGTGAGATTCTTGTATGCAAATGATGTCAGCATTCTGTCTCCTCACCTCTGCCCAACAAGTTGAGCGCTTAAAAGGACTGTTTAACCCTTTCACATTCGCTGAAAAAATTCTTATTCCTGCATTAGCCATTAACCATATCATGTAAGCAAGCTAAGTGTAGCGGTGAATGAATATATGTAGATGTGTATGCAGATATACAATACAATACCCATATGTATTCAAACAGTAACAGGTAGGGAGCGTCCAGTAATTTCAGAGTATTACAGGATTTTAAATCTTGTAAGATGTCCATCAGTGAGTAACCTAAAAAAACATAAAGAAAACATAAAGGAGAAAAACAAGGAAACAATAACATCGGTAAAAGAAACATTTGGTCTGGAAGGACCTAATAGAAATGTAGCCTATTTTTAGATTAGAAGGCGGTAATGTAAAAGTGGATTAAGGAGTGAAGAGCACCTAAACAAATATTAGCGCACTTTCAGAGAGCTGAGGTGAGAAACCCCAATGATAGGTAGTACCAGCACTTAAGCTGATAGTCATTAATGGTGTCCGGAGATAATGCTTAGGAAGAAGATAAAAGTCACGGAGAAGGTTTTCCCACTTTGTTCCATTCTGGAGTGAGACGTTAGATGATAAATCTGTCGCTTTATCTTTAGCACCCTCTGGTAGCACATGGATGTTCCATTTAGTGAGAGTCTCTGCTGCTTCCTGCGGTGTTCCCAGCACATGTGTGGAGTTCTGGTATCTGACAATCAGTTTAACCGGGTATCCCCACTTATAAGGGACATTACTGGCCCGTAAAGCTTTAGTATATCTTTGGAACTCTCTCCTTCTATTAAGCATTGCCGGGGAGAGATCAGTAAACAGGAGGACGTCCCGGAACCTGTCAGGGATATCATTCCATTTTTTCTGTGCCTCTCTCATAAGGGCTTCCTTTAAATGGAAAAAGTGGATTCTAGCTAACACATCCCTAGGAATGGACATAGGTAAAGTTTTAGGTTTTGGTACGCGGTGTACTCTGTCTATAATCAATTCTATGCCAGGCGTTTCTGGAAGATATGCCACTATAAGGTCAGAAACAAATTCTTGTAGTTGAGAATCATTAACACTTTCAGGAACGTTCCTGAATCTGAAATTGTTTCTTCTGGAACGATCTTCCAGATCTGCAATTTTAAGTTTAATGGCTGTAATATCTTCTTCAGCTAAATTGTGATTTTCCACTAGAGAGTTATGCGCAGCAACAAATTCCTCAATTTTTTCTTCTAAATGCGCTGTTCTTTCCCCTATAGCTACTATATCAGCATGAATGGTGGTTATAGTTTCTTTGAAGTCACTGTGGATTGATCTCTTTAAGTCTGCAAGCATGTCTTGCATTATTGCCACAGATATACATTCCTCTTTGCATGGTGAATTGCTGGGAGATAAAAGGGGGGGTACAGAAACATGATGTTCGCTCACCCTTTTTTGTCTTTTTATATCTTGGATTGCAGGAGGGCTGTTATCAGCTGAAGAGGAGAGCGATGCAGGAGATCTCTGTCCAGAAGCTGCTGCTGGAGATTGTGTGCCTATGCTTGTGTGGCGGGAGCCGGCGCCATCTTGAGAAGACCCGGTTGCAGGAGGGAAGAACGCCGTCATTTTCTGGGGCTGGTTCCCTTTCTTCTTTCCTCTGGTCATCATCCGCGGGGTCTACAGGACTAAAGGAGGCCTCCGGTGGTAAGTATGACAAAAATTGTCGCTGGTGCCGTATGCTATGAGCCGCTAAGCGGGGTTTCACAGGGAGCTATGCTACAGCGCGTCCTCTCCTCCCGGCATCCGGTCACGCCCCCCCCCCCCCCATATATTTTGTTCTGGGGTGAAATTTAATTGCCAAAATAGCAATACCGTAAATTAGTGGTTTCAGCTCTGGCTAGCAAACTATAATAGTGTCCGCCAAAACATATATTTTGTTCTGGGGTGAAGTTCAATTATCAAAATAGCAATACCATAAATCAGTGGTTTCAGCTGTGGCTGGCCAAGTTTCAGAGTGTCCTGCAAAACATATATTTTGTTCTGGGGTGAATTTCAATTGCCAAAATAGCAATACCATAAATCAGTGGTTTCAGTTCTGGCTGGCAAACTATAATAGTGTCTGCCAAAACATATATTTTATTCTGGGGTGAAATTCAATTGCCAAAATAGCAATACCATAAATCAGTGGTTTCAGCTGTGGCTGGCCATGTTTCATAGTGTCCTGCAAATCATATATTTTGTTCTGGGGTGAAATTCAATTGCCAAAATAGCCATACTCTGAATCTGGTGTTCCAGCTGTTGCAGGCCTAGTTTAAATCTGTCCGTAGCAGGGTATATTTCGTTCTGGGGTGAAATTCAATTGCAAAATAGCAAAACCATAAATCAGTGGTTTCAGCTGTGGCTGGCAAACTATAATAGTGTCCGCCAAAACATATATTTTGTTCTGGGGTGAAATTCAACTGCCAAAATAGCAATCTCCTAAATCTGGTGTCCCAGCACTCGCTGGCAAACTATAATAATGTCCGCCAAAACATATATTTTGTTCTGGGGTGAAATTCAACTGCCAAAATAGCAATCCCCTAAATCTGGTGTCCCAGCACTGGCTGGCAAACTATAATAGTCTTCGCCAAAACATATATTTGTTCTGGGGTGAAATTCAATTGCCAAAATAGCAATACCATAAATCAGTGGTTTCAGCTCTGGCTAGCAAACTATAATAGTGTCCTGCCAAAACATATATTTTGTTCTGGGGTGAAGTTCAATTATCAAAATAGCAATACCATAAATCAGTGGTTTCAGCTGTGGCTGGCCAAGTTTCAGAGTGTCCTGCAAAACATATATTTTGTTCTGGGGTGAATTTCAATTGCCAAAATAGCAATACCATAAATCAGTGGTTTCAGTTCTGGCTGGCAAACTATAATAGTGTCTGCCAAAACATATATTTTATTCTGGGGTGAAATTCAATTGCCAAAATAGCAATACCATAAATCAGTGGTTTCAGCTGTGGCTGGCCATGTTTCATAGTGTCCTGCAAATCATATATTTTGTTCTGGGGTGAAATTCAATTGCCAAAATAGCCATACTCTGAATCTGGTGTTCCAGCTGTTGCAGGCCTAGTTTAAATCTGTCCGTAGCAGGGTATATTTCTGTTCTGGGGTGAAATTCAATTGCAAAATAGCAAAACCATAAATCAGTGGTTTCAGCTGTGGCTGGCAAACTATAATAGTGTCCGCCAAAACATATATTTTGTTCTGGGGTGAAATTCAACTGCCAAAATAGCAATCTCCTAAATCTGGTGTCCCAGCACTCGCTGGCAAACTATAATAATGTCCGCCAAAACATATATTTTGTTCTGGGGTGAAATTCAACTGCCAAAATAGCAATCCCCTAAATCTGGTGTCCCAGCACTGGCTGGCAAACTATAATAGTCTTCGCCAAAACATATATTTGTTCTGGGGTGAAATTCAATTGCCAAAATAGCAATACCATAAATCAGTGGTTTCAGCTGTGGCTGGCCAAGTTTCATAGTGTCCTGCAAAGGATATAATTTGTTCTGGGGTGAAATTCAATTGCCAAAATAGCAATACCATAAATCAGTGGTTTCAGCTGTGGCTGGCCAAGTTTCATAGTGTTCTGCAAAGGATATAATTTGTTCTGGGGTGAAATTCAATTGCCAAAATAGCAATACCCTGAATCTGGTGTTCCAGCTGTTGCAAGCCTAGTTTAAATCTGTCCATAAAAGGATACCTTTCATCCAGGGCCTAAATACTAGCCCTAAAAGAGATATTCCCTAAATCAGTGGTTACTGCTGTGCCTGGATTAGTGTAATACGCTACATAAATAAATTGGCAGATATTGTTAGGTGCCTGTAAAAAAAGGCCTGAATTTGAAATCAATACATTGGGCCAAATATATTTTTTCTTATTGTGGTGCTTGGTGAACGGTAACAATGAAGAAAACATCTAGTTAGTTTCGCGGACGCGGTCGTGGTGATGTTAGTGTACCCTCTGGTGCTGGGAGAGGACGTGGCCATTCTGCCACAGCCACACGTCCTAGTGAACCAACTACCTCAGGTTCCAGTACCCGCCAGAATTTACAGCGATAATTGGTGGGGCCCAATACCGTTCTAAGGATGGTAAGGCCTGAGCAGGTACAGGCGCTAGTCAATTGGGTGGCCGACAGTGGATCCAGCATGTTCACAACATTATCTCCCACCCAGTCTTCTGCAGAAAGCGCACAGGTGGTGCTTGAAACCCAAGCCCATCAGTCTGTCACATCACCCCCATGCATATCAGGGAAACTGTCAGAGCCTCAAGTTATGCAGCAGTCTCTTATGCTGTTTGAAGACTCTGCTGGCAGGGTTTACCAAGGGAATCCACCTAGCCCTTCCCCAGTGGTGGAAGACACAGAATGCACTGATGCACAACCACTGATGTTTCCTGATGATGAGGACATGGGAATACCATCGCATCGCAGTCCGCACGTCTCAGATGATGACGAAACACAAGTGCCAACTGCTGCGTCTTTCTGCAGTGTGCAGACCGAACAGGAGGTCAGGGAGGAAGACTGTGTGGAAGACGATGCAGGGGACGATGAGGTCCTAGACCCCACATGGAATAAAGGTCGTGCCACTGACTTTCATAGTTCAGAGGAAGAGGCAGTGGTGAGACCGAGCCAACAGCGTAGCAAAAGAGGGAGCAGGGGGAAAAAGCAGAACAGCTGCCTCCAAGAGAGTTCGCCTGCTACTTGCCACCGCCGCCAGGGACCGAGCACCCCAAAGGCAGCTTCAAGGAGTTCCCTGGCATGGAACTTCTTTAAACAATGTGCTGACAACAAGACCCAAGTGGTTTGCACGCTGTGCCATCAGAGCCTGAAGCGAGGCATTAACGTTCTGAACCTTAGCACAACCTGCATGACCAGGCATCTACATGCAAAGCATGAACTGCAGTGGAGTAAACACCTTAAAAGCAAGGAACTCACTCAGGCTCCCCCTGCTCCCTCTTCTGCTGCTGCCTTGGCCTCTTCCCCCACCTCGGGAGGAATGTTGGCACCTGCCGCCCACCAAACAGAGGATGTGCCACCGACACTACCACCTGCGTCACCAAGCATCTCCACCATGTCACACGGCAGCGTTCAGCTCTCCATCTCACAAACCTTGGAGAGAAAGTGTAAATTCCCACCTAGCCACCCTCGAGCCCTGGGCCTGAATGCCAGCATTTCTAAACTACTGGCCTTTGAAATGCTGTCATTCAGGCTGGTGGACACAGACAGCTTCAAACAGCTGATGTCCATGGCTGTCCCACAGTACGTTGTTCCCAGCCGCCACTACTTCTCCAAGACAGCTGTGCCTTCCCTGCACAACCAAGTATCCGATAAAATCAAGTGTGCACTGTGCAACGCCATCTGTGGCAAGGTCCACCTAACCACAGATACGTGGACCAGTAAGCATGGCCAGGGACGCTATATCTCCCTATCTGCACACTGGGTAAATGTAGTGGCGGCTGGGCACCAGGCAGAGAGTTCCTTGGCGCACGTCCTTCCGCCACCAAGGATCGCAGGGCATCATTTTTTGCCTCCTGTAGCCTCCTACTCGGCTTCCTCCTCCTCTGCTTCCACCAGCTCATCCAGTCAGCCACACAACTTTACCACCAACTTCAGCACAGCCTGGGGTAAACGTCAGCAGGCCATTCTGAAACCCATATGTTTGGGGGACAGGACCCACACCGCGCAGGAGTTGTGGCGCGGTATTGAACAACAGACCGACTAGTGGTTTCTGCCGGTGGGCCTCAAGCCCGGCCTGGTGGTGTGCGATAATGGGCGAAATCTCGTGGGAGCTCTGGGACTAGCCGGTTTGACGCACATCCCTTGCCTGGCGCATGTGCTGAATTTGGTGGTGCAGAAGTTCATTCACAACTACCCCAACATGTCAGAGCTGCTGCATAAAGTGCGGGCCGTCTGTGCGCACTTCCGGCGTTCACATCCTGCCGCTGCTCGCCTGTCTGCGCTACAGCGGAACTTCGGCCTTCCCACTCACTGCCTCATATTCGACGTGCCCACCAGGTGGAACTCCACCTTGCACATGCTGGAGAGACTGTGCGAACAGCAGCAGGCCATAGTGGAGTTTCAGCTGCAGCACGCACGTGTCAGTCGCACTGCGGAACAGCACCACTTCACCACCAAATGATTGGGCCTCCATGCGAGACCTGTGTGCCCTGTTGCGCTGTTTCGAGTACTCCACCAACATGGCCAGTAGCGATGACACCGTTATCAGCGATACAATACCTCTTCCATGTCTCCTTGAGAAAACGCTTAGGGCGATGATGGAAGAGGAGGTGGCCCAGGAGGAGGAGGAGGGATCATTTTTAGCACTTTCATGCCAGTCTGTTAGAAGTGGCTCAGAGGGAGGTTTTTTGCAACAGCAGAGGCCAGGTACAAATGTGGCCAGCCAAGGCCCACTACTGGAGTACGAGGAGGATGAGGAGGAGGTGGAGGAGGATGAGGATGAAGCAGGTTCACAGCGGGGTGGCACCCGACACAGCTCAGGCCCATCACTGGTGCGTGGCTGGGGGGGATACGGAGGATGATGACGATACGCCTCCCACAAAGGACAGCTTGTCCTTACCTCTGGGGAGCCTGGCACACATGAGCGACTACATGCTGCAGTGCCTGCGCAACGACAGCAGAGTTGCCCACATTTTAACGTGTGCGGACTACTGGCTTGCCACCCTGCTGGATACCCGGTACAAAGACAATGTGCCCACCTTACTTCCTGCACTGGAGAGGGATAGGAAGATGCGCGAGTACAAGCGCACGCTGGTAGTCGCGCTCCTGAGAGCATTCCCAAATGTCACAGGGGAACAGTTGGAAGCCCAAGGCGAAGGCAGAGGAGGAGCAAGAGGTCGCCAATGTAGCAGTGTCACGGCCAGCTCCTCTGAGGGCAGGGTTAGCATGGCAGAAATGTGGAAAAGTTTTGTCTCCATGCCACAGCTAACTGCACCACCACCTGATACGGAACGTGTTAGCAGGAGGCAGCATTTCACTAACATGGTTGAACAGTACATCTGCACACCCCTCCACTTACTGACTGATGGTTCGGCCCCATTCAACTTCTGGGTCTCCAAATTGTCCACGTGGCCAGAGTTAGCATTTTATGCCTTGGAGGTGTTGGCCTGCCCGGCGGCCAGCGTTTTGTCTGAATGTGTATTCAGCACGGCAGGGGGCGTCATTACTGACAAACGCTGCCGCCTGTCCACAGCCAACGTGGACAAGCTGACGTTCATAAAAATGGATCATGGATCCCACAGGACCTGTGCCTCACTTGTGCAGAATAGACATTTATAACTGCCTCCCCCTCAACCATGTATTCTTGTACTCCAGGGCAATTCTTTATTGAATCCTCATTTTTTTTAACTTTACCATGATCTTGCGGTGCAACCCAAAGTTGAATGAAACTCTCCTCTGTCTGGGTGCTGGGGCCGAAATAACTGAAAGTGGCCTTCTCCAGTGGTGGGTGATATGACGCCTTATTCCTTGTTGTGGAACCTCTCTCCTTTGTCTGGGTGCTGGTGCCTAAATAACTGAAAGTGGCCTTCTCTAGTGGTGGGTGAAATGACGCATGATTCCTTGCTGTGGGACCTCTCTCCTCGGTCTGGGTGCTGGGCCGAAATAACTGAAAGTGGCCTTCTCCAGTGGTGGGTTATATGACGCCTTATTCCTTGCTGTGGGACCTCTCTCCTCTGTCTGGGTGCTGGGGCCGAAATAACTGAAATTGGCCTTCTCCAGTGGTGGGTGATATGACGCATGAATCCTTGCTGTCGGACCTGTATCCTCGGTCTGGGTGCTGGGCCGAAATAACTGAAAGTGGCCTTCTCCAGTGGTGGGTGATATGACGCATGATTCCTTGCTGTGGGACCTCTCTCCTCTCTCTGGATGCTGGGGCCGAAATAACTGAAAGTGGCCTTTTTCCAGTGGTGGGTGATATGACGCCTTATTCCTTGCTGTGGGACCTCTCTCCTCTGTCTAGGTGCTGGGGCCGAAATAACTGAAAGTGGCCTTCTCTAGTGGTGGGTAAAATGACGCATGATTCCTTGCTGTGGGACCTCTCTCCTCGGTCTGGGTGCTGGGCCGAAATAACTGAAAGTGGCCTTCTCCAGTGGTGGGTGATATGATGCATGATTCCTTGCTGTGGGACCTCTCTCCTTTGTCTGGCTGCTGGGGCTGAAATAACTGAAAGTGGCCTTCTCCAGTGGTGGGTGATATGACGCCTTATTCCTTGCTGTGCGACCTCTCTCCTCTGTCTGGGTGCTGGGGCCGAAATTACTGAAAGTGGCCTTCTCCAGTGGTGGGTGATATGACGCATGATTCCTTGCTGTGGGACCTCTCTCCTCTGTCTGGGTGCTGGGGCCGAAATAACTGAAAGTGGCCTTCTCCAGTGGTGGGTGATATGACGCATGATTCTTTGCTGTGGGACCTCTCTCCTCTGTCTGGGTGCTGGGGCCGAAATAACTGAAAGTGGCCTTTTTCCAGTGGTGGGTGATATGACGCCTTATTCCTTGCTGTGGGACCTCTCTCCTCTGTCTGGGTGCTGGGGCCGAAATTACTGAAAGTGGCCTTCTCCAGTGGTGGGTGATATGACGCATGATTCCTTGCTGTGGGACCTCTCTCCTCTGTCTGGGTGCTGGGGCCGAAATAACTGAAAGTGGCCTTCTCCAGTGGTGGGTGAAATGACGCATGATTCCTTGCTGTGGGACCTCTCTCCTCTGTCTGGGTGCTGGGGCCGAAATAACTGAAAGTGTCCTTCTCCAGTGGTGGGTGATATGACGCCTTATTCCTTGCTGTGGGACCTCTCTCCTCTGTCTGGGTGCTGCGGCCGAAATAACTGAAATTGGCCATCTCCAGTGGTGGGTGATATGACGCATGAATCCTTGCTGTTGGACCTGTATCCTCGGTCTGGGTGCTGGGCCGAAATAACTGAAAGTGGCCTTCTCCAGTGTTGGGTGATATGACGCATGATTCCTTTCTGTGGGACCTCTCTCCTCTGTCTGGGTGCTGGGGCCGAAATAACTGAAAGTGGCCTTCTCCAGTGGTGTGTGATATGACGCATGATTCCTTGCTGTGGGACATCTCTCCTCTGTCTAGGTGCTGGGGCCGAAATAACTGAAAGTGGCCTTCTCTAGTGGTGGGTGAAATGACGCATGATTCCTTGCTGTGGGACCTCTCTTCTCGGTCTGGGTGCTGGGGCCGAAATAACTGAAAGTGGCCTTCTCCAGTGGTTGGGTGATATGACGCATGATTCCTTGCTGTGGGACCTCTCTCCTCTGTCTGGGTGCTGGGCCGAAATAACTGAAAGTGGCCTTCTCTAGTGGTGGGTGATATGACGCATGATTCCTTGCTGTGGGACCTCTCTCCTCGGTCTGGGTGCTGGGCCGAAATAACTGAAAGTGGCCTTCTCCAGTGGTGGGTGATATGACGCATGATTCCTTGCTGTGGGACCTCTCTCCTCTGTCTGGGTGCTAGGGCCGAAATAACTGAAAGTGGCCTTCTCCAGTGGTGGGTGATATGACGCATGATTCCTTGCTGTGGGACATCTCTCCTCTGTCTAGGTGCTGGGGCCGAAATAACTGAAAGTGGCCTTCTCCAGTGGTGGGTGAAATGACGCATGATTCCTTGCTGTGGGACCTCTCTTCTCTGTCTGGGTGCTGGGCCGAAATAACTGAAAGTGGCCTTCTCCAGTGGTGGGTGATATGACGCATGATTCCTTGCTGTGGGACCTCTCTCCTCTGTCTGGGTGCTGGTGCCTAAATAACTGAAAGTGGCCTTCTCCAGTGGTGGGTGATATGACGCATGATTCCTTGCTGTGGGACCTCTCTCCTCGGTCTGGGTGCTGGGCCAAAATAACTGAAAGTGGCCTTCTCCAGTGGTGGGTGATATGACGCCTTATTCCTTGCTGTGGGACCTCTCTCCTCTGTCTGGGTGCTGGGGCCGAAATAACTGAAAGTGGCCTTCTCCAGTGGTGGGTGATATGGACGCATGATTCCTTGCTGTCGGACCTGTATCCTCGGTCTGGGTGCTGGGCAGAAATAACTGAAAGTGGCCTTCTCCAGTGGTGGGTGATATGACGCATGATTCCTTGCTGTAGGACCTCTCTCCTCTGTGTGGGTGCTAGGGCCGAAATAAACTGAAAGTGGCCTTCTCCAGTGGTGGGTGATATGACGCCTTATTCCTTGCTGTGCGACCTCTCTCCTCTGTCTGGGTGCTGGGGCCGAAATAACTGAAAGTGGCCTTCTCCAGTGGTGGGTGATATGACGCATGATTCCTTGCTGTGGGACCTCTCTCCTCGGTCTGGGTGCTGGGCCGAAATAACTGAAAGTGGCCTTCTCCAGTGGTGGGTGATATGACGCCTTATTCCTTGCTGTGGGACCTCTCTCCTCTGTCTGGGTGCTGGGGCCGAAATAACTGAAAGTGGCCTTCTCCAGTGGTGGGTGATATGACGCATGATTCCTTGCTGTCGGACCTCTATCCTCGGTCTGGGTGCTGGGCCGAAATAACTGAAAGTGGCCTTCTCCAGTGGTGAGTGATATGACGCATGATTCCTTGCTGTGGGATCTCTCCTCTGTCTGGGTGCTGGGGCCGAAATAACTGAAAGTGGCCTTCTCCAGTGGTGGGTGATATGACGCCTGATTCCTTGCTGTGCGACCTCTCTCCTCTGTCTGGGTACTGGGGCCGAAATAACTGAAAGTGGCCTTCTCCAGTGGTGGGTGATATGACGCATGATTCCTTGCTGTGGGACCTCTCCTCTGTCTGGGTGCTGGGGCCGAAATAACTGAAAGTGGCCTTCTCCAGTGGTGGGTGATATGACGCATGATTCCTTGCTGTGGGACCTCTCTCCTCTGTCTGGGTGCTGGGGCCGAAATAACTGAAAGTGGCCTTCTCCAGTGGTGGGTGATATGACGCATTATTCCTTGCTGTGGGACCTCTCTCTCTGTCTGGGTGCTGGGGCCGAAATAACTGAAAGTGGCCTTTCCAGTGGTGGGTGATATGACGCATGATTCCTTGCTGTGGGACCTCTCTCCTCTGTCTGGGTGCTGGGGCCGAAACAACTGAAAGTGGCCTTCTCCATTGGTGGGTGATATGACGCATGATTCCTTGCTGTGGGACCTCTCTCCTCTGTCTGGGTGCTGGGGCCGAAATAACTGAAAGTGGCCTTCTCCAGTGGTGGGTGATATGACGCATGATTCCTTGCTGTGGGACCTCTCTCCTCTGTCTGGGTGCTGGGGCCGAAATAACTGAAAGTGTCCTTCTCCAGTGGTTGGTGATATGACGCATTATTCCTTGCTGTGGGACCTCTCTCCTCTGTCTGGGTGCTGGGCCGAAATAACTGAAAGTGGCCTTCTCCAGTGGTGGGTGATATGACACATGATTCCTTGCTGTGGGACCTCTCTCCTCTGTCTGGGTGCTGGGGCCGAAATAACTGAAAGTGGCCTTCTCCAGTGGTGGGTGATATGACGCCTTATTCCTTGCTGTGCGGCCTCTCTCCTCTGTCTGGGTGTGGGGCCGAAATAATTGAAAGTGGCCTTCTCCAGTGTTGGGTGATATGACGCATGATTCCTTGCTGTGGGACCTCTCTCCTCTGTCTGGGTGCTGGGGTCGAAATAACTGAAAGTGGCCTTCTCCAGTGGTGGGTGATATGACGCATGATTCCTTGCTGTGGGACCTCTCTCCTCTGTCTGGGTGCTAGGGCCGAAATAACTGAAATTGGCCTTCTCCAGTGGTGGGTGATATGACGCATGATTCCTTGCTGTGGGACCTCTCTCCTCTGTCTAGGTGCTGGGGCCGAAATAACTGAAAGTGGCCTTCTCTAGTGGTGGGTGAAATGACGCATGATTCCTTGCTGTGGGACCTCTCTCCTCGGTCTGGGTGCTAGGCAGAAATAACTGAAAGTGGCCTTCTCCAGTGGTGGGTGATATGATGCATGATTCCTTGCTGTGGGACCTCTCTCCTTTGTCTGGGTGCTGGGGCTGAAATAACTGAAAGTGGCCTTCTCCAGTGGTGGGTGATATGACGCCTTATTCCTTGCTGTGCGACCTCTCTCCTCTGTCTGGGTGCTAGGGCGAAATTACTGAAAGTGGCCTTCTCCAGTGGTGGGTGATATGACGCATAATTCCTTGCTGTGGGACCTCTCTCCTCTGTCTGGGTGCTGGGGCCAAAATAACTGAAAGTGGCCTTCTCCAGTGGTGGGTGATATGACGCATGATTCCTTGCTGTGGGACCTCTCTCCTCTGTCTGGGTGCTGGGGCCGAAATAACTGAAAGTGGCCTTCTCCAGTGGTGTGTGATATGACGCATGATTCCTTGCTGTGGGACCTCTCTCCTCTGTCTAGATGCTGGTGCCGAAATAACTGAGTGGCCTTCTCCAGTGGTGGGTGATATGACGCATGATTCCTTGCTGTGGGACCTCTCTCCTCTGTTTGGGTGCTGGGGCCGAAATAACTGAAAGTGGCCTTCTACAGTGGTGGGTGATATGACGCATGATTCTCTGCTATGGGACCTCTCTCCAATTGATATTGGTTAATTTTTATTTATTTTATTTTATTTTTATTCATTTCCCTATCCACATTTGTTTGCAGGGCATTTTCCTACATTTTGCTGCCTTTTGCAGCCCTCTAGCCCTTTCCTGGACTATTTTACAGCTTTTTTAGTGCCCAAAAGTTCGGGTCCCCTTTGACTTCAATGGGGTTCGGGTTCGGGATAAAGTTCGGGTCGAGTTCGGATCCCGAACCCGAACATTTTCGGGAAGTTCGGCCGAACTTCTTGGACCCGACCATCCAGGTGTTCGCTCATCTTTACTCATGACAGATAATTTATCATTCCCCCTACGCTGGTTTTCTGGTGTTAAGAAGTAGTAAAACCTCCATTTACAAGTTGTTAAATATCATTTTGATTATTTTTTGTCCCAAATGTAATTTGTAAACCCCCCAAAGGATAGGTATCAGTATTTAAGTCTCAGAAAACCCCTTTAGGCTTTTACACTAGCATTAGAAGAATCCGGCAGGCAGTTCCATATGCAAACGGATATCATTTGTTTCCGGATCCGGATGCAGATCCATCTGACAAATGCATTGAAATACCGGATCTGTATCTCCGTTGTCATGCGGAAAAACGGATCTGGTATTTATTTTTTCACATTTTTAAAGTTCTGCGCATGCGCATACTGGATAACCGGATCTGTTTTAACGCTAGTGTGAAAGTACCCTTGTTACGGTATAACCCGGTATAGTGAGGGTTAATACCGTTCGGGCGATTCCCCTGGAGAAGAGCACAGCAACCCACAACCGCTGGAATCCACCGAACTGGAACCATACGAAGTCCTCCTTTCCTGGAACAGGCAAGAGAACGTTCTGAAGAAGCAATTCCCCCCAAGTACGAGACGAGGCTCCGTATTAATGGTTAAACAGGAATTCTTTTTATTGAGGGCTACCTGCCCGGTATTTATGCAGGTCTCCCACCTGGTGGACACTCCCCTAGGGGACCAGAAGGAAGACTGTGACACAGGGGATACAGCAGCCAATCACACACAATGGGACAATACAGACACCCCCAGCATATCCCTCCCCTCTGCCTGTGATACAATTACCCTACACAGGTTAATGTAATCATCACAGGCAGGAGAATACACAATGTCTTCTGTCCTGGAGACAATCGAGGACTCATTCAATTATCTCTCAGGACAAAGGGAAATCGCCAATACACACGTGGGGACAATAGGACAGACATCATTATTCAATATACAATGTCCCACCCTTTACAGTACACACAGACATTTAACATATCCCCAGATGGCTTGGATCTGAGCGCTCAATATATCCAAACAGCGCTCAGATGCCACAAACACAGTCAAATCGCCATGGGGTTTAAGTTTAGCGTGGGCTGATGAGAGGGCCCATAATCCTGGGGCAAGAGGCTGGCAATCTGTCCCCTCCAAAACTCAGTGGCGCGGTTGGTTTCGCCACACATCTCCCCTTTCCAAACAGACTAACAGGGTATCTGACCTTCTGCCGGTCAGTGCCCTTGTTAGTCCAGCAGCCACCCACAAAACAGAAACAGCAGTACAGCCCACCCACAATAAATGGTTACTACACCTGAGCAAGGGATAAACCTGTCCATGTCCATGTGCCTCACTACGGCTGTGTGGGGGACTGGTAGACTGCCTGAGTGGGTTGCTGAGTGGGCAGAGACCAGCGGTACTCTGCCCTGGTGCCAGCGCTACCACGGAAGTAGCCTGGTTGGAGCCTGGTTGTTGTAGGGGAGACCGACTGTCTCCCCTTTAGATACACAGCTCTGCTGTTGTAGGGAGAGACTGACTGTCTCCCCTTTAGATAGACCACCATGCTGCTGTGGGGAGACCGACTGTCTCCCCTTTGGCTAAATGGCCCTGTTGCTGGGGGACAGGACCGACTGTCCCTACCCCCTGTGCTGTGAGTGCAGAGACCACGGTCCCATCTGCACTGTTGTGGGGCTTACTGTCTCCCCTGGTGCGTTAAACTGCCGCTGGGGGATGGAGACTGGGCTCCCAATTCCCTGTAAATCACACGGCCGATGGGGAATGGAGACGATGCTCTTCTCTCCCTGCAAAACATACTGCCGCTGGGGAGCAGGACCGACTGTCCCTACTCCCTTAAAATCCGGCTGCCGCTGGGGAGAGCAGGTAACAAGCTCCTCTCCCAGACATACTTCCAGCCGCTGGGGAGGGAGACCGACTGTCTCCGCTCCCAACACAGTGTCCTGCTGCTGGGGAAAGGAGACTGGGCTCTCTATTCCCTGCCGGACTCTCTGCCGATGGGGAGGGAGGACAAGGCTCTCCTCTCCCAGTAAGTCACTCTGCTGCTGGGGGCCAGGACCGACTGTCTCTGCCCCCTGTAACTTAGCCTGCCGCTGGGGAGAGGGGTAACAAGCTCCTCTCCCATACATACTTCCAGCCTCTGGGGAGGGAGACCGTCTGTCTCCGCTCCCAATACAGTGTCCTGCTGCTGGGGAAAGGAGACTGGGCTCTCTATTCCCTGCTGGACACTCTGCCGATGGGAAATGGAGCCTGGGCTCCCAATTCCCTGCACTTGACTCTGCCGCTGGGGGACAGGACCGACTGTCTCTGCCCCCTGTAACTCAGCCTGCCGCTGGGGAATGGAGACTGGGCTCCCAATTCCCTGCAGGACCGGTGGAGAGACCTCGGTCCCATCTCCACCGGCCACCTGGGGTTCTTCCCAGTAGACCTCCACAATATCCTCCCAGCTGAAGGGCTCTGGACCTGGGTCTGACACTCTGCTCTCTCGCTGAGCCCTCTCACTGGAGTGGAACAGCTGCTGGTAGTCCTGTTCCAGCTCCATCTCCCGGGTCACCAGGTGGACCAGGTCTTGCTCAATTTTGTGAGTGTCGTCCCAGTCATACCTGCTCTCCCGCCACTCAAAGAGGTCCCTGAACCGGGCTTGTGTAGGGCTCCCAAACTCCAGCTCTGAAAAAGTCTCCCATAACAAGCCAGGACCATCAAACTCCTCTCCCTCTGGCATGTCATGCTCGGCTGTCGGGGTAGGTACCGAGCTTCATACCACCAGAGTGCCTGGTAGGCATCTTCCAGCCACATCTCCCGCCTTACCAGGTGCTTCAGGTCTTCTACCCACTCTTCCAGGGGCTGCTCTCCTAGGAAGGGCATCCGCAGGGCTACTCGCTTCTGCTGTCGCTGCTCGTCCTTGGGGAGCCTCTCGTCCCATAGATACTCCACAATACCCAGTGCCTGGTACCAGATGCCTTTGCGGACTGCATCTCGGTCATCCATGACACCCTCATCATACTCCACTAGTGGTTCCATACCGGTGCTGTACTGGGACACGCTTTGCCCTCAAATTGTAAAATCCACGGTGCCTTCTGTTGCTGTCCTTCTGGCTGTAGGAACGATCCCGCTGCTTGCCACCAGTTGTTACGGTATAACCCGGTATAGTGAGGGTTAATACCGTTCGGGCGATTCCCCTGGAGAAGAGCACAGCAACCCACAACCGCTGGAATCCACCGAACTGGAACCATACGAAGTCCTCCTTTCCTGGAACAGGCAAGAGAACGTTCTGACGTAGCAATTCCCCCAAGTACGAGACGAGGCTCCGTATTAATGGTTAAACAGGAATTCTAACTTTATTGAGGGCTACCTGCCCGGTATTTATGCAGGTCTCCCACCTGGTGGACACTCCCCTAGGGGACCAGAAGGAAGACTGCGACACAGGGATACAGCAGCCAATCACACACAATGGGACAATACAGACACCCCCAGCATATCCCTCCCCTCTGCCTGTGATACAATTACCCTACACAGGTTAATGTAATCATCACAGGCAGGAGAATCCACAATGTCTTCTGTCCTGGAGACAATCGAGGACTCATTCAATTATCTCTCAGGACAAGGGAAATCGCCAATACACACGTGGGGACAATAGGACAGACATCATTATTCAATATACAATGTCCCACCCTTTACAGTACACACAGACATTTAACATATCCCCAGATGGCTTGGATCTGAGCGCTCAATATATCCAAACAGCGCTCAGATGCCACAAACACAGTCAAATCGCCATGGGGTTTAAGTTTAGCATGGGCTGATGAGAGGGCCCATAATCCTGGGGCAAGAGGCTGGCAATCTGTCCCCTCCAAAACCCAGTGGCGCGGTTGGTTTCGCCACACATCTCCCCTTTTTCCAAACAGACTAACAGGGTATCTGACCTTCTGCCGGTCAGTGCCCTTGTTAGTCCAGCAGCCCACCCACAAAACAGAAACAGCAGTACAGCCCACCCACAATAAATGGTTACTACACCTGAGCAAGGGATAAACCTGTCCATGTCCATGTGCCTCACTACGGCTGTGTGGGGGACTGGTAGACTGCCTGAGTGGGTTGCTGAGTGGGCAGAGACCAGCGGTACTCTGCCCTGGTGCCAGCGCTACCACGGAAGTAGCCTGGTTGGAGCCTGGTTGTTGTAGGGGAGACCGACTGTCTCCCCTTTAGATACACAGCTCTGCTGTTGTAGGGAGAGACTGACTGTCTCCCCTTTAGATAGACCACCATGCTGCTGTGGGGGAGACCGACTGTCTCCCCTTTGGCTAAATGGCCCTGTTGCTGGGGACAGGACCGACTGTCCCTACCCCTGTGCTGTGAGTGCAGAGACCACGGTCCCATCTGCACTGTTGTGGGGCTTACTGTCTCCCCCTGGTGCGTTAAACTGCCGCTGGGGGATGGAGACTGGGCTCCCAATTCCCTGTAAATCCACACGGCCGATGGGGAATGGAGACGATGCTCTTCTCTCCCTGCAAAACATACTGCCGCTGGGGAGCAGGACCGACTGTCCCTACTCCCTTAAAATCCGGCTGCCGCTGGGGAGAGCAGGTAACAAGCTTCTCTCCCAGACATACTTCCAGCCGCTGGGGAGGGAGACCGACTGTCTCCGCTCCCAACACAGTGTCCTGCTGCTGGGGAAAGGAGACTGGGCTCTCTATTCCCTGCCGGACTCTCTGCCGATGGGGAGGGAGGACAAGGCTCTCCTCTCCCAGTAAGTCACTCTGCTGCTGGGGGCCAGGACCGACTGTCTCTGCCCCCTGTAACTTAGCCTGCCGCTGGGGAGAGGGGTAACAAGCTCCTCTCCCATACATACTTCCAGCCTCTGGGGAGGAGACCGTCTGTCTCCGCTCCCAATACAGTGTCCTGCTGCTGGGGAAAGGAGACTGGGCTCTCTATTCCCTGCTGGACACTCTGCCGATGGGAAATGGAGCCTGGGCTCCCAATTCCCTGCACTTGACTCTGCCGCTGGGGGACAGGACCGACTGTCTCTGCCCCCTGTAACTCAGCCTGCCGCTGGGGAATGGAGACTGGGCTCCCAATTCCCTGCAGGACCGGTGGAGAGACCTCGGTCCCATCTCCACCGGCCACCTGGGGTTCTTCCCAGTAGACCTCCACAATATCCTCCCAGCTGAAGGGCTCTGGACCTGGGTCTGACACTCTGCTCTCTCGCTGAGCCCTCTCACTGGAGTGGAACAGCTGCTGGTAGTCCTGTTCCAGCTCCATCTCCCGGGTCACCAGGTGGACCAGGTCTTGCTCAATTTTGTGAGTGTCGTCCCAGTCATACCTGCTCTCCCGCCACTCAAAGAGGTCCCTGAACCGGGCTTGTGTAGGGCTCCCAAACTCCAGCTCTGAAAAAGTCTCCCATAACAAGCCAGGACCATCAAACTCCTCTCCCTCTGGCATGTCATGCTCGGCTGTCGGGGTAGGTACCGAGCTTCATACCACCAGAGTGCCTGGTAGGCATCTTCCAGCCACATCTCCCGCCTTACCAGGTGCTTCAGGTCTTCTACCCACTCTTCCAGGGGCTGCTCTCCTAGGAAGGGCATCCGCAGGGCTACTCGCTTCTGCTGTCGCTGCTCGTCCTTGGGAGCCTCTCGTCCCATAGATACTCCACAATACCCAGTGCCTGGTACCAGATGCCTTTGCGGACTGCATCTCGGTCATCCATGACACCCTCATCATACTCCACTAGTGGTTCCATACCGGTGCTGTACTGGGACACGCTTTGCCCTCAAATTGTAAAATCCACGGTGCCTTCTGTTGCTGTCCTTCTGGCTGTAGGAACGATCCGCTGCTTGCCACCAGTTGTTACGGTATAACCCGGTATAGTGAGGGTTAATACCGTTCGGGCGATTCCCCTGGAGAAGAGCACAGCAACCCACAACCGCTGGAATCCACCGAACTGGAACCATACGAAGTCCTCCTTTCCTGGAACAGGCAAGAGAACGTTCTGACGTAGCAATTCCCCCAAGTACGAGACGAGGCTCCGTATTAATGGTTAAACAGGAATTCTAACTTTATTGAGGGCTACCTGCCCGGTATTTATGCAGGTCTCCCACCTGGTGGACACTCCCCTAGGGGACCAGAAGGAAGACTGCGACACAGGGATACAGCAGCCAATCACACACAATGGGACAATACAGACACCCCCAGCATATCCCTCCCCTCTGCCTGTGATACAATTACCCTACACAGGTTAATGTAATCATCACAGGCAGGAGAATACACAATGTCTTCTGTCCTGGAGACAATCGAGGACTCATTCAATTATCTCTCAGGACAAAGGGAAATCGCCAATACACACGTGGGGACAATAGGACAGACATCATTATTCAATATACCATGTCCCACCCTTTACAGTACACAGACATTTAACATATCCCCAGATGGCTTGGATCTGAGCGCTCAATATATCCAAACAGCGCTCAGATGCCACAAACACAGTCAAATCGCCATGGGGTTTAAGTTTAGCGTGGGCTGATGAGAGGGCCCATAATCCTGGGGCAAGAGGCTGGCAATCTGTCCCCTCCCAAACTCAGTGGCGAGTTTGGTTTCGCCACAACCCTTAACTATCATACTGTACAGTCTAACACGTTCCAGGAGCATATTTTTTGAGCAATAAAATCCAAATATCCTATGAGGCTGAACAGCTAGGCTTATTGTATGGTTTCTTTCTATGAATTTTACTAGTTAGAAGATATACTAGCACCTTTATTGATTTTCTTGGCAGATAGTTGGAGAAGTTTAAAGTCTAGTCTTAATTCAATTTCCAAACTTTTATTAAGATATTTTCATATTGTTATTCAGTTTGTATTTTATGAATGTTCTCTAATTGTTTACTGTTAGAAATTATATTGTAAATTGTTATTGTATGAGCTGTTTGCAGCTCTATTACTTTACTACTCTCGATTCTTCTTTATGACTATTGATTTTCAATCACTTTTTAAAAATTCTCATAACATTCCTTAGTGGAAAATTAAAAAGCTTCTGAGAGAATTTAAACCTATAAAATAAAGATTTGATATTAACATGTCATGTGAGTTGTGGAGTTTCATTTACTCTTTGCTTTCTAAGTCTTGAATTCCCATTGGTATCATCATCTAGAAGATTATTGTATAATAACAATGAAAGAGAAAAATTGGACATAACATTTAAATTCTGAGAACTAACATCAATGTAAAGGACAGCTTTGTTCATTCCTGTTTATTGGAAAGTGGTTCAAGTATTGAGGCCTGTTACTCTTGTGATCCAGTACAGCTATCCCTGTTGACGACCTTAGCTGCTGTAAGAACCCTTCCACCATCTCATGATGTCACCATAGACATCAATAAAATACCCATGTGATAATTGCAGTATCCTTTCGTCATCATTCAGAATCCATTATGTATTCCACAAATCCTTGCTCAAAAAAAATGTGCCGCCTGCAATTCCTCCACCTAAACCTCCTGATCCCCTGGTCTAGAGGGGTAATGTCACTAACTTTCACTGTCCAGGCACCAGCAGCGAAATCTCCTGCTTTACGCCAGGAGAGACGTGCTGTGAAGCCATGCCCCCTGGTGATGGGATAGCATCCCTAGCAACAGGATGCAATGCTTTGTTCCTCTCACTGTGGGCGTGTGCTGGCGGAAAACTAGCAGTGCTTCATTACTCAGCTGTTCTGTTCTTGTGTGCTGTTTCTGACTAATGGAGCTATAGACCAATATTGGAGTCATGGACCTAACAGGTTCAGATCCTGGGACTAGATGCTTTATTTAAATCCAGGCTGCCAAGTCACCCTTGCCACTGGTTTACTCCCTTGCTGTGCTTCTGGTTCTGTCTGTGAGTGTGTTGGATTGTTTAATATATTGACCTCGATTTGCCTCTGAACTTCCTCTAACTTGTGATTCTGTACCGTGACACCCATCTGGTTATGACTTTGGCTTGCCTATTTTGACTACCCTCCATCCTCTAATTTTGTACTGTATTGTCGTCCGGGTTTTGATCAATTTCTGTACAACCCTTTTCTGAGATGTTTCATCTCGGTGTCTGTCTGTCTTGCACTTATCAGAACAGGGAATGTTGACTAGTTGCAGACTTGCCGCTTAGGGCTTACACTGCATGCAGGCAGAGAAAGCGGGTTGGATTCCAGTCGGGGCTCACTGTGTGCGTGTTTCTTACCTACTGTGCTGACAGGAATGCTTTATTCTCAAAAACTGTGTGCTCAATTGCTGCATGTAACTGTACCATAAGGCTAGGCTATCACTTGAAAAGGGTTGCCAAATGTCCAGAAATTCCTGTACTATCCGTAAAAATCGGGAACACTTTGATTGTAATTCCAAGCATTTTAGAGATCACTGTAACTGCTGTTATTGTGTTTACTATTAGTATCTAATCTGACCTATATATTACTTATAATAATTGTCACGAACCAGCGGGTGTGAACCAACTGTGCCATGTGTCCTACCTTCTCTAAGGTTGTTGTCTAAGTGAACCCCTCATTTTTCACAGTACCCCTGATGGTGGGGATAGACTTTCCCAAGGGAAACACCAGATCGCTACCTCACATGAGGCAGCTGGTCCACACGGACCAGGGGGTACCAGTGCAAGGTACCAGAGGTACAGACATATTAAGCAGGCTGAGTCATAACCAGGAGCAACAGTGCAGGACTGAAGGATGAGGAAGAGACAAAGTCAAACAAGCAATAGGTCATGGCAGGCAGCAAAGGTATAGGTCAGGCAATCTGGGTCAGCAATAGGAGAGTTGAGGCAAGCAGGCAGGGATCAAACAGGTAGCGCAGTTCACACAAGCACGGATCAGGTAAACAGGCAGCAAGCAGAGATAACCGCAACTTTTGCAGCACACAAAGACCTTGACGCTCAGGCACTTGGGAAGGGGGCTAACCACTTATATAGCTGCAAGATTGCTAGGATTGGTCAGCAAGGTCACATGTGCCAATCCTTAAATCACAGGTTTTGCGCGCCAGCCCTTTAAAAATTGCCACAGGGAACAAGCTGAAAGCATGCTGTGCCCAGGGATTAAAGGAAACTGTGGAGTGGATTCCAGGACAGATGATGCCTGCACGGACAGAACCCAGGACTGCAGCAGTGAATGGGGAAACACTGGCAGCAGATGACTGCCGAACCCAGAGCCCGGAACCATGGCAGTAAACATGGGAACATTGGCGGACAGCAGCTGTTACAATAATTATAAGAGTAGTACTTTATAGTTTTCCAATATGTTGATAAAAAAGTCTGTCTGTGATTTTTGAATAAATTGTTGTAACACTTGAAGATAGGAACAGACATGGACAGTGAGCCCTGACCTGGAACCCAGCCCACTTTCCCTACATATTCGCAGTTCAAGCCACAGGTTGCAAGACCACAACTAGTCGACAGTCCTTATGCTACTAAGCTGCAGAGACAGACAAACACCTTAACATAAATTAGTTTTGGCCACCATTAAATTTACAAAATCCTCAGAGAAAAAGATTCAGAAAAATCAATTTCTCTTAAGCCCACTATGTCACCATGGATTCTTGAGCTGCCCAAAAACAGAAATTTAAGGCTGATATTCCTCAGGGGATGGGTATCCATATTGGAACACTCTGGGAGTTTGCTCAGCAGTTGTCCTGAGGCACTTTCTTAAGGGTATGGCAATAACAAATGACATGACAGGTGCACACTGTGGTCTTACTAAGCCCTCAAACTGATGTTAAAATTGAGAGATAGTCGACATGTCCAGCACATCCTGCTTCATGCCACCTTTCAGTTGGTTTGTATATGTAACTTTCTTAAGAGTCCCTCATCACTGGATGATGATAAGCAGGAAGAGGACAAAAGGATGCAGGGTTCTCTTCTTCCTCACTGGCCATATCTTTATCAGGGGCAATAAAGGCATATACCTCTTCAGTTGAATACTGTCTTTGGGTTGATTGGGACATTTTTATTTATTATAGGGGTATGTAAGGTAAATGTGTATGATTCAACATGTGTATAGTGTGTATTACCATATTTTTCTCTTTATAAGACACACTCCCCCCCCAAAAAAAAAAAAAAAAAAAAAAAAAAAAAAACAGTGGGGAGTGTTTCTTATAAAGCAAATACAAGTGAGCTCTTCCATTATAGAAGTGCTCACTAGTATGCAGTAGGTATGGAGAGCAGGATGTGAGGCACTGCAAGCTCTGCCAGTACTCATCTTCCATGTCTTCCTCACTGGGGCTGTGCTGCCCTGTCCTGACTGCATACAGTGTCAGGAAGTAGTCCCGGAGAAGACCAAGGAGTGTGATTGTTTGGGAGATTGCCAGACCTTCAGAGTAGCGGAGGAGCAGGAGTGGTAAGTGAAGTTATTTATTTTAAGGTCTGATTTGAGGTCTGATACAGGGTTCTGGCATGGAAGTCTGATCATGATTTGAGATCTGGCATGGAGGTCTGATTGGGGGATGATTTTTGTCTGAGGTCTGATATGGGGGTCTGACATGGAGGTCTGATGGGGGTCTGATCGCCTGTCCTGATATGGGGTATGATCTGAAGTCCTGATATGGGAGTCTGATGTGAGAATCTAATATGGGGGTCTGATCAGGTTTGCCAACCGTCCAGAAATTTCTGGACAGTCCGTAAAAATAAGCAAAATTTCTCCTGTGCCTGTGAAAAAAAAATAGACTTGTCAACAATTTTTTAAGGCTGGTGGTACTTGACAAGATTATTTTTATGTTAATTATCATTATTACAGTTCATAGTAAATGCTGGTAATGAGGTGTTACTTGTAGATTGAGCTATAGACATGTATTACTTTATCATTCATTATGGTTTTCCAATTTGTTTTTGAAAAGAAAACAAAAAACAAACCTTGACTGTCCATGATTTTTGGATCAGTTGTCCAGAAAAAAAGAAAAATTCGGGTTGGCAACCCTGGGTCTGATAGGAGGATCTGACATAGAGGTCTGATCAGAGGTCCTGATATGGGGGTTTGATGTGATGAACTGATATGGAGGTCTGATGTGAGGATCTGATATAAGGGTCTGATTTCAGGTCTGATCTGAGGTGTGATTAAAATATTTAAATATTTTTTTCTTATTTTCTTCCTGTAAAGCCTGGGGTGCATCTTTTCATCAGGTGTATCTTATAAAGTGAAAAATATGGTAATTTTATTTATTCACAATGATGTGGATATAGTACTTTTACACGTGAAGGGGCTATAAAAAAAATTTAAATAATATTCATGAGAAAGAAAAAAAAGAAGAAATAAATTAGGATACAAATTTAGCAACAAACAAAACAATACTTTTTCCAGCACAGATAATGATCAGTGAAGTGCATCACTGATCACTCAGCACTCAGCGCATTCAAGACGCATACAAGCAGATGTTTTGTGTGTATGTACAAGAAACTGTATTATAAAAAAATGACTTCAGTAAAAACATTTGTACTAAAACTAGAGAAATGTACCTGAGTACTACTACGACTAGTAATGTATGTCAATGATGAGTGCTCAGTGATTGTAAGACACAGGAAATTTGGTAAGCGGCATAGACAATATTCGAATTAGCGATATTTTGCAAATTTTTGGATGGATATTCGCCATATCGCAAATGTGAGAATTCGTGATCTCCACTCATTATTTACTTGATTGCGAAAATCAGCAATGTAATATATTTGCGATAAAAAATTTGATTAGAATATTCGCAATCAACACTAAGGGGTAGGCAAGTTTCCTATTGGTTGCTAGGGATGTTGCTAAGTGCCAATGTTCACAATAAATTCACAATAAATTCGCGATTAGAATATTTGCGATCAACACTAAGGGGTAGGCAACATTCCTATTGGTTGTTAGGGATGTTGCTAAGTGCCGATATTCGCGATAAATTCATGATTAGAATATTTGTGATTAACACTAAGGGGTAGGCAACATTCCTATTGGTTGCTAGGGATGTTGCTAAGTGCCAATATTTGCGATAAATTCGCGATTAGAATATTCGCGATCAACACTTTTCACAAATACGAATATATAGCACTATATTCTAAATATTCGCGAATTCTCAAAGTGGTGATAATCGCGATTAAAATTTGCAATTTGAATATTCGCGCTAAACACTAATCAGCACTTGGTGGCCAAAGGATGCGCACAGAAAAGCCAGGGACAATAATGCACTGCATTGTAGTGCACTACAAGTACCAGTAGGCCAAAGATTACAGTACAGACAAGCTGACATCCTTTATGCACACTGTTTGTAACTTAAATGGTAAAGTGCAGAGAGAGTATCAATATTCTACAAGCCTCTTGTGACTGGCTGGTATGAAAAACTGACCAATCACAGCACATACAGGGGTGGCACCACCATCGATGCCCCTCTGATGATTAGTGCTGTTCTGTACAGCACTAATCACCTCCATCTGTGTCCAACTGCGGCCCCCTCTCTGTTTTTTACTGTGAGATTACTTTAATTGACCAGTCAGAATTAAACAGCCAATCGCAGTGATCGTTGATGCGGAAGGGGCGTCGTAAAACCTATCTAGACATTTGGCCAAGATGGTTTGCTATCAGGACAAAACATCCATCTTAGCTCAGTCACCTTTTTAATAGACATGGTGTCCATTTTCCGTTGCTCCGTATATGTGTGGCAGGTGTCAGGCAGGGGTTAACACTTGTAAAACTCCTTTGACTTTAAAATTGCTGCCCAAGATTAGAAAACATGGCTGCTTTCTTCTAAAATTAGCAGCACAACTGTCCATGGTTCATTTCTGTTATTGAATCTCAGCTGCTGTGAAGTGATTGGGGCTGAGTTGGAACTGCCCCCACATAACCTATAGACAGTGGTGGCACTATTTTATTTTTATAAATTCTTTATTTTTCAATTTTCAAATAACAAGGCTAGAAGAGCATGACAGGTACAGGTATAGTCATGAAGTATTTGTATATAATGTCATACAATGATAAGCACATTGGTCAAGCCTTAAACATACGTGGATTAATATTATTATTATTATTATTATTATTATTATTATTATTATTATTAATATTAGTGTGTTAGAGTCCCTCTAAAATGGGAGGTACTGTGAAGGAGAAGATCATCGATTCTAGTTCTCTTCCCTGAGGCATTAATTCTGAGTTATTCAAGAGAGACAGAGATAAAAGGAAAGAAAAGAAAGGATGAGAAGAAAAGGGTAGAGAGGAAAGAAAAGGCAGAGAGAAAGCAGGAATGGGGGGGCGGAAGACACAGACAAATGATGCTTCCTGTCTATATGCTGGTATAGCAATTCAACCAGGAGTCACCTCCGCCAGGGACCTCCAAGGGCTCCACAATTTTAAGAACTTATCATGCGTCCTATTAATCCACCCAGTCCTTTCTTCGAAACGACAGATTTGGTTGACTTTAGCCTTCCATTCTTGTATGGATGGAGGGTTTGTGTCTAGCCAATGCAGAGAAATAACCATTTTGGCAGCCGCCAGAAGGTGTTATATTAGGTTACTTTTGGATGGGGAATATTGGGGGGCAGGGAGAGCTAGAACTATCATCTCTAGTGTAAGTCTGAAATCTGGGGTTCTGAGTTTCTGGATCAATGCCTCCACTTCTCCCCAATAAGACTTAATCCTAGGGAAGTCCCACCATATGTGTGACAGAGAGCCACTCCGTCCCCACATCTCCAACACTTTCTTGTAGCAGATAGACCTCTCTTGAAGAGAAAGTCAGGGGTTTTGTACCACCTTGAAAGTAGTTTGAAATGGTTCTCTTGTAGCCGGATACAGGTAGAGAACCCGTGTGAACATATCAGCACTCCTTTGACCTCTGCATCATCCAGAACCTTATTTAATTCCTTTTCCCATTCTTTGAGGTACAGAGGTTTCAGAGGTTCACCCTGGCCTCCAACCATTGGGTAGAGCTTCGCCACTTTCCTAGCAGGAAGCGGCGAGGAGACCAGTTTCTCAAACTTGGTTAAAGACCTTTGGAGGGAGTGCCGCTCCTTCAACTCTCCACACACAGCTCTGATATGGGGTTTCATGAGAAAAAACCCTGGGGAGTCAACAATAGAACTTGGGAGCTTTCCGAGAATGGAGGAATCCATGTCAGGGGGACTTCACCAATTATGGTCGATTCCAAGGAGGTCCACAACTGCGGCTTATCAAGGCTGGCTCGATTTAAAAGGTCCGAAATAAGGCTCACTGGCATCAGGGAAGATGGGATAGGGGCCAAGACTTTACTTATGTCTCTCCATACCTCTCCGAGCCCCCTAAGCATAGGGTCTATAGTCACATCACTATGTATATTCTTATCTGGAAGCCATAAGTATTTCTGGAATTGTCGGCCTGCACTATGTCTACAAATGGCGTGTACGTCTGGTTGTCTCTTGGGGTCTACCATTTCCAGCCATGTTTCTTCAGGTGCTAGAATGTCAGGATAGTATAAATACCCCCAAATTACACCATTTTAGAAAGAAGACACCCCAAAGTATTCGCGGAGGGGCATGGTGAGTTCATGTATCATTTCATTTTTTTTTCACAAGTTAGCGGAAAATGACACTTTCTGAGGAAAAAAAAAATAAAATTTCCATTTCTGCTAACTTCTGGCAAAAAAAAATAAAAATCTCAGACGGACTCACTATGCCCCTCAGTGAATACCTTGGGGTGTCTACTTTCCGAAATGGGGTCATTTGTGGGGTGTGTTTACTTATCTGGCATTTTGGGCGGGGCTAAATTGTGAGCAGCCATGTAAAACCTAAAGGAACTCGTTGGAATTTGGGCCCCTTTGCGCACCCAGGCTGCAAAAAAGTGTTACTCATGTGGTATTGCCGTACTCAGGAGAAGTAGGGCAATATGTATTGGGGTGTATTTTTACATATACCCATGTTGGGTGAGAGAAATATCTCTGTAAATTGGCAACTTTGTATAAAAAAATTAAGGAAGTCTCGCGCCTCGCGAGATGACGCGTCGACGCGTCAACTCAGAACTACAGGACAGCCCGCCGGACGCATCTGTGCGTTAGGAGGTCCTGTAGTGGTTAAAAGGTCGCAGAGTTGCAACCTAAGCTCTGTCAGAGTTTTTTGGTGTTCGTTACGTAGTGAAGCTTTATGTAATTTTTATACTGTAGCTATTTTCTCTAAGAGTGAGTCAACAGCTTTTTGTTGTTCTTTCTTAACCTTGGTGCCCAGAGAGATAAAGCAACCTCTAATAGATGCCTTGTGGGCCTCCCATAGAATGTGCTGTGAGCTGATTGTGGAGGAGTTGAGCGCAAAGTACTCTGTCAATTGGGTCCTAACCTGATCCAGATGAAGTTGGTTGTGTAGTAGAGACTCGTTCAATCTCCAAGTCCATTCTCTTTTTCAAATGGAGGCCAGGGTGAAGGTCGCCGTACAAGGTGCATGGTCTGATATGGGGATGGTTCCAATCTCAGTTGATCTAAAAAATGGAAGAAGAGGTGCAGAGGTCAAAACATGGTCTAGCCGCTGATACGACCCATGTGGGACAGAGTAGAAGGATAAGTCTTTGTCTGTGTGGTGGAGACTACGCCATACATCTATTAAGTGTAACTCATGGAGTTCTTATGGAGTTTACTGAGGAGCTTTTGAGTTATATGAGACTTAGCTGAGGATTAGTCTATAGCAGGGTTTAGAACCAGATTTATGTCAGCTCCCAAAATTACATGTCCCTCAGCAAAAATGTTAAGTGTGTCAAGGGCTTGCAGGAGCCAATGGACAGGAGATTTATTTGGAACATAAAAATTTGCTAAAGTAAACTTGCGGTTTGCAATTAAGCCCTTGACTAACAGAAGTCTTCCTTCTGCATCTGAATGTTGCTGTAGGAAAGTAAATTGGACTGATTGATGGACTGCTATGGCAACCCCTTTAGAAGCTGATATTTGCTGAACACTGTGATACCAGAGTGCAAAGGGACACTTCGGTAGTCTTGGCATTTTCCTCTGGCGGAGGTGAGTTTCCTGAAGAAACACGATATGGGAGCGCAGTTTCTTGAGAGCAAGCATGACCTGACCCCGTTTCAGAGGGGAATTAAGGCCTTTCACATTAAATGTAGAGACCACTATGTCAGTCATCTCAGGTGAGAAATATTATCTGATTTCAGAACAGAGAAACTGTCTGTGAGATTATCTAAAGAGTAAATTCAAGAATCTGAATGGGATACAAGTAGGGAGGGAAGCAGGAGGGGGGAGGGGGAGAAAGGAAGAAAAAGCAAGAAAAAAAATAGAGATAGAGAAAACAATAAAGTATATGAATACAGTACAAGTTGTTAACTGTAATTAAATCTATAAGGGCCTCCCACAGGATAACACACAGTGCTAGATTCAAAAGAAGGGTGTATCCGACAATAGCAAAGGTACGTCCGCCGTCATCACAAACAAAAGGCGTTATCAGTAGTAAGGGGGTGAAACACAAGAAAAACTTTTAGCCTGGTCGTGTTATCCAGGCATCACAGCCATAAAGTGGTGGTACTATTTTTAATCCCCTCACATTCACATTAAAATTGGGGAAAAAAAAACTATTTTGAAAATACCACCTTTTTATTGTAGATTTTCAATATTATGTTTGAAATAAATATAGTTGGAGCACAACTTATATTTCATACATGCATTTTAACTGTTAAGTGATGTAGCAAATCTTAGCTTCAAGGACCAGTAACATTTTTTCTCTGTGTTCCAGTTACCTTAAAGGGATTATCTCACTTTAACAAGTGGAATGTAGTGGAATGTAGACAAAGTTCATAGAAACACTTACTAATGTACTGTTATTGTCCATATTGCGTCCTTTCCTGGCTTGATTCATTTTTCCATCACATTATAACCTACTCGTTTCCACGTTATGACCACCCTGCACTTCAGCATCGGTGGTTGTGCTTACACACTATAGGAAAATGTGCCTGCCTCTCTGGGACAACTAGATTCTGTAGAAAAAATTAATTCTAGAAAAAAAAAAAAAGGTCTCAGAATTGCCTCTCCTTTCACAGCTACACAGCCTTAGTGTTATGGCAGAGGTTCTTAGCCACTGTTACCCATTGCTGCCGCATTCTGGTTGATGTCCACAGCCATCGTCTTGTTCTTCTGCTCCATAGGTGCAGGACTCTGGCGGTTCAGTCCCACTGGTATCTTCCTTTCCCTGTCTGATGTTCCCAACTAGAGATGAGCGAATCGAAGTTGACAAAGTGGAATTTGATCAGAATTTCAGGAAAAATTTGATTCGCACCAAATCCGAATTTCCTCACGCTTCGTGGTAACGAATCGTATTTTTTCCTAAAATGGCTACTGCACATGTTAGGACATGGAGCAAGGACTCTGAGAACGAGGGATCACCCACAATCCCATGCATGCAGCCAATCAGCAGCCAGCCAGCCTTGTGATGTCACAGCCCTATAAATAGCCTCAGCCATCTTGGATTTAGCCATTTTCCAGTGTACTTAGTGCAGGGAGAGATGTTAGCAAGCACTAGGGACAGTGGTAGGAAACACTTATATTTTGCTCAATAGAAGTTCAGGGAAAGCATTAGAAGTGTAGGGAAATGATAGGGAGGAATTATTACACATTATTGAAGCAGAACAGGGTTCAGTAGGGGAGTTTACAGCCTGGGTAATTGGAGCAATCCTATTACACCATGCTGCACTGTCTGCAGATCCAAATTGCCATTATACCGCTCTGTAATTCCAGCAAACCGTTCTTGTTATTGGGTTGCAAGTGCTGTTTGATACAGCCATTAATAGGGTTTATTATAATAGGGTCTCAGTAAACTTCTAGCAGCTTGAAAAATGTACCCAAAGTGACCCACACCTGTATTGAATGCGCATTAAGTGAATATTACATTGCCAATTCTTCACAATCAAGAAAATAACCGCAAATTTGCGAATATATGGCAAAAAATTGCCAATATATTCACGTAATATCGCAAATTCGAATATAGCCCCTGCTGCTCATCACTATTAGTGACAAAAAAATAAATATTATTTGCCATTCAGCATTGCAGTTATTTGTTCTAAAGCCTCTTATGGAGTGTATAAGTGGAAAAAAGTAAGGGCCTATTTGCCGTTCAGTGGTGCAGTTATATGTTCTAAAGCCCTTTGTGGTGTGTATAAGTGGCAAAAACATAAGTATTTGCTGTTGTGTGGTGGTGAAGTGAGAAAATTTACAGCCCTTTTTGGAGTGTATTAGTGGAAAAAAAATACATATTTGCCGTTTAGCTGTGTAGTTATATGTTCTAAAGCCCTTTTTTGCTTATATTAGTGGAACAAAAAAAAGTATTTGCTGTTTCATGGTGAAATGAGAAAATTACAGCCCTTTTTGGCGTGTATTAGTGAAAAAAAATATATATTATTTGCTGTTCAGCAGTGCAATTATATGTTCTAAAGCTCTTGTTGGCATGTATTAGTGGCAAAAAAAATATATATTATTTGCCGTTCAGCGGTGCAGTTATATGTTCTAAAGCCTTTTTTGGCATATATTAGTGGGGAAGAAAACAACTTATTAGCCGTTGTGTAGTGAAGTGAGAAAATTACAGACAGTGTTTTAATTTCCTTTTTATTTATGTATTTGATCTAACAATATGTCAGACAAAGAAGTGCAAGGCCCTGCACAGGGGAGTGGCAGAGGCCTAAATGTTTCTGGCACAGGCAGAGGTCGCATCAGACTAAGGGGTTGGGAACCAGGAGTCACAACGAGAGGCCTAAGCTCCCGTTGTCATCTAAAGGTCGTGTCTTGACCAGCAAGCCAGTGTTTTTTTAATTTTCGACTCGGTCATCCACTTCATCCCAAGTGACATCAGACACCCCCAGCCAAGAGTCGGTGGGATTGTCAGACGCAACCCTTAGTTGGCATGGTTCGGGAGCAGGCCCTGTGCCCTCACCTGTCCTCAACCTGCTTCCGTCCTTTTCTGTTTCCTCAGCCAGAGAAGTAATATGTACTGTGGGCTCAGCTTCACTATACAGCGAGGACAAGCTACTTGAGGACAGTCAGCAGCTACAGGCCAGCCAAAATGTGGAGGAGACATTCGCCGCTTCCTCTGGTAGGCACGCGCGTAGTGATGAGGAGAGTGGCGTGGGAGCTGGTGTTGTGAGTGGTCAGGCCCCTGACCCAGAGACCGTAGAGGAAGACATCAGTGACGTGCAGACATTTCTTGATGATGATGATGTAGCTAATAGCATTTGGGAGCCAGGTGAATTAGGGGCTTCATCATTATCATCAGGCCTATGAGGCAGAGGAGAAGCCAGCAAATCGCTAGCATGGCCGTGGCATGAGTCAGCAGGGTGGCAGCAGTGGGAGGACAGGAGCCAAACGTGCCCGGGGTAGACCACCCGCTTCGCAGAAGCCTACCTGCCTGGAAAGTTGTGGTGCAGGGGTTCACAGAAGCATCGGCGGTAGCAGTCAGTGAGTGTGGAGTTTTGGGGGTAAGATCACCTACTCGGCGGTGTGGCAGATTTTTGTTAAGCCGCCGAAGGCAGTGAACATGGCCATTTGTGGAATCTGTGGCAGAAAGTGAAGTGTGGCCAAAAAGTTGGCACCACAATCCTCCATCAACATATGCAGCATCACCATAAAGTGGCCTGGGAGAACCGTAGCTCCGATGTGGTAGTCCAGCCTGCCGAAGCAAATGTTGCATCACCCAGTGGAACGCACCCGATTTCAGGCAGTCAAGGCTTCACCACCCCAGCCAAGGGTAGCTGTCTGTCCTTCCTATCATCTGCTGGTCCTGATGCTCCTGCTCCTTCTCCTACTCCTCGCCAGTTATTCGGTCAGCAATCAATTGCCGAAGCGATTGCCAAGAGACAAAAGTATGCATGCAATCATCCAACGGCACAGAAGCTTAATGTGCTCCTGGCCAAGTTGTTGGAGCTGTGGTTGACTCTGCACCTGATGGCTTGTGCCGAGCTGAGGTCGAGAACCCCAAGCCGTCATTTCTTTGCCAAAAAGACAGTACCAGCCCTGCAATCGTATGTAGAAGAGAAGGTGGGCCAGTCCTTGAGCCTGTTGTGTCTACCAAAGTGCATGGCAGCACCGACGTGTGGAGCTATATGGTAACGGACAATATATGTCCCTTACGGCCCACTGGGTGAATGTGGTTCCTGCACGGCCACACCAGCAACTTGGCCAGGTGATGCCACTTCCGTCTGCACGTTCTCACTTCATTGGTCCTGCGACAATGTTCTCATCCTCCACTGTGTCCTCAGCCTCCACTGCAGGGACAATTCATAGTGCCCCTCCAGCATACCACATGTGCAGGGCACGGCGGTGTCATGCTGTTCTGCACCTCGTTTGCCAGGGTGAACGGAGTCACACAGAGGAGGAACTGCTCCGTGTCCTTCATCAAGAAATGGAATCCTGGCTTTCTCCACGACAACTCAAAATTGGAACCATGGTGACCGACAACAGGAAGAACATGGTGTCAGCGCTGCGCCAAGTAGGGCTGAGCAATGCGTCCTGCATGGCACACGTGTTAAATATGGTTATCAAGTCCTTCACCCATCTGCAAGACATCCTAAAAATGGCCAGGTAACTTTGCATGCACTTCAGCAACTTGTACACCGCAAAGCACACCCTCCTGTCGGATCCTGTCTATGTAACAGCTGTAAGGCTTTCATGACATGGCCCCTATTTTGCATCAGAATTGGCTTGTGATATGGTAGCCAAAAGCAGGAGTGGGTAGGAAACACAGAAGACATGCACATATTCCAAACGTGTCATCTCTGTTTTGGACCCACTCCTGTTTTTTTTTTTTGTCTTTAGCAATACTGATGGATTACTGACCAAATGCTGACCGAGTGAGGGCAGATGCACCACAGACAGGATACTTTTTTTGGGATTATTTTTCTGACAGAGGAAGGGCAAAATAATCAGTGACATTAACAAAAACGTGCTGCCGACTCACTCCACTCTGTCGGGGGAGCTCTACTTGTATAAGCGGTTAAAAGAACAGGTTTTGTAGACATCTATGTGGAATCAGCTGACGATGGTGTAAAAGGAGTGAGCTTCTTCTTGACTAGGGATGAGCGAACCTGAACTGTATAGTTCGGGTTCGTACCGAATTTTGGGGTGTTCGGGACACGATACCCGGACCCGAACATTTTCAAAAAAGTTTGGGTTTGGGTTCGTTGTTCAGCATTTTCTTCCCACTTTCTGAAGGGCTGCACAGCAGCCAATCAGCTAGCGTTTTATTTCTTGCCCTAAGAAGCCATCACAGCCATGCCTACTAATGGCATGGCTGTGATTGGCCAAGTGCAGCATGTGACCCAGCCTCTATTTAAGCTGGAGTCACGTAGTGCCGCACGTCACTCTGCTCTGATTAGTGTAGGGATAGGACGCAGCTGCTGTGAGGGCGAGATTAGGCAGGGAAAAGTCAGCAAAAACACCTAATGAAGTGATCGATCTACAGCTGTGAATCATTCAACTTCTGCTAGTTAATTGCTCACTGGTTTTTAGGCTGCACGGAGCGTTTTTCTGTCACTTTTTTCTGGGGTGATCGGCGGCCATTTTGTGTCTTGTGGTGCACCAGCACAAGATGCCACCAAGTCCATCAATCCATCAATACTAGTTGTTTTTTTTGCTAACTACTACATCAGGGGCTTGGCTATGCTTATTGTCACCCTAGAAACTCAGGATAGAAATTTCTATATTTTATTGAGGGGTTAAATTCAATTGCCAAAATAGCAATCCCCTAAATCTGGTGTTCCAGCTGTGGTTAGCCAAGTGTAATACTGTCTGCTGTCTGGCAAAGGATATATTTTTTTCTGTGGTGAAATTCAATTGCCAAAATAGCAATCCCCTAAATCTGGTGTCCCAGCAGTGGCTGGCCAAGTTTAATAGTGTCCGGCAAAGGAGAGATAGTTTTCTGGGGTGAAATTCAATTGCCAAAATAGCAATGTCCTAAATCTGGTGTCCCAGCATTGGCTGGCCAAGTTTAATAGTGTCCGGCAAAGGATATATTTTTTTCTAGGGTGAAATTTAGTTGCAAAAATAGAAATCCATAAATCTGGTGTTCCAGCTGTGACTGGACAAGTTTCATAGTGTCCGTCAAAGGATATATTATTTTCTGGGGTGAAATTAATTTGCAAAAATAGAAATACCGTAAACCTGGTGTTCCAGCTGTGAATGGACAAGTTTCATAGTGTCTTTTAAAGGATATATTTTTTTCTGGGGTTAAATTCAGTTGCAAAAACAGAAATACCGTAAATCTGGTGTTCCAGCTGTGACTGGAAAAGTTTCATAGTGTCCGTCATAGGATATATTATTTTCTGGGGTGAAATTCAGTTGCAAAAATAGAAATACTCTAAATCTGGTGTTCCAGCTGTGAATGGACAAGTTTCATAGTGTCTGTCAAAGGATATATTATTTTCTGGGGTGAAATTCAATTGCCAAAATATAAATACCCTAAATCAGTGGTTTCTGCTGTGGCAGGACAAGTTTTATAGTGTCCGTCAAAGGATAGCTTTTGTTCTGGGGAGAAATTCAATTACCAAAATAGCAATACCGTAAATCTGGTGTTCCAGCTGTGACTGGACAAGTTTCAAAGTGTCCGTCAAAGGATATATTATTTTCTGGGGTGAAATTCAATTGCCAAAATAGCAATCCCATAAATCAGTGGTTTCAGCTGTTGCTGGCCAAGTTTAATAGTGTCTGGCAAAGGGTAGATTTTGTTCTGGGGTGAAATTATATTGTCAAAATAGCAATCCCCTAAATCTGGTGTCCCGGCAGTGGCTGGCCAAGCTTAATAGTATCCGGCAAAGGATAGATTTTGTTCTGGCATGAAATTCAATTGCCAAAATAGCAATACCGTTAATCAGTGGTTCCAGCTGTGGCTGGCCAAGTTTAATACTGGATATATACTAGAGAGTGAATCTGGATCGCACATCCTCAACACTATGCTTTTGATGTAATGACTGTATCAGCATAATTACGTGGCGTATCCGCACAATTTGTAATACATTGTATGCTGTGCATAAGAGGCATTAGTTTACAGTTTGATCAAAGAGCATAAGCCCACTTTCCACGACAAGGAAGCCTCTGCAAGTGGGAAACTACTCTAACCTATAAATGGCGCAGACGTGCGCGGCGACCACCGGCGCCCCAGCACCGCACCAGCAGCAGACAGCGGGACCCAGGAGCCACACAGCAACCCCACTATGCAGCAAAGCCTCCTTGGATCTGGGACCCACCGCCCCGCCAGCACAGCGCTGAGGCAGCAATGGCAGACACGCAGTACTGCACCATGTGAACGAGTGCAAAGAGCTCACCCAGTCACGACCCTCAGGAAATGCATCTGAGAGATAGTGGGAGTTTATAAACCCCTTGCAGCTAAGGCTAATTAAAAACACCTAGTCCAAATGGGGAGGAGTGCTGATACCAGAAAAGAAAAAAGCGAATAAGTAATTTGGATATATACTAGAGAGTGAATCTGGATCGCACATCCTCAACACTATGCTTTTGATGTAATGACTGTATCAGCATAATTACGTGGCGTATCCGCACAATTTGTAATACATTGTATGCTGTGCATAAGAGGCATTAGTTTACAGTTTGATCAAAGAGCATAAGCCCACTTTCCACGACAAGGAAGCCTCTGCAAGTGGGAAACTACTCTAACCTATAAATGGCGCAGACGTGCGCGGCGACCACCGGCGCCCCAGCACCGCACCAGCAGCAGACAGCGGGACCCAGGAGCCACACAGCAACCCCACTGTGCAGCAAAGCCTCCTTGGCTCTGGGACCCACCGCCCGCCAGCACAGCGCTGAGGCAGCAATGGCAGACACGCAGTACTGCACCATGTGAACGAGTGCAAAGAGCTCACCCAGTCACGACCCTCAGGAAATGCATCTGAGAGATAGTGGGAGTTTATAAACCCCTTGCAGCTAAGGCTAATTAAAAACACCTAGTCCAAATGGGGAGGAGTGCTGATACCAGAAAGAGAAAAAGCGAATAAGTAATTTGGATATATACTAGAGAGTGAATCTGGATCGCACATCCTCAACACTATGCTTTGATGTAATGACTGTATCAGCATAATTACGTGGCAGATCCGCACAATTTGTAATACATTGTATGCTGTGCATAAGAGGCATTAGTTTACAGTTTGATCAAAGAGCATAAGTCCACTTTCCATCTGACAAGGAAGCCTCTGCAAGTGGGAAACTACTCTAACCTATAAATGGCGCAGACGTGCGCGGCGGACCACCGGCGCCCCTAGCACCTGCACCAGCAGCAGACAGCCTGGGACCCAGGAGGGTCGTGACTGGGTGAGCTCTTTGCACTCGTTCACATGGTGCAGTACTGCGTGTCTGCCATTGCTGCCTCAGCGCTGTGCTGGCGGGGCGGTGGGTCCCAGAGTCAAGGAGGCTTTGCTGCACAGTGGGGTTGCTGTGTGGCTCCTGGGTCCCGCTGTCTGCTGCTGGTGCGGTGCTGGGGCGCCGGTGGTCACCGTGCACGTCTGCGCCATTTATAGGTTAGAGTAGTTTCCCACTTGCAGAGGCTTCCTTGTCGTGGAAAGTGGGCTTATGCTCTTTGATCAAACTGTAAACTAATGCCTCTTATGCACAGCATACAATGTATTACAAATTGTGCGGATATGCCACGTAATTATGCTGATACAGTCATTACATCAAAAGCATAGTGTTGAGGATGTGCGATCCAGATTCACTCTCTAGTATATATCCAAGTTTAATACTGTCCGGCAAAGGATAGATTTTAAATTTTAAATTGTTGGGTGAAATATTACCATTTTTGCCAGGTACAAACCCCTGCTCTGCATAACTGACTGGGAAATTACAATTGTCGGTTACATTCTTGCATGAAATAAAGCCTTTTTGGGCTGTGAAGCCAAAGGTAGTCGCCAATAACTGTTTTTTTTATTTTTTATTTTTTTAAATAAATTAGTGTAGACCCCAAAACATTGGGAAAATATAAAAAATAAAACAAAGTGTAAGTGCACGGTAGTACAACAGTGGTTGGGTGAGGCCGGCATGCATGTCTTTTCTGCATAAGGTACAAACAAGTCCTGTGGGATCCATGCCTGGTTCTTTTTAATAAACAAAAGCTTGCCCACATTGTCTGCGGACAGGCGGCTGCGCTTGTCTGTGATAATTTCACCAGCCATGCTAAACACACGTTCAGACAATACAGTGGCTGCAGGGTAGGTCATCACCTCCAAGGCATAAAGGGCGACCTCAGGACATGTGCCGAATTTGATGACCCAGAAGTTGAATGGGGCAGACCCAGTGGCGTAGCTAGAAATGATTGGGCACTACAGCAAATTTTTGAATGGGTCCCCCCTCCCCCACAAATGTTTGTTCAAACCCCTTCCTTTCATGCCGCTATGCCTGTGGCTACTAAATATCGCTCTCTCAGACCAGGCCCAGAAGCTGTTCCATTCGCTTTCTACACTGTCTATACTGCCACTATATATAATTTCTGTCACGAGTTGGAGGTCCCGCGAAAGACCTCCGCGTCGTTTCACAATGAACGAGATACAAAGGTACGGTCTAAACAGTGTTTAATGTACAAATGGAAAACAATGGAGAAACATAAGCTCTACGTACCGTCAATGCAGTGGGAGGAACCCCCACTGTGCCACTGTCTAGTAATACTCCAGAGGGGCATGACTAAGCAACTCCTGGTGTTCACTAGGGCCCCAGATAGTAGGGATAGGCTTTGCCGCAGGAAGTTGCCAGGGTCCACTCTGGAGCGTGAACTAGACAGTGACCCCAGGAGCGAGTGATAACTGGTACAAGAATGTACCGACGGTACAGAGCAACATGACATACACAGGGAACACGAACGGGAGTTCAGGCAAGGACACAGGAGTGGCAATGGACAGAGAAGGTCTTGCTCCACCAGTGAGAACTGCGTGGCCTTGCCCAAGCACTCTGCAGCAAGGAAACTGCAAGAGCTTGCTGAACAGAAAACATGGACAGAGACAAATGCTCCCCCTCCGAGGAACGACAGACCCTCTTTCGGAGAAAACAGGAAACATAGCAAGGCAAGACAAAACAGAACAGGCGAACTCATAACAGACACAGGAGTATGAACCACATAAAGCAATGAGCGAAAGGCAGTGCAACAACAAGCAGTGAACAACAACAGAGCAACAACAATGAACAAGTAGGGGAACCTACAGAGAACAGACGAACACGGATCCCATGGGTCAGCAGCATGGGAGACAGTACACACCAGGAGCAGGACAAGACAAACACACACCAGGAGAGCTGACCCAGAACTGAGGAAACCTCAGCCTTAAATGCAGGTTCCATGGGTGCAGCAAAGAGGCCACACCCATGGACCAGACAGAGAGGATTAACTCCAGATACACCCACAGGAGAATTAACCCAAACAGAATCACAGACACACATGGGAGTTAACCCATACAATACCACATACCAACACACTGGAACGAAGCTGCAGCGAGGAACTGCAGCACACGAATGGACACAAGGTCACGGCCGGAAACAGCGGTCGTGACAATTTCATTGTATAATACTGTTAGTCCTCCTCCTTCTCCTGGATGGGCCCTTTCTAGGTCACGGCCCCAAAGCAGTTGCTTCCCCTGCTTCCCCTGTAGCTATTCCCCTAGGCAGACGCATCAGTCAGTACGTGTACTGTTCCACCATGTTGCTGAAATGCTGCCTCCTGCTAAGATGTTCCAGATCTGCTGGTGGTGCAGGTTGTTGTGGCGTGACGACAAAGCTTTTCCACATTTTGCCCATGCTAACCCTGCCTTCTGAGGTGTTGCTGGTGACCCAGCTGCATTGGCAAATTCTTCCTCCTCCTCCTCTGTCTTCACCTTGTGCTTCCACTGAGTCCCCGGTGTCAGGTGTGAATGCCATCAGCAGCGTGTCTACTAGCGGGCTCATCTTCCTATTACACTCCAGTGAGGGAATTAAGGATGGCACGTTGTCCTTGTAACGGGGATGCAGCAGGGTGGCCACCCAGTAATCAGCAAAAGTTAGAATGTGGCAGTAACTGGGTGGTCGTGGTGCAGGCACTGCAGCATGTAGTCGATCATGTCTGCCAGGCTGCCCAGAGGCAAGGACAAGCTTTCCTCTTTGAGGGAGGTATATCGTCTGTGTCCTCTGTATCCCCCAGCTTTCCTCCTACTCCTCTTCCTCCAGAACTGTGCCCTGGCTGGACAATTGTGTTCCAGGCCAGGGATTATGTTGGTGCAGGAACCCACCCTCCGAGCCACTTGGAGGTCACTGGCCATAAGTTAAGGATAAGGCGTGTATATAGTTTTGTTTGTTTATATAGTAAGTTCAGCTGCATTATAATTATTTTAATATGCTTTTAAGAAAATTTGTAAGAAGTTTGTTAATGGTTTGAGTGAAAGGTGGGGTGGGGGTGTTGTGTGTGTTCGATTAACTGAATTGATTTTCACTGTCTGGTGTTTAGAAATTTCTGCACCCCAAATTCAGCACATATGGCAGGCAGGGGATATGTGACAAACCGGCTAGGCCCAGAACTGCTATTATATTTCAACACCAGGCCGGTCTGGAGGCTCAGTGGCACCAACCAATGGTCGGTCTGCTGTTCCATGCTTGTCCACAGCTCCTGTGCGGTGCGGGGTTTGTCCCACTAACACACAAGTTTTAAAACAACCTGCTGTCGTTTCCCCCTGGCTGTGCTGCTGTGGGTGGTGAAGGTGTTACGCTGAGTGGATGAGGAGGAGATAGAGGAGGAGGAAGCCGAGTAGGAAGAGGAGGAGGAGGTAACAGGATACAAAGAGAAATGCCCAGCAATCCTCGGGGGCGGAAGGACATACACAAAAATGCTATCCGCCTTTGGGCCAGCCGCTACATTTACCCACTGTGTTGTTGGTTATGTGGACGTTGCCACAGATAGCGTTGCGTAGTGCACAATTGATTTTGTCCGCCACTTGGATGCGCAGGGAAGGGATGGCTCACCTGCAAAAGTAGTGGTGGCTGGGATACACATACTGTGGGATAGCCACCGTCATAAGGTTTTTAAAACTGTCCACCAGACAGAATGACAGCATTTCAAGGGACCAGGAAGTTTGAAATAAGGCATTCAGAGCCATGGGTAGGGGTGTACTTCCTCTTACTATTTCTTTTTTTCTCCAGTGTTTGGGAGATGGACAGCTAATAGCTGAAGACTTCAATGGGATTTGGTGGAGATGCTTGGTGACAATGACAGATGTGGTGGCGTTGCTGCCACATCCTCTGTTTGCTGGGTGACAGGTGCCACTGTCACTCACTTGGGCTCAAGTTTAGAATGTTTATTTATTATTTTTCTGTATTTTATTTTATTTTATTGTAAGTCATTTCCCTATTCACACATGTTTGCAGGGCATTTACCTACATTTTGCTGCCTTTTTCAACCCTCTAGCTCTTTCCAGGGCTATTTTACAGCCATTTAAGTGCCCAAAAGTTCGGGTCCCCATTGACTCCAATGGGGTTCGGGGTGAAGTTCGGGTCGAGCTCGGATCCCGAACCCGAACATTTTCGTGAAGTTCGGACGAACTTCTCAAACCCGAACATCCAGGTGTTCGCTCAACTCTATTCTTGACATTAACATTGACCTGTAAAGATGAGTTCACACTTGAGTTATTTGGTCAGTTTTGTCCCCGTAACTGCCGAAATAAGTGAAATGTGCAGTGATTCTAAGAGTGACGCCTGTCATCTGCCTGTCATACTGACTCACAGTATTGTTTCACTTCCACAGCAGACTCCCTATGTGTGTTACTGCAAGGCACACTGTTATACATCACTATAAAGGCTCTTTGCAGCCAGGAAATAGACATTTATTTACACGGTTCGCCACAAATAAATTCGGATTTAAACTAAATATTTTGTAAAATTCATCCAAGCGGCCAAATCGAATTCCCAACCATTGGGTACTCTAGGCACCTTCTCCAGTGGGATGGTACATGAGCAATAGGTTCTAGTTTGCTAGTTTCCTGCTAAGGTATGCCATGATTGTTTGCCTTTTCAGTGTACCTAACCTCTGCCTGTACACTCTTCTGACCCTGAGCTGCCTACTCTGACCTCAACGTGTTTTTCAGGTTTCGTTTAACCTACCTGCATTGACCTCTTCTTGTCCCTGACTACAGTTGTTGCCTGATCCCTCTTTACCATGCACCAGTATCTCCTGACTCCCGTGGGCCAGCAGTCACTTGAACTGAGATTACTAGAAGAGGTGGCAGGATCCACTGCAGCGAAGTACGGATACCTGTATAGAGGTTCAAGGGTGAACACTTGGGGAGCAACTTTGATTCTAACGTTACCCCAAAGCCAAATCTGGTCAAGTGACACAGTGGGTACACACCCGCTTTGTGATACTAAGCTAAACTCCTGGAAAACAATATTGTTCTTTACTACTTAAATGAACTCAGTTCAGGCTGATCAGTGTGTTAGGGGTCAAAAAAATATATTTGTTTTTTCTAATCCTTAAAGAGGACTCTGGGTACTATTTTCACATTTATAGGTTATGTATTTATTGATTACGTTCATTTAACAGTTCAAATAGAAATTTACCATATTATATCTATGGCCTAAATGAATCAGACAAATATTTGCTGAGTACAGATGTAAAGACTTTTTTTTAAACCAAATGGAATAAGAATTTAATTTTTAAGTCACTTTAAGAGTATGATGTGTACTGGAGCATGAGTTTACTATCTGATTAACAGTATTCATTTTGACACGGCAGGGATGCACCATGAAAGAAGGTTGGCTTTAGTGCATCTTACCAGGAAATAGAATAACCTGCTGATAGTGACTTGTGGATGAATTGCTTTTATTAATATAGTATAAAACCATATAAACCACTTTCATTAGTATCAATAGGCATGCTGACATCAAACTGAGCTGTACACGAATTAAATATAAGCATTGTTCATTTGCCCATCCAAATCAAATCATGTGAGCAATAAAATGCATGGAGAAAAATATTAAGCTTTTTCAATATGCATGCTTAATATCAATATTCTATTATCTATACAAGCTAGGTTTTGGCATTTTATTCCTGAGGGAAATTAGAATATATAATTTGATAGATAATGTAACTATATAACTATGATGCCAATATTTTCAAGGCAGCAAAGGGCAAGACAATATATGTATTCTATAGAACTCTAGACATACAGTAGAAGGAGATTTATTTGAAATCTCCTGTGCTATTGGAGTTTGCTATTAATTTATAAATTAGGCACATACTCGGGGAGTCGGTGCTTAAAATTTATATATGACAGTATATACTTTATATCCAACTAATTTAATATAACTGTTTCAATATTTAAAATGAACTTGCCACCATTAAATTGCCCTTTTAAGACCTATAGACTATATGAAAATGAATACTACCCTGGGTATTTGTGTGCTGGGTCTTACCGATACAGTACTTGGTATATTTCCATTGGCCATATAGTTCAGTGTATCATATTTATCTGGATGTTGTATGACACTATTTATCTGAACATTGTATACGCTGTTCATTTGGATGCTGGAAGTTACTGATAACTGGAACTGTGGATAAACTATATGGATACTGAAAAACGATAATCTTATGGACAATTTATACGCTATTTATCTAGATTATAGAAAAAAGGAGATAATAACGAGCCCCCAAAATTCCCATAAAATCATTTATAAACTATATATAATTAAAAATACAAGCATTACATTCCCCCAAAACTATATAGGTAGATCTTCTGTATAGGTAGGTTTCCTGTATATTGTTTTGGGGGGAATGTAATATTTGTATCTTTAATTATATATAGTTAATAAATACATTTTTAATGGGGCTCTTTATTGTCTCTTTTTTTTCTATAATATAAATATGGAGAGCCGTACCCAGTTACCATTATGTTATTAATATCAATACTAGTAATATCTTTAACTATTTATCTAGATACTGAAAATTTGGACTCCTATGGAGACCTGGGGGAAGGGGGCATGGCACTGAACTCCTTTTTCTTTCTCTTCCCAATGTAAAAGTACCATATTTTCAAGCAGCCACCAATAGAGGGAGCTCAGTGCAAACAGATTATCATAGCTCCTAACTTCAACTTCTAGAATCAGTTGTAACTACATAAAATCCTGTGCACTGAGCTCCCCCTAGTGGTGGCTGTAGAAAGCCAGCTTTGTATTAGAAGTGAAGCAGAGGATTTATTCAATGCCAGTTGTCTGACGTGAATAAATAGAGATTTATAGTGCTCAGAATAAGTGCCATATTTATAAAGCATCTATGGAACTTTTTCTAAAGTAGGTGAGGCCAGGTGTGACTTTTATTACAATTTTTAAATAAAAATTTCTTCCACTTAATAAAAATAAACATTAAAAATCTGATGTGCTGTTCTCTGCAATCTGTATTTTATGGGAATTAATGATACATGTCTACTAGGAAGCTGGGTGGGACAGGGCTGCCCATACTAAGCTGCATTACCAAATATGCCCATTCAGAGAAAATAAATCTGTTTGTTTTAAAGAGATATACTAACTAGAGTATATTAACAAAATTAAGTGACAAATGTATATGTGTATGCAGAACCTGCGAACATGACAAGGAGTCCCAAATTAATTTTTGGATAGATCCTTTAAAAAAATTCTCCATTTTTTTTCTTATAGTAATTTATCATTATTAATCAATAGTGTATTTCAGAAATGTGGATTAAAGTCACAAGTATCAAAGCAAAATGTAACATATTTTATTGAGAATAATCTGTAAAATGGAGCCAGAGGCAATGTAAATGCAGACTCTTAACTTCAAAGCGACTATGAAAAAATATTTCTCTTCTGCTGCAGTCCTAATTGGGCCAATGCTTTGGGAGCAATTAAAACTTAATAGGCACTGAACTGTTAAAAGAGTTGCTGGATTGCCGTTGGCAGATTGTATCTTTCCCTTCCTTTTCCCCTTTTTATAAAAAACATGCTACAAGTAGTAATGACAGCTGTTGTCTATTCCATGTATGATGCAAAAACTTCAGGCTCTCCCTCCAACCTAATAATATATCTGATATTATTATTTTCTGTAAGGTAGATCAAAAGACATATTAATATATATAAAAAATCCCTTATTTGTGGAATTTTATTTTGTCAATTGTTTAATAATAATAATAATATAATAATAATAATAATAATAATAATAATAATAATAAAATAGATTAACCATACATTAAATGTAATTCTATGTGTGGAAAAATTGGAAAGGTGGTGATTTTCAAGTTTGGAGAACCAAAGAATACCTTCTGCTCACTAAATTTTACAAATACATATTCGATACCGCGCTCAAGCTGCCTATATATTGCAAACCTCTGTGCCTCTATATTCCCATGACAACCACTGCGATAGCGTCAATGTACATGCATTACACTCCCCTGCAACCACTTTGCCGCTATGAACACTATCGTACCTCTATGCTTTGTAATTGTGTTCCCCGGACTGCCGTGCGGTGCTTGATTTCAGGGTAGGCGTTGCTTTGCTTGCAGTTGTTCCCTCCTTGCAGCGGATTATTTTAGGAGTCGCGCCCCGGCCGGTGGCGCTTCTCCGATGTAGTGGTTTGCGCGCTCACTAGGAGCGGGAGTGACGTCACTTACTGTGCACTACGGATAGTCACAGTTACCACCTTTTGCTTCTACGCGTTTCGGGTAATTACGTTACCCTTCGTCAGGAAGACAGACTTGGTATCAACTGCAAGGTAGCTCCTATTTATCCCCGCCCGCATTTCCTGTGTGAGTGGGTTTAACCCTTTCCCTCCTAATTTGGCTGTTAGCCTAGTCAAACGCAAATACCTCAATTTCCATGTTGAGACCTATTTGGGCTAGAGTGTCCATATTAAATATTAACCTTGTCTCTGCCTTAGACATATCTTTAATGTAATCACCCCCTCTATAATTTTTCTTTACTAGTTCTAGGCCACAAAATGTCGATCCCATGAATTTACCTCCATGCTTCTCCTTATAATGACGTGACAGTGGGTGTCCATCAAACTTGCGTTCTATATTATATATATGCTCATTAATTCTTTTCTTCATTTGTTTTTTTGTTCTACCAATGTAAATTTTATGACATGGGCATACAATAGCATAGATTACCCCTGCGCTATTGCAGGATATACAATCCCTTATGTGGTGTGTGTATGTGCCCCCTGAGTTTTGCATTTCTGTTCTCCTGCTATTTTTAGTTTTTCATTCACCCCTGGCATCTTTTGCATGGAAAGAAGCCTTTTATTGTGTTATTTCCATGCTCCATATTTTTCTTGTTATTTCTACTACTGACACATTTATTCGTGGCGGCTATGGTATTCCCTATATTCCTAGCTTTCCTAAACGTGAATTTGGGGTTGTTTGGAATTAACTCTCCTATTATCTTATCCTCCTTTAGTATTCCCCAATATCTCCCTACCATTTTCTTAAATTTCCCCACTTGGCTATTGTATGGTACAATTATGGGTGGGATTATCCCTATTTCTTCCATCCCTTGTTGTTTTTTTGTTGTTATTTTGATTGTGTCATCTCCCAATAGTTGCTATCTGTCCATCTAGCTTACTTCTGTTCTACATTTTTCTAGTTTCTCCTGGTTATATCCTTTATTTTCAAATTTCTTTTGCATGGTATTTGCTTCCTTCTCATAATCTTCTCTTTTGGTACCGTTTCTTCGGAGCCTCATAAACTGACTCTTTGGTACATTTTCTAGCCATAGGGGTAAGTGGCAGCTTTCCCTCGAAATGAAGCTGTTAGCATCTGTGGGTTTATTATAAGATTTTGAGCAAATTTTGCCTTCTTCAATAAATATAGTTAGGTCTAAAAAATGTATTTCTGTTTTACTATATGTGGGTGAGAATTCCAGATAAAACTCATTTTTATTTAATTCTTTAAAAAATTTCTGTAATTTTGCCTCATCCCCTTCCCATATAAAAATGATATCATCAATAAAACGATGTCATAGGGCGAGGTTCGCCCGGAGTTTGCCATTGCAGTAGATGTGTTGCTCCTCCCACCTTCCTACGTATAAATTAGCGAACCCCGGTGCGAACCTCGTCCCCATAGCAGTACCCCACTGCTGGAGATAAAATTGATCATTATACATAAAATAGTTTTTTTTCTAAAATAAAACAAATACATTCCTCTAAAAAATTTCTTTGGTTGTCTGTCATTTCCCCTTTTGCTTTTAAAAAGAACTTGGTGGCCTCACACCCTTTTTGGTTCTCAATTATTGAATATAAAGATTTCACATCTAGGGTTCCCAATGTATAGGTGTCCTTCCATTTTACTCCATTGACTATTTTCAAAATATGGCTCGGATTTTCGGATTATGGTAAAATCCAGTGATTCTAGGGTGTTGAATCTTTATAAATGCCGCTTCCTTTTTTCGTAGAATTCCTTGGTTTTTACCTTTTTGAATGAGCACCTTTAGTTCCTGTTTGTATCTCTCTGTAGGATCTTGTTTTAATTGAGAATACGTTTTTTTGTCATTTAGTATTTTCAAAGCTTCACTATGGTATTTTTCTTTATCTAAGATAACAATCCCCCCCCCCCCTTATCCGCTGGGCGAACAATAATCTTATTATTCTCCTGCATGGATATAACTGCCCTTTTTTCTTCCTGTGAGATATTATTTAGATATTGTGGGTTCCTCGGGGGATTGAATCTCCTTATTTCTTTAGTTATCAAATTCATGAAAGTGTTGAAGGCTGGTGAGTATTCTTGAAGAGGGTGAAATTTTGATTTTGGCTTCAAGTGTGTATGTTTGTATGGATCCTCATCTTGGTTCTCTTTTAGTTGCTCTTTATTAATGTTTTTTTGACTATACTTTTTATTATCTTTCTTCAAGAAATATCTTTTCAATGCTAATTTGCGCATAAATTTACGGATACCTTTAAAGGCTTGAAATTTATTAAAAAAGGTAGTGGGGGCAAATTTTAAACCTTTTTGGAGTATATTGGACTCACTTTTTGTTAGTTTATGTCTACTTAAATTATAAATTTTTTGTATTTGTTCTACTTCTACATTATTTGTTTTTATTTTTGTTTTGTATTTTTTCTTTTGGGCGAGTTTCCCTCCTCTACACCCCCGTTTGGATTTCTTTGTCTTCAGGGCTGAAAAAAATCCTTCTTTATTGTTTTTTTGGGGATTATCTTCGGGGTTAGTTTCTTTTTGTGTTTTTGTTGTTGTTGTTGCTGAATTTGTTGATTCTGCTCTCTTATTCCTATTTTTTCCTTTTCAACACTTTCTCCTAAGATATCAATGTTATCATCCTCCTCATTCCTATTTCTGCTTCTACCTTCATTTATTATGCTCCCCCTCATTCCTTTCCCCTATAGTGACTTCTTCTATTTCCCTAAATATATTGAACCTATTAGCAGTTGTAATATTCTGGTTCTGTATTCAAACTATTGGGGATATTGGTATGGGGGGAGGTTCATTTGCCGAGTGTCCTCGCTGTATGTTGGGAGGATGGATTCATGTAACTCTATGTTGCTTCCTTCCTCAATGGGACATTCATCGATTGTTTCATAACATTTGGTCCTGTCCCCCCACTCTTCATCTATCTTCACCGCAACCGGTAATGCATCTCTTTTAAATTTGCGCACTTTTTTGCTACTGATTTCACCTTCCTTAATTGACATCCGCCTCCTAAAACTTTCTACTAGTGGCTTGATGCCTGGATGATCTTTCCAGGGTCTCAAATTTTCAAATAATTCTCGTATTTCTTTATTTAGACTCATGAACCTTAATTTACGTTTGTGAATTATGAAAATAATCGCTCTCCTGGAAAAATCATGAAGCATTTTTTCCCATTCTTTAATAATTTCTATGTCTCCCATATCCCCTGAAAACCTTTTTTCTATCCTTAAACCTTTTGGTATGATGTCCCATTCTATATAGTTTTCTAAGGACGTGATCTCCCATAGGTCTCTCATTTCTAGGTTAAGGGCATATTCGACTTGTTTCAGTGTAGTTCTAATGAATGGGAAATTGGAATTAAAATCATCACAACTATAATCATTTGTTTGTCTTGGCTGCGGGCAGAAGGTGTTCTGGACTCTCTGTATCTTATCCCTCCTGTCCCACCATAGCTCTGACATACTGTCTTAAGTGTAATAGCAATAGTACGCTGCTTGCTGGGGGTTGCAGACAACTGAACACGTATAGTATAGATTCCCCGTAGTGCTGTACCCGCTATATACACTGGAAATTTGCACAAAATCTTATAATAAACCCACAGATGCTAACAGCTTCATTTCGAGGGAAAGCTGCCACTTACCCCTATGGCTAGAAAATGTACCAAAGAGTCAGTTTATGAGGCTCCGAAGAAACGGTACCAAAAGAGAAGATTATGAGAAGGAAGCAAATACCATGCAAAAGAAATTTGAAAATAAAGGATATAACCAGGAGAAACTAGAAAAATGTATAACAGAAGTAAGCCTGATGGACAGACAGCAACTATTGGGAGATGACACAATCAAAATAACAACAAAAAAACAACAAGGGATGGAAGAAATAGGGATAATCCCACCCATAATTGTACCATACAATAGCCAAGTGGGGAAATTTAAGAAAATGGTAGGGAGATATTGGGGAATACTAAAGGAGGATAAGATAATAGGAGAGTTAATTCCAAACAACCCCAAATTCACGTTTAGGAAAGCTAGGAATATAGGGAATACCATAGCCGCCACGAATAAATGTGTCAGTAGTAGAAATAACAAGAAAAATATGGAGCATGGAAATAACACAATAAAAGGCTTCTTTCCATGCAAAATGGGTGTAGAAAAACTAAAAATAGCAGGAGAACAGAAATGCAAAACTCAGGGGGCACATACACACACCACATAAGGGATTGTATATCCTGCAATAGCGCAGGGGTAATCTATGCTATTGTATGCCCATGTCATAAAATTTACATTGGTAGAACAAAAAGACAAATGAAGAAAAGAATTAATGAGCATATATATAATATAGAACGCAAGTTTGATGGACACCCACTGTCACGTCATTATAAGGAGAAGCATGGAGGTAAATTCATGGGATCGACATTTTGTGGCCTAGAACTAGTAAAGAAAAATTATAGAGGGGGTGATTACATTAAAGATATGTCTAAGGCAGAGACAAGGTTAATATTTAATATGGACACTCTAGCCCCAATAGGTCTCAACATGGAAATTGAGGTATTTGCGTTTGACTAGGCTAACAGCCAAATTAGGAGGGAAAGGGTTAAACCCACTCACACAGGAAATGCGGGCGGGGATAAATAGGAGCTACCTTGCAGTTGATACCAAGTCTGTCTTCCTGACGAAGGGTAACGTAATTACCCGAAACGCGTAGAAGCAAAAGGTGGTAACTGTGACTATCCGTAGTGCACAGTAAGTGACGTCACTCCCGCTCCTAGTGAGCGCGCAAACCACTACATCGGAGAAGCGCCACCGGCCGGGGCGCGACTCCTAAAATAATCCGATGCAAGGAGGGAACAACTGCAAGCAAAGCAACGCCTACCCTGAAATCAAGCACCGCACGGCAGTCCGGGGAGCACAAGTATAAAGCATAGAGGTATGATAGTGTTCATAGCAGCGAAGTGGTTGCAGGGAAGTGTAATGCATGTACATTGACGCTATCGCAGTGGTTGTCATGGGAATATAGAGGCACAGAGGTTTGCAATATATAGGCAGCTTGAGCGCGGTATCGATTCACTCAACTAGTCAATTATTTGTAAGTGGGTAGGTGCAGACCCACTTGATTCCGCTGCCATCCAGTGTATATAGCGGGTACAGCGCTACTGGGAATCTATATTATACAAATACATATTCACTGGGAATTACAAGGTGCAGATCACTAAGTAATACTGATCACTAAGTAAAACTGATTATTAGGCTTCATGGACACGGCTGTATATATGGCTCCATGCGACCTCCAAGATGCATGGAGTATAAATATGGCATATAGAACCAGTGTTGAACTGGGGTGTCTAAGGCCCACCAGTAAAATGTATTCTGATGCCCTACTGTACAGCTACATGAAAATACTATCAACTCACAAAACAGCAGCAGCAAGATGCTACAATATGATTGGTTATGGGGAAGGTCCCTGGGTAAGAAGATGACTGGCTGACTGTGAACCTAAAAGTCACCTCAGCCACCTTATGCATTTGTGACAATAAACTGGGTACTTTGTTAATCTATGCATTTTTTTAAATGAACATAGGCTGGTTGAGATGCTGGCTATTGTATAGTGCAATCAGTGTATTGTACCATTTGCCACTTTTGCAGGGGCAGATGTTGGGGAATTAGGGGCCCACCTTGCTCTGGAGCCTACTGGGGGATTCACAAGTTGCCCTGTGGGTAAGTCCAAACCTGTATAAAACTCTTTAATATCATATATCTCTAATTGCATACAGAGAAATGCCAAGGCAATTGTAAAATATTTCATCCAATCCTCAGAGGAGATACAGTGTGTGTGTGTGTATGTGAGTGTATATATATATATATATATATATATATATATATATATAAATATATGACCTTTAACCTCTGCCTTACTTTGCCATTTTCAATTTTTCACTTTTGTTTTTTCACTTTCTCCCTTCCTATGGCTTGTACTTTCCAATGGAACCATTAAGTATTCTGTTAAGTATTTCTATGTTTTTTCCTGTCAGGCAGAAGTAACAGAGAGCTGAAATCAGGTGGTCTATCACTACAGTATGTCGCCTGTCGCCCTCCGTTATGTATATGCATACATGTACATCACACAGCCATTGTACAAGCAAAAAATGTCCAAATGGACAAGTCATTACAACATATAATGATTGGGGTTGAGCGAACCTGAACTGTATATTTGGGGTGTTCGGTACACGAACCCGAACATTTTCATAAAAGTTCGGGTTCAGGTCCATTGTTCGGCGATTCTTTCTGATTTTTGAAAGGCTGCACAGCAGCCAATCAGCAAGCATTTTACATCTTTGCTCTAAGAAGCCATCACAGCCATGCCTACTAATGGCATGGATGTGATTGGCTGAGTGCAGCATGTGACCCAGCCTCTTTACAAGCTGGAGTCCCGTTGTGCCGCACGTCACTCTGCTGGTGTTAGTCTAGGGAAAGGTTGCTGCCTGTGCTCTCAGGGAGAGATTAGGGAAGAAATATGTAGAACCTGATACAGCAAATATTTAGGGAGGGTGCTTCTTCAATCCTACATTTATGTACCCAGCCACTGCAAAGGAATTTTTTCTTTTTAAGCCATCTGTTACTGAGGTGGGGGTCGGCGGCCATTTTAGCCACTGCAGTCTCCTTGGAACTGCATGTGACCTGCATGTGTGCCAGCCTGCCAGGGACATCAGTATAATCCTTTTTGGTAGCTCAGTGAAGGAAAACATGCTTTTTTTCTGGCAGATCAAGTCACTGACATTACCTTTTGTATAATTAAGGGGTGACATAGTCCATTTCTGTAGTCAGGGACTTGTGGTGCTATAGAGCACTTGTGTATTCAATGCAAAAAGCCATATATTCAATTTCAGCAGTCAAATAGTGCTCAGTGTATTTTTGTAAAAAAAAGTGGTAATCCTGATCCACAAAGCAGTTTTACATATACAGCCCAATATATATTTGACATTTCTGCAGTGAAATAGAGAACAAAACAGTTGTGCATACAGCGTACAAATACATATTTTATATTTCTGCAGGTAAATAGTGCATCAGTGTGTTTTAGGGAAAAAAAAGCCCACAAAACAGTTGTGCATAAAGCGTAGAAATACCTATGTTTAATTTCCAGCCTTTAAATACTGCATTTGTGAATTTTGGTGACAAAAGTCGTGTTCTGGGTCCCCAAACCAGTTGTGCGTACAGCATACAAATTCCTACGTTTAATTTCCAGCAGTTAAATACTGCATTTGTGTGTTTTAGTGAAAAAAAGCTTTGTTGTGGGTCCCCAAAGCAGTTGTGCATACAGCGTAAAAATGCCAATTTTAAATTGCAGCACGGAAATAGTGCTTTAGTGTGTTTTACTGAAAAAAAAAAAAAAAAGAGTTCTAGGCCTAAAAATCAGCTGTGCATAAAGTCTAGATATACTTATGTTTAATTTCCAGCCTTTAAATACCGCCTTTGTGAATTTTGGTGACAAAAGCCTTGTTTTGGGTCCCCAAAGCGGGTGTGCATACAGCGTACAAAATCCTACGTTTAATTTCAAGCCGTTAAATTGTGCATTTGTGTGTTTTAGTGAACAAAGCCGTGTTGTGGGTCCACAAAGCAGTTGTGCATACAGCATACAAACACCAATTTTAAATTGCAGCACAGATATAGTGCTTTAGTGTGTTTTACTGAAAAAAAAAGGGGTGTTCTAGGCCCACAAACTAGTTGTGCATAAAGCGTAGAAATACCTACATTTAATCTCCAGTCTTTAAATACTGCATTTGTGAATTTTGGTGACAAAAGCCGTGTTCTGGGTGCCCAAAGCAGTTGTGCATACAGCGTACAAATATCAATTTTAAATTGCAGCTCAGAAATAGTGCTTTAGTGTGTTTTACTAAAAAAAAAGTTGTCATCTAGACCTAAAAAAGAGTTGTGCATAAAGCATAGAAATACTTATGTTTAATTTCCAGCCTTTAAATACTCCCTTTGTGAATTTTGGTGACAAAAGCCGTGTTCTGGGTCCCCAAACCAGTTGTGCATACAGCGTACAATTTCTTATGTTTAATTTCCAGCTGTTAAATACTGCATTTGTGTGTTTTACAGAAAAAAAAGCCGTGTTCTGGGTCCCCAGAGCAGTTGTGCATACAGCGTACAAATACCAATTTTAAATTGCAGCACGGAAATGGTTCCTTAGCGTGTTTTACCGAAAAAAAAAGGTGTGTTATAGGCCACAAAATAGTTGTGCGTAAAGCGTAGAAATACCAGCCATTTAATTTCCAGCCATTAAATACTGCATTTGTGTGTTTTAGTAAAAAAAAGATGTGTTCTGGGTCCACAAAGCAGTTGTTCATACAACGTACAAATACCAATTTTAAATATCAGCATTGAAATAGTGCATTAGTGTGTTTTAGGGAAAAAAAAAGTCCTGTTCTTGGTTCGCAAAGCAGTTGTGCATACAGCATACAAATACCTATGTTTAATTTTCAGACGATAAATAGTGCATTTGTGAATTTGGGGGAAAAAAGCGTTATTGCTCCACAAAGCAGCTTGAAATACACCGCCCAAATACCCATTTTACATTTCTGCTGTGAGATAGTGCATTAGTGTATTTTTTGAAGAAAAAAAAAAGCCATATTCTTGCTTCAAAAAGCAGTTGTGCATACAGCGTAAAAATTCCTCATTTACATTTCCGGAGTGAAATAGTGCATTAGTATTCTTGGTCCACAGAGAATTTTTTATGACACGGGCACTGCCTTAGTGTTAGTGAACTTAATTGTTGACTATTGGCAGTTAAATTGACACCATCTGTCAGCTTGGTGGGTGAACACAAATAATGAGGAGAACATCAAATAAGGGACGTGGGCATGGTGGTGTTGGTAGAGCTCCTGTTGCTGGGAGAGGACGTGGCCGTTTAGCGCCAACTATAGGTCCAAGTGAAACATCTTCCTCAGGTGCGAGTAGGCGACAGAACTTGCAGCAGTATTTGGTAGGCCCGAATGCCGCTCTGTGGATGGTGAGGCCAAAACAAATACAGGCGATAGTAGATTGGGTGGCTGACAGTGGTGCCAGTTCCTTCACAGTATCTCCTACCCAGTCCTCTGCAGAAAGCTCCGAGTTGGCACCTGCATCCCATGCCCATCAGTCTTTCACCTCACCCCTTTGCAAAGCAGCCAAGCAGCCTGAGCTCCAAGTCATGCAGCAGACTGTTTTGCTTTTTGATGACTCTGCTGGCAAGGTTTCCCCGGGCCATCCACATAGCCCTACCCTAGAAGTGGAAGACATTAAATGCACTTCTGCTCAACCACTTATGTTGCAGTATGAGGACATGGGAGGACCACCGCTGGATGTCTCTGATGATGACAAAGCACAGGTGCCAACTGCTGCAGCTTTCTGCAGTGTGCAGACTGACGATTAGGGCAGGGGTCAAGAATGGGTGGAAGATGATGTGGAGGACGATGAGGTGCAGTTCTGACGAAGAGGCGGTGGTCGCACAGAGGCAACAGCAAAGCAAAAGAGGGAGCAGGCTAAAAAAGTGGAGTGGCCATCCCCGAGACAGTACGACTGCTACTGCCCACCGCACCCAGGGACCTAGCACACCAAAGCCAGCTCCAAGGAGTTCATTGGGGTGGCAGTTCTTCAGACAATGTCCTGACAAGACACGACAAGACACAAGTGGTTTGAACGTTGTGCCATCAGAGTGTGAAGCGAGGCATAAACATTCTAAACCTAAGCACAACCTGCATGACCAGTCTTCTCTATGCAAAGCACGAACCGCAGTGGAGTAAAGACCTTAAAAACCAAGAAGGATCTCAGGCTCTCCCTGCTTCCTCTTCTGCTGTTTTCTCTGCCTCTTCCTCTACCTCTGGAGTCACAGTGGCACCTGCCACCTAGCAAACAGAGGATGTGCCACCAACACCACCACCTCCGTCATCATCACCAAGCATCTCCACCATGTCACACACAAGCGTTCAGCTGTCCATCTCCCAAACACTGGAGAGAAAGAGAAAATACCCACCTACCCACGCTCGATCCCTGGCCCTGAATGCCAGAATTGCAAAATTACTAGCCTTTGAAATGTTGTCATTCCGTCTGGTGGAGATGGACTGTTTTAAACAGCTTAAGGATGGTGGTTGTCCCACAGTACGTCATTCCCAGCCACCACTACTTTTCCAGACGAGCCGTCCCTTCCCTGCACAACCAAGTGTAGGATAAAAATAAAGTGTGCACAGCGCAACGCCATCTGTGGCAAGGTCAACATAACCACAGATACATGGACCAGTAAGCACGGATAGGGACGCTATAGCTCCCTAACTGCACACTGGGTAAATGTAGTGGCGGCTGGGCCTGAGGCATTGACCTCTTCTCTGTCTGGATGCCAGGGGCCTACATTTCTGATAATCGCCTGTTGCATTGTTGGGTGACATTTACCTCTTTTTGCCCTGAATTGACCTCTCCTCTGTCTGTTTTACAGGGGCCTACATTTTTGATAATTGCCTGTTCCATTGGTGGGTGACATGAATCCTTTTTGCCATGAATTGACCACTTCTTTGTCTGGGTGCCAGGGGTCAACATTTCTGATAATCGCCTGTTCCATTGGTGGGTGACATGAAGCCTGTTTTGCCATGCATTGACCTCTCTTCTGTCTGGGTGCCAGAGGCCTACATTTCTGATAATCGCCTGTTGCATTGTTGGGTGACATTAACCTCTTTTTGCTGAGCATTGACCTCTCCTCTGTTTGAGTGCCATGGGCCTACATTTCTAATAATCTCCTGTTCTATTGGTGGGTGACATTCAGCCTGTTTTGCCTGTTTTGCCGTGCATTGACCTCTCCTCTGTCTGGATGCCAGGGGCCTACATTTTTAATAATCGCCTGTTGCATTGTTGGGTGACATTAACCTCTTTTTGCCGTGAACAGACCTTTCCTCTGTCTGGGTGCCAGGTGGCTACATTTCTTATAATCGCTTGCTAGGTTCGTGGGTGACATTAACCTCTTTTTGCCGTGAAGTGACTTCTCTTCTGTCTGGGTGCCAGGGGACTACATTTCTGATAATTGCCTGTTCCATTCGTGGGTTACATGAAGCCTGTTTTGCCCTGAAATGACCCCTCCTCTGTCTGGTTGACAGCGACCTACATTTCTGATAATAGCCTTTTCCCTTGGTGGGTGACATGAAGCCTATTTTGCCGTGCATTGACCCCTCCTCTATCTGATTACTATGAGCCTAAATTTCTAATAATCACCTGTTCTATTGGTGGGTGATATAAAGCCTGTTTTGCCCTGCATTGACCTCTCCTCTGTCTGGATGCCAGAGGCCTACATTTCTAATAATCACCTGTTGCATTGTTGGGTGACATTAACCTCTTTTTGCCCTGAATTGACCTCTCTTCTGTCTGTTTGACAGGGGCCTACATTTCTGATAATTGCCTGTTCCATTTGTGGGTGACATGAAGCCTCTTTTGCCGTGAATTGACCACTTCTTTGTCTGGGTGCCAGGGGTCTACATTTCTGATAATCGCCTGTTCCATTGGTGGGTGATATGAAGCCTGTTTTGCCATGAATTGACCACTTCTTTGTCTGGGTGCCAGGGGCCTACATTTCTGATAATCGCCTGTTCCATTGGTGGGTGACATGAAGCCTGTTTTGCCATGCATTGACCTCTCCTCTGTCTGGGTGCCAGAGGCCTACATTTCTGATAATCGCCTGTTGCATTGTTGGGTGACATTAACCTCTTTTTGCCGACCATTGACCTCTCCTCTGTATGGGTGCCAGGTGGCTACATTTCTGATAATCGCTTGTTGGGTTAGTGGGTGACATTAACCTCTTTTTGCTGTGAATTGACTTCTCCTCTGTCTGGGTGCCAGGAGCCTACATTTCTAATAATTGCTTGTTCCATTCATGGGTTACATGAAGCCTGTTTTGCCATGCATTGACCTCTCCTCTGTCTGGGTGCCAGGGGCCTACATTTCTGATAATCGCCTGTTGAATTATTGGATGACATTAACCTCTTTTTGCTGTGAATTGACCTCTCCTCTGTCTGGGTGCCAGGTGGTTACATTTCTGATAATTGCTTGTTGGGTTTGTGGGTGACATTAACCTCTTTTTGCCATGAATTGACTTCTCCTATGTCTGGGTGCCAGGAGCCTACATTTCTGATAATTGTCTGTTCCATTTGTGGGTTACATGAAGCCTTTTTTGCCCTGCATTGACCTCTCCTCTGTCTGAGTGCCATGGGCCTACATTTCTGATAATCGCCTGTTCTATTGGTGAGTGACATAACACCTGTTTTGCCGTGCATTGACCTCTCCTCTGTCTGGATGTCAGGGTCCTACATTTCTGATAATCGCCTGATTCATTGGTGGGTGACATAAACCCTGTTTTGCCCTGAATTGACCTCTCCTCTGTCTGGGTGCCAGGGGTCTACATTTCTGAAAATCACCTGTTCCATTGGTGGGTGACAATAAGCCTGTTTTGCCGTGAATTGACCTCTCCTCTGTCTGGATGCCAGGGGCTGACATTTCTAATAATCGCCTCTTCTATTGGTGAGTAACATGAAGCTTGTTTTGCCGAGCATTGACCTCTCCTCTGTCTGGATGCCAGGAGCCTACATTTCTGATAATCGCCTGTTACATTGGTGGGTGACATAAAGCCTCTTTTGCCCTGAATTGACCTTCCCTCTGTCTGGGTGCCAGGGGCCTAAATTTCTGATAATCACCTGTTGCATTATTGGGTGACATTAACCTCTTTTTGCCGTGCATTATCCTCTCCTCTGTCTGAGTGCCATGGGCCTACATTTCTGATAATCGCCTGTTCTTATAGTGGGTGACATAAAGCCTTTTTTGCTGTGCATTGAAATCTCCTCTGTCTGGGTGCCAGGGGGCCTACATTTCTGATAATCGCCTGTTCCATTGGCGGGTGACATTAAAAACTTTTTGCCGTGAATTGACCTCTCCTCTGTTTGGGTGCCAGGGGCCTAAATTTCTAATAATTGACTGTTCCATTGGTGAGTGACATGAAGCCTGTTTTGCCATGCATTGACCCCTCCTCTTTCTGGGTGCCAGGGCTGACATTTCTGATAATCGCCTGTTCCATTGGTGGGTGACATGAAGCCTGTTTTGCCGAGAATTTACTTCTCCTCTGTCTGGGTGCCAGGGGCCTACATTTCTTATAATCACCTGTTCCATTGGTGGGTGACAATAAGCCTGTTTTGCCGTGAATTGACCTCTCCTCTGTCTGGATGCCAGGGGCCGACAGTTTTGATAATCACCTGTTCCATTGTTGGGTATCATTAACCTCATTTTGCTGTGCATTGACCTCTCCTCTGTCTGGGTGCCAGGGTCCTTCATTTCGGACAATTGCCTGTTCCATTGGTGGGTGACATTAACATCTCTTTGCCGTGAATTGGCCTTTCCTCTGTCTGGGTGCCAGTGGCCGACATTTCTAATAATCGCCTGTTGCATTCGTGGGTGATATTAACCTCTTTTTGCCGTGAATTGACCTCCCCTCTGTCTGGGTGCCAGGGGCCTACATTTCTGATAATCACCTGTTGCATTGGTGGGTGACATTAACCTCTTTTTGCAGTGAATTTACCTCTACTCCGTCTGGTTGCCAGGGGCCCAACATTTCTGAATATCATCTGTTCTATTGGTGGGTGACATTAACCCAGTTTTGCCAGTGATAAGCCACAGCTGTGCATTGCTGGCAGGAAACCAAATTTTGGAAAAACATCTGTTACTGATCAAAAGATGCATGACTACAAATGCTTGCTGGTAGACGTGCTGCTGATGGCATTACCACCTAACGCCTCCCCAACCTCCTATTCCACCTCCTCATCCTAGTTGCCAATTATTAACGTTTAATTTTTATTTATTTTATTTCCGTATCCACATTTGTTTGCAGGGCATTTACCTATATTTTTCTGCCTTTTGCATCACTCTAGCCCTTTCTAGGGCTATTTTACAGCCATTTTAGGGCCCAAAAGGGTCCCCATTGAATTTAATGGGGTTCAAATTTCAGTGAAGTTCGGCCAATCTTGTCGAACCCGAACATCCAGGTGTCCGATCAACTCAAATAATAATGTAAATATATAGTTTAACTATTTCTCAGAAATTCAGAAAATATTTGTTACATATATTGCAAATGTTATTTATTTTTAATTACAATATTAGATTTTTTTTTCATTAGAATTTTAGATTTTTTTTCTTCTTTTTATCTTACATATAGATGTCTTTTCTGTAATAGGCTTCGGGAAGATGATATCAACACTATATTTGGCATAGATGTGCATTGGTAGCTCCAAAGCACCAATATTATGCTGAGGATAGACCATGTGGATAATTGCTTTCTGTTCTTGGAATTAAAAATCGGATAACTGTCAACTGCATAGAAAGGTTTCAAATAAATAAGCTATGAATTACATAGGCTAATACACAGGTTTAGACCAGATAATGACGAAGAGGCTAATAATGAAAGGAATAACCCTCTCTCTCCAAAGGCATCAATGCAGTTTAATGGCACAATCTCCATGTTATAATAACAGAAGTCTAGGTTTACCATATATATGTGTATGTATGTGTATGTATGTATATATGTCCGCTAAAGGAATCCACACCGTCGCATTTACAATCACAAAATTTGGCACACAGGTAGGTCAGGTGTCAGGTGTACGGGTCTCATCTTTCTAGCATGTACTGTTCCTGAGTAGAGTTGAGCGGACACCTAGATGTTCGGGTTCGAGAAGTTTGGCCGAACTTTGGCTGTAAAATAGCCCTGGAAAGGGCTAGAGGGCTTCAAAAGGCATCAGCATGTAGGTAAATCCCCTGCAAACAAATGTGGATAGGGATATTACTTAAAATAAAATAAATAAAAATTAACCAATATCAATTGGCAACTTGTAGGAGGAGGTGGAATAGGAGGTTGGGGTGGCATCAGGTGGGAATGCTATGTGAGTTCTCATCATAGCCAAAAAGCATTCATGTCTGCCTGCAGTGCCACAGGCCTCATTTACAGACTCAGGGCCATGGCAACCTTATATGGGAGTTGCAGTTCACATCAGCACCAAGAAGGATTCATGTCTGCCAGCAGTGTCACAGGGCTCACTCACAGACTCAGGCCAATGACAACCATACATGGGAGTTGAAGTTGTTATCACAGTCAAGATGGAATCATGTCTGCCTGCAGGGCCACAGGCCTCATTCAAACATTCAGGCACACTGGACCAACAAAGAGGAGAGTTAAAATCACGCAAAGACAGTATTGATTTCACCCAGAAATGTCACAGGCCTCATTTACAGATTCACACTCATGGCACCCACAAATAGGAAAGTTACAATCATGCCAAAACAGTATTGATTTGACCCAGTAGTGCCACAGGCCTGATTCACTAATTCAGGACCATGGCACCCGCAAAGAGGAGAGCAGTCCCGTAACAGCAACATAGGCCTCAGTTCAACCTGCAATGGAACAGGCCATTATCATTTATGTCGGCCCCTGACACCCAGACAGAGGACAGGTCATTTGATAGTAAAAAGAGTTTAATGGCTAATACCAATACAGCAGGCGATTAAACAAAATATAGACCCTTGACAACCAGACAATGTAGAGGTCATTTGACCGTAAAAAGAGTTTAATGTATCCCACCAATACAGCAGGCGATAAAACAAAATATAGGCCCCTGAAAACCAGACATTGGGGATGTCATTTGACAGTAAAAAGAGTATATTGTCTCCCACCAATGCAGCAAGCGATTAAACGAAATATAGGCCCCTAACAACCAGACAATGTGGTGGTCATTTAACAGTAAAAAGAGTTTAATGTCTCCCACCAATGCAGCAAGCGATTAAACGAAATATAGGACCCTGACAACCAGACAATGTAGAGGTCATTTGACAGTATAAAGAGGATAATGTCAACCACCAAAGCAACAGGTGATTATCTGAAATGTGGGCCCCTGGCACCCAGACAGAGGAGAGAGGTCCCATAGCAGAAAATCAGGCTTCATGTCACCCGCCAAAACAGCAGGCGGTTAACAGAATATGAGGCCCCTAACAACAAGACAGAGGAGAGGTCATTTGACAGCAAAATGAGTTTAATGTCACGCACCAAAGCTGCAGGCGATTAGCTGAAATGTAGACCCCTGGCACCCAGACAGAGGAGAGGTTCATTCAACTTGCCCCCAAAATAATGTTACAATTAAAAAAAGAGGATTCAATAAAAAAGTGCCCTGGAGTACAAGATTGTATGGTTGAGGTCGAGGCAGTTCTAAATGTCTATTCTGCACAAGAAATGGACAGGTCCTGTGGGATTCATGCCTGGTTCATTTTTATGAACGTCAGCTTATCCACGTTGGCTGTGGACAGGCGGTTGCGTTTGTCTGTAATGACGCCCCTGCCGTGCTAAATATACGTTCAGACAATACACTGGCCGCAGGGCAGGCCAGCACCTCCAAGGCATAAAAGGCTAGCTCTGGCCATGTGGACAATTTGGAGACCCAGAAGTTGAATGGGGCCGAACCATCAGTCAGTACGTGGAGGCATGTGCAAATGTACTGTTCCACCACTTTGTTGAAATGCTGCCTCCTGTTAACACATTCCGTATCAGCTGGTGGTGCAGTTAACTGTGGCGTGGTGACAAAACTTTTCCACATCTCGGCCATGCTAACCCTGCCTTCAGAGGAGCTGGCCGTGACACAGCTGCGTTGGCGACCTCTTGCTCCTCCTCTGCTTTCGCCTTGTGCTTCCACTTGTCCCCCCGTGTCAGTTGGGAATTCTCTCAGGAGCACGTCTGCCAGCAAGCGCTGGTAGTCGCGCATCTTCCTATCACGCTCCAGTGCAGAAATTAAGCTGGGCACGTTGTACTTGTATCGGGGATCCAGCAGGGTGGCAACCCAGTAGTCAGCACAAGTTAAAATGTGGGCAACTCTGCTGTCATTGTGTAGGCACTGCAGCATGTAGTCGCTCATGTGTGCCAGGCTGCCCAGAGGTAAGGACAAGCTGTCCTCTGTGGGAGGAGTATCGTCATCGTCCTCTGTATCCCCCCAGCCATGCACCAGTGATGGGCCTGAGCTGCGTTGGATGCCACCCCGCTGTGAACATGCTTCATCCTCCTCCTCATCCATGCTGGGCGGCAGGTCCCAAGTTTCCTCCAGAGGTGGAGGAAGAGGCCGAGGCAGCAGCAGAAGAGGGAGCATGAGGGGCCTGAGCCCTTTCTTGGTTTTGCAGGTGCTTACTCCACTGTAGCCCGTGTCTCGTATGTAGATGCCTAGTCATGCAGGTTTTGCCAAAGTTCAAAACGTTAATGCCTCACCACTTCAGGCTCTGATGGCACAGTGTGCAAACCACTCGGGTCTTTTCGTCAGCACATTGTGTGAAGAAGTGCCATGCCAGGGAACTCCTTGAAGCTGCCTTTGGTGTGCTCGGTCCCTGATGGTGGTGGCCAGTAGCAGGCGAACTGTCTTGGCGAAGGCTGCTCTGCTTTTGCACCCTGCTCCCTCTTTTGCTACGCTGTTGGCTCGGTCTCACCACTGCCTCTTCCTCCGAACTCTAAAAGTCAGTGGCACAACCTTCATTCCATGTGGGGTCTAGGACCTCATCGTCCCCTGCATCGTCTTCCACCCAGTCTTCCTCCTTGACCTCGTTTTCGGTCTGCACACTGCAGAAAGATGCAGCAGTTGGCACCTGTGTTTCGTCATCATCAGAGATGTGCTGAGGTGGTATTCCCATGTCCTCATCAGGAAACATAAGTGGATGTGCTTCAGTGCATTCTATGTCTTCCACCCCTGAGAGAGGGCTAGGTGATTGTCCTTGTGAAACCCTGCTAGCAGATTCTTTAAACAGCATAAGAGACTGCTGCATGACTTGAGGCTCAGACAGGTTCCCTGATATGCATGGGGGTGATGTGACAGACTGATGGGCATGGGTTTCAGGCGCTACCTGTGCGCTTTCTGCAGAAGACTGGGTGGGAGATAATGTGAACGTGCTGGATCCACTGTCGGCCACCCAATCGACTAGCGCCCATACTTGCTCAGGCCTTACTATCCTTAGAACAGCATTTGGCCCAACCAAATATCGCTGTAGATTCTGGCGGCTACTGGGATCTGAGGTAGTTGGTTCACTAGGACGTGTAGCTGTGGCAGAATGGCCACATCCTCTCCCAGCACCAGCGCATGCACTTTACTAGTAATAATAACCTCCTAGTTCACTATTTTTAGCGCAGCTAGTGTCAACACAATACTGGACATAAGTCCATGCGCATCTCCGTTGTGTGCAACGCATGCGCAGATCAAGCAGTAGCATCTCTCCTGCTCTAAGTTCTAGCGCAGGCACCTAATGCGCAGCGCGTCACTGATGACGATCTAAGTGACACTGGTGACTGGCTGGATGGCTTAGCACCTACCTATCTGTGATCTCATACAATTGGCTGACTGTCCCGCTCGTTTTGAACGGGATAGGATGACAACTCTGTCAATCTATGCATGGACTATTTATGCCTCCAATCTGATGGGGACACTCATTGCTGCTGATTTACCCCTGAAGAAGCCAGAAGTCTGGTGAAACATGTCGGGGGGCAGTGTTAGCTTTTTAACGCAGTCCTTTACTCCACCAAGAATCAATTATTATTATTATTAGATGTTTTCTTCATTGTTACCGTTCACCACAATAAGGAAAAACTAATTTGGCCCAATGTATTGAGTTAAAATTCAGGCCTTTTTTTACAGGCACCTAACACTATCTAGCTATTTATGTACCATATTACACTAATACATGCACAGCATAAACCACAGATTTAAGGGAAAATCAATTTTAAGCCTAGTATTTATGCCCTGGCTGAAAGGTATCCTTTTACGGACAGAAATACAACTGCACAGAATTTAGCTTTCAACCCTTGTATTTAGACCCTGAATGTAATATACCCTTTCATGATAGGAAATACACTTGCAGATGCACAGCAGCGTGTGCAAATATAGAGGACTAAGCTTTCAGCCCTTGTATTTAGACCCTGAGTAGAATATACCCTTTTAATGGACAGAATTACACTTGGAGAGGAACAGCGGAAAGCACAGATGTTTAGGATTTCAATTTCAGGGATTTTATTCAACCTCAGAAAAAATCTATACTTTTACAGACAGTATTACACTTGGCCGGCCACAGCTGAAACCCCAGATTTAGGGGATTGGTATTTGGGGGATTGAATTTAACCCCAGAAAAAAATATATCCTTTTACGGACAGTATTATAATTGGCCAGCCACAGCTGAAACCCCTGATTTAGGGGAGTTGAATTTGGGGGATTGAATTTAACCCCAGAAAAAAAAATATATTTTACGGACAGTATTACACTTGGCCAGCCGCAGCTGAAACTCCAGATTTAGGGCATTGGTATTTTGGGAATTCAATTTCACCCCTCAATAAAATATAGCAATTTTTATCCTGTGTTTCAAGGTGTGACAAATAAGCACAACCCCTGATAGGGTATTGGAAAAAAATAAAGCCTTCTATTTTACCCAAAAATGTATATTGAACTTTCTTTTCACAGCTCAAAACATGTGCTGGTGCACCAAAATATCATAAAATGGCCGCCGATCACCCCAGAAAAAAGTGACAGAAAACGCTCTGGGCAGCCTAAAAACCAGTGAGCACTGAACCAACAGAAGTTGAATGATTCACAGCTGTAGATCGATCACTTTATTAAGTTGTTGTGCTGAGTCTTCCCTGCCAAATCCCGCCCTTACAGCAGCTGCATCCTATCCCTACAGTAATCAGAGCAGAGTGACGGGCGGCGCTACATGACTCATGCTTAAATAGAGGCTGGGTCGCATGCTGCACTTGGCCAATCACAGCCATGCCAATAGTAGGCATGGCTGTGATGGCCTCTAGTGGCAAGTAGTATGATGCTTGTTGATTGGCTAACCAGAAAGCAATAGAAATTGCCGAACACCGAACCAGAACCGAACTTTTACGTAAATGTTCGGGTCCGGGTGCCGAACATCGTAACGTTCGGTACGAACCCTAACTTTACAGTTCGGGTTCGCTCAACTCTATTCCTGAGATATTCCTGAAAAATGCATTAGACAATAGAAGCCTGCTCACATGACCCTTATCAGCCAATAGAAGCTCGCAGGCCCTTAGTCTCCACATACACACAGTTTTACACCAGGTTTCCATAACAACCCAGGCATTTTTCTTCACTGATATTGGTCAGCTTTAAAGGGACAGGGCACTGTGGATGACACTGTTAATGGCGCGGAGTGCTGTGGAGGTCACAGTCCAGGTAGTAGGTAGGGTGGCCATTCAGGCCACCCTGAAAAGACGGACTTAAAAAACCTCTTCCCAGGTCCCACTAAATCACTCCCCCTCCAGCACTGCAGCCGACTGGATTGAATAAATGAAGGCAAAAATCTGCTTCTTTGTTTATTTGTTTAATGTTCTGTCAAAATAGCGGAATAAGGTATGACTTTGAACTGCAAAGTGTTAGGACAGGTGCACATAGCCCCTGCTACCCTGCTCTCTCCTGTGGGCATGGAGGCCACGCTACTCACCATGCTGCTGCCTCTATGCTTCTGTCTAGTACTCCAGCCTCTGTCTCCTTAGGACATTCATAAGCTCACATGCAGCCAAATCCTTCTCCAGCCAATGGCTAGGGTTCCCTGGGTATTTATGGTGTCCTGTCTATGTAGAGGATGCCTGGGCTTTAAGGTTCCTGGTTATCAGCAAAGGTGTATGTCAAGTGCTTCTGTGATTCCCTTTTATTTTGCCTTCTTTTATCCTGCATTTGTTCCTATATGTGCTCCAACCTTGTACCTACCTTGAGTTGGGTGCTCTTTTACTTACATTTTCAATTTCAGTTCTATTCATGTTTAAGTTTAACCCTGTCCATCTACCTTGTTTGTGTTCCTGTTAAGTGCTTAGCCTGAAATTATATCAAAGAGAAAGGTGCCTTAAAATTCACTTTTATTAATAATGGTTAAAAACCTCTAGATATCCGTGAGTGAGTATAAATATATATATACAAATAATTTGGCAAAATGCCTATTATATAAAATGTATAGGTCTCAACCGCCCCTGTGTTGCAATGTAGCTAAGGGATGGGTAATCAGGGACAGGGGAGGAGGGTAACTGGGTCTATAACCTCAATACTCACCCTATACTGTGTCCCTCACCACAAGAGGCGCCTATTATATACCCTCTCAAACTCGCCCTGACAGTGAGAGACTGCCCAGTTTCGTCGTGAGTGACGGATACAAGGGAGTGAGGAGGCCCTTATTGAAAGGCAGTTAGAGAACTAAAACATATAGGCAATATGTGACTTGTCAGACACTTGTCACACCGCCGTGTAACAACAATAATGGCAGCTGTGGGGGAGATTCCACAAAAATATACCCCTCGCAGTTGCACCATATACAGACCCGACGCGTTTCCCTGGCCAGCCAGTTCATCAGGGGGGATAGAAGATACAAGCACAACTGTAGTACGTCTATGATAAGAGTGCAAGATTTCACCAGTGCGCAATAATAGCAACCAGATAGCTTAGCTTGTAGATGAAGCTTCAGTCAGTCCAGTCATCTGGAATATGGCGCCATAAGGTCCATATGGCACAGCCCTTCAGAGTGGAGGCACTGCGTATGGCAGCAGCAACATCCGACTCCCGCATGCAGCGCCGTTTAATTGCGCACAACGTGGGCGGAGCTAGCGCCCGGTTCTAGTCACGTGGGCTGCAACGCCACTCCCCCCATCACATGGAAGTCATGTGATCGCAGGTACTTACAGGGCACGTATTGAACCGGGACTAATTAGTGGATGGAATGATATGAGGAGGATTCGATGACAAAAAACTGCCACTCCACTCACACTATGTATCTTGTGGCTAAACATAATGGTAATTTAACCTGATATCCAGGAAGGACAGTGTGTCTGCTGAGCACTCCGCTGTGAAGCGCAGCCCGAGATCGTTCTCGTTGAGGGTATCCACAAGAGAGAGGAAGGTGGTGTCCGCACCCCGTCAGATAAGTAAGATGTCATCAATATATCTGGCCTATAGCACAATATGTGCTGCATATGGATGTGGTGGATCGCGAACACCTTTTCAGAGAGCCCAGAGGTCTACTCTGTCCTTCTACTCAGGTCCATGTGATAGAGAGCTAGGGATGGTTAAATTACCATTATGTTTAGCCACAAGATACATAGTGTGAGTGCAGGGGCGTTTTTTGTCATCGAATCCTCCTCATATCATTCCATCCACTAATTAGTCCCTGTTCAATACGTGTCCTGTAAGTACCTGCGATCACATGACTTCCATGTGATGTGGGGAGTGACGTTGCGGCCCACGTGACTAGAACCGGGCGCTAGCTCCGCCCACGTTGCGGGCATTTAAACGGCGCTGCATGCGGGAGTCGGATGTTGCTGCTGCCATACGCGGTGCCTCCACTCTGAAGGGCTGTGCCATATGGAACTTATGGCCCCATATTCCGGATGGCTGGACTGACGGAAGCTTCATCTACAAGCTAATCTATCTGGTTGCTATTATTGCGCACTGGTAAAATCTTGCACTCTTATCATAGACGTACTAAAGTTGTGCTTGTATCTTCTATCCCCCCTGATGAACTGGCTGGCTGGCCAGGGAAACGCGTCGGGTCTGTATATGGTGCAACTGTGAGGGGTATATTTTTGTGGAATCTCCCCCACAGCTGCCATTATTGTTGTTACACGGCGGTGTGACAAGTGTCTGACAAGTCACAGATTGCCTATATGTTTTAGTTCTCTAACTGCCTTTCAATAAGGGCCTCCTCACTCCCTTGTATCCGTCACTCATGACGAAACTGGGCAGTCTCTCACTGTCAGGGCGAGTTTGAGAGGGTATATAATAGGCGCCTCTTGTGGTAAGGGACACAGTATAGGGTGAGTTTTGAGGGTTATAGACCCAGTTACCCTCCTCCACTGTCCCTGATTACCCATCCCTTAGCTACATTGCAACACAGGGGCGGTTGAGACCTATACCTTTTATATAATAGGCATGTTGCGCTCTGCTCTGCTGCCCCCTAGTGGTGAGAACTGGTGCGTGGAAGTTTTTCATAGTGTCAGATGCAGCACTTCCATCATAGCCCCACATGTCATTATGTTTAAAAATAAATAAATAAAAATAATTAAGCCCACTCGGATCCCGCCCTCGCGCTCAAGGGAGGTGTTTGGGCTGCAGATGTTTCGGTAAGTACGGCTTCTTATCCATCAATCACCACCACGCCCTTCTCCCGTCTACTTTCTTGTAGTTTATTAATTTCCATGTCTATCGCTGTTTACATTTCACGCTTACATTCATTAATTTCAATGTTTGTCGCCTGTTACGTTTCAGGCTTACGTTTATTAATTTCCATGTCTGTTGCCTGTTACGTTTCAGGTGTACGTTTACTAACTAATGATGTCTGACACCTGTTAGTTTCAGGCTTATGTCTACTAACAATGTCTGACGCCTGTTATGTTCCAGGCTAATGTTTACTAACATCTGTCGCCTGTTACGTTTCAGGCTTACGTTTACTAACTACTAATGTCTGTCGCCTGTTACTTTTCAGGCTAACATGGTAAATTGATAATGTTTGTCACTTCCCTGTTTCAAGTGTTCGGAACTCAATGTCCCAGTCGCCCCTTCCATTCAGGGTTAAAAAAAAAAAATTGCTGCAGATGTTTTGTATTATTTTAATTTCTCATGTTTTCTTTCAGGTCATGCAGGTGGCGGAACAAGTAGGGCCTTCCTCTCCAGCATTTAAGTCTCTGATCACAGTCTAAAAGCATAAATCTGTTCAGCCAAGTCTCTTGTGTAAAAATCTTGGTCTGTTAATTTGCACTCCTTCACCCATGGAAGGACATTGACAGGACCTACTATATTATGGCCTCTTTAGCTTATTGCCATACTGGCCTTAGGCTCTCTTACAACACAATTAAATTGTATTTGGCCAGGGTCCAGCATTTCTTCATGGTAGATGATCCAGCTAGTAGGTTGGTCTAGATGTCTCAAGCGATAAAAGTAACCCTCAGAGGCATACAGAAGAACAGTGAAGGGACTGTCTCAAGGAGACAGCCGATATCAAGGGAGCTAGTCAGGATTCTCTCTTTCTCCCTAGATAGTAATCCTTTTGGGCCCCATTCTAGCATAGTTATGAAGGCAGCCGTTTCACACTGTATCTCCGGTACTTCAAAACATTGAAGGTCTGTTCTCCAGTGGAAGCCAAGCACTTCCACTCGTTTTATGATTGGTACCCAGTTAAGGATTTTCAATAGATTATTGTGGGTTCTAGGTGACTCCGCCCCCGATAACCCACTACTTCGGTTCAAAGCCAAAACCATGACCTTATCTCAACTCCCCATGTCCGTTCCCTAGCGGCTACACCAGGCATCGACCCCCCCAATGGAAATTCACTTGCAAATATAGCAATACCCTGAATCTGGTGTTCCAGCTGTTGCAGGCCAAGTGTTAATCTGTCCGTAAAAGGGTATATTACACTCAAGGTGTATATATCAGTGCTGAGAGGATCATTCTCAATTACTTCACACGCTACCGTGCATCTCCCATTGTATTTCTGTCCGTTAAAGGGTATATTACACAAAGTGTTAAAATACAATTGCTAAAGGCATAATCCTACATATTTTTTCACACGCTACTGTGCATCTCCAAGTGTAAATCTGTCCATAAAAGGATACCTTTCATCCAGGGCCTAAATACTAGGCCTACAATTGATATTCCCCTAAATCAGTGGTTACTGCTATGCCTGGATTAGTGTAATACGGTAAATAAACAAATAGGCAGTTAGTGTTAAGTGCCTGTAAAAAAAGGCCTGAATTTGAAATCAATACATTGGGCCAAATATTTTGTTTCTTATTGTGGTGCTTGGTGAACGGTAACAATGAGGAAAACATCTAGTAAGGGACGTGGACGTGGTTGTGGTGGTGTTAGTGGACCCTCTGGTGCTGGGAGAGGACGTTGCCATTCTGCCACAACCACACGTCCTAGTGAACCAACTACCTCAGGTTCCAGTACCCGCCATAATTTACAGCGATATTTGCTGGGGCCCAATGCCGTTCTAAGGATGATAAGGCCTGAACAGGTACAGGCGCTAGTCAATTGGGTAGCCGACAGTGGATCCAGCACGTTCACAACATTATCTCCCAGCCAGTCTTCTGCAGAAAGCGCACAGGTGGCGCCTGAAAACCAAGCCCATCAGTCTGTCAAATCACCCCCATGCATATCAGGGAAAATGTCTGAGCCTCAAGTTATGCAGCAGTCTCTTATGCTGTTTGAAGACTCTGCTGGCAGGGTTTCTCAAAGGAATCCACCTAACCCTTCCCCAGTGGTGGAAGACATAGAATGCACTGATGCACAACCACTTATGTTTCCTGATGATGAGGACATGGGACTACCAACTCATCGGAGTCCGCACGTCTCTGATGATGACGAAACACAGGTGCCAACTGCTGCGTCTTTTTGCAGTGTGCAGACCGAACAGGAGGTCAGGGAGGAAGACTGTGTGGAAGACGATGCAGGGGACGATGAATGAAGGTCGTGCCACCGACTTTCATAGTTTAGAGGTAGAGGCAGTGGTGAGACCGAGCCAACAGTGTAGAAAATAGGGAGCAGGGGGCAAAAGCAGAACAGCCGCTGCCAAGAGAGTTTACCTGCTACTGGCCACTGCCACCAGGGACCGAGAACCCCAAAGGCAGCTTCAAGGAGTTCCCTGGCATGGCACTTCTTTAAACAATGTGCTGATGACAAGACCTGAGTGGTTTGCACGTTGTGCCATCAGAGTCTGAAGCGAGGCATTAATGTTCTGAACCTTAGCACAACCTGCATGACCAGCTATCTTCATGCAAAGCATGGACTGCAGTGGCGTAAACACCTTAAAAACAAGGAACTCACTCATGCTCCCCCGCTCCCTCTTCTGCTGCTGCCTCGGCCTCTTCCTCCGCCTCGGGATGAATGATTGCACCTGCCGCCCACCAAACAGAGGATGTGCCACCGACACCACCACCTGCGTCACCAAGCATCTCCAACATGTCACACAGCAGCGTTCAGCTCTCCATCTCACAAACCTTAGAGAGAAAGCGTAAATTCCCACCTAGCCACCCTCCAGCCCTGGGCCTGAATGCCAGCATTTCTAAACTACTGGCCTTTGAAATGCTGTCATTCAGGCTGGTGGACACAGACAGCTTCAAACAGCTGATGGCGATGGCTATCCAAAAGTATGTTGTTCCCAGCCGCCACTACTTCTCCAAGACAGCCGTGCCTTCCCTGCACAACCAAGTATCCGATAAAATAAAGTGTGCACTGCTCAACGCCATCTGTGGCAAGGTCCAGCTAACCATAGATATGTGGACCAGTAAGCACGCCAGGGATGCTATATCTCCCTAATTGCACACTGGGTAAATGTAGTGGCGGCTGGGCCGCAGGCGGAGAGTTCTTTGGCGCACGTCCTTCCGCCGCCAAGGATCGCAGGGCATCATTCTTTGCCTCCTGTAGCCTCCTCCTCCTACTCTTATTCCTCCTACTCTGCTTCCACCTGCTCATCCAGTCAGCCACACACCTTCACCACCAACTTCAGCACCGCCCGGGGTAAACGTCAGGAGTTGTGGCGGGGTATTGAACAACAAACCGACTAGTGGTTGCTGCCGGTGGGCCTCAAGCCCGGCCTGGTTGTGTCCGATATTGGGCGAAATCTCGTTGAAGATCTGGGACTAGCCAGTTTGACACACATCCCTTGCCTGGCGCATGTGCTGAATTTGTTGGTGCAGAAGTTCATTCACAACTATCCCGACGTGTCAGAGCTGCTGCATAAAGTGCGGGCCATCTGTGAGCACTTCCAGCGTTCACATCCTGCCGCTGAACGCCTTTCTGCGCTACAGCGTAACTTCGGCCTTCCCGCTCACTGCCTGATTTGCGACGTGCCCACCAGGTGGAACTCCACCTTGCACATGCTGGAGAGACTGTGCGAGCATCAGCAGGCCATAGTGGAGTTTCAGCTGTAGAACGCACGGGTCAGTCGCACTGCGGAACAGCATCACTTAACCACCAATGACTGGGCCTCCATGCGAGACCTGTGTGCCCTGTTGCGCTGTTTTGAGTACTCCACCAACATGGCCAGTGGTGATGACGCCGTTATCAGCGTTACAATGCCACTTGTATCCTTGAGAAAACAGTTAGGGCGATGATGGAAGAGGCGGTTGCCCAGGAGGAGGAGGAGGAGGATGAGGGGTCATTTTTAGTACTTTCAGGCCAGTCTGTTAGAAGTGCCTCAGAGGGAGGTTTTTTGCAACAGCAGAGGCCTGCTACAAATGTGGCCAGCCAGGGCCCACTACTGGAGGACGAAGATGTGGAGGAGGATGAGAATGAAGCAGGTTCACAGCGGGGTGGCACCCAACACAGCTCAGGCCAATCACTGGTGCGTGGCTTGGGGAATACGGAGGACGATGACGATACACATTCCATAGAGGACAGCTTGTTCTTACCTCTGGGCAGCCTGGCACACATGAGCGACTACATGCTGTAGTGCCTGCGCAATGAAAGCAGAGTTGCCCAAATTTTAACGTGTGCAGACTACTGGGTTGCCACCCTGCTGGATCCCCGGTACAAAGACAATGTGCCCACCTTACTTCCTGCACTGGAGTGTGATAGGAAGATGCGCGAGTACAAGCGCACGCTGGTAGACGCGCTCCTGAGAGCATTCCCAAATGTCACAGGGGAACAAATGGAAGCCCAATGCAAAGGCATAGGAGGAGCAAGAGGTCGCCAACGCAGCTGTGTCACGGCCAGCTCCTCTGAGGGCAGGGTTAGCATGGCAGAAATGTGGAAAAGTTTTGTCACCACTCCACAGCTAACTGCTCCACCACCTGATACAGAACGTGTTAGCAGGAGGCAGCATTTCACTAACATGGTTGAACAGTACGTATGCACACCCCTACACATACTGACTGATGGTTCGGCCCCATTCAACTTCTGGGTCTCCAAATTGTCCACGTGGCCAGAGTTAGCATTTTATGCCTTGAATGTGCTGGCCTGCCCGGCGGCCAGCGTTTTGTCTGAACGTGTATTCAGCATGGCAGGTGGCGTCATTACTGACAAACGCAGCCGTCTGTCCACAGCCAACGTGGACAAGCTGACGTTCATAAATATTAACCAGGCATGGATCCCACAGGACCTGTCCATCCCTTTTGCAGAATAGACATTTCTAACTGCCTCCCCTTCAACCATGTATTCTTGTACTCCGGGGCACTTCTTTATTGAATCCTCTTTTTTTTAATTCTACCATTATATTGCGGTGCAACCAAAAGTTGAATGAACCTCGCCTCCATCTAGGTGCCAGGGGCCTAATTATCGAAAAGTGGTCTTCTCTAGAGATGAGCGAACACCTGGAAGTTCGGGTTCGGGAAGTTCGGCCGAACTTCCCGAAAATGTTCGGGTTCGGGATCCGAACTTGACCCGAACTTTATCCCGAACGAACCCCATTGACGTCAATAGGGACCCGAACTTTTAGGCACTAAAAAGGCTGTAAAATAGTCCAGGAACGGGCTAGAGGGCTGCCAAAGGCAGCAAAATGTAGGTAAATCCCCTGCAAACAAATGTGGATAGGGAAATGAACTAAAATAAAATAAAATAAATAAAATTTAACCAATATCAATTGGAGAGAGGTCCCACTGCAAGGAATCATCCGTCATATCAACCACCACCGGAGAAGGCCGCTCTCAGTTATTTCGGCCCAGCATCCAGACAGAGGAGAGAGGTCCCACAGCAAGGAATCATGCGTCATATCACCCACCACTGGAGAAGGCCACTTTCAGTTATTTCGGCCCCAGCACCCAGACAGAGAAGAGGTTCATTCAACTTTGGGTTGCACCGCAAGACGCAAGATCATGGTAAAGTTAAAAAAATGAGGATTCAATAAAGAAGTGCCCCGGAGTACAAGATTACATGGTTCAGGGGGAGGCAGTTATAAATGTCTATTCTGCACAAGGGAGGCACAGGTCCTGTGGGATCCATGCCTAGTTCATTTTTATGAACGTCAGCTTGTCCACGTAGGCTGTGGACAGGCGGCTGCGTTTGACAGTAATGACGCCCCCTGCCATGCTGAATACACGTTCAGACAAAACGCTGGCCGCCGGGCAGGCCAGCACCTCCAAGGCATAAAATGCTAACTCTAACCACGTGGACAATTTGGAGACCCAGAAGTTGAATGGGGCTGAACCATCAGTCAGTACGTGGAGGGGTGTGCAGACGTACTGTTCAACCATGTTAGTGAAATGCTGCCTCCTGCTAACACGTTCCGTATCAGGTGGTGGAGCAGTTAGCTGTGGCGTGGAGACAAAACTTTTCCACATTTCTGCCATGCTAACCCTGCCCTCAGAGGAGCTGGCCGTGACAAAGCTGCATTGGCGACCTCTTGCTCCTCCCCTGCCTTCGCCTTGGGCTTCCACCTGTTCCCCTGTGACATGCGCCAGGCAAGGGATGTGCGTCAAACCGGCTAGTCCCAGAGCTGCGACGAGATTTCGCCCATTATAGCACACCATCAGGCCGGGCTTGAGGCCCACCGGCAGAAACCACTCGTCGGTCTGTTGTTCAATACCCCGCCACAACTCCTGCACGGTGTGGGGCCTGTCCCCCAAACATATGAGTTTCAGAATGGCCTGCTGACGTTTACCCCGGGCTGTACTGAAGTTGGTGGTGAAGGTATGTGGCTGACTGGATGAGCTGGTGGAAGCAGAGGAGGAGGAAGCCGAGTAGGAGGAGGAGGCTACAGGAGGCAAAGAATGATGCCCTGCAATCCTTGGCGGCAGAAGGACGTGCGCCAAAAAACTCTCCGCCTGCGGCCCAGCCGCTACTACATTTACCCAGTGTGCAGTTAGTGAGATATAGTGTCCCTGGCCGTGCTTACTGGTCCACGTATCTGTGGTTAGGTGGATCTTGCCACCGATGGCATTTCACAGTGCACACTTGATTTTATCGGATACTTGGTTGTGCAGGGAAGGCACGGCTGTCTTCGAGAAGTAGTTGCGGCTGGGAACAACATACTGTGGGACAGCCATGGACATCAGCTGTTTGAAGCTGTCTGTGTCTACCAGCCTGAATGACAGCATTTCAAAGGCCAGTAGTTTAGAAATGCTGGCATTCAGGCCCAGGGCTCGAGGGTGGCTAGGTGGGAATTTATGCTTTCTCTCCAAGGTTTATAAGATGGAGAGCTGAACGCTACCGTGTGACATGGTGGAGATGCTTGGTGACGCAGGTGGTGTTGTCGGTGGCACATCCTCTGTTTGATGGGCGGCAGGTGCCAACATTCCTCCTGAGGTGGAGGAAGAGGCCGAGGCAGCAGCAGAAGAGGGAGCAGGGGGAGCCAGAGTGAGTTCCTTGCTTTTAAGGTGTTTACTCCACTGCAGTTCATGCTTTGCATGTAGATGCCTGGTCATGCAGGTTGTGCTAAGGTTCAGAACGTTAATGCCTCGCTTCAGGCTCTGATGGCACAGCGTGCAAACCACTCAGGTCTTGTCGTCAGCACATTGTTTAAAGAAGTGCCATGCCAGGGAACTCCTTGAAGCTGCCTATGGGGTGCTCGTTCCCTGGTGGCGGTGGCCAGTAGCAGGCGCACTCTCTTTGTGGCAGATGTTCTGCTTTTGCCCCCTGCTCCCTCTTTTGCTACGCTGTTGGCTCGGTCTCACCACTGCCTCTTCCTCTGAACTATGAAAGTCAGTGGCACGACCTTCATTCCATGTGGGGTCTAGGACCTCATTGTCCCCTGCATCGTCTTCCACACAGTCTTCCTCCCTGACCTCCTGTTCGGTCTGCGCACTGCAGAAAGACGCAGCAGTTGGCACCTGTGTTTCGTCATCATCAGAGACGTGCGGACTCCGATGAGGTGGTATTCCCATGTCCTCATCATCAGGAAACATCAGTGGTTGTGCATCAGTGCATTCTATGTCTTCCACCACTGGAGAAGGGCTAGGTGGATTCCTTTGGGAAACCCTGCCAGCAGAGTCTTCAAACAGCATAAGAGACTGCTGCATAACTTGAGGCTCAGACAATTTCCCTGATATTCATGAGGTTGATGTGACAGACTGATGTGCTTGGTTTTCAGGTGCCACCTGTGCGCTTTCTGCAGAAGACTGGGTGGGAGATAATGTTGTGAACATGCTGGATCCACTGACGGCCACCCAATTGACTAGCGCCTGTACCTGCTCAGGCCTTACCATCCTTAGAACGGCATTGGGCCCCACCAAATATCGCTGTAAATTCTGGCGGGTACTGGAACCTGAGGTAGTTGGTTCACTAGGACGTGTGGCTGTGGCAGAATGGCCACGTCCTCTCCCAGCACAAGAGGGTACACTAACACCACCACGACCGCGTCCCTTACTAGATGTTTTCCCCATTGTTACAGTTCAACAAGCACCACAATAAGAAAAAAAATATTTGGCCCAATGTATTGATTTCATATTTAGGCCTGTTTTTTACAGGCACCTAACACTATCTGCCTATTTATTTATGTAGCGTATTACACTAATCCAGGCACAGCAGTAACCACTGATTTAGGGGAATATCTCTTTTAGGGCTAGTATTTAGGCCCTGGATGAAAGGTATCCTTTTATGGACAGATTTACAATTGGCCTGTAACAGCTCGAACACCAGATTCAGGTTATTGCTATTTTGGCAATTGAATTTAACCCAAGAACAAAATATATATTTTGGCGGACACTATGAAACTTGGCCTGCAACAGCTGGGACACCAGATTCAGGGTATTGCTATTTTGGCAATTGAATTTCACCCCAGAACAAAATATATGTTTTGGAGGACACTAATATACTTTGCCAGCCACAGCTGAAACCACTGATTTATGGTATTGCTATTTTGGCAATTGAATTTCACCCCAGAACAAAATATATGTTTTGGCGGACACTATTATACTTTGCCAGCCACAGCTGAAACCACTGATTTATGGTATTGCTATTTTGGCAATTGAATTTCACCCCAGAACAAAATATATAATTTGCAGGACACTATGAAACTTGGCCAGCCACAGCTGAAACCACTGATTTATGGTATTGTTATTTTGGCAATTGAATTTGACCCCAGAACAAAATATACCCTATTACGGACAGATTTAAACTAGACCTGCAACAGCTGGAACACCAGATTCAGGGTATTGCTATTTTGGCAATTGAATTTCACCCCAGAACAAAATATATGATTTGCAGGACACTATGAAACTTGGCCAGCCACAGCTCAAACCACTGATTTATGGTATTGCTATTTTGGCAATTGAATTTCACCCCAGAACAAAATATATGTTTTTGCGGACACTATGAATCTTGGCCTGCAACAGCATAAAATACATAAAAATTTAAAATAATAATCTTGAACTAGGAGGAGGAGGTCCATATAGAGTAGGAGGTTGAGGAGGCGTTGGACGTGGCAGTGTAGGTGGAAGCGGTGGTGGAGGAGATAGTCATCAACAACACTGTTTTTTTTGTTTTTTGTTTTAATTTGGGTAGACTCCAAAACATTGGGAAATATAGAAAAGAAAACAAAGAGAAATAGTGCTGGAGTATAACAAAGGCTGGGTGAAGCTGGTATACATGTCTATTCTGTACAATGTACTGTCAAGTCCTGTGGGATCTATGCTTGGTTCTTTTGATTGAACGTGAGCTTGTCCACATTCGCTGTGGACAGACGGCTGCACTTGTCTGTGATAACTCCCCCTGCCGTGCTAAACACACTTTCAGACAATACACTGGCCGCAGGGCAGGCCAGCACCTCCAAGGCGTAAAGGGCAAGCTCAGGCCATGCCATCTATTTCCCAGTCAGGTATGCAGTGTAGGGGTAGTTTGAAAGAAAAAAGGGGTACAGATCACCCAGCCAGCAATCTAAACGCCTCCAAATTTACAGAATATATTTCCCATTCTGGTATGCAGTGTAGGGTTAGTTTGTTGGGTGATCTGTACACCTTTTTTCTTTCAAACTAACCCTGCACTGCATACCTGAATGGAAAATATATTCTATAAATTTGGCTGCGTTTAGATTGTTGGGTGATCTGTACACCATTTTTCTAGCAATCTAAACACAGCCGAATTTATAGAATATATTTCCCATTCAGGTATGCAGTGCAGGGGTAGTTTGAAAGAAAAAAGGGGTACAGATCACCCAGCAATCTAAACGCCGCCAAATTTACAGAATATATTTCACAGTCAGGTATGCAGTGCAGAGGAAGTTTGAAAGAAAAAAGGGGTACAGATCACCCAGAATAACTGAAAGGTGACATGAAGCAGGGTGTGCTCAACCCAAGATGCAGTTTTGCAGATATATATAGGGGAGCAGATCCTGCACTTGTGGCCCGTTGCTAATGGCGATCCCCAGCAAAAAATGCATACAATGGAAGATGCCCGCAGCGGACCACAAGTTCCACAATAGACATCCTACACAAGTTGGCAATTATTTGGATGTGATAAACAATATAACAATATAGCAGGATATGTTGACCAATCTCTCAATTTTAACATCAGTTTGAGGGCTTAGTAAGACCGCAGTGTGCACCTGTCTTGTCATTTGTTATTGCTATATTGTTATATTGTTTATCACATCCACACAATTGCCATCTTGTGTAGGATGTCTATTGTTGTATTTGTGGTCAACTGCGGGCATCCTCCACCGTATGCATTTTTGCTGGGGATCGCCATTAGCAACGGGCCACAAGTGCAGTATCTGCTCCCCTCCCATATATATGCACAACTGCATCTTGGGTTGAGCATATCCTGCTTCATGCCACCTTTCAGTTGTTTTCTATATATTTTGTATATATAATTGTATATATAATATGTAAATGTAGACTGTTTTCCATCCACAGGCTACATTAAGGTGCACCTGTGAGGCCTGGGCCATATCAGCCAGTCTTGGGTGGGGCTCACAGCCTTCTCCCTCCTCCAATTGCAGGCATGGTTACATGCTGGAGGTCACTAAGGAGTTTGCTGCAAGTCTGTCTTTACACTCCTGTAATTTAGCCCACTGGCCCCTGGTATTGCCCATGCCCATATGGCGCAGGTAGGTGAGTGTTAGTTCCCGAGCTACTTGAGAAACCTTGGCGTGGTGCTCGGGCTTAGACATGTCCTCCATAGCAGGATATGTTGACCAATCTCTCAATTTTAACATCAGTTTGAGGGCTTAGTAAGACCGCAGTGTGCACCTGTCTTGTCATTTGTTATTACGGATCAGCCAGCCTGCAATCTAAACACCGCCTAATTTTACCACTACAGGACCGCCTAATGCACGGATGCGTCCTGCGGGCGGTCCTGTAGTTCTGAGTGGACGCATCGGCACGTCATCTCGTGATACGCATGACTTCCTGTGCACGCGCGCGCCAGAGCATGCGAGTTCACAGTGCCCCGCGTCTCACATGTACTGCAGCCTGCCAGCAATTATCAATCGCTGGCAGGCTGTAGATGCGAAATAATTCGCATCAAACAAGTATATCAGACGCTGTTTTGTTAACAGCGTCTGATATACCTGCTACCTGGTCCTCTAGTGGTCCCATTTGCTGGGATCGGCCACCAGAGGACCAGGTAGCTATGTAAAGTTGCACCAAACACTACACTAACACCCCCTCCCCTCACTTATTAACCCCTTGTTAACCCCTTGATCACCCCATCTAGATTCCCTGATCACCCCCCTGTCATTGATCACACCCCTTGTAAGGCTCCATTCAGACGTCCATATGTGTTTTTCGGATCCGTGGATCCACTGATCCGCGGATCTGATCCACGGATCCGCGGATCTGATCCGCAGATCCTCAAAACACGGACACCGGCAATGTGCTTTCCGCATTTTGCAGATCCGCACATTGCCAGAACTATATAGAAAATGCTTTTTCTTGTCCGCAATTGCGGACAAGAATAGGACATGTTCTATATTTTTGCGTAACGGAAGTGCAGACCCGGAAGCGTGGATCCGTAATTCCGGATCCGAGCGGGACAAAGTCTGTCCCCATAAAAATGAATGGGTCCACAATTCCGTTCCGCAAACAGAATTGCGGACGTGTGAATGGCGCATAAGGGTCCCTTATCACCGCCAGTTAGTTAGCTACTTGTTAGGTAGCTAGCGCCCAGCCCACCGCAGCGCAGTCACTGATTTTGGCAGACATTTTTTCATCCACATTGATCGATACGAATTAAGAAATCTGTGCCGTTCAGTTTTTTTTTTCCAGCCCAGAGGCTGAACGGAAAAAAAAAAAATCTCATTACCCGTATGCTCAATATAAGGAGAATCGCAGAAACTCCTAATGCTGGCCATACGTGTAATGATTGCGGAGACACTCAAATGCCAGGGCAGTACAAACACCTCACACGTGACCCCATTTTAGAAAGAAGACACCCCAAGGTATTCCATGAGGGGTATGGTAAGTTCATGCAAAATTTTATTTTTTGTCACAAGTTAGTGGAATATGAGACTTTGTAAAAAAAAAAAAAAAAATATATATATATATATATATATATATCTCAATTTCCGCTAACTTGTGCCAAATTTTTTTTTTTCTGTGAACTTGCCATGCCCCTCACAGAATACCTTGGGGTGTCTTCTTTCCAAAATGGGGTCACTTGTGGGGTATTTATACTGCCCTGGCATTTTAGGGGTCCTAAAGCGTGAGAATCCAAATGCGTAAAAATGCTCTGTTAAATCCTAAAGGTACTCATTGGTTTTAGGGCCCCTTTGCGCATCTTGGCTGCAAAAAAGTGCCACACATGTGGTATAGCCGTACTCAGGAGAAGTAGGGAAATGTGTTTTGGGGTGTATTTTTATATATACCCATACTGTGTGTGAGAAATATCGCTGTAAACGACAGCTTTTTAAAAAAATTTATACAAAGTTGTCAATTTACAGAGATATTTCTCTCACCCAACATGGGTATATGTAAAAATACACCCCAAAACACATTGCCCTACTTCTCCTGAGTACGGCGATACCACATGTGTGACACTTTTTTGCAGCCTGGGTACGCAAAGGGGCCCTAATTCCAATGAATACCTTTAGGTTTTACACGGTTGCTCACAATTTAGCCCCACCCAAAATGCCAAGAACAGTACAAACACCTCAAAATGACCCCATTTTGGAAAGAAGACACCCCAAGGTAATCGCTTAGGGGCATAGTGAGTCCATGAAAAATTTAACTTTTTGTCAAAAGTTAGCGGAAAGGGAGACTTTGTGAGAAAAAACTATAAAAAATCAATTTCCGCTAACATGTGCCAAAAAAAAAATCTTTTATGAACTCGCGATGCCCCTCACGGAATACCTGAATGAGGTACTCATTGGAATTTGGGCCCCTTTGCGCATCTTGGCTGCAAAAAAGTGTCACTCATGTGGTATCGCCGTACTAAGGAGAAGTAGGGCAATGTGTTTTCGGGTGAATTTTTACATATACCCATGCTGGGTGAGATAAATATCTCTGTAAATTGAAAACTTTGTATAAAAAATTTAAAAAGTTGTCGTTTACAGCGATATTTCTCACACACAGTATGGGTATATGTAAAATACACCGCAAACACATTGCCCTACTTCTCTGAGTACAGCTATACCATATGTGTGCCACTTTTTTGCAGCCAAGATGTGCAAAGAGCCATAAACTAATGAGTACCTTTAGGATTTCACAGGGCATTTTTACGCATTTGGATTCTCACGCTTTAGGGCCCCTAAAATGCCAGGGCAGTATAAATACCTCACATGTGACCCCATTTTGGAAAGAAGACACCCCAAGGTATTCCGTGAGGGGCATGTCGAGTTCATCAGAATTTTTTTTTTGCATAAGTTAGTGGAAATTGATATATATATTTTTTTATTTTGGTTTTTACAAAGTCTCATATTCCACTAACTTTGACAAAAATAAAATTTTACATGAACTCACCATACCCCTCACAGAATATCTTTGGGTGTCTTCTTTCTAAAATGGGGTCACATGTGAGGTATTTATACTGTCCTGGCATTTTAGAGGCTCCTAAAGCGTGAGAGAGAAGTCTGGAATCCAAATGCGTAAATACCACTCATGTGGTATTGCCGTACTCAGGAGAAGTAGGGCAATGTGATTTGGGGTGTATTTTTATATATACCCATACTGTGTGTGAGAAATATCTCTGTAAACAACAGCTTTTTAAAAATTTTATACAAAGTTGACAATTTACAGAGATATTTCTCTCACTCAACATGGGTATATGTAAAATACACCCCAATACATATTGCCCTACTTCTCCTGAGTACGGCGATACCACATGTGTGACACTTTTTGCAGCCTGGGTGCTAAAGGGGCCCTAATTCCAATGAATACCTTTAGGTTTTACATGGTTGCTCACAATTTAGCCCCACCCAAAATGCCAAGAACAGTACAAACACCTCACAAATGACCCCATTTTGGAAAGAAGACACCCCAAGGTAATCGCTTAGGGGCATAGTGAGTCCATGAAAAATTTAACTTTTGTCAAAAGTTAGCGGAAAGGGAGACTTTGTGAGAAAAACTATAAAAATCAATTTCCGCTAACATGTGCCAAAAAAATCTTTTATGAACTCGCGATGCCCCTCACGGAATACCTGAATGAGGTACTCATTGGAATTTGGGCCTTTGCGCATCTTAGCTGCAAAAAAGTGTCACTCATGTGGTATCGCCGTACTAAGGAGAAGTAGGGCAATGTGTTTTCGGGTGAATTTTTACATATACCCATGCTGGGTGAGATAAATATCTCTGTAAATTGAAAACTTTGTATAAAAAATTTAAAAAGTTGTCGTTTACAGCGATATTTCTCACACACAGTATGGGTATATGTAAAAATACACCGCAAAACACATTGCCCTACTTCTCCTGAGTACAGCTATACCATATGTGTGCCACTTTTTTGCAGCCAAGATGTGCAAAGGGGCCATAAAACTAATGAGTACCTTTAGGATTTCACAGGGCATTTTTACGCATTTGGATTCTCACGCTTTAGGGCCCCTAAAATGCCAGGGCAGTATAAATACCCCACATGTGACCCCATTTTGGAAAGAAGACACCCCAAGGTATTCCGTGAGGGGCATGTCGAGTTCACAGAATTTTTTTTTTTGCATAAGTTAGGGGAAATTGATATATTTTTTTTTTATTTTGGTTTTTTACAAAGTCTCATATTCCACTAACTTTGACAAAAAATAAAATTTTACATGAACTCACCATACCCCTCACAGAATATCTTTGGGTGTCTTCTTTCTAAAATGGGGTCACATGTGGGGTATTTATACTGTCCTGGCATTTTAGGGGCTCCTAAAGCGTGAGAGAGAAGTCTGGAATCCAAATGCGTAAATACCACTCATGTGGTATTGCCGTACTCAGGAGAAGTAGGGCAATGTGATTTGGGGTGTATTTTTATATATACCCATACTTTGTGTGAGAAATATCTCTGTAAACAACAACTTTTTAAAAATTTTTATACAAAGTTGACAATTTACAGAGATATTTCTCTCACCGAACATGGGTATATGTAAAAATACACCCCAATACATATTGCCCTACTTCTCCTGAGTACGGCAATACCACATGAGTAACACTTTTTTGCAGCCTGGGTGCGCAAAGGGGCCCAAATTCCAACAAGTACCTTTAGGTTTTACATGGCTGCTCACAATTTAGCCCTGCCCAAAATGCCAGAACAGTAAACACACCCCACAAATGACCCCATTTCGAAAAGTAGACACCCCAAGGTATTCACTGAGGGGCATAGTGAGTCCGTCTGAGATTTTAATTTTTTTTTTGCCAGAAGTTAGCAGAAATGGAAACTTTATTATTATTTTTTTCCTGAGAAAGTGTCATTTTCCGCTAACTTGTGAAAAAAAAATGAAATGATACATGAACTCACCATGCCCCTCTGCAAATACTTTGGGGTGTCTTCTTTCTAAAATGGTGTAATTTGGGGGGTATTTATACTATCCTGGCATTCTAGCACCTGAAGAAACATGACAGGTGCTCAGAAAGTCAGAGCTGCTTCAAAATGCGGAAATTCACTTTTTTGCACCATAGTTTGTAAACGCTATAACTTTTACCCAAACTAATAAATATACACTTATTGGATTTTTTTTTATCAAAGACATGTAGAACAATACATTTTGAGGAAAATTTATATAGAAATGTAGTTTTTTAAAAAAATTACAACAGAAAGTGAAAAATGTCATTTTTTTGCAAAAATTTCGGTCATTTTTGATTAATAGCAAAAAAAATAAAAATGTCAGCAGCAATGAAATACCACCAAATGAAAGCTCTATTAGTGATAAGAAAAGGAGGTAAAATTCATTTGGGTGGTAAGTTGTATTACGGAGCAATAAACGGTGAAAGTAGTGTAGTGTAGAATTGTAAAAAGTGGCCTGGTCATTAAGGGTGTTTATGCTAGGGGGGCTGAGGTGGTTAAAGGATATATTTCCCAGTCAGGTATGCAGTGCAGGGGTAGTTTTAAAGAAAAAAAGGGTACAGATCACCCAGCAATCTAAATGCAGCCAAATTTACAGAATATATTTCCCAGTCAGGTATGCAGTGCAGCAGTAACACACCCTCCAAGCCACTTGTGAATGACTGGCCTGATAACCGTGGAAATGTCTACCCACAAACTAAGAGCTGGATTTACTGATTATATTTCACTCTCAGAAATGGAGTGCAGGCCGCAAAGGTACTTTATGGCAAAAAAAAAAGTGATTTTTTTTCACCCACAATGTCCCAGTTGTATTTACTGATTTACTTTCACTATCACAAATGCAGTGCTTGCCGCAAAGGTACTTTTTAGCAAAACAAATTAATTTGTCCCCCCAGAATCTAACAGATGGATTTACTGAATTGATTACGCTATCACATATGCAGCACAGGGATACGTTACAAAAAATAAAATGTGAATATGTCACCCCCTGTGTCCCTGAACGCACAGATGGATTACTTATATTATTTTCCCTTCCCCTGGCACATATGCAGTGCAAGTACACTTAAAAAATGGGTATATGTCACCCACTGAACTACAAATTATTGTCCCTAGAACATATGCACTTGCACAAAATGGCCACCGATGCCCACCTAACTAACAGACAGATTAAAACTTATTTTTCTGTGTCACTGGGCTCAGGGCAGGGTACAAAAATGTTGCATTGCAATCACAAAAAAGATCACTGTAGATCACAGACTTAACACCAAGCTCTGATATCAGATTATTTCCTAATCTCTCCCTCACAGCAGCGGCTTCCTATCCCTACACTAGTAAGATCTAACGTGACGTGCGGCGCTACGTGACGCCAGCTTATATAGAGGCTTGGTCACATGCTGCACTGGCCAATCACAGCCATGCCCTTAGTAGGCATGGCTGTGATGGCTTCTAAGGGCACACATCTTAAACGCTTGTTGATTGGCTGCCCTGCAGCCTTTCAACAAGCTTTATTGAATGGCCGAACACCGAACTCGAACCCGAACTTTACAGAAAAGTTCGGGTTCAGGTCCGGGTACAAAAAACCCTAGAGTCCGTTATCAACATGAACTTTACAGTTCGGGTTCGCTCAACACTAGTAGCTAATCACATAAAATTAAGCCTTTAAGATGCCATGGCCAGCGACAACTGCAGCATTTAACGGATCAAACAAATGGTACTGGATTTATCTTTGATCTTGGCCCTCAAAGCAAGAAGCCATTTGTTTAATACTGTCCATTTAATTATAAAATGGCAACCACGCATGTATAAGCCACAAAAAAAGTTGGTACACTCTGTAAGAGAGCTCCCTCCACTACAATAATCCAATTAATAATCTGTTGACTTCAATATTTGGAATTCCATTGTATAACAGAGGAAACTATCCTTACTGTTCCTTATTAGTCTGGAACTTCACATTTCTGTTTTTTCATAGTTTTTGCTTCTGTTGACAAGCAGAGGGAAAGAGGACATGATTAGGGGCCGATACGGCATGGAGTAATGTGCACCCGAATTCAGGTGCACAATTCTGGTACAAAGTAAGCCACCTTGTAGGTGGCAAAAACTTAGACTAGACCGTAATGATGAGCGAAGCAAGCTTTGGATCCTACATCCAAAGTCGCTTTGCTCAAAACTTCTGATTAATACTGTATGGTGATCAGTCTACATACAGCATTAAAATGTATGGGCTCCAATGAGGAAAAGCCAGTTATTCCCAAAGTCTCATGAGACTTTGGTGAATAACTTTGGTATTTGATTTTTAAACTGGAAAACCATGTTAAAACTTGTAAAGTCCAGCAGAAGAAACAACCCTTTAAAAGTATTACATTTTATTCAATTGTCTTAAAAATCAGGGAAAAAAAAGGTTATGGTCAGCAATGTCACAATCAACAAAGACCAATAATAAATATGATAATGAAAAGTTGTGGGGATAAAGGCAGGGTGGGAAAACTGCGACCAAGCTTTCCCTAAGCTTTTCCCACCCTGCCTTTATCCCCACAACTTTTCATTATTGCTCACCATCACCTTTGCTGTACTGTATCTGGGGATTTTTTTTCCCAGATTTTTAAGACAATTGAATAAAATGAATTACTTTTAAAGGGTTGTTTCTTCTGCTGAACTTTTTTTTTGTATTGACAACTTGATTATAGGATTCAGATTGTGTTTAGAGTTGAGCGAACATGAACTGTATAGTTTGGGTTCGTACCGAATTTTGGGGTGTTTGGGACACAACCTGAACCCGAACATTTTCAAAAAAGTTTGGGTTCGGGTCCATTGTTCGGCAATTTCTTCCCGTTTTCTGAAGGGCTGCATAGCAGCCAATCAGCAAGCGTTTTACTTCTTGCCCTAAGAAGCCATCACAGCCATGCCTACTAATGGCATGGCTATGATCGGCTGAGTGCAGCATGTGACCCAGCCTCTTTATAAGCTGGAGTCCCGTACTTCCGCACTTCACTCTGCTGATTTGAGCTTAGTGAGAGGATGTTGGTGCTGCAATCAGGGACAGAATAGGGTAGAAATCAGAAGGACCTGTCTACTTTAATCCACAAGATACAGCAAATAGAGAGGGAGGGAGCTTCAGCAATCCGACATTTCTGTACCCAGCCACTGCAAGGGAAATATTTTTTTTGTAATCCATCATGTTACTGAGGTGGTGGTAGGCGGCCATATTAGCCACTGGAGTGTACTGCATGTGTGCCAGCCAGCCAGGGACATCAGCCTAATCCTATTTTGTAGCTCAGTGAAGGAAAAAAACTTTTTTTTCTGGCTGCTCAAGTCCCCTATATTGCCTTTTGTATGTTTAAGGGGTGACATAGTCCATTTGTCTAGCCTTGGATCTGTGGTGCCACAGAGCACTTGTGCATACAATGGACTAAACCGTATATTCCATTTCAGCTAGTGCATCAGTGTATTTTAGTTAAAAAAAAAGTGGTCATCATGATCCACCAAGCCTATTTTACACCGCCAAAATATATATTTGACATTTCTGCGGTGAAATAGAGAATCCATTCAATTTTGGGGAAAAACCGTATTCCTTATCCGCAAAACAGTTCTGCATACACCGTCCAAAGACATATTTTATATTTCTGCATGGAAATAGTGCTTCTTTGTTTTTTATAGAAAAAAAAAAGTTATTCAAGGTCCACCAAACAGTCTGAAATACCCATTAAAACTGCCTATTTTACATTGCTGCTGTGAAATACGAACGTAATTGTTGACTAGTGGCAGGTAAATTGGGGTTTTATTGAAAAAGCCGTGTTTTAGGCCGAAAAAACTGTTGTGCATCCAACGTTTAAATAATTATTTCCAATTTATTACAGTCTAATACTGCATTTGTGAATTTTGCTGACCAAATCCATGTCCTGGGTCCCCAAATCTGGTGTCCATACATAGTATAAATATTTACTGTTAATGTACAGCAGGTAAAAACTGCATTTTGGGGTTTTATTAAAAAAAGCTGTGTTTTAGACCGAAAAAAAATGTTGTGCATCCATCGTTTAAATAACTAATTCCCATTTATAACAGTCTAATACTGCATTTGTGAATTTTGGTGACCAAATCCGTGTTCTGGGTCCCAAAATCTGGTGTTCATACAGAGTATAAATATCTACTTTTAATGTACAGCAGGTAAAAACTGCATTTTGGGGTTTTGTTGAAAAAGCCGTGTTTTAGACCGAAAAAACTGTTGTGCATCCATCATTTAAATAACTATTTCCAATTTATAACAGTCCAATACTGCATTTATGAATTCTGGTGACCAAATCCGTGTTATGGGTCGCCAAATCTGGTGTCCATACATAGTATAAATATCTATTGTTAATGTGCAGCAGTTAAAAACTGCATTTTGGGGTTTTATTGAAAAAAGCCCTGTTTTAGGCTACATGCACATGACCGTTGCCTGCCTCCGCGTCCGCTCCTCCTTGAAATTTTGCGTCCGTCAAAAAAAACGGATGACGGACCGTTTTTTTTGACGGATCCGATTTTTATGGCAGATCCATTGTAAAAATGCCTATCCTTGTCCGCAAACGTGAAAAAAATAGGACATGCACTATTTTTTTGACGGAATGAAAACACAGATCACGGATGCGGAACAAAAACGGTTGACCATCCGCATTTTTTGACGGACCCATTGAAATGAATGGGGAAGCATCCTATCCGTGAAAAAAAACGGAACGGACGCGGAAACAAACAACGGTCGTGTGCATGGGGCCTTAGGCTGAAAAAAACTGTTGTGCATCTGTCGTTTAAATAATTATTTCCAATATATAACAGTCTCCTACTGCATTTGTGAATTCTGGTGACCAAATCCGTGTTCTGGGTCGCCAAATCTGGTGTCCATACATAGTATAAATATCTACTTTTAATGTACAGCAGAAAAAAACTGCATTTTGGGGTTTTATTTAAAAAAAAGCTGTGTTTTAGGCCGAAAAAACTGTTGTGCATCCATCGTTTAAATAATTATTTCCAATATAAAGCAGTTCAAAACTGCATTTGTGAATTGTGGTGACCAAATCCGTGTTCTGGGTCGCCAAATCTAGTGTCCATACATAGTATAAATATCTACTTTTAATGTACAGCAGTTAAAAACTGCATTTTGGGGTTTTATTGAAAAAAGCTGTGTTTTAGACTGAAAAAGAAGTTGTGCATCCGACGTATAAATAATTCATTTCAATTTACAGCAGTGAAATACTAATTTTCTGTAGTTTATTACACAAATACTTGTTCTTGTTCCACAAACCACTTGTGCATACAGCGTATCAAAAAAAATATTTTACATTTCTGCATAGAAATTGAGAATCAGTGTATTTTGGGCACAAAAAACATTATTCTGGGTCCACAGAGCAGTTTTATGACACGGGCACTGCCTTAGCGAACGTAATTGTCGACTAGTGGCAGGTAAATTGACACCGGAGAGAGACCAATCTTTTAGCTTGGTGGGTGAACACAAATAATGAGGAGAACATCAAATAAGGGACGTGGGCATGGTCGTGTTGGTGGAGCTCCTGTTGTTGGAAGAGGACGTGGCCGTTCAGCGCCAACTAACACTCCAAGTCAAACACCTTCCTCTGGTGAGAGTAGGCGACAGGATCTGCAGTGTTATTTGATAGAACCAAATGTCGCTCTACAGATGGTAAAGCCAGAACTAGAGATGGCCCGAACTACTCGCCGGCAAAATATGAGATGTTCATTCCGCCCCCTATACATCATCATTTAGCAAACTTTGACCCTGTACCTCACAGTCAGCAGACACATTCCAGCCAATCAGCAGCATACCCTCCCTCCCAGACCCTCCTATCTCCTGGGCAGCATCCATTTTAGATTCATTCGGAAGCTGCAGTCTTAGTGAGAGGAGGGGCAGTGTAGCTGCTGCTGATTTAATTGGGAAATCGATAGCTAGGCTAGTGGATTCACTGTCCACTCCAGTCCTGAAAGACTGATCTGATCTCTGCTGTAAGGACTACTGTGCCAGTGTGTGTCAGGCCAACTTCCACAGACTGTAGTGTGCCCACTGCCAGTGCCCACCACTCATACCGGATGGCACAGTAGCTTGCCGATAAATAAGGCATTTAATTTTTACACTTTAGTCTAATTTCAGTTGCTTGCCTGCTGCCAGTGTGTGTCAGGCCGACTTCCACAGACTGTAGTGTGCCCACTGCCAGTGCCCACCGCTCATATCGGGTGGCACAGTAGCTTACCGATAAATAAGGCATTTAATTTTTACACTTTAGTCTAATTTCAGTTGCTTGCCTGCTGCCAGTGTGTGTCAGGCCAACTTCCACAGACTGTAGTGTGCCCACTGCCAGTGCCCACCACTCATACCGGATGGCACAGTAGCTTGCCGATAAATAAGGCATTTAATTTTTACACTTTAGTCTAATTTCAGTTGCTTGCCTGCTGCCAGTGTGTGTCAGGCCGACTTCCACAGACTGTAGTGTGCCCACTGCCAGTGCCCACCGCTCATATCGGGTGGCACAGTAGCTTACCGATAAATAAGGCATTTAATTTTACACTTTAGTCTAATTTCAGTTGCTTGCCTGTTGCCAGTGTGTGTCAGGCCGACTTCCACAGACTGTAGTGTGCCCACTGCCAGTGCCCACCACTCATACCGGGTGGCACAGTAGCTTTGCAATAAATAAGGCATTAAATTTTTACACTTTAGTCTAATTTCAGTTGCTTGCCTGCTGCCAGTGTGTGTCAGGTCGACTTCAACAGACTGTCGTGTGCCCACTGCCAGTGCCCATCAATCATACCGTGTGGCACTGGAATTTGCCTTAAAATAAGGCACTTTATCTGTACACTTTAATCTAATTTCAGTTGCCTGACTGCCAGTATGTGTGTGTCAGGCCCACAGACTGTAGTGTGCCCTCTACTAGTGCCCAACACTCATACCGGGTGGCACAGTACCTAGCACGCATAGTACCACTTATCTAAAAAAATAATGACAAGCAGAGGCAGGCCGTTGTCATGGTGCTGTGATTTCCACTGGCCCTGGATTAATGCCCAGTGTTCAGAGGCCACGTACCCTGAACCCGAAAAATTTTGAGGACATAGTTGACTGGCTTAGACAGGACATCCAATCTTAAACAGCTTCCGCTCAGAACTTTGACGCACCATTCTCCTCCAGCTCAGCTTCGGTCACCTGCTCTCAAGTGACCACGCTCCTGCCCGCCGCCACCACTACCACCACAGCCGCTTCACTTGATCCGTCAGAGGAGTTATTTACACATCAGTTGGATGCAATTAGTGATGCGCAACCATTATTGCCAGATGATGTAGATTACAGGGATATGTCTCGGTCAGGCAGGATTACACACATGGAGGTACAGTGTGATGATGATAATGATGTTGTGCCCGCTGCTGCTTCCTTTGCTGAGGTGTCAGATACAAGTGAAGCGTTTGATGATGATGATGTGTCCACGGATGCCACGTGGGGGCCTGCTCGAAGAGAATAAGAGGGGGAAAGTTCAGAAGATGTCAATGTCACAGAGTCACCCCCTTGCCCGGCATCTGACAGCTGGCTTGACGGAACTCTTAGCCCGCCAGCTTTTACCATACCAGCTGGTGGAGTCTGAGGCCTTCAAAAAATTTGTCGCTATTGGGACACCACAGTGGAAGGTACCCGGTCGAAATTTTTTTTCAAAAAAGGCAATCCCAAAACTCTACTATGTTATTGAAAAGGAAGTCATGTCATATCTGGCATACAGTGTTGGGGCAAGGGTCCATCTGACCACTGATACCTGGTCTGCAAAGCACGGTCAGGGCAGGTATATCACGTACACTGCGCATTGGGTCAACCTGCTGACGGCTGACAAGCATGGAATGCGTGGCTCCGCAGCGGAGTTGGTGACACCACCACGACTTGCAGGCAGGCCTACTGCCACCTCCTCTACTCCTACTGCATCCTGTTCGATATCCTCCTCGGCTGAGTCCTCTTCAGCTGTGGCGTCTGGCTGCACATCAACTGAATCCCCCCAGCTCCCCAGGGGCTATTCCACATCCCGGATACGACAGTGTCACGCAGTATTGGGGTTGACTTGCCTGAAAGCAGAAAGCCACACAGGACCAGCACTCCTGTCCGCCCTGTCCGCCCTGAATGCACAGGTGGATTGGTTGCTGACCACGCACCAACTGGAGATCGTCAAAGTTGTGTGTGACAATGGAACAAATTTGTTATCGGCATTGAATTTGGGCAAGTTGTCACATGTGCCGTGCATGGCACATGTGTTGAATCTCATCATACAACGCTTTGTGTCTAAGTACCCAGGCTTACAGGATGTCCTCAAGCAGGCCAGGAAGGTGTGTGGCCATTTTAGGCGTTCCTACACGGCCATGGCGCACTTTTTCGATATTCAGCGGCGAAACAACATGCCAGTGAGGCACTTGATTTGAGACAGCCCGACACGTTGGAAATCAACACTCCTAATATTCGACCGCCTGCTCCAACAAGAAAAAGCCGTCAACGAGTATTTGTTATGACCGGGGTACTAGGACAGCCTCTGTGGAGCTGGGGATTTTTTTGCCACATTACTGGACGCTCATGCGCAATGCCTGTAGACTCATGGATCCTTTTGAGGAGGTGACAAACCTAGTCAGTCACATCAAAGGCACCATCAGCGACCTCCTCCCATCTGTTTTCTTCCTGGAGCATGCCCTGCGAAGAATGCTGGATCAGGCTGTAGATGAGCGTGAAGAAGAAGAGGAAGAGTTGTGGTCACCATCACCACCAGAAACAGCCTTGTCATCATCGCTTGCCGGACCTGCGGCAACGCTGGAAGAGGAGAATGAGGAAGAGAAGTCAGAGGAGGAATGTCGCTTTGAGGAGGAGGAAGACCAACCACAGCAGGCACCCCAGGGTGCTCGTTGTTGTCAACTATCTGGAACCCTTGGTGTTGTACGTGGCTAGGGGAAGAACAGACCGTCAATGACATCAGTGAGGACGAGGAACGGGAAATGAGTAGCTCTGCATCCAACCTTGTGAAAATGGGGTCTTTCATGCTGTTATGTCTGTGGAGGGACCCTCGTATAAAAAGGATAAGGAGAACTACCTGTACTGGGTGGCCACGCTACTAGACCCCCGGTATAAGCACAAAGTGGCAGAAATGTTACCAAATTACCGAAAGTCGGAAAGGATGCAGCAGTTCAAAACCAAACTAAAAAATATGCTTTACACAGCTTATAAGTGGGATGTCACTGCACAACGGGAATCTAAATGGGGAAGAGGTGAATGTAATCCTCCTCCTACCACGGTGGCAAGGACTGGACGATTTACAGATGTGTTGTTGATGGAGGACATGCAGAGCTTTTTCAGTCCTACACATAGCCACAGCCCTTCGGGATCCAGCCTTAGAGAACGACTCGACCCACAGGTAGCAGACTACCTCGCCTTAACAGCAGATATTGACACTCTGAGGAGCGATGAACCCCTTCACTACTGGGTGTGCAGGCTTGACCTGTGGCCTGAGCTATCCCAGTTCGCGATAGAACTTCTGGCCTGCCCTGCTTTAAGTGTCCTGTCAGAAAGGACCTTCAGTGCAGCAGGAGGCATTGTCACTGACAAGAGAAGTCACCTCGGTCAAAAAAGTGTTGATTACTTCACCTTCATAAAGATGAATAAGGCATGGATCCCGAAGGGACTGACAGTGTGGTATACGTTTGACTAACAAAAGGCCTGATGATATGCCTTGGCGTCAAAATGGTCCCCACGCTGATGTATTTAATTTCTGCATACCGGATGACTTTCGTGAATAGTGATGTCGCGAACATAAAATTTTCCGTTAGCGAACGTGAACTTCCGCAAATGTTCGCGAACGGGCGAACAGGGCGAACCGCCATAGACTTCAATTGTCAGGCGAATTTTAAAACCCACAGGGACTCTTTCTGGCCACAATAGTGATGGGAAAGTTGTTTCAAGGGGTCTAACACCTGGACTGTGGCATGCCGGAGGGGGATCTATGGCAAAACTCCCATGGAAAATTACGTAGTGGACGCAGAGTCGGGTTTTAATCCATACAGGGCATAAATCAACTAACATTCTTAAATTGTTTGGAATAACATGCTTTAAAACATCCAGTGTGTGTACACGATCAGGTATGATGTTGTATCGATCAGGGAGTGTAAGGGTTACGCCCACTTTACAGACATTGACAGACCAAACTCCCCTTTTAATGCGCCGCAAACAACCGCAAACAGTTCATTTGCACAACCGCAAACTCCTCATTTGCACAAGGTTGGATACCAAGCTAGTCACGTCCCGGTGATGTCATTGAAGGTTTCTTCCTCCACCCAGCCACGTACAACACCAAGGGTCCCCGAAAGGTGAATTGAATAGATTTTTCGAACGGGGAGATGGTTAAAAAAACGCTGGCTCCCTCCACTCTGTTTTAATCCACGGTGACTGCGTCTGCGCCGTGCAATTTACTGTCACAACCGATATGAGTGGTATTTTCTGTAGTACTATTCTCATCAGTTTAATCCCTCTAACGTCCCCAATCTGGGGGCCATTTATTGAATAGATTTTTCGAATGGGGAGATGGTTAAAAAAACGCTGGCTCCCTCCACTCTGTTTTAATCCACAGTCACTGCGTCTGCGCCGTGCAATTTACTGTCACATCCGATATGAGTGGTATTTTCTGTAGTACTATTCTCATCAGTTTAATCCCTGTTACATCCCATATCAGGGATTGCCTTTTGTGAAAAAAAAATTTGGCCGGGTACCTTCAACTGCCTTCACAGTGATAGACCAAACTCTCATACACCAAACTTAATTGATTTCAGGAACCGGGAGATGGAAAAAGCAGCTTGGTCGGTCCTCATACTCCCAAATTGGGGCACTGCGCGTGCACAGAGCAATGTGCTGTGACACCCTATATGAGTGGTTTCTTAACTAGTACTATTCCTATCAGTTTAATCCCTGTTACGTACCCTATCCGGTCGAATTGATTAACCATTGTCGAATTAGCGAACCATTACGACATCATGAAATAATTTAGTTCTGAGCTCTGTACTTGCTTTGTATTGGAATTGATGGGGATTTTTTTAATTGCCTGCATCATTTCTAATAAACTATTAAGAGACTTTATTATGATTTTTTATTTTATGTATTAAAAACCCATACGACATATTAAAAAAAACGGTAAATTAATGTTTTTTCTATGAAATATTATCCAGCCGTCCGATCGCTTTTGGTATGACCATAATGAAGCAACGGCCTTATCATCTGGGGTGTGGCAACATTGCCAACACACTCATAGAGGTGATGATTGCTTCATTGTGATACGCAAGCCCCTTCACCACAACAAGGTAACGATCACGAAGGGGAATTAACACTTGTATGTGCCTTTTTTTTTTGGTTTGTTTTTGCAGCCACAGTGCTGCACAATAGGATAGAAAAATTAGGCATGTACACATGCCTGAAGCCTGAAAAATAATGGCATTGTTGCAGCCGCTATTGTAGCAGCGGCCGGAAAAATTGATGTTTTCCAGGCAGAAAAGTGACTAAAACATTGCGGCTTGAACCCTAGTTGGTGGTGGAGAATTCACGAAAGGTATCCGGTATGCAGACATTAAATACAGCAGCGTGGGGACCATTTTGAGGTCAAGGCATGTAATCAGGCCTTTTGTTAGTCAAACGTATCCCCCACTGTCAGTCCCTTCGGGATCCATGCCTCAATTATCTTTATGAAGGTGAGGTAATCAACACTTTTTTGACCGAGGCGACTTCTCTTGTCAGTGACAATACCTCCTGCTGCACTGAAGGTCCTTTCTGACAGGACACTTGAAGCAGGGCAGGCCAGAAGTTCTATCGCAAACTGGGATAGCTCAGGCCACAGGTCAAGCCTGCACACCCAGTAGTGAAGGGGTTCATTGCTCCTCAGAGTGTCGATATCTGCTGTTAAGGCGAGGTAGTCTGCTACCTGTCGGTCGAGTCGTTCTCTAAGGCTGGATCCCGGCTGTGGCGATGAGTAGGACTGAAAAAGCTCCGCATGTCCTCCATCAACAACACATCTGCAAATCGTCCAGTCCTTGCCACCGTGGTAGGAGGAGGATTACACTCACCTCTTCCCCTGTTAGATTCCCGTTGTGCAGTGACATCCCCCTTATAAGCTGTGTAAAGCATATTTTTTAGTTTGGTTTTGAACTGCTGCATCCTTTCCGACTTTCGGCAATTTGGTAACATTTCTGCCACTTTCTGCTTATACCGGGGGTCTAGTAGCGTGGCCACCCAGTACAGGTCATTCTCCTTCATCCTTTTTATACGTGGGTCCCTCAACAGACATCACAGTATGAAAGACCCCATTTTCACAATGTTGGATGCAGAGCTACTCATTTCCCGTTCCTCGTCCTCACTGATGTCATTGACGGTCTGTTCTTCCCCCTAGCCACGTACAACACCATGAGTCCCAGATAGGTGACAACAACGAGCACCCTGGGGTGCCTGCTGTGGTTGGTCTTCCTCCTCCTCAAAGCCGCCACATTCCTCCTCTGACTCCTCTTCCTCATACTCCTCTTCCAGCGTTGCCGCATGTCCGGCAAGCGATGATGACAAGGCTGTTTCTGGTGGTGATGGTGACCACAACTCTTCCTCTTCCTCTTCACGCTCATCTACAGCCTGATCCAGCACTCTTTGCAGGGCACGCTCCAGGAAGAAAACAAATGGGATGAGGTCGCTGATGGTGCCTTCGGTGCGACTGACTAGGTTTGTCACCTCCTCAAAAGGACGCATGAGCCTACAGGCATTGCGCATGAGTGTCCAGTAATGTGGCAAAAAAATTCCCAGCTCCGCAGAGGCTGTCCTAGCTCCCCGGTCATACAAATACTCGTTGATGGCTTTTTCTTGTTGGAGCTGGCGGTCGAACATTAGGAGTGTTGAATTCCAACGTGTCGGGCTCTCGCATATCAAGCGCCTCACTGGCATGTTGTTTCGCCGCTGAATATCGGAAAAGTGCGCCATGGCCGTGTAGGAACGCCTGAAATGGCCACACACCTTCCTGGCCTGCTTGAGGACGTACTGTAAGCCTGGGTACTTAGACACAAAACGTTGTACGATGAGATTCAACACATGTGCCATGCACGGCACATGTGACAACTTGCCCAAATTCAATGCCGACAACAAATTTGTTCCATTGTCACACACCACTTTGCCGATCTCCAGTTGGTGCGGGGTCATCCACTGATCCACCTGTGCGTTCAGGGCGGACAGGAGTGCTGGTCCTGTGTGGCTCTCTGCTTTCAGGCAAGTCAACCCCAAGACAGCGTGACACTGTCGTATCCGGGATGTGGAATAACCCCTGGGGAGCTGGGGGGATTCGGTTGATGTGCAGCCAGACGAGGAGGATATCGAAGAGGATGGAGTAGGAGTAGAGGAGGTGGCAGTAGATCTTCCTGCAAGTCGTGGTGGTGTCACCAACTCCGCTGCGGAGCCACGCATTCCATACTTGTCAGCCATCAGCAGGTTGACCCAATGCGCAGTGTACGTGATATACCTGCCCTGACCATGCTTTGCAGACTAGGTATCAGTGGTCAGATGGACCCTTGCCCCAACACTGTATGCCAGAGATGGCATGACTTCCTTTTCAATGACATGGTAGAGGTTTAGGATTGCCTTTTTTGAAAAAAAATTTTGTCCGGGTACCTTCCACTGTGGTGTCCCAATAGCGACAAATTTTTTGAAGGCCTCAGACTCCACCAGCTGGTATGGTAAAAGCTGGCGGGCTAAGAGTTCCGTCAAGCCAGCTGTCAGTCGCCGGGCAAGGGGGTGACTCTGTGACATTGGCTTCTTATGCTCAAACATGTCCTTGACAGACACCTGACTGTGGGCAGATGAGCAGGACCTGCTGAAGGTGAGAGGAGGAGTGGCGGCTGGTTGAGAGGGGGCAGGGAGGACAGCAGTGGTTGACGTGGCTGAAGATGCTGGACCAGGAGGAGCATGGTGGCTTTGAGTTTGTGTGCTGCTTGTACTCATGAGTTGATCCCATAGGTGTTTTTGATGTGAGATCATGTGCCTTCGCAAAGCAGTTGTACCAAGGTGGGTGTTGGACTTCCCACGACTCAGTTTCTTTTGGCACAGGTTGCAAATGGCATTGCTGTTATCAGAGGCAGACACACAAAAAAAATGCCACACTGCTGAGCTTTGCAATGACGGCATTCTGGTGGTGGCAACAGCATACATTGACTGGCGTGCTGTCTGGCTGACCCCAGGTGCCGATACATGCTGTCTGACTGTGCCACTAACTCCTTGCGACGACCTCCCCCTGCTTCCAACTCGTCTCCTCATTCTCTCTGTCTCCCCTTCTGAACTTTCCCCCTCTTCTTCTCTTCGAGCAGGCACCCACGTGGCATCTGTGGACACATCGTCATCATCAACCGCTTCACTTGTATCTGACACCTCAGCAAAGGAAGCAGCAGCGGGTACAATATCATCATCATCATCATCATCACACTGTCTGTCCATGTGTGTAATCCTGCCTGACTGAGACATATCCCTGTAATCTACATCATTACAATAATGGTAATATGGCAATAATGGTTGCACATCACTAATTGCATCCAACTGATGAGTAAATAACTCATCTGACGGATCAAGTGAAGCGGCTGTGGTGGCTGTGGTGGTAGTGGTGGTGGTGGTGGCGGGCGGGTGCGTGGTAACTTGAGAGCAGGTGACCGAAGCTGAGCTGGAGGAGGATGGTGCGTCAAGGTTCTTAGCAGAAGCTGTTGAAGATTGGGTGTCCTGTCTAAGCCAGTCAACTATGTCCTCAGAATTTTTCGGGTTCAGGGTACGTGGCCTCTGAACACTAGGCATTATTCCAGGGACAGTGGAAATCACAGCACCACGACCACGACGGCCCCTGCGGGGTGGCCTGCCTCTGCCTGTCATTTGTTTTTAGATAAGTGGTACTACGCGTGCTAGGTACTGTGCCACCCGGTATCAGTGGTGGGCACTGGCAGTGGGCACTCTACAGTCAGTGGAAGTGGGCCTGACACACACAGGCAGCAGGCAAGCAACTGAAATTAGACTAAAGTGTAAAATTAAATGCTTTATTTATCGGCAAGCTACTGTGCCACCCAGTATCAGTGGTTGGCACTGGCAGTGGACACACTACAGTCTGTGGAAGTGGGCCTGACACACACTGGCAGCAGGCAAGCAACTGAATTTAGACTACTGTCTAAAAATTAAATGCCTTATTTATCGGCAAGCTACTGTGCCACCCGGTATCAGTGGTTTGCACTGGCAGTGGGCACACTACAGTCTGTGGAAGTGGGCCTGACACACACTGGCAGCAGGCAAGCAACTGAATTTAGACTACTGTCTAAAAATTAAATGCCTTATTTATCGGCAAGCTACTGTGCCACCCGGTATGAGTGGTTGGCACTGGCAGTGGGCACACTACAGTCTGTGGAAGTGGGCCTGACACACACTGGCAGCAGGCAAGCAACTGAAATTAGACTGTGTAAAAATTAAATGCCTTATTTATCGGCAAGCTACTGTGCCACCCGGTATGAGTGGTTGGCACTGGCAGTGGGCACACTACAGTCTGTGGAAGTGGGCCTGACACACACTGGCAGCAGGCAAGCAACTGAAATTAGACTGTGTAAAAATTAAATGCCTTATTTATCGGCGAAGCTACTGTGCCACCCGGTATGAGTGGTTGGCACTGGCAGTGGGCACACTACAGTCAGTGGAAGTGGGCCTGACACACACTGGCAGCAGGCAAGCAACTGAATTTAGACTACTGTCAAAAATTAAATGCCTTATTTATCGGCAAGCTACTGTGCCACCCGGTATCAATGGTTGGCACTGGCAGTGGGCACACTACAGTCAGTGGAAGTGGGCCTGACACACACTGGCAGCAGGCAAGCAACTGAATTTAGACTACTGTCTAAAAATTAAATGCCTTATTTATCGGCAAGCTACTGTGCCACCCGGTATGAGTGGTTGGCAGTGGCAGTGGGCACACTACAGTCAGTGGAAGTCGGCCTGACACACACTAGCAGCAGGCAAGCAACTGAAATTACACTAAAGTGTAAAAATTAAATGCCTTATTTTAAGGCAAATTCCAGTGCCACACGGTATGATTGATGGGCACTGGCAGTGGGCACTCGACAGTCTGTTGAAGTCGACCTGACACACACTGGCAGCAGGCAAGCAACTGAAATTACACTAAAGTGTAAAAATTAAATGCATTTTTTGATGCAAAGTCCTGTGCCACACGGGATGACAGGGGTGGGCACTGGCAGTGGGCACACTACAGTCAGTGGAAGTTGGCCTGACACACACTGGCAGCAGGCAAGCAACTGAAATTACACTAAAGTGTAAAAATTAAATGCCTTATTTTAAGGCAAATTCCAGTGCCACACGGTATGATTAATGGGCACTGGCAGTGGGCACTCGACAGTCTGTTGAAGTCGACCTGACACACACTGGCAGCAGGCAAGCAACTGAAATTACACTAAAGTGTAAAAATTAAATGCATTTTTTGATGCAAAGTCCTGTGCCACACGGGATGACAGGGGTGGGCACTGGCAGTGGGCACACTACAGTCAGTGGAAGTCGGCCTGACACACACTGGCAGCAGGCAAGCAACTGAAATTACACTAAAGTGTAAAAATGAAATGCCTTTTTTGATGCAAAGTCCTGTGCCACACGGGATGACAGGGGTGGGCACTGGCAGTGGGCACACTACAGTCTGTGGAAGTCGGCCTGACACACACTGGCAGCAGGCAAGCAACTGAAATTACACTAAAGTGTAAAAATTAAATGCCTTTTTTTGATGCAAAGCCCTGTGCCACATGGGATGACAGGGGTGGGCACTGGCAGTGGGCACACTACAGTCAGTGGAAGTCGGCCTGACACACACTGGCAGCAGGCAAGCAACTGAAATTACACTAAAGTGTAAAAATTAAATGCCTTTTGTTATGCAAAGTCCTGTGCCAGCCGGTATGAGTGGTGGGCACTGGCAGTGGGCACACTACAGTCAGTGGAAGTCAGCCTTACACACACTGGCAGGCAACTAACCTTAGATTAAAGTGTAAAAATTAAATGCCTTTTTTTGATGCAAATTCCTGTGCCACATGGGATGACAGGGGTGGGCACTGGCAGTGGGCACACTACAGTCTGTGGGCCTGCAGCTCCTCACACACAGGCAGGCCAGGCAACTGCAATATGTATATAAAGGAAAAAAAAAAGCAGACTAATGTTGCAGCCCTAAAAAGGGCTTTTTGGGGTGCTGTCAGGACGCTGTCCTTACAGCAGAGATCAGATGAGTCTTTCAGGACTGGAGTGGACACTGAATTCACTAGCCTAGATATCGATTTCCCTATTAAATCAGCAGCAACTACACTCTCCCTCCTCTCACTAAGACTGCAAATTCCGAATAAATCTAAAATCCATGCTGTTCAGGAGATGGGAGAGTCTGGGAGGGAGGGTATGCTGCTAATTGGCTGGAATGTGTCTGCTGACTGTGAGGTACAGGGTCAAAGTTTGCTCAATGATGATGTATAGGGGGCGGACCGAACATCGCATGTGTTTGCTCGCTGTGGCGAACGCGAACAAGCTATGTTCGCCGGCGGATAGTTCGGACTATCTCTACTCGTGAATTATCCGCCACCAACTAGGGTTTAAGCCGCAATGTTTTAGTCACTTTTCTGTCTGGAAAACATCAATTTTTCCGGCCGCTGCTACAACAGCGGTCGCAACAATGCCATTATTTTTCAGGCATGTGTACATGCCTAATTTTTCTGTCCTATGGTGCAGCACTGTGGATGCAAAAGCAAAACAAAACAAAAAAAGCACATACAAGCAAAAACAAAACAAAAGGCACATACAAGTGTCAATTCCCCTTCGTGATCATTACCTTGTTGTGGTATAGGGGCTTGCGTATCACAATGAAGCAATCATCACCTCTATGAGTATGTTGGCAATGTTGCCACACCCCAGATGATAAGGCCGTTGCTTCATTATGGTCAGACCAAAAGTCATCGGCTGGATAATATTTAATAGAAAAAACATGAATTTACCTTTTTTTTTTTTTTAGGTTGTATGGGTTTTTAATACATAAAATAAAAAATCATAATAAAGTCTCTTAATAGTTTATTAGAAATAATGCAGACAATTAACAAATTCCCATTAATTCCAATACAAAGCAAGTACAGAGCTCAGAACTAAATTATTTCATGATGTCGTAATGGTTTGTTAATTCGACAATGGTTAATCAATTCGACACACGTCCACGGATAGGGTACGTAACAGGGATTTAACTGATAGGAATAGTACTAGTTAAGACACCACTCATATAGGGTGTCACAGCACATTGCTCTGTGCACGCGCAGTGCCCAAATTTGGGAGTAAGAGGACAAACTAAGGTGCTTTTTCCATCTCCCGGTTCCTAAAATCAATTCAGTTTAATGTATGAGAGTTTGGTCTGTCACTGTAAAGGCAGTCAAAGGTACCCGGCCTAAATTTTTTTTCACAAAAAGCAATCCCTGATATGGGACGTAACAGGGATTAAACTGATAGGAATAGTACTACAAAAAATACCACTCATATCGGGTGTGACAGTAAATTGCATGGCGCGGACGCAGTGACTGTGGATTAAAACAAAGGGGAAGGAGCCAGCGTTTTTTTAAACAACTCCCCGTTCGAAAAATCAATTCAATAAATGGACCCCAGATTGGGGACGTAACAGGGATTAACCACCTCAGCCCCCCTAGCTTAAACACCCTTAATGACCAGACCACATTTTAAAATTCTGCACTACACTATTTTCACCGTTTATTGCTCCGTCATGCAACTTACCACCCAAATTAATTTGACCTCCTTTTCTTCTCACTAATAGAGCTTTCATTTGGTGGTATTTCATTGTTGCTGCCATTTTTACTTTTTTTGCTATTAATAAAAATGTTACAACATTTTTGTAAAAAAATGACATTTTTCTCTTTCTGAACATAGAATTTAAAAAGCCTCCTTGCAGCGCTGCGATTTGAAGTGGAGAAAGACGTATTCCTGGAGTTCGAAAGGACCCATAGACCCCCGGGCGAATAAAGTTCTGATGCTATCTATGGCAGAGTACACCGCTTGATATCGTTAGCTAAGTGGTCTCTTCTAAATCAATGCCCGGGAAAGGTCGTCGATTTAAAGCAAAGCGGTCATGTTGAATCGTCTCCGGAAAAAATCGTCGATTCGAGTCGATTTATTGTAAAGAAACTGATTACTGGTACCGATACTGTTTAATCCACGGAGGTAAGATTTGTGGTGTGACGCCACCACTTATTCAGAGAATATCCGAAAAATACACCAACGGGGAATTGGCTCAATTAGGTACGGACATACCTCACATCCCTTAGTGTTGTAACTACCTGGAGTGGATCTTACACGATTAAGGATATATACCTATAATCACTAAGGTTGCTTTATAAATCTATATTCAAATGTGTATACATTAATGACATATTGTAAATTGGAATTTTAGTATAATCGAGATATTGGATTTTTTATGACTTTATTTGTTTCTTTTTATTTTTACCCACACTTTTTGTAATATTATTATGTGTTTTAATAAATGATATATATACTTGAAACAGCGTTTAATGTCTGCATAATTCCAGATAAGTTGAGTGCCATACCCTGACATTATTATTTTATTCCTATTTTTTGTGGTGTTTGGAAGCTCACACCATTTGGGTATTGAGCACCATAGTCCAATCACAGATTGGTGGAGCCGTCTCTAAACTATTTTAGTCCATTTACCTTTAATTTTTCACTTTCTGTTGAAATTTATTTTTAAAAAAACTACATTTCTATATAAATTTTTCTATAAATTTATTGTTCTACATGTCTTTGATAAAAAAAAAATCCAATAAGTGTATATTTATTGGTTTACAAACTATGGTGCAAAAAAGTGAATTTCCGCATTTTGAAGCTGCTCTGACTTTCTGAGCACCTGTCATGTTTCTTCAGGTGCAAGAATGCCAGGATAGTATAAATGTGTTTTGGGGTGTATTTTTACATATACCCATGTTGGGTGAGAGAAATATCTCTGTAACTTGACACCTTTGTATAAAAAAATTTAAAAAGTTGTCGTTTACAGTGATATTTCTCACACAAAGTATGGGTATATATAAAAATACACCCCAAAATTCATTTCCCTACTTCTCCTGAGTACGGCGATACCACATGAGTGACACTTTTTTGCAGCCAAAATGCACAAAGGGGCTCAAATTCCCATGAGTACCTTTAGGATTTCACAGGGCATTTTTACGCATTTGGATTCTCACGCTTTAGGACCCCTAAAATGCCAGGACAGTATGAATACCCCACATGTGACCCCATTTTGGAAAGAAGACACCCCAAGGTATTCCGTGAGAGGCATGGCGAGTTCACAGAAAAAAGGTTTTTTTGGCACAAGTTAGCGGAAATTGATTTTTTTTTTATTTTTTATTTACAAAGTCTCATATTTCCACTAACTTGTGACAAAAAATAAAATTTTACATGAACTCACCATACCCCTCACGGAATACCTTGGGGTGTCTTCTTTCTAAAATGGGGTCACTTGTGAGGTGTTTGTACTGCCATGGCATTTGAGGGTCTCTGCAATCATTACACGTATGGCCAGCATTAGGAGTCTCTGCTATTCTCATTATATTGAGCATACGGGTAATGAGATTTTTTTTTTACGTTCAGCCTCTGGGCTGAAGAAAAAAAAATGAACGGCACAGATTTTTTCATTCGCATCGATCATCGTGGATGAAAAAATCTCTGCCAAAATCAGTGACTGCGGTGCGGTGGGCTGGGCGCTAGCTACCTAACAAGTAGGTAACTAACTGGCGGTGATAAGGAACCCTTAAGCCCCATTCACACGTCCGCAATTCTGTTTGGGGAAAGGAATTGCGGACCCATTCATTTCTATGGGGACAGACTTTGTCCCGCTCGGATCCGGAATTGCGAATCCGCACTTCCGGGTCTGCACTTCCGTTCCGCAAAAATATAGAACATGTCCTATTCTTGTCCGCAATTGTGGACAAGAAAAGGCATTTTCTACATAGTCTATATGGGGTGATCAGGGGTTAACAAGGGGCTAATAAGTGACAGGGGGTGTAGTATGGTGCTTGGTGATAATTTACATAGCTACCTGGTCCTTTGGTGATCGATCCCAGCAAATGGGACCGCCAGAGGACCAGGTAGCAGGTATATCAGATGCTGTTAACAAAACAGCGTCTGATATGTGTTAAGGCTGATTTATTGGCCTGTATTTGTGGGAGGGGCGATGCTGACTATATCTGGCCAGGCGTCCCCTCCAACAGTGAACGTTGTCTCCAGCGTATGGTGTGGGATCTCTGCATACCGTCCTCAGGGAGTAACAAGGGTGCAGCGCTACACGGCAGTTCCAGGCCCCGACTTTCTACGGTCCAGATAAGTAGCTGCCTCATCTAGCAGCATCGTTGCTTTAAGTCCGGCCGGCGGTGTGTCGGCTGCCCGGGTAAGGGGGAGCAGCACCGCACCGGAGCGGTCTTCCAGTGAGACACGCTCTTCTCCCCACGCGGCATGACACGTAGGGTGCAGGGCACAGCGTGTGCCCGCTCGATAAAGTATTGCACAGGCCGCTGTGCTGTTAGACAGGCGGGCGGGAGGGGGGGGTGGTCGGACAAATTAAGCTTCAGCATGTTGTTTCTATGCAGGGGGCGCACAGGTGAATTCACTCAGCAAGGGGGAGTAGTAAGGTTCAGGAAGAGTGTGTGTTAAAAAAAAAAAAAAAGGAGGGTGTGTTATAAAATAAATGAAATGTCAGAGAAAAAAAAAATAAGAAAACATACATTTATTATGGGGAAGGGACATGGAGTCTAGTGTTCTAGTCAGGGTATGTCAGGCATCTTAATATGGCTTTAGTGTGAGATTACTCTATGTGGAAAGCACGTCACACAGGAGTCGCTTACAGGGGTCACGCGACCATGTATTCAGCTCTGCTCTGCAGCTGGCTGTCATGTGTTTTCCTCACGCAGAGCTACTAGTGAGGTTGGGTGCATAGCATTCACGGTGTCTGTTTTAGTCAGTCTCTCTTCCCGCACTATTCGGGCGTGCACTCGCCTCTGCCCCTCGCTCTGATCTGCTGGCTGGGTTCCACAGACACGCATAGTTGTGTCTCTGGCGCCCTCTATGTGGCTACAGCTGGAAGTGCGGGGCAGAGTGGGAGTTCAGGCTCCAGTGTTAGTTTAAAAAAAACAAAAAAACATATATATGTGTGTTTAGTTTATATGTATATGTGTATATATATATATATATATATATATATATATATGTATAGGGGCACTGTTAAGATGTTGGTCTGCACTGCGGATTCGGCGCCAGATTCCGAATAGGGTTACGCTTGATGCACGTTTTTACGCATACGTATTTGACTCGTTATTTCATCAGTTCACCGTGATACCACGTTAGTGGCATTGGTAAAGATTAAAAGGTTTCTTGCGTTTATCTCTCCAGGATCAAGTGTTTATATATGCCTTGATGTTCAGGCGATTGCTGACTTTTCCATGTGGGACCACTTTCTCAGGCATTGGTATGGTATTTCTCTTTTATTCCTGCCCCTTTTTTTGGCCCCCACTGGCTAGCTGATGGGTGGACGAGTGAGGTTGGTTGATCCCGGGTTCCAGAGATTTCAGCGTTGGTTGAACTTTATCCTATAATGGGAACTGTGCATGCAGGGGTCAGGAATAGGCTGGTTACATGATGTATGTCAATGTCGCGGTCATGGATATTTGATTAACGACTTGGTCCTACTGATATCTTTTGTTAGGCGTCAGGTGCTTCGCTCGTTACTACACCAAATTCATTATACACATTCATGTACCCGAATCCAAAATATAGCAGCCGGTGCCCTGTCCTGAGCTAATTCTCTTTCACAAGTTTCCCGAAGCGGACGTCTACGGTGCCACAATGCCTCGGTACGCTTCACTACTTCCGATCCCATTACCCTGGCTGCAGCTCACTCGTTGGTAGCGAAATCGCAATTGGAGGTTGTAATAAAGCTCTTTGATCGAGTTTGTTGTCCTTTTTGGCCCCCCTTCAGGCGTCCCTTCAGCGTTGCGGTTCCGGCATAATTCTAACCGCTTTTAGGTATCCAGTAGGTAGGGGTCATTCCTTCATGTTTAAGCCCCGACCACAAGTGTTAAGGCCGATTTATTAGCCTGTATTTGTGGGAGGGGCGATGCTGACTATATCTGGCCGGGCGTCCCCGCCCACAGTGAACGTTGTCTCCAGCGTACCCACCCTACCCACCCTTACTTTCACTATCTCACATCAGGGGATGCCCCCCTTCAGGCATCTCTTCAGCGTCGCGGTTCCGGCATAATTCTAACCGCTTTTAGGTATCCAGTAGGTAGGGGTCATTCCTTCAGGTTTAAGCCCCGACCACAAACATGTATGATGTGATTTATTTCGCATTTACTGCCTGCCAGGCTGCAGTATAACTTGCGATCTTTGAGCTGCTGTGAACGCGCGCACGTTCACAGCAAAACTCGCCTCTTGCGAGATGACGCGCCGACGCGTCAAGGAGGAACATACCTGCCGCCGCCTGGACGCATCCCTGCGTTAGGCGGTCGGCAGGTGGTTAAACTGATAAGAATAGTACTAGTTAACACACCACTCATACCGTGTGGCAGAGTACATTGCACGGCACACGCGCAGTGCCCCAAATTGGAAGTAACAAGAAGGACGCACACAGATAAATCACATTTCTGCGAGGAGTTTGTCAACTTTTGACAACTGTTTGCGGTTGTCTAAAATTCATTCAATACAGATGTTGGATGAAGGACCTGCCGTGATGTCACAGGATCACATGGGTCACATGGTCCACTCAAATGCTTCTATGATTGGACCATGTGACCCTGTGACGTCACCACAGGTCCTGAAGCCAGCAATCATCAAGAGAGAAGACGTTCTGGGGCTCTGCACGTACAATGGGAGAAGGTGAGTTAACTCTATTATTTTTAACCCTCTATAGCCCGGGGAACATTGCATTCTGTAATTAGAATGCGATTATTTTCCCTTATAACTATGTTATAAAGGAAAATAATAACGATCGGGTCCCCATCCCGATCGTATCCTAGCAACCATGCGGGAAAATCGCAAAGCATCTGCACATGATTGCGGATGCTTGCGATTTTCCCACATCCCCATTCACTTCTATGGGGCCTGGGTTTTGTGAAAATCGCAGAATATAGAACATGCTGCGATTTTCACGCAACGCAAAAGTGATGCGTGAAAATCACCGCTCATGTGCACAGCACCATAGAAGTGAATGGGTCCGGATTCAGTGCGGGTGCAATGCGTTCACTTCACGCATTGCACCCCCGTGAAAACTCGCCCGTGTGAAAGGGGCCTTACACTACCTGATCGATACAACATCATACCTGATCGTATACACACACTGGATGTTTTAAAGCATGCTATTCCAAACAATTTAGGAATATTAGTTGATTTATGCCCTTTATGGATTAAAACCCAACTCTGCATCCACTACGTAATTTTCCATGGGAGTTTTGCCATGGATTCCCCTACGGCATGCCACAGTCCAGGTGTTAGTCCCCTTGAATTTGCCTGCCTATTGAAGTCTATGGCAGTTCGCCCGGTTCGCCCGTTCGCAAACATTTGCGGAAGTTCGCGTTCGCCGTTCGCGAACAGAAAATTTTATGTCTGCGACATCACTAGCCAGAACAGGGACAGGTAATAGTAGATTGGGTGGCTGACAGTGCCTCCAGTTCCTTCACAGTATCTAACACCCAGTCCTCTGCAGAAAGCTCAGAGTTAACACCTGCAGCCCATGCCCATCAGTCTTCCTTGAAAAAAATATTACGGCGATGATGGAAGAGGATGCGGCACAGGCAGATCATACAGAAGTGACTCAGAGGGTGGATTCCTGCACCAGCAGAGGCCAGGTACACATATGGACAGCCAAGGCACACTTCTGGAGGACGAGGAGGATGAGGTAGAGGAGAAGGAACTGGTTTCACTGCAGGGTAGCACCCTACACAACTCAGGGCCATCACTGGAGTTTGGCTGGGGGGATACGGAGGACACAGAAGATACACCACCTACAGAGGACAGCTTATCATTACCTCTGGGCAGCCTGGCACACATGAGCGACTACATGCTGCAGTGCCTGCACAACGACAACAGAGTTGCCCACATTTTAACATGTGCTGACTACTGGGTTGCCACCCTGCTCGATCCCGGGTACAAGGACAACGTGCCCACCTTAATTCCCGAACTGGATCTTGATAGGAAGATGCGCGACTACAAGCGCATGCTGGTAGTCTCGCTTCTGAGGGCATTCCCAACTGACACGGGTTGACAAGTGGAAGCACAAGGCGAAGGCAGAGGCGGGTGAGGAGGAGGTCGACAACGCAGCTGTGTCACGGCCATCTCCTCAGACAGCAGGGTTAATATGGCATAGCTGTGGAAAAGTTTTGTCACCGCGCCACAGCAAACTGCACCACCAGTTGATACGGAACGTGTCCTCATCCTGCAACATAAGTGGTTGAGCATCAGTGCATTCAAGGTCTCTGATGATGAAAAACAGGTGCCAACTGCTGTGGCTTTCTGCATTGTGCAGACCGACGAGGAGGGCAGGGGTCATGAATGGGTGGAAGATAATGTAAAGGATGATGAAGTCAGAGAACCAGACTGGACTGAAGGTCGTGCTAGTGAGGCGTGCAGTTCTGAGGAAGAGGCGGTGTTCACACAGAGGCAACAGCACAGCAAAAGAGGGAGCAGGGTGCAAAAGCGCAGCGGCCATTCCAGAATCAGTACTCCTGCTACTGTCCACCGCACCCAGGCACCGAGTACACCAAGGCCTGCTCCAAGGAGTTCATTGGCGTGGCATTTCTTCACACAATGTCCTGACGACAAGACACGAGTGGTTTGCATGTTGTGCCATCAGAGCCTGAAGCGAGGCATAAACGTTCTTAACCTGAGCACAACCTGCATGACCAGGCATCTACATGCAAAGCATGAACTGCAGTGGAGTAAACACCTTAAAAACAAGGAACTCTCTCATGCTCCTCCTGCTCCCTCTTCTGCTGCTGGCTTGGCCTCTCCCTCCACCTCTGGCGTCACCGTGGCACCTGGCGACCAGCAAACAGATGATGTTCCACCAACACCACCACATATGACACCATCACCAAGCATCTCCACCATGTCACACGGCAGCATTCAACTGTCCATCTCCCAAACATTGGAGAGAAGGAGGAAATACCCACCAACCCACCCTCAAGCCCTGGCCCTGAATGCCAGAATTTCAAAATGACTGGCCTTTGAAATGCTGTCATTCAGTCTGGTGGAGACGGACTGTTTCAAACAGCTGATGGCGGTGGCTGTCCCCCAGTACGTTGTTCCCAGCCACCACTACTTTTCCAGGCGAGCCGTCCCTTCCCTGCACAACCAATTGGAGGATAAAATCAAGTCTGAGCTGCGCAATGCCATCTGTGGCAAGGTCCACATAACCATAGATACATGGACCAGTAAGCACGGCCAGGGTCGCTATATCTCCCTAACTACACACTGGGTAAACCTAGTGGTGGCTGGGCCCGAGGTAGATAGTGGTTTGGTGCATGTTCTTCCACCACCGAGGATCACAGGGCTTTATTTGTTGCCTTCTGTTGCTTCCTCCTCCTCCTTCTACTATGCATCATCCTCCGCCTCCTTCTACTCCTCTTCTACCATCCCCACATCCGGTCAAACCTGACAAACTCCACATCACACAGGAGCTTTGGAGGGGCATTGAACATCAGACTGATGAGTGGTTGCTGACTGGGAGCCTCAAGCCCGGCCTGGTGGTGTGCGATAATAGGCAAAATCTTGTTGCAGTTCTGGGACTAGCCAGTTTGACGCACATCCCTTTGCCTGGTGCATGTGCTGAATCTGGTGGTGCAGAAGTTCATTCACAACTACCCCGACATGTCAAAGCTGCTGCATAAAGTGCGGGCCGTCTGTGTGGGCTTATGGCATTTAACATCCTGTCGCTGCTCGCCTGTTTGCGCTACAGAGTAACTTCGGCCTTCCCGCTCACCGCCTCATATGCGACATGCCCACCAGGTGGAACTCCACCTTGCACATGTTGGAGAGACTGTGCGAGCAGCAGCAGGCCATAGTGGAGTTTCAGCTGCAGCACACACGGGTGAGTCGCTCGGCGGAACAGCACCACTTCACCACCAATGACTGGCCTCCATGCGAGACCTGTGTGCTGTTTTGAGTACTCCACCAACATGGCCAGTGGCGATGACGCTGTTATCAGCGTTACAATACCACTTCTATGTCTCCTTGAGAAAACACTTAGGACGATGATGGAAGAGGAGGTGGCCCAGGAGGAGGAGGAGGAGGAGGGGTCATTTTTAGCACTTTCAGGCCAGTCTGTTAGAAGTGGCTCAGAGGGAGGTTTTTTGCAACAGCAGAGGCCAGGTACAAATGTGGCCAGCCAGGGCCCACTACTGGAGGACGAGGAGGATGAGGAGGATGAGGAGGAGGTGGAGGAGGATGAGAATGAAGCTGGTTCACAGCGGGGTGGCACCCAACACAGCTCAGGCTCATCACTGGTGCGTGGCTGGGTAGATACGGAGGACGATGACGATACACCTCCCACAGAGGACAGCTTGTCCTTACCTCTGGGCAGCCTGGCATACATGAGCGACTACATGCTGCAGTGCCTGCGCAACGACAGCAGAGTTGCCCACATTTTTACGTGTGCAGACTACTGGGTTGCCACCCTGCTGGATCCCCGGTACAAAGACAATGTGCCCACCTTACTTACTGCACTGGAGCGTGATAGGAAGATGCGCGAGTACAAGCGAATGCTGGAAGATGCGCTCCTGAGATCATTCCCAAATGTCACAGGGGAACAGGTGAAAGCCCAAGGCGAAGGCAGAGGAGGAGCAAGAGGTCGCCAACGCAGCTGTGTCATGGCCAGCTCCTCTGAGGGCAGGGTTAGCGTGGCAGAAATGTGGAAACGTTTTTTCTCCACGCCACAGCTAACGGCACCACCACCTGATACGGAATGTGTTAGCAGGAGGCAGCATTTCACTAACATGGTTGAACAGTACGTCTGCACACCCCTCCACATACTGACTGATTGTTTGGCCCCATTCAACTTCTGGGTCTCCAAATTGTCTACGTGGCCAGAGTTAGCATTTTATGCCTTGGAGGTGCTGGCCTGCCCGGCGGCCAGCGTTTTGTCTGAACGTGTATTTAGCATGGCAGGGGGCGTCATTACTGACAAACGCAGCCGCCTGTCCACAGCCAACGTGGACAAGCTGACGTTCATAACTATGAACCAGGCATGGATCCCACAGGACCTGTCCCTCCCATGTGCAGAATAGACATTTATAACTGCCTCCCCCTCAACCATCAGGTTATTCCTCCGGGCTAAGGCTTTAGTCAGGGACTACATAGGGACATATCATCCCACACTCCCAATATAAACCTGGCCTTTTGTATATACCCTTCCCTTAGATTCCCTATTGTTGATGATATCCTCTCTTTAGATATATTGTGATTTGGGGATTTTTTGTACATTATTTAACTGCAATTTTGCCAATTTTAAAAGGATTCAATGAAGTATTGGTTTTAAGGGTCCTTTTTTCTAAGTAATATTGTATTGAAACTACTAGGACTTAAATATAGGGCTACATCCTTTTTGTTTCTTTTGTTTACATAATAAAAAAACACCCAAAGATGACCCCATTCTAGAAACTACACCCCTCAAGGTATTCAAAACTGATTTTACAAACGTCGTTAACCCTTTAGGTGTTCCATAAGAGTTAATGGCAAATGGAGATAAAATTTAAGAATTTAGATTTTTTTGGGCAAATTTTCAATTTTAATCCATTTTACAAGTAAAAAAGCAAGGTTAACTAGTTTATAGAAACACCTCATATGTGGTCGTAAACTTCTGTATGGCCAAATGGCAGGCACAGAAAGAAGGGGACGCCATATGGTTTTTGGAAGGCAGATTTTACTGGACTGGTTTTTAGACACCACGTCCCATTTGATGCACCCCTACAGTAGAAACTCCAAAAACGTGACCACATTTTTGAAACTACTGGATAAGGTGACAGTTTTTTTGTTACTATTTTAGGGTAATTATGATTTTTGTTTGCTCTATATTACACTTTTTTGAGGCAAGGTAACAAAATATAAAAATTCTGAAATTTCATGTCCATTTGCCAATAACTCATTTTGAATACCTTGAGGGGTGTAGTTTCTTAGATGGAATCATATTTTTGGAGTTTCTACTCTAGTGAAGCATCACAGGGGCTTCAAATGGAATGTGGTATAAAAAAAAAAAAAAAACAGTCCAGCAAAATCTGCCTTCCAAAAACCATATGGCGCTCCTTTCTTTCTGCGTCCTGCCGTTTGGACATACAGCAGTTTACGACCACATTAGGGTAATAAATATAGAGTTTTGTTTGGCTGTTAACCCTTGTCTTGTTACTGGAAAAATGGATTAAAATGGACAATTTGCAAAAGAAAATAGCTGTTTTTGGACCATTTTTATTTTTTGTTATTTACATGGTTGATCTGACAGGTTAGATCATGTGCTATTTCTATAGAGAAGGTTGTTACGGACACGACAATACCAAATATGACAACTTTTTTGGGGGTTTTGTTCCAGTTTTACATAATAAAGCATTTTTGAAAATTTTTTATTTTTTAGTGTATCCACATTCTGAAAGCCATATTTTTTTTTTTTGGGAGACTGTCTTATGTAGGGGCTAATTTTTTGCGGGATGAGATGTAGGTTTTATTGGCACTGTCTTAGGGTGCATATGACATTTTGGTCGCTTTCTATTACACTTTTTGTGATGTAAGGTGACATAAATGGCTTTTGACACCGTATTTATTAAAAATTTTTTGCTGTGTTACAGATGTAGCGATACCTAATATGTATACTTTTTAGTTATGTATTTAAGTTTTACACAACAATATCATTTTTGAAACAAAGAAAAAATCATGTTTTAAAGTCTCCATAGTCTGAGAGCCATATTTTTTTTTTTTTTTGGGGCGATAGGGTATCATTTTTGGCAGGGCGAGATGACGGTTTATATTGGCACTATTTTGGGAGGCATATAACTTTTTGATCGCTTGCTATTACACTTTTTGTGATGTGAGGTGACAAAAAATGTTTTTTTTTACACAGTTTTTAATTTTATTTTTTTACGGTATTTACCTGAGAGGTTAGATCATGTGATATTTTTATAGAACATGTTTTTACGGACGCGGTGATACCTGATATGTATACTTTTTTTATTTATTTTACTTTAACACAATAACAGCATTTTAGAAAAAAAAAAATCATGTTTTAGTGTCTCCATAGTCTGAGACCCATATTTTTTTTATTTTTTAGGGAGATTGTGCTATGTAGGAGGTAATTTTTTGCAGGATGAGATTGCAGTTTGGTTGGTACTATTTTGAGAGGCATATGTCTTTTTGATCGATTGGCATTACAATTTTTGTGATGTAAGGTGACAAAAAATTGCTTTTTTTACCCCATTTTTTTATGGTGTTCACCTGAGGGGTTAGGTGATGTGTTATTTATATATATATATATATATATATATATATATATATATATATATATCGGGTTTTTAAGGATGCGGCAATACCAATCATGTGTAGTGTATTTCATTTTTTTAATTTTTATTCAGTGATAAATGTGTTTTTTTATTTTTACTTTTTTTTACTTTATTACATTTTATTTTGAACCAGACCAACTTGGTTCTTGAAGATCCAGTGGATCTGATGTCTGTATAATACAGTACTGTACACTATATAGTGTATTTTTTTTTTTTACAAAGTCTGATCAGACTCCTGCCTTTAGCAGAAGTCTGATCAAAGTTACCATTTCCATGGCAAGCAGGACGCCTGTGAAATGCCATGGTAACCATCACCCGCTGCCAGATCAGAGCAGCGGGTGATGGGGAGGGAGGAGAACCCCCTCCCTCTTTGATCCCATGGAGAATCGGGGGCTGCAAGGGCATAGCAGCCCCCAATGGGAGAGGGAGGGAGCTCCCTCCCTGTTAAACCATTCCATACAGCGGTCTGTACGGACCACGGCATGGAAGAAGTTAATTGGCTGACATCACAGCACAGATGTCAGCCATTTATAGCTGACACTCTGCTATACCCACTGGCCACCAATGAATATTAGAGAGGAGGCGGGCAGGGGATCGCGATCCCGCCCGCCGCACCACCCTCCTCCCGCACACCTTCCGCCTCCTATAGCACCCCCTGCACCACTTTTTTTTTTTGTTTTTATCACCCCCTGCAGCCCTCTTTGAGATGGCCAGCGGACGGTGCAGGTGGTAATAAAAACAAACAAAAAAAAGTTTTGTTTTTTTTACCGCGGGGATCAGAAACTGCAGAAAGCGCTGCAGACCGCAGGTCTGTATTGACCTGCGGTTTGCAGCGATCGCCGATTCTGGGTGGGGGGTGATCACAGGACTCCCCCAGCATTTTCCCAAGGTACCTTGTTCCGATCACCGCAAACTGCACGATGATCGGAAATACACAGGACATACAGGTAAGCCCTGTGTCCTTGAGTACCAGGACATCAGGGTGTACCTGTACGCCCTGTGTCCCTAAGAGGTTAAAGGGGTTGTCTCATCACAGACAATGCGGGTATATTACTAGGTGCTGGGACCAGCACCTACATCGAGATCGGAGACCCACAAAGTTGTGGTTTGAAAACTTTGGTCCGGTCACGTTCCCCATAGAAGTGAATGGGAGTGCACCGCACTTAACCAGCCTTCCACTTCTATGGGCTAGATGGAAATAGCCGAGCCAGCGTTCGGCTATTTTCGGGGGCTTCATAGAAAATGAATGAAGAACAGCTGTGCATGCGCAGTGCTCCCACCACCACTTTCAAGGTTTCATTCTCGATATAGGTGCGGGTCCCAGCGGCTGGACCAGCACCTATAAGACAATATAAGACAATGGGGGCATGTCCTAGCGATATGCCCCCATTGTCTGTTATAAGACATCCCCCCCAGGTGAAAATTGTCTGTGTCCTTAAGCGTTCTCAGGGTAAATAAACATGCTTTATTATCTTTGGTAAAAAAAAAAAAAAAAAAAAAATGACAGACATATTTATGCCATTTTTACTAAAAAAAAAAAACACACAAAACAAATACAGCACAAACCATGACAAAACATGTTTGAATGACAGAGCGCTTACTGCAGTTCTATCATTCAAAGGCTCACATAAAACTTTGAATGACGGTATTTGAATTTAATATGACAATGCACAGGATGTAAAATTCTACTAAATTCTTCTATAACATGTTTTGTTCTTGTAAACAGTTTTGTTCAATATACCTTCCAATTATGCTACCAGTATGGTGTTGTGGGGTACTAAACATATAAATATTGAAATGTGGGGAAACTAATGGTCAGTCGATCAGAGAATTTTAGGCTTTACTAATCATAATAGAATAAAGTTTTAACAGTTATATATTATGTTTATATTTGACAATTTTCATAAATCATTCTCATATAATAAAGAAAGACAGTTTAATTGTTAAATAGAAGCATGTTCTGTAAATTGCCATCCTTCCAGTCTGATAGGAAATTCAAGTGATAGATGATTGGAATAATATACTTTTAGAGAACTTAGAGTATGATTCAGGTTTTGTTGAAACTCTAGACTTTAAGACTGCAATCAACTTAAAACAGTTATACAACCATGTAATTGATGCAATTTTTTTCTGAAATAAATCACTAAAAAAGTTACTTACTTTTATGAAATATGTTGAAAACAATACAATTATTCTAAAATTGATACAGATACTATGCATTTCAGTTTGTAATATCAGATGAATAAACTATTTAAATATCAGGATTCTGTATATGATCAGAAAGTATCATAATCCTTTATCAAAATTTTCTTATGTTTCTTTCATATATGCTTGTGGCTAGAGTCTCTAAAGATTGGGAGCCCAAGCCCCAATGCATATGTGTTAAATTTTGATCCCACCCCCACGTTCAGTGCTAAAGATATATTTGGATGGACAACATTACATATAGAGCTATCACACATGTAGGAAGATGCAGCACCACATACCTATTGCATGCAGTGACGTCCCTGTGGTTATAATGCTCTCTATAATGATCCCAGTACTATCTACCTTCTGAAGTGAGGAAGAAAAAAAAAAAAATCTCACATGACACCGGATGCAGACCACACGTCTCTTGTGGCCTGCCACCTGAATTACTGGCTTCTCAGCTCAAGTGCACGCAATGAAGTCAACGTACCGTGTTTGCAATTAATTCATTGAATGGCCTGAGATCCAACACAGGCGTTTATGATTGGGGTTGAGCGAATTGAAGTGTCTGAAGTGGACTTTGATCCGAATTTCATGGGAAATTAGATTCACCCTAAAGCTGTTTCCCCTGAAATGGCATTAAAAAAATAGAAACATACATTACTCACCATATCTATTTAAGAATGAAGAGGCCACTGTGGAAATTTTGTGCATAGTGATTGGGAGCACCCAGAAATTTTGTCTAGGGGGGTCCGAAAAGAAAAAAAATTGTGCAGTGCCAAAAAATTGACCCCGCCCATTTTTCTAAGACCATCCTACATATAATAGGCCACTCCCAACAAATACTGTACAGCTGAAATGATATTGATGAGGATGACGGTAAGAGTCTCACCCTCATCCTACATAGACACACTGTACCTAATACTCCACCATACAGGGCCCAACATAAAGCCCCTGTACTCACACTGCCCCCCACGTAGCTCCGTGGCAGGAGCTGTTGCAGTTTCACTTCCTCCCTCCTAGTCCTGAAGGCACCAAAAGTGGAGTGGAGGAGAAGCTGCGCGATATTAAAGGTGTGTAGGTCCGGGTGGAGGAGCCCGGCTCTACACATCATACAGAGAGGATGGCGTGTCCTGGCTGCACTGCCTGCTTCACATTATACAATAGACAACAGCAGGCTACAGCCAGGAAGCTCCTCTGCTCTTCTCCCTCCCCAGATCTTGCTCAAGGCTTGTGATTCCCCCCACCATCCGCCACCCGCCCCTGGCCTGCCACCCCTTTGGGCCGTCCTCACGTAGCTCTGAATCCTCCATTTGCAAATGGCAGGAGGAGAAGCCGGTGCATCTCCTATCCTACATAGCGCCACATACCTCCTACATCCAGTGATGTCACCTTTGATGTAGACGTTCTCTTTTCTCATCTTCTCTATTCAGACCAGACCGCCATGATGATTTTTCACCCATCTCCTGTCTCTGCAGAGATTGACAAACAGACATTAGTTTCCCACTTTTCCATCATCTTCATATCTTCTGAACACCCCATCCTGCTATCCCCAATACTGTTCCCGCTGTGCTCCTCAATACTATACTGCAGAAACTATCCCCTGAAATATACCTGTACCACACAGATAGTGCCCCCTTCTACAATTATTGGCACACAGTGCTCTAAAAAAATAACTGTGCCCAGTATATAGTATCCCTGACACTAATAGAATAAACATATTGTCCCCAAAAATAATTGTGCTAAGCTGATACTGTGCCAGGGTGCCCACCAAAGTAACAGTGCTCACCAAATTCCCACCAATAGAAATAATTCTCTGCCTGAGCACACTTAGTAATAATGTGATCATGTTCGCCATAGCCCCCCAGTAGTAGTAAAGCTCACCATAATGCCCCCTAGTAGTAATAATTCTCCCTATAATATTACAGTACAAGAAATACCCCTGCTTAGTGCCCGCAGTTGAGTAATGTCCCCATAATGTATGCCAGTATAAAATACCTCTATATAGTGCCCCAGTAAATGCCCCCGTAGTGCTCCTCTCCCACTTGACCATAGTGCCCCGATAATTTGCCAGTATAAAATACCCCATCTTAGTGCCCCCAGCACATGCCTCCATGGTGCTTCTCTCCCCCTTCCCCATAGTGCCCCCTATAATATGCCAGCAAAAAAATGCCCCTTTGTAGTGCCCCCAGCAGATGCCCCTATAGTGCTCCTCTCCCCCATAATGTGCCAGTAGAAAATGCCCCTGCTTAGTGCCCTTCATAATGTGTCAGTAAACATTCCCCTTCTTAGTGCCACCAGATGCCCCCATAGTGCTTCTTTCACCCATAATGCCCTCATAATGTGCCAGTTAAAAATGCTCCTTCTTAGTGCCACCAGATGCCCCCATACTGCTCCTCTCCCCATAGTGCCCCCATAAAGTGCCAGTTAAAAATGCCCCTTCTTAGTGCCACCAGATGCCCCATAGTGATGCCCGGCCCTATAGTGCCTCCCATGTGCCAGTAAAAATACACCTTAGTGCCAGCCAGATACCATAGTGCATATAGGGGATATTGTGCCAGTAAAAAAATACCATAGTGACCCCAAATAATGCCCCTATAGTGCCACCAGATGCCCCATAGTGCTGCTCTCCCTATAGTGCCTCCCATAATGTGCCAGTGAAAAATGCCCCTTAGTGCCACCAGATGCCATAGTGCCCCCATAATATGCCTATAAAAAGCCCCTTTAGAGCCCCCAGATGCCCCCATAGTGCTCCACTCCCCATAGTGCCCCAAATAATGCCGCTATAGTGCCACCAGATGCCCTAATAGGGCCCCCTCCAAAATAAGGCAGTAAAATGCCCCCAGATTCCCCATAGTGCTCCCCAAAATGGGATAGAAATAAATAAATAAATGCCCCCATAATGCTCCACTCCCCATGGTGTGGTGCCCCAAAATAATGCCCCTATTGTGCCACCAGATGCCCCATAGTGCCCCCCAAATGGGGCAGTAAAAAAATCCACCAGATTCCCCATAGTATGCCCCCAAAATGGGCTAGAAATAAATGCCCCCATAGTGCCCCCTACCCAAAACGGGCCAGTGAGAAATGCCCCCATAGTGCCCACACAAAACAAAATGCCACCAGGTGCCCCCTAAAATGTGCCACCATTAAAAAAAAAAAAAAAACACTAATACTTACCTTCATGAGGTTAGCAGCAGACCTCTTCCAGCCGCGCTGTGTGCTGCCCGGCTCAGGTGGCGCGATGATAATGATGTCATCGCGCCACCTGAGCCGGCCTCTGATAGACTGCAGGCACTAGTGCCTGCAGCCTATCAGAAGAACAGGGAAGGGAGACGCCTCTCCCTCCCCTGCCACAGCACATTGATCTGTATCGCTGCCCTGAGGACGGCGACACAGATGAATATAGAGATGAACGCTTCCACAATGGAAGCGCTCATCTCCTACTGCCTCCCCATCGCCACCAACAATTAAAACCAGGACGGCGCCGCCTGTTGCGATCGGCGGTGCGGCCCTGAGAGATTTAAAAAAAAATTGTTTCTTTGGTTCTAGGGGGGGTCCAGACCCCTAAAACCCCCCCTGTAGGTGCGCCACTGGTGATGTATGATGTCACCTTGCCAGCCAGCGTGATGATGTCATGAAATTCGGCAAAGAAGCCAAATCAAATTTTTATAAACTTTGCTCAACAAAAGTTATGATGCTTCATGATGTCATCACTTTCTTACCACCTGAATTGTTCTGCTCTCATACAGCTCAAAACTTAGTGATTGTACTGTAGCTGTTCATGTTGCCATCTGTAGCACATGCATGTGCCTACGGCTAGGGTAGATTTAAATCGTCTTAGTGCCATGAAACTGGAGTGAATGATAGTAAACTTGTGGGGGCCCATGGCACACCATGGCACCCTGCACTCTCCAGTGGTGAGGGTGGCATAGAAACATTAAATGTGCCTAAATTGTTTTGATATGATTGCATTTTACTCAATTTGGGCTAAAAATCATTTTTTTCAAATGGTCTTTATTAAAAATAATAAGCCAATCTATCACAAAGGGTTGACTGTTTTTGTAGCTGTGTGAAGGTCATCTAATAACCCTTATGTCTAAATTACTAAGAGGTCCTAAACACTTATTTCACCCACATTCTTATCAGTAAGATAAGGATTGAGCTTAAATGAGTATTTGTGGTCAGATCAGCTATCAGAAAGTTGTACCTAACCTATCTAACCCCATCTACAACAAGCAGTAGAATTGTGCCATAACTGCTGCGGTAGGGCAGCCTAAAGGGGCCACCCTAATATGAAGTGACTGTAAGATGGTGTGGGTGGGTGAAATCAGCTGAATCGGCATCAGCCTGGGCCCACAGGTGCCTATAAATAGCCTAGTAACCAGCCAGCCTGGGCCCACAGGTGCATATAACTAGCCTTGTAATCAGCCTCCCCTCACACAAATACAGCAAAGGTATTTGCTTTATACTGGTGGTCGGATCGGCTATCAGAAAGGTGTACCTAACCTATCTAACCCCATCTACAACAAGCAGTAGAATTGTGCCATAACTGTTGCGGTTGGGCAGCCTAAAGGGGCCAAAAAGAGCAGACCTTAGTTTAGAGCAAAACATATACATACCATTACGACACCCGCTTTGAACGCAAAAGACACTACACGATGAAGGTGCGGAATATACCGTACATATCATAGAGACTTCTATGTACCTTACCTCTTTGTCACGTGCGCCGGCACGTTGTTCTTGGAAGTAGCTAAAGTAGATGCTTTTGAAAGAGTGGTCGGTAATCAGAAACATATTACTCCTATGTTGACCAACATATGAACATATTACGAGAAGGTCTGTATCCTGAGAGCTGCAGACTGAAACAACAATGGTGAATCTGATGGAAGGGCCTAAATGAAGTCCAACCATTCGCCAAGGCCCCTGCTCGGACACCAACTGTTACTGGTAGCAAAATACTTCACCTATACTTATTCCCCAGGCCACCGCTTTAATTATTATAATTATTCTATAAAGGACCCAAAAAGTTAGAAGATGGCGTATGCCGTCTAACTCTAGTAATGGATTAAATAAAATGTGTAGACTTAACAGGCCTGGGGAACCATAAGCACGAATACATGGCTGGTCCAATTAACAAGCTAATGTTGCCTGTAATGAGGACAGAAAACGTACCCACCATACTAGCAGTTGTGACAGGAAATAAGCTTAAGATCGTGATAAACTATGTATGCTGCGCCTGTAGTAGTGATAGGACTTGTCGTGTCCGTAGACGTGACAGACTACCTATATTGTGCCTTATTATTGTACCTCCTACTGGAAGATGGACCGGTACCCAGGAACAAGGTGCGACACCAACACCCTCCAGCCAAGACCAGCCCGAGTTTGAAGGTGAAGTAAGCATGCCTGTAATGAAGACATAATGTACACACAATTCCTGCCACTATGACAGGACAAACTTAAGGTCATGATAGACTACTTATGCTGCGCCTGTAGTCATGCTAGGACTTATCGTGTCAGTAAACGTGACAGACTTCGTAAATCGCCTGTAGTCTTGACAGGACTTATTAGTCTGTAGTGTGACAGACTTCGTAAATTGCCTGTAGTGGTGAGACAGGACTTATTAGTTTGTAGACGTGACAGACTTCGTAATCGCCTGTAGTGCTGAGACAGGACTTATTAGTCTGTAGATGTGACAGACTTCGTAAATCGCCTTTAGTGGTGACAGGACTCCCTAGGGACGAAACTGATGCCATAGTATAGTTTTTATTATTATTTTTTTTATTGAACAACCCCTGGAGAGGCGGAATTTGAGAAACGTGAAATAATGAGACCAGCTTCCTAGGAAAATGGGTCTAAGATGCAAGGACAGGCAAGAGAAAAGTAACAGCGGGGAGCAAGGGAAGCAAGAACCTAGAGAGGGTAAGTGGGAGAAAATGCGAACCTGGGAGAAGGTGATGTCCGAAAAGGAAGGCTTGGGATGACTGCTTGAAAAGAAAACAATGAAGACCCAATGACCTACAATAATAATGTGAGTGAAGCTCTAATTGCAAAAGCCACGCATTCGAGTCTCACAGGAAAAATTGTATTGCGAGCCACAGCTGACCGAGCCATGCGAGCAGGCCTGAAGGCAGAAAAAGACATGGAACCTACTGTGGCGGGACCACGCAGCCGACCTCGAATGGCGGAGTTGTGTGTGTAAAATATAAACTGAGAAGCCATGCGTGAGAGACTAATGACGGAGCCAAGCGCGAGAGAGACTAATGACGGAGCCAAGCACGAGAGAGACTAATGGCGGAGTCGCGTGAGAGAGACTAATGGTGGAGCCAAGCGTGAGAGAGACTAATGGCGGAGCCAAGCGTGAGAGAGACTAATGGCGGAGCCAAGCGTGAGAGAGACTAATGGCGGAGCCAAGCGTGAGAGAGACTAAAGGCGGAGCCAAGCGTGAGAGAGACTAAAGGCGGAGCCAAGCGTGAGAGAGACTAAAGGCGGAGCCAAGCGTGAGAGAGACTAATGGCGGAGCCATGCGTGAGAGAGACTAATGGCGGAGCTATGCGTGCGAGAGACTAATGGTGGAGCCATGCGTCAGAGACACTAATGGCGGGGCCATGCCTCAGAGACACTAATGGCGGGGCCATGCGTCAGAGACCCTAATGGCGGGGCCATGCCTCAGAGACACTAATGGCGGGGCCATGCGTCAGAGACACTAATGGCGGGGCCATGCGTCAGAGACACTAATGCGGGGCCATGCGTCAGAGACACTAATGGCGGGGCCATGCCTCAGAGACACTAATGGCGGGGCCATGCCTCAGAGACACTAATGGCGGGGCCATGCCTCAGAGACACTAATGGCGGGGCCATGCCTCAGAGACACTAATGGCGGGGCCATGCCTCAGAGACACTAATGGCGGGGCCATGCCTCAGAGACACTAATGGCGGGGCCATGCGTCAGAGACACTAATGGCGGGGCCATGCCTCAGAGACACTAATGCGGGGCCATGCCTCAGAGACACTAATGGCGGGGCCATGCCTCAGAGACATTAATGGCGGGCCCATGCGTCAGAGACACTAATGGCGGGGCCATGCGTCAGAGACACTAATGGCGGGGCCATGCGTCAGAGACACTAATGGCGGGGCCATGCGTCAGAGACACTAATGGCGGGGCCATGCGTCAGAGACACTAATGGCGGGGCCATGCGTCAGAGACACTAATGGCGGGGCCATGCGTCAGAGACACTAATGGCGGGGCCATGCGTCAGAGACACTAATGGCGGGGCCATGCGTCGGAGACACTAATGGCGGGGCCACGCTTCAGAGACACTAATGGCGGGGCAATGCCTGAGAGACGCTAATGGCGGAGCCATGTGTGTAAACATAAACGGAGAAGCCCTGCGTGAGAGACACTAATGGTGGAGCCATGTGTGAGAGACTCGAATGGCCGGGCCATACGTGACAGACTAATGACGGGGCCCTGTGTGTCAAACTTAAACGGAGAAGCCATGCGTCAGAGACTTCAATGGCGTAGCCATGAGTGCGAAACTAATGGCTTTTTTTTTATATTTATTTTATAAAATGTTAATGTATTTTTTTTAATGTATTTGTATTTTTTAATTTTTGATGTTTTTTTTTTATTGTAAACCACTTATGCAGCACCAGTATGACTTGGGGACTCGCATAACCATGACCCCCTCAGACAGTAAACCTAGGACACTAACCAGCTTACAACCATATTGTACCCCTAACGAATAAAGTGAAGAACGGTCATAGGCCCCGCGGAGCCATGAGGCTGAAGTGGTCATCGGGCCCCCGAAGCCAAGACTGAACTGGATGACATTATAGTGACGATAAGTAATTAAAATGTGAGCCAGACCTCATGGGATATGCATAGACATTAGTGAAACGAACCACGTGCCTAAATAAAACATTAAACCAACTGTGAAATTGAACAGATGGGAGAAAAAAGAGCCAGAGGCATTACAGTTCGCTAAGAGAGGACCCTTATCATGACAAACAGATGAACAACTTGTGAAACATAGTAGGAAACTTACTCCTATTAGCCCACTGACCACTGAGAGACTGTATGAATGCTAACCCGAAGTAAAGGAGACCAGTCTGAGTGAATGCGAACCAGGACGAAAGAACAGCACTTTTTTTTTTTTTTTTTGTTTGTTTTTTTTTTTTTTTTTTTCTTCAACGAAGTGAAACTGAAAAAGAAGGCCTATGGAATGTAACCACCAGCGAGGAAAGAAATGTAAACCTGAAAGAAAGCAGCTATGTTTGTCGGGAGAATGGTATCAGAGCGGTGTGCTGACTGCCCTAGTGAAAATACTGAGTAACCATGATGTAGCAATGAAAAGGAAAATGCAGCTTTAAGTGGAAGCAGAATATAACATCTGATGTAAGAACAGGTGGGTGAATGCAGCTCTGGATGTGAGTGGTGCCTAAAAACATGGTATGGGCCCAGCTCTGAGCATGAAGAGCAAGGTATAACGCAGCTGCATGAATGCAATCTGAAGTGAGCAGAGTATTAATGTGATGCAACAGCAAACACATGAACGCAGCTCTAGTAGTGAATGGAGTATAGGACAAAATGTAAATGCAGACACATTGACGTAGCTTTTGAAGGTAACGAACCTAACCATGATCATTCGACCATAAGCGCCCAACCTCCTTCACCCCAGAGCGCTACAAGTCACTAACCGTGTAACCAAGTCCGATCCTACCGTGAATGCCAGCACTCGCCTGGCACCTTCTGCCATTACCCAGGCGCGAACGAACCTCCACATAATGCTGCATTTTTTTTTTTTTAAAGATGGTCACCACAACACCACCTCATGTTCCCCTAAGAAAACATAAACGTGTTTGAACATAAACCCTGATGCAACGCCAATTAATCGACATATAGTGCACCTATAAACCTAGCACAGCTGACACAGGCGTGTCCATAACATACAGTTTATAGATTAAACACATTTACATACAAGAGCATCAGAGTTTTTTTTTTTTTTTTAATCGACCATTGATACACAAAACACAGCGTGCATAGCTTGAGCCAACTAACAACCATCGCTCGACCATTTAGCGCCCAATCTCTGCTTCATCTCAGAGCGCTACATGTCATGGACCGCAGCGTGGGTCCCGTGCAAACCACTCAGATCCTACCATGAAGACCAGCGCCGTCCTGAGACATTCTGCCATTGCCCAGCCGTAAGGAGCCTCCACCCATGCTGCTGTATCCTAGAGCTGACCAAGAGGTAGTGAAATCAGCTGAATCGGCATCAGCCTGGGCCCACATGTGCCTATAAATAGCCTAGTAACCAGCCAGCCTGGGCCCACAGGTGCATATAGCTAGCCTTGTAATCAGCCTCCCCTCCCACAAATACAGCAAAAGGTATTTGCTTATTACTTATAAGGTCAGAGATAAGGAGCCAGTCAGCTAGATGTCTGATGGACCAGATCCTGCTTATGGAACATCTCAGCTCTGTACAGAGAAAAGGACTCCATATTTTGATAAAGACCAATTGAAAAAAATGATTTTTACCTAATGAGTACAATGCAATAATAATAAAAAAATAATTGCCCCCGAAGGTGTACATAGCCTTTAAGCAATATTCTGCTGCTGTCACCACTCCCCATCACCACCACCCCTCTCCAGAACAGATTGTGAGTAAAAAAAAAATTGCTGGAGGTGTAGCTGCTTGAAGTCCATATCATGCCAAAGGTATGTATAGCCATTTTATTTCAGTTTCAATAGAGAGCTGCATAGATAACCAACTATCTTTGGGATCATACCAGTGCCACCTCTTCCAAATGTATGCCAATAGCATATATTTTGGCAACATGATTTTATGGGCAGAGCAGACATACAAGTTGAGATATAGTGGTATGTATAGTATTTAGCCGAACACACCCTTCATAACAGCGCAAACACTCAAAAACTTAAACTGTTATGTTATCACATGCATACTCTATTTCATATTTTTTATCCACGTAATTATATTCACTTAAGTCTACTGAGTAGCTAAAGTAGTGTGAAGAAATGCATTTCTTCTTCCATATGCTTTATGTTCTAGGCAATTAACACTGGGGTTGTTCAGTCTTTTGTCAAACTGGAAATTGGTTCTGTGCCAAAATTAGTTAATACCACTGAATCCAAAAGTAATTTAAGGTATGGTACAACAGCTGTTTTAGCCTACAGCACAATGTTGCTCAGCTAACCTGAAGGTGAAAAGTATGATATAAAGCAGGAAGCAAATTAACATATTGTGCAGGGGAAAAAATCAAGTTTTTCTACATACTGCCTGAGGCAATTTTATTTCAAATTGTGCTGTTACAAAACTGACCACATGTTTTCAGATTTTCAGTTAACTTAAGAAAGACCCTTTCAAACAATAGTGTGTATATATATATATATATATATATATATGTGGGGAGTCGCTCTGGTAGACAGCGGTGCGGGTGCAGTATAGAGGCAAAAGGGAGTCCAGAAGGTGCAGAAAACAGTGTTTTATTCACACTTTTATTTTATTCAAAAATAAACAGCGAACAGTCACTTGGTGTTAAATCACACACATCAGAAAACGTGAGGTAAAACAAAATGTCCAAACACAGGTTCTAATCACCTGGGAGGTTTTAGGTGCGGGTTCGCACCTGGCTGTCGGCCCAGCCGCAAGATAATCCACCTCAGGCTTCCAGGGCGCCTGCACTCCTCCTTGCTGGGCTCCTGCTTCCAGCCCAGAGAGCTCCACAGCACCATCTGCAGCTCCAGGACAATCACACTCTCAGCTGCTGAGGAGGCTGCTTTTTAAAGGCCCGGATAAAGTCCGGCCTGGACCGTGGGGAGTAGGCACCCACCCAACTCTTTGCCTACTCCCAGTAAGAGCCGGCCCGGATTGGCTTTGCAGTCAAACTAAGTATCAAAATTGTCAAGCGGCACTAGCTGCTGCTGACACAAAAAACCCGGCTCTTACCTCACCGAGGCCAGGAACCTCGGTGACACATACCTCCCGTCGACAACGGTACCTTGCACCTTACCACATACCCCCCTTTGTTCAACCCTGAGGGGTGAACACATGTGAGGCAGTGGACGCGGGACAGGGCATCTGCGTTACCCTGCAAGCGGCCTGCCCTGTGTTCCACCGAAAATTTGAAATTTTGCAAGGACAGGAACCACCTGGTGACCCGAGCATTCCTCTCCTTGGCCTGGCTCATCCACTTGAGAGGGGAATGGTCGGTCACCAGACGGAACCTCCTCCCTAACAGGTAATAGCGGAGAGATTCGAGTGCCCACTTGATGGCCAGGCACTCCCTCTCCACTATACTATACCTGGTCTCGGCTGGGGTGAGTTTACGGCTCAGGAAGACAACGGGATGTTCTTCCCCATTGACTTCCTGAGACAGTACTGCACCGAGACCTACCTCCGAGGCATCCGTCTGAACGACGAACTCCCTGTTGAAGTCGGGTGTCACCAAAACCGGGGACCTACACATGACCGACTTCAACGCGGAGAAAGCCTCCTCCGCCTTCTCATTCCAGCTAACCTTCCCCGTCTTTCGCCCCTTCAACAGGTCTGTCAACGGCGCTGCTATTGTGGCAAAGTGGGGCACAAACCGCATGTAGTACCCTACAATTCCCAGGAAGGACTTTACCTGCCTGGTGGTGACCGGTCGGGGCCAATTACGAATGGCCTCTACCTTAGTTACCTGAGGTTTGATGACTCCCGCCCAATGACATATCCCAGATATTTGGTCTCTTCCAACCCAATCGCACACTTCTTTGGATTGGCGGTTAGACCAGTTTTCCTCAGGGCATCTACTACCGCCTGCACTTTGGGCAAATGGCTTTCCCAGTCGGTGCTGTGGATGATTACATCATCTAAGTAGGCCGAGGCGTACCGACGATGAGGTCGCAGCACAATATCCATTAACCTTTGGAAGGTGGCGGGGCGCCATGCAGGCCAAAGGGTAACACCTTGTAATGATACAGGCCCTGCGGGGTAACAAAAGCGTTTTTTCCTTGGCCGCCTCCGTTAAGGGTACTTGCCAGTATCCTTTAGTGAGGTCTAGCACAGAAAAATAACGGGCTTGCCCTAAATTCTCAACAAGCTCGTCTACCCGGGGCATGGGATACGCATCGAACTTGGACACTTCATTTAATTTGCGAAAATCGTTGCAGAACCGCAACGTCCCATCCGGCTTGGGTATTAGAACTATGGGACTGGCCCACTCACTTTTCGATTCCTCAATGACATCAAGCTTCAACATTAATTGCACTTCCTCCGCGATGGCCCGCGCGAGCCTCGGGTACCCGGTATGGTTTTAACCGGATTTTGGCCTGAGGCTCAGTGACGATGTCATGTTGGATGAGAGACGTGCGGCCAGGGAGGTCCGAGAACACATCCGTGTTCCGACTGATGAACTCCCTGACTTCCTGAACTTGTTTGGAAGACAGGCTGTCTGCAATTTTTACCGTGGCTACCGCTCGCAGGCCTCGAACTGTGGGGCTGGACCCTTGTCACCTAGAAGCCCTGGCCGGGGGCTGTTGTCGTCGGCCGTGTCCCTGTCTTTCCACGGCTTTAGTAAATTCACGTGGTACACCTGCTCCGGCTTGCGCCGACCTGGCTGGTGTACCTTGTAATTTACTTCCCTACCTTCTCAATCACCTCATAGGGGCCCTGCCACCTAGCTAGGAACTTGCTGTCAAGGGTGGGTACCAGAACCAAAACCCGATCTCCTGGATTGAAGTCCCGTACCCGAGCCTGACGATTGTACACCCTACTCTGGGCTTGTTGCGCTGCCTCCATATGCTCCCGGACCAGCGGCAACACCCTTTCCATCCGTTCCTGCATCTGGGTGACATACTCAATGACACTTTTGTGGGGGACAGGCTGTTGTTCCCACGCTTCCTTGGCGATATCCAACAGGCCCCGAGGGTGTCTGCCATAAAGCAGTTCAAAGGGCGAGAACCCAGTAGAGGCCTGGGGCACCTCTCGCACTGCGAACATGAGATAGGGCAGAAGCAGGTCCCAGTCCTTCCCATCTCTAGACACCACCCTTTTTAACATATTTTTTAGAGTTTGGTTAAACCTTTCGACAAGACCGTCCGTTTATGGATGGTAAACGGACGTCCGCAATTGCTTTATACGCAATAATTTACACAGTTCCCTCATAACTTTGGACATAAAAGGGGTCCCTTGGTCTGTCAGAACCTCTTTTGGCAGGCCCACACGGGAAAACATTTCCATTAACTCTTTGGCAATGAGCTTAGCTGAGGTATGTCGCAGAGGCACCGCCTCCGGATACCGAGTGGCATAGTCGAGAACTACCAGAATGTGTTGGTGGCCCCTGGCAGACTTTTGGTACAGGCCCGATCAGATCCATAGCGATACGCTCAAACGGGACCTCAATGATTGGAAGAGGTACCAGAGGACTACGGAAATGTGGCTGGGGGCTATTTATCTGACAGGTTGGACAAGATTTACAATACTCTTCTACCTCCTTAAACACACCAGGCCAATAAAATCGCTGCAGTACACGGTCCTGCGTTTTCTGCCACCCCATGTGCCCCCAAGAACATGTTGGTGGGCAAGCTCCATAACAAGCTTGCGATATGCGGTGGGCACCACCAACTGTTCAACTGGCTCACCTCGGATTTGGTTCACCCGATACAACATATCCTGAAGAACAATAAATCGTGGAAACATTAACTCAGCCCCAGGTTTCTGGGGTTTACCATCAACCATTACAACACTTTCCCAGGCCCTGGTTAGGGTTTGGTCCCGGTGTTGTGCGGTCCCAAAATTTTCCCGGAGACATTGAGGTCTGCCAACTCAGGTCCCGGTGGCAAGTCCTCCGTGTCTCCCACCAATACACTCAGTGGGGTTGTCTCCCCTCTACCGCTGGAGCAGAGGTCACCCCTACCGCTGGCCCTTCAGATTCGGGCTCCCAGGGTTCTGGCCTTCCAGTGGTATCAGGCCACTCTACTAGGGTTACCCCTGTCTCGGGTCCATCAGACATTTTTATTGCCGGCCACAGCGCCGGGAAACCTGGGAAGTCCCTCCCAAGTATCAGTTCATGTGGGAGTTTGGTAGCGACAGCCACCTCGTGGGTCCACTTACCAGCCGCGGTGGACAAAGTCACTAGCGCAGTGGGGTAGTCTTTTAAGTCTCCGTGGATGCATAGGACCCCGATTTTACGGCCGGTATACTCCGCAGGCCGTACTAGGGCAGCTCTTACCAGGGAGACTAGACTCCCGGAGTCCAGCAGGGCCACCGCCCGAGAATCTCCCACCTCTACCTGACACAGGTGGTTGTTATCCTGCACCTCACGGGTGCCAGTTGCGCACAGCTTCCGTGCATACAGGGAGTGGCGACCCCGTAGTTCACTTCCATCGGCTCCTCCCTGATGCGGACAGTCGGCCCTGATGTGGCCTGGCTCCTGACACCTCCAGCATACCACGGGAGGCGGATCCGCAGGGGTACATTCCAGGCAGGTCTCTCTGTCGCCGGTCGTCGGAACAGGGGTGGAGGCCTCCGGGGTTTAACTGACCCCTTCCCAGCAAGACTCCCCTGCAGGTTTCTGGTGGCCTCGTAACGCTCCACCAGGTCGACCATCTCCAGGGCATTGGTGTGGGATACCTGGCCGATCCAGTGCTGAAGGGGGTAAGGCAGGGCCCTCCAGAACATGTCGGCCAGCAGACGGTCCAGCATAGCAGCCGGACTTAGAACATCAGGCTGCAGCCACTTTTGCAACCTGTGCAGCAACTCATAGTACTGCGGCCTGGCGGGTTCAGCCGCTTTAAAGTCCCACTGGTGGACCCGCTGAGCCCGGACCAACACGTTTACCCCCAGTCTGGCCAGGATCTCCCCTTCACCGTGGGGTAATCAGCAGCCTGGTCATCTGCTAGGTCAAAAAAACCTGCTGGGGTCCGGACGCCAGGAACGGAGCGACCACCTCGGCCCACTGGTCACGGGGTAACTTCTCCTCACGGCCACCTTCTCAAAGACCGCCAGATACGTCTCAACGTCGTCCGAGGGGGTCATCTTTGGGATCGCCGCACGGACCGCTTTCCGGGCATCATGGACGTGGTGGGACGCTCCTGCAGCTTGTAAAGCCATCACGTGCTGTAACAGTAGCTGGTTGGTCTCCCGCTGCTGCACGTTAGCCTCTATGAGAGCCTTCACAGCAGCCTCCATGTTGCCAGAAATTCCTGCTTGCAACTTTGCTGGCTTAATATATTCCATGCACTCGTGCTTAGCAAAAAACTTCGGCGTTCACGCCAGCCTCACTGCGCATGCCCGCATCCGACACCAAATGTGGGAGTCGCTCTGGTAGACAGCGGTGCGGGTGCAGTATAGAGGCAAAAGGGAGTCCAGAAGGTGCAGCAAACAGTGTTTTATTCACACTTGCATCAAAAATAAACAGCGAACAGTCACTTGGTGTTAAATCACACACATCAGAAAACGTGAGGTAAAACAAAATGTCCAAACACAGGTTCTAATCACCTGGGAGGTTTTAGGTGCGGGTTCGCACCTGGCTGTCGGCCCAGCCGCAAGATAATCCACCTCAGGCTTCCAGGGCGTCTGCACTCCTCCTTGCTGGGCTCCTGCTTCCAGCCCAGAGAGCTCCACAGCACCATCTGCAGCTCCAGGACAATCACACTCTCAGCTGCTGAGGAGGCTGCCTTTAAAGGCCCGGATAAAGTCCGGCCTGGACCGTGGGGAGTAGGCACCCACCCAACTCTTTGCCTACTCCCAGTAAGAGCCGGCCCGGATTGGCTTTGCAGCCAAACTAAGTATCAAAATTGTCAAGCAGCACTAGCTGCTGCTGACACAAAAAACCCGGCTCTTACCTCACCGAGGCCAGGAACCTCGGTGACACATACCTCCCGTCGACAACGGTACCTTGCACCTTACCACAATATATATATATATATATATATATATATATATATATATACATATACAGTCGACATTATTATGAAAACCAGCTAATATCCCCAGTGACTGCAGCATGGACAGCAGCTATACTCACAGGAAGTGACTCAATAAGGTTCTGGTAGGTTGTTACAGGTATCTGGAGCCATGTTGATGGCAGTGCATCCCACAGCTGCTGAAAGTTGCATGGGGAAGGATTCATAGAACGAAGATAACAATCGAGGTCGTCTCAAAGATACTCAATTGGGTTTACTTCTGGGGAATTCGGGAACCAGTGTAGTACTTGGATGCCTTGGACATGCCCTTCCAACCAATATCGGACATTTCTAGCCCTGTGACATAGGCATTGTCTTGCTGGAACATCCTATCTGCCTCAGGTAGAAAATCAGCTTGAAGTGATATGCAATGATGTATTTCAACCCAAATTGACAGTTGACAGTGCCTTGCACATGGATGACTGGGTCCAGAGAATGCCACAAAAACTATCCCCAGACCATAACGCTACCACCACCAGCTTGTGTTCTTCCAGCAATGGTTGTAGGGTATTTGTCCTCTGATGGTTTTCACCTGAGATGCCAATATATATGTGTTTGATGATGCAGAAACGTGAAAAAGCAACCTTTTGCCAATCAGCTGAGGTCTAATTACGATACTGCTGAGGAAATTTAAATGTTATCTGCCAATGCAACTGTGTTAGCAGAGGTGCAATGACCATTCATCACCTTTAGGGCTTATGCACACAAATGTATTTTCTTTCTGTATTCGTTCTGTTTTTTTTGCGGACTGTATGCGGAACCAATTAAGTTACTCCATGTGCTTTCAGTTTCCGTATGTCCATTTTTCCATTCCCGAAAAAAATAAAAAAACAGACAAGGATAGGACTGTTCTATTAGGGGCAACACACAGAAGGGTGCGCTGAACTGTTGTTTTAGACACTCATCTGGTAACCCTTATAAGCTGCTCCACTGTAGCGTGTCATTCCACCCTTGTGCACATTTGTAGCCGATGTTCACCTGCCATCAATGGCACATGCCATTTGTCCTCTCAAGATACACTTTCACCACAGCTGCACACAAACAGTTCCCAAACTGCACAGTTTCAGAAATACGGACACCCTTGGCCTGAAAGCCTAAAAATAAATCATCCCTTTTTGCAACTCTGATAAATCATCCATTTTACCCATGGCAGTAGTGAGGGATATGTGTGCAGATAGCCTATCACACACCTTATATACCCACCAAGCCCTTCATCATGACATGTGACTGCCTTCATGAGCTGAGAGAGCATCTGAATGTAACTAATTATGTACTGATAGTGATAGAAATGTATTGTAAATGAAGTGTACATAATAATGAAAAACAGCACAGGTACTGCATAGAAATATTTCGCCCTAAAAGACACACCAGCCCATAAGACACACCTAGGTTTTAGAGGAGGAAAATAAGAAAAAAATATTTTGAACTAAGGGTGTATTAAAATATTTACTAAAATAACACCCTGTTATTGAGAGTATCTGCTGCTGACACAATATTATGAGGAGATCTGCTGTGAAGCACTGTTATGGGGGGATCTGCTGTGATGCACTATTATGGGGCGGGGGGGGGGGAGACCTGCTGTGAAGCACTGTTATGGGAGGATCTGTGACACACATAAGAAGGGGGATGTTCAGTGATACACTTTTAGACTGCATTCACACGTCCGTGGAACACGGACCGTGTGATACCGGACTGGCACCCTGCTTAGTGCAGGAGCGCACGGTGTCATTCGTTGCTATGACGCCGTGCGCTTCCTGTTGCCGCCGCTGCACTGTAATACACTCCTATGATCTATACGAGTGTACTACTGTACTGTGGCGGCAGCAGGAACCGCACGGAGTCATAGGAACGAATGAAGCCGTGCATTCCTGCACTAAGCAGGGTGCCAGTCCGGTATCACACGGTCCGTGTTCCACGGACGTGTGAATGCAGCCTTAGGCTACATGCACACGTTCAGGATTCATGTGCGGAGAATCCGCACTGAAATCCGTCGGTGTTCGCAGGCAAATCCGTGCGGTAAATCCGCATCAATAGGTGCGGATTTGCATGCGGATTTGCATGCGGATTTGCATGCGGATTTGCATGCGGATTTTCCGCATGCGGATCCGCATCAAAATCCGCACTGTGTGCGTGCACCATCCGGATTTTATCCTCCACATTGAAGTGAATTGAGAAAATCCGCAAGATATCCGGACAGGAAAAAAAAAAAGAATTGACATGCTGCGGATTTTAAAATCCGCACCGCAGGTCAAAATCCGCGCTGAAAAAATCCGCATCGTGTGCATTGAGAATTTCAAATTCTCATACAATACAATGTACAAGATGTACGGTGCGGATTTTCCGCACGCAAATCCGCGCGGAAAATCCGCACGCAATCCTGATCGTGTGCATTCAGCCTCAGGGAGATACTGTAGGTACCTTATATGAGTAGTTGAGCTGCAGTTCAGATAACTTTTTAAAGCAAAACAGTCACAGCAGTCACCAAGGGATGCAGGCACACAGGAGCAGCCACGTGGGAAGACGTAGAGGTGGATCAGGGATGTGTGACAGGACAGTCTGCTCTCGCTCATCTGCCTGCTCCAGCACATCAGCCCCTGATCTCCCTGTTACTGTGCATCTGCCAGCTCAGACACATGTATCCTTCCTTTCCATCAGCAAATTCCTCCAGCCCCCACTCTCTCAATCACTCTGCAGTTACAGTAGGCCAGTGAAAAGAAGGATGACCGGCAAATCGCAGGCTGCTCTCCCTCTGCAGCACAGCCTGCGATATGCCGGCAACATGAAATGCGCCGGCCTATTCAAGCCCCGTATTATGGGGTAAAAAAATATGGTAAATATATTTATATTTTAATAGTACAGGCTGCCTTAAACAGGCCGGTGTGAACCCACTGTGCCACGTGGCTTACCCGCTCTAAGGACTCATACACACAAATGTATTTTTTTCCATGTCCATTCCGTCTTTTGCATTCATTCGTTCCAATTTTCCACAACACAAAAAGCTTGAATATATTTTTATTTTGTGACTAATACACGGCAAATAGGGCTTTAGAATATATCACTGCACTGCAGAACATCAATTAGGTCCTAACTAGTGTTGAGCGAACAGTTCGAGCATAGTTCGGGTCCGTACCGAATTTTGGGGTGTTCGTGACACGGACCCGAACCCGAACTTTTTCGTAAAAGTTCGGGTTCGGGTTCGTCGTTCGGCATGTATTTTAGCGCATTTTGAAAGGCTGCAAAGCAGCCAATCAACATGCATCATACTACTTGCCCTAAGATGCCATCGCAGCCATGCCTACTATTGGCAAGGCTGTGATTGGCCAAGTGCAGCATGTGACTCAGCCTCTTTATAAGCTTGTGCGCACGTCGGGACGTGCTCACTCCCGATGTGAATAGAACAGGGATAGACGCAGCTGATGCTAGGGCGAGAATAGGCAGGGATAATTGAATAACTGGAAGCAAATTTCTCTCCTCCACCTGTGATTCATCTGAACAACTGCAGCTGAGCTGCTTTTTGATAGGGATTGGCTATTTTTAGAGTGGCCAGAGTGATTTTTCCATCCACATGTACCTGGGCTGACCGCCGGCCGCCATTTGCGACTTGTAGTGCTGCAGCAGAAGCTGCCACAGTGTGCATTCCAAAGCTCCAAACAAGTCAGACATCTACACCTGGGATTCAGACCAATAGCGATTTAGCAGCACAGTCCAAGGCTATTTTTTTAAAGGTTGTGCAGACCATTTTGTGGCACATGTTACTGGGCTGATAGGCGGCGGCCATCTTGGGACTAGTGCTGCAGCACAATCTCTCCCAACGTCCATTAATCACTTGTAATAGTGGTCTGTGCCATAGAAATCCTACATCAGGGACTTGGGTGTGCTTGTGTCACCCCTACTAATACCAGTCCACCTGTAATCCATACAGTCGAAAAGACCATAAAGTATTCCAGTGAGGGAATTTTTTTATTTAAAAAGGCCAAGTTAGTTTATCTGGCGTTCAATATACTAGATACAGTTAGGCCTGCGTTTCATACATCTGGAATTAGCAAACTAATGTGCTGGGGTTGGGAAAACATATATGTACCCATACTAGAATCTGTCAAAGAAAGCGGTACTCACATATAACAGTCATTCCATCTGTAATCCATACAGTCAAAAGACTGAAAGTATTCCAGTGAGGGAATTTTTTATTTAAAAAGGCCAAGTTAGTTTATCTGGCGTTCAATATACTAGATACAGTTAGGCCTGCGTTTCATACATCTGGAATTAGCAAACTAATGTGCTGGGGTTGGGAAAACATATATGTACCCATACTAGAATCTGTCAAAGAAAGCGGTACTCACATATAACAGTCATTCCATCTGTAATCCATACAGTCAAAAGACTGAAAGTATTCCAGTGAGGAATTTTTTATTTAAAAAGGCCAAGTTAGTTTATCTGGCGTTCAATATACTAGATACAGTTAGGCCTGCGTTTCATACATCTGGAATTAGCAAACTAATGTGCTGGGGTTGGGAAAACATATATGTACCCATACTAGAATCTGTCAAAGAAAGCGGTACTCACATATAACAGTCATTCCATCTGTAATCCATACAGTCAAAAGACTGAAAGTATTCCAGTGAGGGAATTTTTTTATTTAAAAAGGCCAAGTTAGTTTATCTGGCGTTCAATATACTAGATACAGTTAGGCCTGCGTTTCATACATCTGGAATTAGCAAACTAATGTGCTGGGGTTGGGAAAACATATATGTACCCATACTAGAATCTGTCAAAGAAAGCGGTACTCACATATAACAGTCATTCCATCTGTAATCCATACAGTCAAAAGACTGAAAGTATTCCAGTGAGGGAATTTTTTTATTTAAAAAAGGCCAAGTTAGTTTATCTGGCGTTCAATATACTAGATACAGTTAGGCCTGCGTTTCATACATCTGGAATTAGCAAACTAATGTGCTGGGGTTGGGAAAACATATATGTACCCATACTAGAATCTGTCAAAGAAAGCGGTACTCACATATAACAGTCATTCCATCTGTAATCCATACAGTCAAAAGACTGAAAGTATTCCAGTGAGGGAATTTTTTTATTTAAAAAAGGCCAAGTTAGTTTATCTGGCGTTCAATATACTAGATACAGTTAGGCCTGCGTTTCATACATCTGGAATTAGCAAACTAATGTGCTGGGGTTGGGAAAACATATATGTACCCATACTAGAATCTGTCAAAGAAAGCGGTACTCACATATAACAGTCATTCCATCTGTAATCCATACAGTCAAAAGACTGAAAGTATTCCAGTGAGGGAATTTTTTTATTTAAAAAGGCCAAGTTAGTTTATCTGGCGTTCAATATACTAGATACAGTTAGGCCTGCGTTTCATACATCTGGAATTAGCAAACTAATGTGCTGGGGTTGGGAAAACATATATGTACCCATACTAGAATCTGTCAAAGAAAGCGGTACTCACATATAACAGTCATTCCATCTGTAATCCATACAGTCAAAAGACTGAAAGTATTCCAGTGAGGGATTTTGCTTATAAAAAATAATATATTTCATTGTGGTGCGAGTTGAATCGCAACAATGAAGAAAAATACTATTAAGGGACGAGGACGCGGTCGTGGTGGTGTCCGTGGAGCCTCTGTTGCTGGTAGAGGACGTGGCCGTTCGGCTCAGGCGCACACAGTAGGGAGCGAACTCCCTCAACTAGCCGGCAGAATGTACCGCAATATCTCGTGGGGCCCAATGCCGCTCTTAGGATGGTAAGGCCTGAGCAGGTACAGGCATTAATCGATTGGGTGGCCGACAGTGCTTCCAGCACGTTCACCACATGGTCTTCCACCCAGTCTTCTGCGGAAGCGCACAGGTGGCACCTGAAAACCAAGCCCATCAGTCTGTCACATCACCCCCAAGCATATCAGGGAAACGGTCTGAGCCACAAGTTATGCAGCAGTCTCTTCTTCTGTTTGAAGACTCTGCTTCCAGGGTTTCCCAGGGCGTCCACCTAGCCCTTCCCCAGTGGAGGAAGACATACCATGCACTGACGCACAACCACTTATGTCTCCAGATGAAGAGGACATGGGAATACCACCACAGCAGAGTCACCGACTCTCTGATGATGATGAAACACAGGTGCCCACTGCCGCGTCTTTTTGCAGTGTGCAGACTGAACAGGAGGAGGTCAGGGAGGAGACTGGGTGGAAGACGATGCAGAGGACGATGAGGTCTTAGACCCCACATGGACTGAAGGTCGTGGCGATGACTTTCACAGTTCAGAGGAAGAGGTAGTGGTGAGACCGAGACAACAGCGAAGCCAAAGAGGGAGCAGGGGGCCAAAGCAGACGAGCCGCCGCCCCAGAGTTCGCCTGCTACTGGACATCGCCAACAGGGACCCAGCCCCACAAAGGCAGCTTCAAAGAGTTCCCTGGCATGGCACTTCTTTAAACAATGTCCTACCGACAAGACCCGAGTGACTTGCACGCTCTGCCATCAGAGCCTGAGGCGAGGCATTAGCGTTCTGAACCTCAGCACAACCTGCATGACCAGGCATCTACATGCAAAGCATGAACTGCAGTGGGGTACACACCTTAAAAACCAGGCACTCGCTGAGGCTCCCCCTGCTCCCTCTACCGCTGCTGCCTCGGCTTCCGCCTCGAGAGGAATGTTGCCACCTGCCGAGCAGCAAACAGAGGATGTGCCACCGACACCACCACCACCGCCACCGTCAACTAGCGTCTCCACTATATCACACAGCAGCGTTCAGCTCTCAATATCTCAAACCTTAGAGAGGAAGCGCAAATTCCCCCGAGTCACCCTCGAGCCCTTGGCCTGAACGCCAGCATTTCTAAACTGCTGGCCTTTGAAATGCTGTCATTCCGGCTGGTGGACACAGACAGCTTCAAACAGCTGATGGCCATGGCTGTCCCGCAGTATGTGGTTCCCAGCCGCCACTACTTCTCCAAGACAGCCGTGCCTTCCCTGCACATGCAAGTGTCCGATAAAATCAAGTGTGCACTGCGCAGCGCCATTTGTGGCAAGGTCCACCTAACCACAGATACGTGGACCAGTAAGCACGGCCAGGGACGCTATATCTCACTAACTGCACACTGGATGAATGTAGTGGCGGCTGGGCCCCGGGACAGTTCCTTGGCGCACGTCCTTCCGCCCCCTAGGATCGCAGGGCATCATTCTCTGCCTCCTGTAGCCTCCTCCTCCTACTCGGCTTCCTCCTCCACTGCTTCCACCAGCTCATCCGGTCAGCCACACACCTTCACCACCAACTTCAGCACAGCCCGGGGTAAACGTCAGCAGGCCATTCTGAAACTCATATGTTTGGGGACAGGCCCCACAGCGCAAAGGAGTTGTGGCGGGGTATTGAACAACAGACCGGCAGTGGTTTCTGCCGGTGGGCCTCAAGCCAGGCCTGGTGGTATGCGATAATGGGCGAAATCTCGTGGCAGCTCTGGGACTAGCCGGTTTGGCGCACATCCCTTGCCTGGCGCATGTGCTGAACTTGGTGGTGCAGAGGTTCATTCACCACTACCCCAACATGTCAGAGCTGCTGCATAAAGTGCGGGCCGTCTGTGCGCGCTTCCGCCCGTTCACATCCTGCCGCTGCTCGCCTGTCTGCGCTACAGCGGAACTTCGGCCTTCCCGCTCACCGCCTCATATGCGACGTGCCCACCGGTGGAACTCCACCTTGCACATGCTGGAGAGACTGTGCGAGCAGCAGCAGGCCATAGTGGAGTTTCAGCTGCAGCACGCTCGCGTCAGTCGTACTGCCGAACAGCACCACTTCACCACCAATGATTGGGCCTCCATGCGAGACCTGTGTGCCCTGCTGCGCTGTTTCGAGTACTCCACCAACATGGCCAGTGGCGATGACACTGTTATCAGCGTTACAATACCACTTCTATGTCTCCTTGAGAAAACACTTAGGGCAATGATGTTAGAGGAGGTGGCCCAGGTGGAGGAGGAGGAGGAGGATGAGGGCTCGTTTCTAACACTTTCGGGCCAGTCTGTTCGAAGTGGCTCAGAGGGAGGTTTGTTTAAGCAGCAGAGGACAGGTTCACAGAGTCGCCAGCCAAGGCACTGTACTGGAGGACGAGGAGGATGAGGAGGAGGAGGTGGAGGGACGAGGATGGCGCAAGTTCACAGCGGGGTGGCAGCCCAGGCCCATCACTGGTGCGTGGCTGGGGGATACGGTGGACGATGACGATCGCCTCCCACAGAGGACAGCTTGTCCTTACCCATGGGTAGCCTGGCCCACATGAGCGAATATATGCTCCAATGCCTGCGCAGCGACAGCAGAGTTGCCCACGTTTTAACGTGTGCAGACTACTGGGTGGCCACCCTGCTGGATCCCGGTATAAAGACAATGTGCCCACTTTAATTCCTGAACTGGAGCGCGACCGTAAGATCTTGCGCGAGTACAAGCGCTGCGCTGATAGGCGCTCTTGAGAGCATTCCCACATGTCACAGGGAACAGGTGGAAGGTGAAGGCAGAGGAGTGGCAAGAGGTCGCCAACGCAGCTGTGTCACGGCCAGCTCATCTGAGGGCAGGGTTAGCATGGCAGAAATGTGGAAAGGTTTTGTCTCACGCCACAGCTATCTGCACCGACACCTGATACGGAGCGTGTTAGCAGGAGGCAGCATTTCACTAACATGGTTGAACAGTATGTCTGCACACCCCTCCACATCCTGACGGATGGTTGGCCCCATTCAACTACTGGGTTTCGAAATTGTCCACGTGGCCAGAGTTAGCATGTTATGCCTTGGAGGTGCTTTCCTGCCCGGCGGCCAGCGTTTTATCTGAGCGCGTATTCAGCACGGCAGGGGCGTCATTACTGACAAGCGCAGCCGCCTGTCCACAGCCAACGTGGACAAGCTGACCTTCATAAAGATGAACCAGGCATGGATCCCACAGGACCTGTCCCTCCCTTGTGCAGAGTAGTCCTTATTAACTGCCTAAAACATGTCTTGTTGTGCTACGGGCCACTTCTTTATTTGATACAAATTTTATGAAACCCACAGTTGAATGAAACTCTTCTCTGTCTGGGCGCCGGGGCCTAACCAGATGAAAGTGGCCGGTTAAACTAACGGGTGACATGAAGCCATAACCTCTGCCATGCTACCTCTGTCTTCTGTCTGGGTGCTGAGGCCTAAGTCAAATAAAGCGGTCTTCTGCTGTGCTGGGGATATGAAGCTAATCTCTGACCTCTCTCCTCTGTCTGGGTCCAAAGGCCTAAATCACTGAAAGAGGCCTTCTCCTGTGGTGTGTGATATGATGCCAGAATATGTGCTGTGGGGCCTCTCTCCTCTTCCTGGGTGCAGGGTCAAATAAACTAAATTGTGGCCTACTCCTGTGGTGGTTGATATGATGCCTGATTCTCTGATGTGGAACCTCTCTCCTCTGTTTGGGTGAAGGGGTCAAAGTAACTAAATGGTGGCTTCTCCTGTGGTGGCTGATATGATGCCAGAATATGTGCTGTGGGGCCTCTCTCCTCTTCCTGGGTGCAGGGTCAAAGTAACTCAATGGTGGCTTCTCCTGTGGTGGCTGATATGATGCCAGAATATGTGCTGTGGTGCCTCTCTCCTCTTCCTGGAGTGCGGGGTCAAAGTAACTCAATGGTGGCTTCTCCTGTGGTGGCTGATATGATGCCAGAATATGTGCTGTGGGGCCTCTCTCCTCTTCCTGGGTGCGGGGTCAAAGTAACTCAATGGTGGCTTCTCCTGTGGTGGCTGATATGATGCCAGAATATGTGCTGTGGGGCCTCTCTCCTCTTCCTGGGTGCGGGGGTCAAAGTAACTCAATGGTGGCTTCTCCTGTGGTGGCTGATATGATGCCAGAATATGTGCTGTGGGGCCTCTCTCCTCTTCCTGGGTGCAGGGGTCAAAGTAACTCAATGGTGGCTTCTCCTGTGGTGGTTAGTATGATGCCAGAATATGTGCTGTGGGGCCTCTCTCCTCTTCCTGGGTGCAGGGGTCAAAGTAACTCAATGGTGGCTTCTCCTGTGGTGGCTGATATGATGCCAGAATATGTGCTGTGGTGCCTCTCTCCTCTTCCTGGGTGCGAGGGTCAAAGTAACTCAATGGTGGCTTCTCCTGTGGTGGCTGATATGATGCCAGAATATGTGCTGTGGGGCCTCTCTCCTCTTCCTGGGTGCAGGGGTCAAAGTAACTCAATGGTGGCTTCTCCTGTGGTGGCTGATATGATGCCAGAATATGTGCTGTGGGGCCTCTCTCCTCTTCCTGGAGTGCGGGGTCAAAGTAACTCAATGGTGGCTTCTCCTGTGGTGGCTGATATGATGCCAGAATATGTGCTGTGGGGCCTCTCTCCTCTTCCTGGGTGCAGGGGTCCAAAGTAACTCAATGGTGGCTTCTCCTGTGGTGGTTAGTATGATGCCAGAATATGTGCTGTGGGGCCTCTCTCCTCTTCCTGGGTGCAGGGGTCAAAGTAACTCAATGGTGGCTTCTCCTGTGGTGGCTGATATGATGCCAGAATATGTGCTGTGGTGCCTCTCTCCTCTTCCTGGGTGCGGGGTCAAAGTAACTCAATGGTGGCTTCTCCTGTGGTGGCTGATATGATGCCAGAATATGTGCTGTGGGGCCTCTCTCCTCTTCCTGGGTGCAGGGGTCAAAGTAACTCAATGGTGGCTTCTCCTGTGGTGGTTAGTATGATGCCAGAATATGTGCTGTGGGGCCTCTCTCCTCTTCCTGGGTGCAGGGTCAAAGTAACTCAATGGTGGCTTCTCCTGTGGTGGCTGATATGATGCCAGAATATGTGCTGTGGTGCCTCTCTCCTCTTCCTGGGTGCAGGGGTCAAAGTAACTCAATGGTGGCTTCTCCTGTGGTGGTTGATATGATGCCTGATTCTCTGCTGTGAAACCTCTCTCCTCCATCTGGGTGTAGGGGTCAAAGTCTTTCAAAGTCGCCTTCTCCTGTGCTGATTGATATAAAGCTGATGGTTGTGCCATCTGACATGGTTGCCAGGGTCTGATTCAATGGGGCCTACTCCTGTGGTGGGTGATCTAAATGCCTGATTCTCTGCTGTGAAACCTCTCTCCTCCGTCTGGGTGTAGGGGTCAAAGTCTTTCAAAGTCGCCTTCTCCTGTGCTGATTGATATGAAGCTGATGGTTGTGCCATCTGACATGGTTGCCGGGGTCCCATTAAATTGGGGCCTACTCCTGTGGTGGGTGATCTAAATGCCTGATTCTCTGCTTTGAAACCTCTATCCTCCGTCCGGGTGTAGGGGTCAAAGTCTGTCAAAATCGCCTTCTCCTGTGCTGATTGATATAAAGCTTATGCTTGTGCCATCTGACATGGTTGCCGGGGTCTGATTCAATGGTGGCCTACTCCTGTGGTGGGTGATCTAAATGCCTGATTCTCTGCTGTGTAACCTCTCTCCTCCGTCTGGGTGTAGGGGTCAAAGTAACTAAATGGTGGCCTACTCCTGTGGTGGGTGATATGATGCCTGGTTCTCTGCTGTGGGACCTCTCTCCTTTGTCTAGGTGCTGTGGTCAAAATAATAGTAAGTGACCTTCTCCATTGGTGGGTGACTTGAAGCCTGATTCTGTGCTATGGGACCTCACTCCAATTAATATTGTTTAATTTTTATTTATTTTATGTTAACTCATCATTTCCCTATCTACATTTGTTTGCAGGGGATTTAACTACATTTTGCTGCCTTTTGCAGCCCTCTAGCCCTTTCCGGGTGTGTTTTACAGCCTTTTTAGTGCCCAAAAGTTCGGGTCCCCATTGACTTCTATGGGGTTCGGGTTCGGGATGAAGTTCGGGTCGAGTTCGGATCCCGAACCCGAACATTTTTCGAAAGTTCGGCCGAACTCGTCGAACCCGAACATCCAGGTGTTCGCTCAACTCTAGTCCTAACTTTTTTCTACTTTTACACAACACAAAAGGCTTTTCCACAGATAATTGCAATGATGAACGGCAAATATATTTTATTTTGCCACTAATACACAGCAAACAGGGCTTTAGAATATATCACTGCGCCGCAGAATGGCAATTAGGTCCTAACTTTTTTCTACTTTTACACAACGCAAAAGGCTTTTCAACAGATAAGTGCAACAATGAATGGCGAATATATTTTCATTTTGCCACTAATACACGGCAAACAGGGCTTTAGAATATATCACTGCACCGCAGAACGGCAATTAGGTTCTAACTAGGGTTGAGCAAACCCCAACTGTATTGTTCAGGTTCGTACCGAATTTTTTGTGATTTCAGGGAGAGAATAGGAGAGAATCTAACTCAGCGATCTACCTAGAAATAGTTGTGTGGGTGCAGGGCACTATCCTTTTACCCTGCCCTGAGCTCATTGACCAAAAAAAAATAACTTTCAGAATTCTGTGCGGCCATTTTATGCATGCTCAGTGCACCAGCACTGCATCTGAGCTTTTGGGACATTGCAAATCACCATTCTTTGGGGGCAAACTACAACATCTGTATTAGTCAGTGTGCAATTTAAGTTAGAAATACACCCATCATTTTCTGGGGATTGAAAAACACACTTTTTTTTCCCAAAAACAGTATTTTCCAGATCTGTAAGTGTTAAATTCAAGTTTAATATATACAGCATTCATATTATGTTAGCAAACAAAGACTTTTTTTTTGCAATCTACAACATCTGTATCAGTCAGTGTGCAATTTAAGCTAGAAATACACCCATCATTTTCTGGGGTTTGAAAAACATACTTTTTGACAAATAAAAAATATTTTCAGGCCTTGCAGCATCAGCACGTGAGAAATTACAGGCTTATATACTACTGTCAAATTCAGTTGTTAAACAAACAGTCGTTTGGGCACAACATATTTAGTTGGCAGCCTTCGATGCAGATGTCATTGTGAGATACACACTTAATACATTTAGGTTACATTCAGAGATTTTAAATACCGCCATTTGGTGCACCAACATTGAATTCAGGCCTACAGAGGTTCAGGCTCTGTGAGATCCCCCCTATACATACAGGGGTTTGAATTAGGCATGTGAAATACAGCCATTTGAAATACAGCCTTTTTGTGCAAAGATATATTTACTTCAGGCCTACACTTATTCAGGGCGTGTGTGATCCCCCCTATACATACAGGGGTTTGAATTAGGCATTTGAAATGCAGCCATTTGAAATACCGCCTTTTTGTGCAAAGATATATTTACTTCAGGCCTACACTGATTCAGGGCGTGTGTGATCCCCCTATACATACAGGGGTTTGATTCATCCATTTGAAATACAGGCATTTTAAATACAGCCATTTAGTGCAAAGATATATTTACTTCAGACCTACACTGATTCAGGGCGTGTGTGATTCGTAGGGTTTTCGGCCAGTCATTCCCAAGTGGCTCCGAGGGTGGGTTCCTGCACACACAAACCCAAGGTACACAATTGTCCGGCCAGGGCAAAGTTCTGGAGGATGATGAGGTGGAGGATGAGGAGGAGGAGATGGAGGAGGAGGAACCATGTTCACAGCAGGGTGGCACCCAGACCAGCTCATCACTGGTGCGTGGATGGGCGATACAGAGGACACAAACGATACACCTCCCACAGAGGACAGCTTTTAATTGCCTCTAGGAAGCCTTGCACACATGAGCGATTACATGCTGCAGTCTCTCCGCAACGACCGCAGAGTTGTCCACATTCTAATTTGTGCTGATTACTGGGTAGCCACGCTGCTGGATCCCTGTTACAAAGACGACGTACCGTCCTTAATTCCGTCACTGGAGCGTGATCGTAAGATGCGCAAGTACAAGCGCACGCTGGTAGACGCGCTGCTGGTGGCATTCCCACCTGACAGCGGGGGCACAGTGGAAGCACAAGGCGAAGGAAGAGAACGAGGAAGAGGTCGCCAACGCAGCTGGCCCACCACCAGCACCTCAGAAGGCAGGATCAGCATGGCCAACATGTGGAAAAGCTTTGTCAGCATGCCACAACAACAGGCACCACCAGCTGATATGGAACGTCTTAGGAGGAGGCAGCATTTCACCAACATGGTGGAGCAGTATGAGTGCACACGCCTACATGTACTGAATGACTGTCTGCCCCCTTCAACTCCTGGGTCTCCAAATTGGACACATGGCCTGACCTTGCCCTTTACGCCTTGAAGGTGCTGGCCTGCCCTGCAGCCAGTGTATTATCTGAACGTGTGTTTAGCACGGCAGGGGGTGTCATCAAAGACAAACGCAGCCACCTGTCCACAGCCAATGTGGACAAGCTCACGTTCATTAAATTGAACCAGGCATGGATCCCTCAGGACTTGTCCGTACCTTGTGCAGAATAGACATGTATACCGGCACTAACCAGCCATTGTTATACTGCAGTGCAATTGCTCATGTTTGTATTTTGGATATTTCACACTCTTTTCAAGTGTACCTTAATTTTACAAAATTTTATTAACCACTTGCGGTCACGCTAACGCCGATGGGCGTCAGCGTGGCTGCTCTCTCAGGTGTCTCAATCACGCCTGTCGGCGTCATCTCGTGAGCCGGGACAACTGAAACTACAGCCTGCCAGCGCTAATCATGTGCTGGCAGGCTGTAGATGCGGAAAAAAACGCATTTAAAACGCATATCAGATGCTGTTTTGTAAACAGCGTCTGATATGCCTGCTGTCTGCTCATCTGGTGGTCCCTTTGTCTGGGACCACCAGAGGAAACATAGGTAAAGTGCACCAATCACAATCACACCCCCCCCCCACCCCCCATCACTGATTAACCCCTGATCACCCATGTAACCCCCCCTGTCACTAATCACCCCCCTGTAAGGCTCATTCAGACGTCCGTATGTGTTTTGCGGATCCATGGATCTACGGATCCGCAAAATACGGACACAGGCAATGTGCTTTCCGCATTTTGCAGATCCGCACATTGCCAGAACTATATAGAAAATGCTTTTTCTTGTCAAGAATAGGACATGTTCTATATTTTTGCTGAACGGAAGTGCAGACCCGGAAGCGCGGATCCATAATTCCGGATCCGAGCGGGACAAAGTCTGTCCCCATAGAAATGAATGGGTCCGCAATTCCGTTCCGCAAACAGAATTGTGGACGTGTGAATGGGGCATAAGGGTCCCTTATCACCGCCAGTTAGCTAGCTACTTGTTAGGTAGTTAGCGCCCAGCCCACCGCACCGCAGTCACTGATTTTGGCAGAGATTTTTTCATCCAAGATGATGGATGCGAATGAAAAAATCTGTGCCGTTCATTTATTTTTTTTTTTTTCAGCCCAGAGGCTGAACGGAAAAAAAAAATCTCATTACCCGTATGCTCAATATAAGGAGAATAGCAGAAACTCCTAATGCTGGCCATACGTGTAATGATTGCAGAGACCCTCAAATGCCAGGGCAGTACAAACACCTCATGTGACCCCATTTTAGAAAGAAGACACCCCAAGGTATTCCGTGAGGGGTATGGTGAGTTCATGTAAAATTTTATTTTTTGTCACAAGTTAGTGGAATATGAGACTTTGTAAAAAAAAATATATATATCAATTTCCGCTAACTTGTGCCAAATTTTTTTTTTTTCTGTGAACTCGCCATGCCCCTAATGGAATACCTTGGGGTATCTTCTTTCCAAAATGGGGTCACTTGTGGGGTACTTATACTGCTCTGGCATTTTAGGGGGCCTAAATAGAGATGAGCGAACAACTGGATGTTCGGGTTCGAGAAGTTCGGCAGAACTTCCCGAAAATGTTCGTGTTCGGGATCCGAACTCGACCCGAACTTTATCCGGAACCCGAACCCCATTGAAGTCAATGGGGACCCGAACTTTTAGGCACTAAAAAGGCTGCAAAATAGTCCAGGAACGGGCTAGAGGGATGCCAAAGGCAGCAAAATGTAGGTAAATCCCCTGCAAACAAATGTGGATAGGGAAATGAATTAAAATAAAATAAAATACATAAAATTTAACCAATATCAATTGGAGAGAGGTCCCACTGCAAGGAATCATGCGTCATATCACCCACCACTGGAGAAGGCCACTTTCAGTTATTTCGGCCCCAGCACCCAGACAGAGGAGAGAGGTCCCACAGCAAGGAATCATGCGTCATATCACCCACCACTGGAGAAGGCCACTTTCAGTTATTTCGGCCCCAGCACCCAGACAGAGGAGAGAGGTCCCACAGCAAGAAATCATGCGTCATGTCAACCACCACCGGAGAAGGCCACTCTCAGTTATTTCGGCCCAGCACAAAGACAGAGGAGAGAGGTCCCACTGCAAGGAATCATGTGTCATATCAACCACCACTGGAGAAGGCCACTTTCAGTTATTTCGGCCAGCACCCAGACCGAGGAGAGAGGTCCCACAGCAAGGAATCATGCGTCATATCACCCACCACTGGAGAAGGCCACTTTCAGTTATTTATGTCCCACCACCCAGACAGAGGAGAGAGGTCCCACAGCAAGGAATCATGCGTCATATCACCCACCACCGGAGAAGGCCACTTTCAGTTATTTCAGCCCCAGAACCCAGACCGAGGAGAGAGGTCTCACAGCAAGGAATCATGCGTCATATCACCCAACACTGGAGAAGGCCACTTTCAGTTATTTCGGCCCCAGCACCCAGACAGAGGAGAGAGGTCCCACAATAATGAATCATGCGTCATATCACCCACCACCGGAGAAGGCCACTCTCAGTTATTTCGGCGCAGCACCCAGACAGAGGAGAGAGGTCCCACAGCAAGGAATAAGGCGTCATATCACCCACCACTGGAGAAGGCCACATTCAGTTATTTCGGCCCAGCACCCAGACAGAGAGAGAGGTCCCACAGCAAGGAAACATGCGTCATATCACCCACCACTGGAGAAGGCCACTTTCAGTTATTTCGGCCCCAGCACCCAGACAGAGGAGAGAGGTCCCACAGCAAGGAATCATGCGTCATATCACCCACCACTGGAGAAGGCCACTTTCAGTTATTTCGGCCAGCACCCAGACCGAGGAGAGAGGTCCCACAGCACGGAATCATGCGTCATATCACCCACCACTGGAGAAGGCCACTTTCAGTTATTTCGGCCCAGCACCCAGACCGAGGATACAGGTCCCACAGCCACAGCAAGGAATCATGCGTCATATCACCCACCACTGGAGAAGGCCACTTTCAGTTATTTCGGCCCAGCACCCAGACCGAGGATACAGGTCCCACAGCAAGGAATCATGCGTTATATCACCCACCACTGGAGAAGGCCACTTTCAGTTATTTTGGCCCAGCACCCAGACCGAGGATACAGGTTCCACAGCAAGCAATCATGCGTCATATCACCCACCACTGGAGAAGGCCACTTTCAGTTATTTCGGCCAGCACCCAGACCGAGGAGAGAGGTCCCACAGCAAGGAATCATGCGTCATATCAACCACCACCGGAGAAGGCCACTCTCAGTTGTTTGGGCCCAGCACCCAGACAGAGGAGAGAGGTCCCACAGCAAGGAATCATGCGTCATATCAACCACCACCGGAGAAGGCCACTTTCAGTTATTTCGGCCAAACCACCCAGACAGAGCAGAGGTTCATTCAACTTTGGGTTGCACCGCAAGATCATGGTAAAGTTAAAAAAATGAGGATTCAATAAAGAAGTGCCCCGGAGTACAAGAAAACATGGTTGAGGGGGAGGCAGTTATAAATGTCTTTTCTGCACAAGGGATGGACAGGTCCTGTGGGATCCATGCCTGGTTCATTTTTATGAACGTCAGCTTGTCCACGTTGGCTGTGGACAGGCGGCTGCGTTTGTCAGAAATGACGCCCCCTGCCGTGCTGAATACACGTTCAGACAAAACGCTGGCCGCCAGGCAGGCCAGCACCTCCAAGGCATAAAATGCTATCTCTAGCCACGTGGACAATTTGGAGACCCAGAAGTTGAATGGGGCCGAACCATCAGTCAGTATGTGGAGGGGTGTGCAGACGTACTTTTCAACCATGTTAGTTAAATGCTGCCTCCTGCTAACACGTTCCGTATCAGGTGGTGGTGCAGTTAACTGTGGCGTGGAGACAAAACTTTTCCACATTTCTGCCATGCTAACCCTGCCCTCAGAGGAGCTGGCCGTGACACAGCTGCGTTGGCGACCTCTTGCTCCTCCTCTGCCTTTGCCTTGGGACATTTGGGAATGCTCTCAGGAGCGCCTCTACCAACGTGCGCTTGTACTCGCGCATCTTCCTATCACGCTCCAGTGCAGGAAGTAAGGAGGGCACATTGTCTTTGTACCGGGGATCCAGCAGGGTGGCAACCTAGTAGTCCGCACACGTTAAAATGTGGGCAACTCTGCTGTCGTTGCGCAGGCACTGCTGCATGTAGTCGCTCATGTGTGCCAGGCTCCCAAGAGGTAAGGACAAGCTGTCCTCTGTGGGAGGCGTATCGTCATCGTCCTCCGTATCCCCCCAGCCACGCACCAGTGATTGGCATAAGCTGTGTCGGGTGCCACCCCGCTGTGAACCTGCTTCATCCTCATCCTCCTCCAGCTGCTCCTCATCCTCCTCGTCCTCCAGTAGTGGGCCCTGGCTGGCCACATTTGTACCTGGCCTCTGCTGTTGCAAAAAACCTCCCTCTGAGCCACTTCTAACAGACTGGCCTGAAAGTGATAAAAATGACCCCTCCTCCTCCTCCTCCTCCTCCTCCTGGTCCACCTCCTCTTCCATCATCGCCCTAAGCGTTTTCTCAAGGAGACATAGAAGTGGTATTGTAACGCTGATAACGGTGTCATCGCCACAGGCCATGTTGGTGGAGTACTCGAAACAGCGCAACAGGGCACACAGGTCTCGCATGGAGGCCCAATCATTGGTGGTGAAGTGGTGCTGTTCCGCAGTGCGACCGACGCGTGCGTTCTGCAGCTGAAACTCCACTATGGCCTGCTGCTGTTCGCACAGTCTCTCCAGCATGTGCAAGGTGGAGTTCCACCTGGTGGGCACGTCGCATATGAGGCGGTGAGCGGGAAGGCCGAAGTTCCGCTGTAGCGCAGACAGGTGAGCAGCGGCAGGATGTGAACGCCGCAAGCGCGCACAGACGGCCCTCACTTTCTGCAGCAGCTCTGAGATGTCGGGGTAGTTGTGAATGAACTTCTGCACCACCAAATTCAGCACATGCGCCAGGCAAGGGATGTGCGTCATACTGGCTAGTCCCAGAGCTGCGACGAAATTTCACCCATTATCGGACACACCACCAGGCCGGGCTTGAGGCCCACCGGCAGAAACCACTCGTCGGTTTATTGTTCAATACCCCGCCACAACTTCTGCTCGGTGTGGGGCCTGTCCCCCAAACATATGAGTTTCAGAAAGGCCTGCTGACGTTTACCCGGGCTGTGCTGAAGTTGGTGGTGAAGGTGTGTGGCTGACTGGATGAGCTGGTAGAAGCAGAGGAGGAGGAAGCCGAGTAGGAGGAGGAGGCTACAGGAGGCAAAGAATGATGCCCTGCGATCCTTGGCGGCGGAAGGACGTGCGCCAAGGAACTCTCCGCCTGCGGCCCAGCCGCCACTACATTTACCCAGTGTGCAGTTAGGGAGATATAGCGTCCCTGGCCGTGCTTACTGGTCCACGTATCTGTGGTTAGGTGGACCTTGCCACAGATGGCGTTGCGCAGTGCACACTTGATTTTATCGGATACTTGGTTGTGCAGGGAAGGCACGGCTGTCTTGGAGAAGTAGTGGCGGCTGGGAACAACATACTGTGGGACAGCCATGGACATCAGCTGTTTGAAGCTGTCTGTGTCCACCAGCCTGAATGACAGCATTTCAAAGGCCAGTAGTTTAGAAATGCTGGCATTCAGGCCCAGTACTCGAGGGTGGCTAGGTGGGAATTTACGCTTTCTCTCCAAGGTTTGTGAGATGGAGAGCTGAACGCTGCCGTGTGACATGGTGGAGATGCTTGGTGACACAGGTGGTGTTGTCGGTGGCACATCCTCTGTTTGGTGGGCGGCAGGTGCCAACATTCCTCCCGAGGCGGAGGAAGAGGCCGAGGCAGCAGCAGAAGAGGGAGCAGGGGGAGCCAGAGTGAGTTCCTTGCTTTTAAGGTGTTTACTCCACTGCAGTTCATGCTTTGCATGTAGATGCCTGGTCATGCAGGTTGTGCTAAGGTTCAGAACGTTAATGCCTCGCTTCAGGCTCTGATGGCACAGCGTGCAAACCTCTCGGGTCTTGTTGTCAGCACATTGCTTAAAGAAGTGCCATGCCGGGGAACTCCTTGAAGCTGCCTTTGGGGTACTCGGTCCCTGGTGGCGGTGGCCAGTAGCATGCGAAATCTCTAGGCGGCGGCAGGTCTGCTTTTGCCCCCTGCTCCCTCTTTTGCTACGCTGTTGGCTCGGTCTCACCACTGCCTCTTCCTCTGAACTATGAAAGTCAGTGGCACGACCTTCATTCCATGTGGGGTCTAGGACCTCATCGTCCCCTGCATTGTCTTCCACACAGTCTTCCTCCCTGTCCTCCGGTTCGGTCTGCACACTGCAGAAAGACGCAGCAGTTGGCACCTGTGTTTCGTCATCATCAGAGACGTGTGGACTCCGATGAGGTGGTGTTCCTATGTCCTCATCATCAGGAAACATCAGTGGTTGTGCATCAGTGCATTCTATGTCTTCCACCACTGGCGAAGGGCTAGGTGGATTCCCTTGGGAAACCCTGCCAGCAGAGTCTTCAAACAGCATAAGAGACTGCTGCATAACTTGAGGCTCTGACAGTTTCCGTGATATGCATGGGGGTGATGTGACAGACTGATGGGCTTGGTTTTCAGGTGCCACCTGTGCGCTTTCAACAGAAGACTGGGTGGGAGATAATGTTGTGAACATGCTGGATCCACTGTCGGCCACCCAATTGACTAGCGCCTGACTAGCGCCTGCTCAGGCCTTACCATCCTTAGAACGGCATTGGGCCCCACCAAATATGTAAATTCTGGCGGGTACTGGAACCTGAGGTAGTTGGTTCACTAGGACGTGTGGCTGTGGCAGAATCGCCACGTCCTCTCCCAGCACCAGAGGGTACACTAACACCACCACGAACGCGTCCGCTTCCCTTACTAGATGTTTTCTTAATTGTTACCGTTCACCAAGCACCACAATAAGGAAAAAAATATTTGGCCCAATGTATTGATTTCAAATTCAGGCCTTTTTTTACAGGCACCTAACACTATCTGCCTATTTGTTTATGTAGCGTATTACACTAATCCAGGCACAGCAGTAACCACTGATTTAGGGGAATATCTCTTTTAGGGCTAGTATTTAGGCCCTGGATGAAAGGTATCCTTTTATGGACAGATTTACAATTGGCCTGCAACAGCTGGGACACCAGATTCAGGGTATTGCAATTTTGGCAAATTAATTTCACCCCAGAACAAAATATATGTTTTGGTGGACACTATGAAACCTGGCCTACAAAAGCTGGGACACCAGATTCAGGGTATTGCTATTTTTGCAAGTGAATTACACCCCAGAACAAAATATATGTTCTGGCGGACACTATTATATTTTGCCAGCCACAGCTGAAACCACTGATTCAGGGTATTCCTATTTTGGCAATTGAATTTCACCCCAGAACAAAATATATGTTTTGGCGGACACTATGAAACCTGGCCTGCAACAGCTGGGACACCAGATTCAGGGTATTGCTAGTTTGGCAAGTGAATTACACCCCAGAACAAAATATATGTTTTGGCGGACACTTTTATATTTTGACAGCCAAAACTGAAACCACTGATTTATGGTATTGCTATTTTGGCAATTGAATTTCACCCCAGAACAAAATATATGTATTGGCGGACACTATGAAACGTGGCCTGCAACAGCTGGGACACCAGATTCAGGGTATTGCTATTTTGGCAAGTGAATTACACCCCAGAACAAAATATATGTTTTGGCGGACACTATTCTATTTTGCCAGCCACAGCTGAAACCACTGATTTTTGGTATTGCTATTTTGGCAATTGAATTTCACCACAGAAAATAATCTATCCTTTGCCAGACAGCAGACAGTATTATACTTGTCTAGCCAAAGCTGGAACACCAGATTTAGTGGATTGGTATTTGTGCAATTGTATTTAACCCCTTAATAAAATATAGAAATTGCTATGCTGAGTTTCTAGGGGTGACAATTAGCACAGCCAAGCCCTTGATGTAGGATATAGCAAAAAAAAACTAGTATTGATGGATTGATGGACTTGGTGGCAGCTTGTTCTGGTGCACCACAAGTCACAAAATGGCCGCCGATCAACCCAGAAAATAAGTGACAGAAAAACGCTCTGTGCAGCCTAAAAACCAGTGAGCAAGTAACTAGCAGAAGTTCAATCTTTCACAGCTGTAGATCGATCCGTTCATTAGGTGCTGTTGTTGACTTTACCCTGCCTAATCTCGACCTGACAGAAGCTGCGTCCTCTCCCTACACTAATCAGAGCAGTGTGACGTGCGGCGCTATGTGACTCCAGCTTAAATAGAGGCTGGGTCACATGCTGCACTTGGTCAATCACAGCCATGCCATTAGTAGGCATGGCTGTGATGGGCTCTTAGGGCAAGAAGTAAAATGCTAGCTGATTGGCTGCTGTGCAGCCCTTCAGAAAGCGGGAAGTAATCGACGAACAAGGAACCGGGTTCGGGTTCGTACCGAATTTTGGGGTGTCCGGGACACGGACCCGAACCCGGACATTTTCAAAAAATTTCGGGTTCGGGTTCGTTGTTCGTCGATTACTTCCCGCTTTCTGAAGGGCTGTACAGCAGCCAATCAGCTAGCGTTTTACTTTTTGCCCTAAGAGCCCATCACAGCCATGCCTACTAATGGCATGGCTGTGATTGACCAAGTGCTCGAACTGTTCGCTCAACACTAGTCCTAAAGCATGAGAATCCAAATACGTAAAAATGCCCTGTGAAATCCTAAAGGTACTCATTGGAATTTGGGCCCCTTTGCGCATCTTGGCTGCAAAAAAGTGTCACACATGTGGTATCGCCGTACTCAGGAGAAGTACGGCAATGAGTTTTGGGGTGTATTTTTACATATACCCATGCTGGGTGAGAGAAATATCTCTGTAAATTGACAACTTTGTATAATTTTTTTTTAAAAGTTGTCATTTACAGAGATATTTCTCACACACAGTATGGGTATATGTAAAAATACACCCGAAAACACCCCTAAAATGCCAGGACAGTATAAATACCCCACAAGTGACCCAATTTTAGAAAGAAGACACCCCAAGGTATTCCGTGAAGGGTATGGTGAGTTCATGTAAAATTTTATTTTTTGTCACAAGTTAGTGGAATATGAGACTTTGTAAAAAAAAAAAAAAAAACCAATTTCCGCTAACTAAAGCCTGAGAAGAAGTCTGGAATCCAAATGCGTAAAAATGCCCTGTGAAATCCTAAGGCCCCTTTCACACGGGTGAGTTTTCCGCGCGGGTGCAATGCGTGATGTGAACGCATTGCACCCGCACTGAATCCTGACCCATTCATTTCAATGGGTCTGTGTACATGAGCGTTTTTTTTCACGCATCACTTGTGCGTTGCGTGAAAATCGCAGCATGTTCTATATTCTGCGTTTTTCACATAGCCCTAGCCCCATAGAAGTAAATGGGGCTGCGTGAAAAACGCATTGCATCCGCAAGCAGGTGCGGGTGCATTGCGTTTTTCACTGATGGTTGCTAGGAGATGTTGTTTTTAAACCTTCAGTTTTTATCACGGCGTGAAAACGCATCCAAACGCATTGCACCCGCGCGGAAAAAACTGAACAACTGAATGCAATCGCAGGCAAAACTGAATGGCTTTGCCTGTGAAATCGCACAGTTTTCCCTGAACACATCCGCAACGCATCCGGACCTTATCCGGACACGCTCGTGTGAAAGAGTCCTAAAGGTACTCATTGGAATTAGGGCCCCTTTGCGCACCCAGGCTGCAAAAAAGTGTCACTCATGTGGTATCGCCGTACTCAGGAGAAGTAGGGCAATGTGTTTTGGGGTGTATTTTTATATATACCCATACTTTGTGTGAGAAATATCTCTGTAAACGACAACTTTTAAAAAATTTTTATACAAACTTGACAATTTACAGAGATATTTCTCTCACCCAGCATGGGTATATGTAAAAATACACCCAAACACATGTGCCTTACTTCTCCTAGTACTGCGATACTACGTATGTCACTTTGCAAATGTAGAACAATAAATTTTGTGAAAAATTCATATAGAAATGTAGTTTTTTTTTGAAAAATTTTACAACAGAAAGTAAAAAATGTCATTTTTTTTGCAAAAATATCGTTGCATTTTTATTAATAGCAAAAAAAGTAAAAATGTCAGCAACAATAAAATACCACCAAATGAAAGCTCTATTAGTGAGAAGAAAAGGAGGCAAAATTCATTTGGGTGGTAAGTTGTATGACCGAGCAATAAACGGTAGAAATTAGTGTAGTGCGGATTTGTAAAAAAGGGCCTGGTCACTAGGGGGGTATAAACCTGTAGTCTTCAAGTGGTTAAAACCAAAAGCCTGTGTTGGCTATCTCGTCCTCCTCCACCGCCACTTCCACCTACTCCGCTGCGTCCACCATGTCCTCAAATTCCTACTCCATATGGAACTCCAAACTTTTGGTGTGTATAGTACCACTGCTATACCTATTAGACCGTTTAAAAAAAATCTATAAATTATCTTCAACATTTTTTGGTGAAATTCACCAATTTTTGGGTTTATAATACCACTGCTATACCTATTAGACCGGTAAAATAAATAAAAAAGATTAACTGTTTTCTGGTGAGATTAACCACTTTTTGGGTGTATAGTACCACTGCAATACCTAATAGGCCGGTTAAAAACTAAATAAAAATTGTCTTTCACATTTTCTGGTGAAATTCACTAATTTTGGGTGTATAGTACCACTGCTATACCTAGTAGACCGTTAAAAAAATAACATTTGTCAGTTACATTTTATGGTCAAATTCACCAATTTTTGGGTGTAATATACCCCTCCTCTACCTAGTTGACAGCTTAATAAATTTCAATCATTTTTCTTTTACATTTTCGGGTGACAATAAACAATTGTTTTCTGTCATAGGCCCCTGCTCTACCATGTAGACAGGTTAATTAATTTCAGTAATTTTTCTGTTATATTTTTAGGTTTACATTATACAATTTTAGATGTGAATAAACCCCTGCTCTGCATAGGTGACAGGGAATAACATTTCAGAAATGCTTCTTTAATTGATGCGCATCACCTCCTTTGATTCAATGCTTAAACTTAAACTTGTGGTATGGTCTGAGGTAGGTGAAGAAGGGAGAGAGGGAGAAGGCTGGCCTAGCCTCCCCCATAACCTATCTGGCTGAGTTCCCTTGCCCGGGTAGTCCGAATGCATCGTGATGTGAACGCATTGCACCCGCACTGAATCCTGACCCATTCATTTCAATGGGTCTGTGTACATGAGCGTTTTTCACGCATCACGTGCGTTGCGTGAAAATCGCAGCATGTTCTATATTCTGCGTTTTTCACATAGCCCTAGCCCCATAGAAGTAAATGGGGCTGCGTGAAAAACGCATTGCATCCGCAAGCAGGTGCGGGTGCATTGCGTTTTTCACTGATGGTTGCTAGGAGATGTTGTTTTTAAACCTTCAGTTTTTTATCACGCGCGTGAAAAACGCATCCAAACGCATTGCACCCGCGCGGAAAAAACTGAACAACTGAACGCAATCGCAGGCAAAACTGAATGGCTTTGCCTGTGAAATCGCACAGTTTTCCCTGAACACATCCGCAACGCATCCGGACCTTATCCGGACACGCTCGTGTGAAAGAGGCCTAAAGGTACTCATTGGAATTAGGGCCCCTTTGCGCACCCAGGCTGCAAAAAAGTGTCACTCATGTGGTATCGCCGTACTCAGGAGAAGTAGGGCAATGTGTTTTGGGGTGTATTTTTATATATACCCATACTTTGTGTGAGAAATATCTCTGTAAACGACAACTTTAAAAAAAAATTTATACAAAGTTGACAATTTACAGAGATATTTCTCTCACCCAGCATGGGTATATGTAAAAATACACCCCAAAACACATTGCCCTACTTCTCCTGAGTACCGCGATACCACGTATGTGACACTTTTTTGCAAATGTAGAACAATAAATTTTGTGAAAAATTCATATAGAAATGTAGTTTTTTTTTGAAAAATTTTACAACAGAAAGTAAAAAATGTCATTTTTTTTTTGCAAAAATGTCGTTGCATTTTTATTAATAGCAAAAAAAGTAAAAATGTCAGCAACAATAAAATACCACCAAATGAAAGCTCTTTTAGTGAGAAGAAAAGGAGGCAAAATTAATTTGGGTGGTAAGTTGTATGACAATGAGCAATAAACGGTAGAAAGTAGTGTAGTGCGGATTTGTAAAAAAGGGCCTGGTCACCAGGGGGGTATAAACCTGTAGTCTTCAAGTGGTTAAAACCAAAAGCCTGTGTTGGCTATCTCATCCTCCTCCACCGCTACTTCCACCTACTCCGCTGCGTCTACCATGTCCTCAAATTCCTACTCCATATGGAACTCCAAACTTTTGGTGTGTATAGTACCACTGCTATACCTATTAGACCGTTTAAAAAAAATCTATAAATTATCTTCAACATTTTTTGGTGAAATTCACCAATTTTTGGGTTTATAATACCACTGCTATACCTATTAGACCGGTAAAATAAATAAAAAAGATTAACTGTTTTCTGGTGAGATTAACCACTTTTTGGGTGTATAGTACCACTGCAATACCTAATAGGCCGGTTAAAAAACTAAATAAAAATTGTCTTTCACATTTTCTGGTGAAATTCACTAATTTTTGGGTGTATAGTACCACTGCTATACCTAGTAGACCGTTACAAAAAAATAACATTTGTCAGTTACATTTTATGGTCAAATTCACCAATTTTTGGGTGTAATATACCCCTCCTCTACCTAGTTGACAGCTTAATAAATTTCAATAATTTTTCTTTTACATTTTCGGGTGACAATAAACAATTGTTTTCTGTCATAGGCCCCTGCTCTACCATGTAGACAGGTTAATTAATTTCAGTAATTTTTCTGTTATATTTTTAGGTTTACATTATACAATTTTAGATGTGAATAAACCCCTGCTCTGCATAGGTGACAGGGAATAACATTTCAGAAATGCTTCTTTAATTGATGCGCGTCACCTCCTTTGAGTCAATGCTTAAACTTAAACAAGTTGTACCACATTTAAGCTTCAATACTTTATCACACATTTCCGCTATACTTTTGGCCCACATTTGGGCTTCTGTAATTTGTCCCACATTTGAGCCTCAATAGCTTTTCACACATTTATGCTCAATCCCAATTTTTTTTTATACATTTATCTCCCTTATATTTGGTCTCTTTTACTCACACCCTCTCTGGCTTGGAACCATGATTCCCCGCCACCCATAATCACCATGTTAGGCGCATAAATGAACATCGAAAGTTGATAGAACAGATATCAAATTGGATCGTGAACATCACGGGGACGTGCGACATGCTGGGTCAGTAAGTGTGCACACGCCTACACAAACTGACTGACAGGGGTCATCCCCTGCAACTTCTGGAAGAGGGGTTAGGTGGTCACTTGGACCTTGCATAACCATTGCAACCTCTCTGACTAGTAATAGGTAAAATGTAATCTTTATTAATCAATCTATTAAAAATACATTAACTACTTGGGAACATGGAACTTCTGGGTCTCCAAATTGGGCACATGGCCTGAGCTTGCCCTTTACCCCTTGGAGGTGCTGGCCTGCCCTGCAGCCAGTGTATTGTCTGAACATGTGTTTAGCATGACTGGAGGTGGTTATCACAGGTTAAATTTCCCAATGTTTTGGGGTGTACCCTAATTTTAAAAATAAAATTTAAAACAAAAAAGCAGTGTAGGCTACCTCCTCCTCTTCCACTGCTGCTTCCACCTACACCGCCACATCCACCGCCTCCTCAACCTCCTACTCCATATGGACCTTGTCCTCCTAGATCAAGAATATTATTTTTTATTTTTACCTATTTTATGTTACTTAAAGTAATTTCCCTATCCACATTTGTTTGCAGAGCACTTGCCATGAACTTAACAACATTTTGCTGGTATTTGAAGCCCTCTAGCCCTTTCCATGACATTTTTACAGCCATTTTATTGCTCAAAAGTTCGATCCTCTATTGACTACAATAGGGTTGGGGCTCGGGGTCAATTTCGGGTCCCAAACTCGAACTTTTTCCGAAGTTCGGCCGAACACGTCGAACCCGAAGATCTAGGTGTCCACTGAACTCTAGTCCTAACTTTATTCTACTTTTACACAACACAAAAGGCTTTTCAACAGATAAGTGCAATGCTGAAAGGTGAATATATTTTTATTTTGCCACTAATACACGGCAAACTGGACTTTTGAATATATCACTGCACCGCAGAATGGCAATTAGGCCCTAATTATTTTCCCTGTTTTACACATTTACACAACACAAAAAGCTTTTCAACAGATAAGTGCAACGCTGAACGGCGAATATATTTTTATTTCGCCACTAATACACGGCAAACTTGGCTTTAGAATATATCACTGCACTGCAGAATGGCAATTAGGTCCTACCTTTTTCTACTTTTACACAACACAAAAGGCTTTTCAACAGATAAGTGCAATGCTGAACAGCGAATATATTTTTATTTTACCACTAATACATGGCAAACTGGGCTTTTGAATATTTCACTGCACTGCAGAATGGCAATTAGGCCCTAATTATTTTCCACTTTTGCTCAACACAAAAGGCTTTTCAACAGATAAGTGCAACGATGAACGGCGAACATATTTTTATTTTACCACTAATACACGGCAAACATGGCTTTAGAAAATATCACTGCACCGCAGAACGGCAATTAAGTCCTAACATATTTCTACTTTTACACAACACAAAAGGCTTCTCAACAGATAAGTGCAACGATGAATGGCAAATATATTTTATTTTGCCACTAATAAACAGCAAACAGGGCTTTAGAATATATCAGTGGACCACAGAATGGCAATTAGGTCCTAACTTTTTTCTACTTTTACACAACACAAAAGGCTTTTCAACAGATAAGTGCAATGCTGAACGGCGAATATATTTTTATTTTGCCACTAATACACGGCAAACTGGACTCTTGACTATATCACTGCACCGCAGAATTAGGCCCTAATTGTTTTCAATTTTTACACATTTACACAACACAAAAAGCTTTTCAACAGATAAGTGCAGCGCTGAACAGCGAATATATTTTTATTTTGCCAATAATACACGTCAAACTAGGATTTAGAATATATTACTGCACCGCAGAACGACAATTAGGTCCTAACTTTTTTCTACTTTTACACAACACAAAAGGCTTTTCAACAGATAAGTGCAATGCTGGACGGCGAATATATTTCTATTTTTCCACTAATACATGGCAAACTGGGCTTTTGAATATATCACTGCATGGCAGAATGACAATTAGGCTCTAATTATTTTCCGCTTTTACTCAACACAAAATGCTTTTCAACAGATAAGTGCAACGATGAACTGCGAATATATTTTTATTTTGCCACTAAAACACGGCAAACTGGGCTTTTGAATATATCACTGCACCGCAGAACGGCAATTAGGCCCTACATTTTTTCCACTTTTACACAACACAAAAGGTTTTTAAACAGATAACTGCAACGATGAATGGCAAATATATTTTTATTTTGCCACTAATACACGGCAAACTGGGAATTTGAATATATCACTGCACCGCAGAACGGCAATTACGCCCTACATTTTTTCCACCCTATCTCCGCCCTCTATACCAACATCACCCATGATCTGGGGATAAGATGAACATCTGAGTTTCTGGAAAAGGACAAAGAAATGCTTATCAAGCAAAAGACGTTCATCATCAATGACATAGAGTTTATCCTTATGCACAATGTTTTTTTATTCCAAAAGGATATCTACAAACAGATACAGGTTTACGCACATGGGGACGCGGTTCGCGCCAAGTTTTGCCAATCTGTTCATGGGGGCTTTCGAGGAAGTGTTTATCTACAACTCAGGCTTCTGTTTCAAAAACGTGATCTTTTTCCAGAGGTACATTGATGATTTAATATTCATCTGGAACGGCGATCAATCCTTCATAGAAGACTTCATTCAATAGAGTTGAATTCCTAGACCTCGAGATTTTCATCCAAGACAATGCAATCAATACACATACCTTCTTCAAAAAAGTTGACAGTATTAGTTATTTGGACTTTAAAAGCACACACTATAGGAAATGTAAATCCAATATTCCATTTAGAATACCAACAGTAATATGTACATTTGTAATTTTATCACAACTTACAACCAAAACCATAACACCATCCAAACCATCCTGGGGAAACATTGGCATATTCTAAAAAGAGATCCCATTCTCAGTCATATTTTCACGGAGATGCCCCAACTTACATACAGAAGGGCCCGCACCCTTAAAAATATCCTTGCACCCAGTAAATTGAACCCGATCAGCAACCATACTGATAACTGTAATACTACTGCTCCCAAAGAGAGCTTCAGATGCAACTGAAAAAGATGCCTATGCTGTACTGCCATATGCCAAAAATCTAAGTTCCACAGCCAATCCAATGGAGAAACCTCCCCATTTTGACTATCCTGAACTGTGACTCCACCTATGTTATATACCTCCTGGAATGTCTGTGTCAGTTGCAATATGTATGCCACACGAGTCAAACCTTGCAGAATAAACATCGCTCAAACATAAAGAAAATATACCTCAAACACAGTGTGTCAAGACATGTGGCTGAACGCCATGAGGGTAGCTCAGTCGGCTTCAGGGTGACACCAATTGAGCAAATTCCAGCCCATTTACATAAAGATCTCCAATACATCAGACACAGAGAAATGTATTGTATTTCAAAATGAACAGCCTTAACCCATATGGCCTCAATGATGCCTTCAAGATAAACCTTTAAGATAAGATGTATGTTGCTTCTTTTTTTTTAGCCAATTTTACACTCAGTTATGAATTTTAGTTGTATTAATACGCCATTCAGTCACTGATATTTTCATATACCGCATATTCATTGATTTAACCTTGCATGATTGTGAAAACATTCTGTGCCCTTTTAAGTATTTACCCGTCCGCCTCTTTTTTAACCACCTCCCAACCGCCTAACGCAGGGATGCGTCCTGCGGGCGGCTGGGTTATTCCTCCTGGACGCATATACGCGCCATCTCGCGAGACACGAGATGATCCGCAAATGTGGCCCGCACACGCGCAGTGCGGGTCGCAAAAGGCGTACAAGGAGTTGGTCGTTAATCATTGCACTTATCTGTTGAAAAGCCTTTTGTGTTGTGTAAAAGTAGAAAAAATTAGGGCCTAATTGCCATTCAGCATTGCAGTGATATATTTGAAAGCCCCGTTTGCCATGTATTGGTGGCAAAAAAGAAATATATTCGCTGTTCAGTGTTGCACTTATCTGTTGAAAAGCCTTTTGGGTTGTGTAGAAGTAGAAAAAAATTAGGGCCTAATTGCAGTTCAGCAGTGCAGTGATCTATTCTAATGCCCAGATAGCCGTGTATTAGTGGTGAAATAAAAATATATTCGCCATTCATTGTTGTATTTATTTGTTGAAAAACCTTTTGTGTTGTGTAAAAGTAGAAAAAAATTAGGGCCTAATTGCCATTCAGCAGTCCAGTAATATATTCTAAAGCCCTGCTATGTGTGTATTAGTGGAGAAATAAAAAATATTTGATCTAACATTTGATTATTTGATCTAACAATATTCAGACAGAGAAGTGCCAGGCCCTGCACAGGGGAAAGGCAGAGGCCTAAATGTTTCTGGCGTAGGCAGAGGTAGCAGCAGAGTAAAGGGGTGCGGCAGCAGGGGTCAGAGCGAGAGGCCTGAGCTCCCGATGTCACCTAGCGGTCGTGTCTTGACCAGCAACCCAGCTGTTCTTGAATAATTGACTCGGTCATCCACTTCATCCCAAGTGACATCAGTCACCCCCAGCCAAGAGTCTGTGGGTACCCTTGACATGACACTTGCTTGGCATGGCCCTGGAGCAGGCCCTGTGCCCCCACCTGCCCTGACCCTTCCTCTGTCATTTTCAGTTCCCTCAGTGCAAGAAGTATTATATTCCCTTGGTCTGGCTCCACTTGTCAGCGAGGATGAGCTAGAGGACAGTCAGTAGCTACTGCCCAGCCAAGATCCACCACTTCCTCCACTAGGCGGGCAAGTAGTGATGAGGAGAGTGGCATGGGAGCTAGTGTTGTGAGCAGTCAGGCTCCTGACCCAGAGATGGTTCAGGAGAACATCACTGACATGCAGACAGTACTTGATGATGATGATGTAGGTGATCGCACTTGGGAACCGGGTGACGAAGGGGCTTCATCATCATTGGAAGAAGAGGGTGGCACCGTGGCAAGCTGCCCGTGAGCCAGGGGCATACCCTCCTTGAGCTGCAGCTGCAGAATATCCCCCAACATAGGTTGATATGCGTCGTTTCCACCCGTTGGAATTCCACCCTCCATATGTTAGACCGGCTATACGAACAGAGAAAGGCCATTAACAATATCTTGATGATCCAAGCAGACAGCCAGTGGCAGTTCATGTGTGACAACTGCCATTTGCTCAGCCCCTTTGAGGATGCCACATTATTTGTCAGTCGCCAGGAGTTTGGTATGAACTACGTCATGTTCTGCTTCGTGTCCTGGAACAGATAGTGGTAACAATGACTGGTCAGTGGACCGGGGACGTGGCGCCTAGATCTCATGGTCACATGAGCCCTGTGGGGACTGATATGGAAGAGGAGAAGGAGGGGTAGGAGGACATTGGAGCACAGGCAATATGTAGTGAAATGGGTGTTTTTTCTACTCAGCTGACAGGAGAGGAGAAGCAGGAGCAGCCAGAGGAGCTACAGGGCGATGAGGATGATGAGGCAGAGGACCCAGACACAGCGTGGCAGTATGCAAAGGAGATGGAGGCAGGGAGTCCCTCCGAGTCACTTGCATAAATATCCTGATGCATGACCTGAACCAGCAGGTGGTGGCATACTTGGACAGCACCCTGCAACCCAGATCCTCTGGACTACTGGGTAGCTAAACTGGATTTGTGGCCGCAACTGGCCGAGTTTGCCCTGGAAAAGCTGTCCTGCCCCGCCTGTAGAGTGGCATCAGAGCTGGTATTTAGTGTGGCGGGGGCCATAGTTACCCCAAGAAGAACTCACCTGTCCACTCAATGTCAGGTCGCTTTGTGGTCTACTGATTTTGCTGCTGCCATCTCCACACTATGTCACCTTACCACTGTGGTCTCCTCCTGATGCTGCTGTTGCTGCCACCTCCAGACTCTGTCATTGTGTCACTCGGTGGCCTTCTCCTGATGCTGCTACTGCTGCTGCCGCCACGTTCAGACTCTTTCATTCTGTCAATTGGTGGCCTCCTCATACTGCTGCCAACTCCAGCCTCTGTCATTGTGCTACTCGGTGGCCTGCTCATACTGCTGCCACCTCTAGACACTGTCATTGTGCCTCTCTGTGGCCTTCTCCTGATGCTGCTACTACTACTGCTGCCACTTCCAGGCTCTGGCATTGTGTCACTCAGTGGCCTTATCCTGATGCTGCTACTACTGCTGCTGCCGCCACTTCCGGACTTTAACATTGCGCCACTCGGTGGCCTCCCCATACTGCTCCCAACTGCAGACTCTGCCATTTTGCCACTCTGTGGCCTTCTCCTGATGCTGCTACTGCTGCCATCTCCAGACTCTGTCATTGTGCTACTCGGTGGACTTCACCTGATGCTGCTATTGCTGCTGCTGCCACTTCCAGACTCTGTCATTGTGCCACTCGGTGGCCTTCTCATACTGCTGCCAACTCCAGACTCTGTAATTGTGCCACTCGGTGGCCTTCTCCTGATGCTGCTACTGCTGCTGCCACCACCTCCAGACCCGGTCATTGTGCCACTCGTTGGCCTCCTCATACTGCTGCCAAATCCAGACTCTGTCATTTTGCCAATCAATGGCCTTCTCCTGATGCTGCTACAGCTGTTACCGTCATCTCCAGACTCTTTCATTGTACCACTCGGAGTCCTTCTCCTGATGCTGCTACTATTGCTGCCGCCACCTCCAGACTGTCATTGTGCCACTCAATGGCTTTCTCCTGATGCTGCTACTGCTTCTTCCGCCACCTCCAAACTCTGTCATTGTGCCACTTGGTGGCCTTCTCCTGATGCTGCTACTGCCGCCACCTCCAGACTCTGTTATTGTGCCGCTCTGTGGCCTCCTCAGGCTTCCGCCACCTCCACACTGTCATTGTGCCACTCTGTGGCTTCCTCATACTGCTTCCACCCCCAGAACCTTTCATTGGGCCACTATATGGTCTCCTCATGCTGCTTCCACCTCACCACTATGTCATAGGGCCACTCTGAAGACTTCTGATGCTGTTCCCACCCTCCCAACTTCAATACTCTGCCACTATTTTGCCTTTCGGCTTAGCTGACATCATCATTTATTTGACACTTCTTCGGATCTGTCAGAAGGAAGGAAAAATGAGACGGATCCTGTATGTGTAGCAACTTTAAGGCCTGTATGGTGCCATCACAATTGGCTTATGATTTGGTAGCCAAAAGCAGGAGTGGGTACAAAACACAGAGGACATGCAAATATTCCATTCACATGTCATCTCTGTTTTAGATCCACTCATGTTTTTTTTTGGCATTACCAATACTGATGGATAATTGAGCAAATGCTGACCGAGTGAAGGCGGATGCTCCACAGACAGGATACGTTTTTTGTGGGTTATTGTTCTGAAGGATCAGAGGAAGGGCAAAATAATCAGTGACGTCAACACTAACTTCATTCTGACACCCTCTCCACTCTGTCGGGGGGATCTATTTGTATAAGCATTTAATAGAACTGGTTCTGTAGACATCTATGTGGAGTCAGCTGATGAGGGTGTAAAAGGAGTTCACTTCTTCTTAATGCTAACATTGAACTGTAAGGTGGAGTTAATCCTTGAGTTATTTGGTCAGTTTTGGCTCTGTGACTGCCCAAATAAGGGAAGTATGCAGTGATTTTAAGAGTGACACCTGTCATCTGCATGTCATAGTGACTCACAGTATTATTTCACTACCAGAACAGACTATCTATGCGTGTTACTGCAAGGCACAGTGTTCTCCACCACTATAAAGGCTCTCAGCAGCCAGGAAATAATCATTTTTTAATGTAATTTGCCGCAAATAATTTCGGATCTAACTGAATTTTTCCAAAAAATTTGGCGTCCCGGCGAATCGAATTTTTGAAAAATTCGCTTATCTCTAATAGCATCACAAAAACATGATTAAACAACAATTAAAAATAGACATATTTGGTATTGCTGCATCCATAAGGACTGGCTCTATAAATAAAAAAATAAAAATATAAAAAATACATTTTTTGGCACCTCACCTCCAAAAAAAAAAAATATATAACATAATATCAAGTCATCAAAAAGTCTTATGTAGTGTTGATAGAGCACCAAAGTGCTCGAGTAGAACAACTGAGGATGCTCGAGTGCTCGGTAGCACAATGGAAGTCAACGGGAGAACCCAAGCATTAAACCAGGCATCCCCTGCTCTGAAAAGGGGAGGGTGTCTGGTTTACATGAAAAGGTCAGAAATTGATGAAAACACCACTAAAATGGTTCGGGAACAGCATGGGGAGGATGTCTGGATGCATCTTGGACTCCCAGGTCGCTGCTGGGAACGATGTTGTCCGAGTACTACGCCAATTTTACAGACTGATAATAATACACACAAAACCGAAGATACAATCGCTTTTAGAGGAAAAATCGTTAGGAAACATTCTTTCCTGTAGTTTTACTTGTATATAAAGTGCAACCAAAAATTACAAGGAAGAGGCACTCCGATACAATCTGTATATCAAATAAAGGAGGGCATCATACACATTCTTTAAAAATTAGGATTGATGGCCTGCTGGTGACCCTCAAAAAGATTAGGAGCAATGGCCTACCAGTGACCCTCCAAAACATTAGGGGCTAGAGCCTGCTGCTGACCACCTAAAACATTAGAGGTGAGGGTTTGCTGCTCAGCTGACCATCTAAAACATTAGGGGTGAGGGTATGCTGCTGAGCTGACTCTCTAAAACATTAAGGGTGAGTGCCTGCTGCTGATATGACCATGGAAAAAATTACCGGTGATGGCCTGCTGCTGAGCTGACCATCTAAAACATTAGGGGTGAGGGTATGCTGCTGAGCTGACTCTCTAAAACATTAGGGGCGAGTGCCTGCTGCTGATATGACCATGGAAATAATTATGGGTGAGGGCCTGCTGCTGAGCTGACCATCTAAAACATTAGGGGTGAGGGTATGCTGCTGAGCTGACTCTCTAAAACATTAGGGGCGAGTGCCTGCTGCTGATATGACCATGGAAATAATTATGGATGAGGGCCTGCTGCTGAGCTGACTCTCTAAAACATTATGAGCGAGTGCCTGCTGCTGGTTTGACCATGGAAAAAAATATGGGCGAGGGCTTGCTGCTGAGCTGACCATCTAAAACATTAGTGGTGAAGGTCTGCTTCCAAGCTGACTCTCTAAAACATTAGGGGCGAGTGCCTGCTGCTGATTTGACCATGGAAAAAATTATGGGTGAGGGCCTGCTGCTTAGCTGACCCTCTAAAACATTAGGAGCAAGGGCAGCCTAAAAAGCATGTTGATATGATGGAGGAGAAGGAGGAGAAAGAGGCGGACGAGAAAAGAAAGATTGAACCATATACCCTTTTTTGTAGGGGAAGGGGTGCATGGGAATACAGTGTATTCAATAAACCATAAAAGCCACATTTAAGGTGCCTTAATCTTTAGCCGCATTACTCTGATGGAGTAGAGAAGTCAGGGGCAATCCAGGGCAGGCCAGAACCTCCAAAGTGTAGAGCGCCAGTTCGTGCCACGTGTCCATCTTGGACAACCAATAGTTGTAAGGCACAGAGGAATCATTGAGGATGCAGACATGGTCTGCTACCTACTCCTTCACCAGCTTCCAAAATTTTCCCTCCTTGTGACAGTAGGCCGCGCATCAGGGTGAGGGTGGTGGCGGAACGTCATGAAACTGTCCCAGGCCTTGGAGACCATTGCCCTGCCTCTGACTGGAAAGGTGACGACCATGTTGCAGCTCGTATTCCACTACTGCCCTCTGCTGCTCACAAAGCCTGGTCAGCATGTTGAACGTGGAGTTCCAGTGCGTGCTCACGTCGCATAACAGTTGGTGAGCTGGCAATTGCAAGTGTTGCTGCAGCATTGCCTGAAGGGGGGCAGCTTTAGATGACTTTTAGAAATGGGCACACAAGCAGCGCACCTTCACCAGTAGCTCAGCCAAATTGGGGTAGGTTTTGAGAAACCGCTGAATCACTAAGTTTAACATGTGGGCTAGGCATGGTAGGTGTGAGTTTGCCGAGCGCCAAAGCCACCACCAAGTTATGGCCATTATCATACATAACCATGCCTGGTTGTAGGTTGAGTGGTGCGAGCCACAGCTCAGCCTGGTCCCTTATACCCTGCCATAGCTCTGCGGCGGTGTGCTGTTAGTTTCAGCACGGCCTCTTGCCGCTTCCCCACTGCAGTGCTACACTACTTCCAGCTACTGACTGATGGCTGACTTGTGCTGCAAGATGAGAATTCAGAGGTGGAAGTGGTGGAGGAGGTGGAGGAGGAGAAGGGGAAGGGTTGCAGCCACTACTGTACGTGGTGGCGGAAATCCTGATGGAAGTAGGGCCTGCAATCCTTGGCGTCGGTGACACCTGTGCCATCCCAGGGTACGATTCGCTCCCTTGCCCCCACAATGTTCACCCAGTGTGCGGTCAGGGAAATGTAGCGTCCCTGGCCACAAGCACTTGTCCATGTGTCAGTCATTAAGTGGACCTTCCAAATAACTGCTTTGGTCAGGGCATGGGTGATGTTACGGGACACATGCTGGTGTAAGATGGGGAAGGCAGACAGGTCAAAATAGCGATGGCTGGAGACTCAGTAATGAGATACGGCTGCTGCCATCAGTCTCCGGAAAGTCTCAGTGTCCACATGCCTAAATGGCAACATATCAAGAGCCAGCAATTTGGAAAGGTGCGCATTTAGTGCTATGGGGTGGGTGGCTGGGTATTTGTGCTGTCATTCTAAGGACTGGGATATGGACATCTGTACGCTGCGCTGGGACACAGAAGTGGATATGCTAGCTGATGGTTCTTGCAAAAGTCCTGGTGCAGGGCGGGAGGCATCCGGGCCAAAATCTTGGACAGGGAATTGGCCAGCATGTAACACAGGGGAAGAGGAGGCAGTGGTGTGACCCGCAGACACTGATTGTGGACCCAGGCCTTCGGCCCACCTATTCGGGTCCTTTGATGCCATGTGGCGGATCATGCTGGTGGTGGTGAAGGTGCTAGTATTCACGTCCCTGCCCTTTTTGGTACGGCACAGGTTGCAAATGAAAATCTTTTATCGTCCGCATTTTCATCAAAAACTGCCAGACTGCGGAACACCTACCCCTTGAAAAGGGAGATTTCTGCAAGGGGGTGCTCCGGGGAACAGTTGCAGGCCTTTTTGCTTTGACCCTACTGCCTCTTCCAGTCTGTTGCGGTGCTGTGGATCCCTCCCCCTCTGTACTGCTGTCCTCGCTTGGCTTGCCACCTTCCCAGGTTGGGTCAGTGATTTCATCCTCCACCACCTCCTCTTCCACTTCGTCACCCTGGTCATCCTCCTGACTTGTTGACCTAGCAAAAACCTCACTTTTGACAACTGTGTCTCATCCTCATCATCAATCTCTTGAGACACTAATTGCGGTTGATTTATTGGCAACTGTGTCTCATCATTATCATCCACCTCGTGAAACACTAATTGTCGTTCCCCACCGTCATCTTTATCTGACTGTGGATTCTCAAGAGTTTGGGAATCAGGGCACAAGATCTCCTCATTTCCTTCTTCAAGCGGGCTTGACGAGAGGCCCAAATTAAGGAATGGCGATGAAAAGTGCTCCTCGGAATATCAAAGTGTGCAAAGACTCTCCATGGTGGGAGGAAGAAGGATCAGCCTTGACCAGACTTGACTACTGAGACTGGACTTTGTGGAAGACAGGGTGGTGCTTAACTGACTGGAAGCATTATCTGCTGCACTCCAACCGACTACCTGCTCGCACTGGTCTGACTTCGAGAGTGTTGTCCTGCGCCGCCCTGCAAACTGGGACATGAAGCTAGTTATCGCAGGCGTGTTTCTTGTGCTCTGCCAGCAGGCACAGTTTCACCTTGCCCAGGTCCGCGGCTTCTGCGTGCTCCATCAGCAGAATGGCCGCTTCCCTGTCCCTTACTGCTCGCCTTGCGCATATTAAATGGTATATATACTTGCAAGTATGCCACACGTACAGTAGCACACTTTTTTATGTGTATGCGAAAATAAATATTTGGGATGCGGAAACGCTATACAGGAGAGGTACCACAGGTAATGGCTCTGCTGTCAACAGCATCTAAGAAAAAATTACAGTCACTGTCACAGATATTTGGGATGCGGAAACGTTATACAGGAGAGGAACCACAGGTAATGTCGCTGCTGTCAGCAGCGGCTAAGAAAAAATTACAGTCAATGTCACAGATATTTGGGATGCGGAAATATTATACAGGAGAGGTACCACAGGTAATGGTGCAACTGTCAACAGCGGCTAAGAAAAAATTACAGTCAATGTCGCAGATTTTTGTGATGAGGAAACATTATATAGGAGATGTAGCGCAGGTAATGTCACTGTCTGCAGCGTCTACGGAAAAAGTACACAGGATGTCACAGATATTTTTAGGATGCGCAAACGTTATACAGGAGATATAGCGCAGGTAATGTAACTGTTCGCAGCGAACACCGTCTATGGAAAAAGTACACTGGATGTCACAGATATTTTTAGTATGTGCACACGTTAAACAGGAGATGTAGTGCAGATAATGTCGCTGTCTGCAGCGTCTACGGTAAAAGTACACTAGATGCCACAGATATTTTTAGTATGCACACACGTTAAACAGGAGATGTAGTTTAGATAATGCCGCTGTCTGCAGCATCTACAGAAAAAGTACACAGGATGTCACAGATATTTTTAGGATACGCAAACGTTATACAGGAGATATAGCTAAGGTAATGTCACTGTCTGCAGCGGACACCGTCTAAGGAAAAAGTACACTGGATGTCACAGATACTTTTAGGGTGTACACACGTTACACAGTAGATGTAGTTCAGATAATATCAGTTTCTGCAGCGGCCAAAAATGTGCACGCTATTTAGTGCAGGTTGCGCTAAAAATAAATATTCCCGCCATACACAACAATAGTCCTTAAAAGGACTTTTGAGTCTCTAACACCAACCCTGCCTAACAAAAAAATGTAATTCAGTTCCTTACACTATCTGTCCCTTCTACAGCACAGCCCTAAGACTGAACCGAACCACGTGTCATCGGGTGCTTTATAACACCCGACCAGGCGTTCCGACCAGCCAATCACTGTAATGCCAGTAACCAACATGGCTACGGCATTACAGTGAGTGGCAGTACTTACCTGCATGCTCATTGTCTGCATAGCAGCCAAAAAACGTGCGGGGAGGAGACTCGAGCATCATGCTCGAGCACGCGCGTTATTCAGCTGAACACCGCAATGTGCCGAGCATCGTGATGCTTGAGCCGAACTGGAAACACAGTCTGTCCTGCAAAAGGCAAGCCCTCAGACATCTATGTTGGCAGAGAAAAAAAAAAGGTTATGGTTGTTAGTATATGGCAATGTAAAATATAACAGATTTTTTATGAAAAGGGATTTTATTATGCAAAAGAAGTAAAATATTTAAAAAGTACTAAAAATATGGTATCTCTATAATCGTATCAACCTGAAGAATAAATTATATTATGTACACCATATAAAAATAAAAAATAAAACACTCATAGAATTTCACTCACCTCCCAAAAACATGAGATTAAAAGTGATCATATGAACCCTCAAATGGTACCAATAAAAACTCTAGCTTGTCCCACAAAAAATAATCCCTCACACAGCAAAGTCAACAAAAAAAAATTAAATAAATTGATACATATAAAGAACAACGAATATATGTATGTATATATGTATGTACACTCAAAAACACAATCATCGATTTCAATGAAACTTGGTATACACAGCCCTTGCTACCTGGGAAGAAATCTTGTGAGGGTCACAGCTCTCTAACACGTACCGTTTATGAGATATTCTCAAAAAAATGCAAATATGGCACATCACATGACCTACAGTATATTAGCCAATAGAAGCCTGCAGGTCTTTCTCTTCATATCCCAACTGCCATACACACGGTCACATGTCCCTTATCAGCAAATAGAAGCTCGCAGGTCCTCAGTCTCCACATACATACAGTTTTACACCAGGTTTCCATAACAACCTAGCCATTTTTCTTCATTGCTACAGGTCAGCTTTAAAGGGGCAGGACGCTGTGGATGACACTGTTAAGGGGGCAAGGGCCACTATTGAAAAGGCAGCTTCTGTGAAGGTCACTGTTTAAGGAGCTGGCACTGTTGAGATCACTTTTAAAGTGGCAGGAACTGTGGCGGTTACTGTTAAAGGGGCAGGGCAATGTGGAGGTCACTGTTAAAGGGGCGGGTACTATGGAGGTCAGTGTTAAAGGGGCGGGCACTGTGGAGGTCACTGTTAAAGGGGTGGGCACTTTGGAGGTCACTGTTAAAGGGGCGGGCACTTTGGAGGTCACTGTTAAAGGGATGGGCACTGTGGAGGTTACTGTTAAAGGGGAGAGCACTGTGGAGGGGCAGGCACTATGGACCTGTCCTTGATTGATGCACTTGTCTCCTCCTGCTGGCCCTCTGTGCTGGGACTGCGCATGCGTGAGATTTATCCAGCATACAGGGCCAGCTGAAGAAGATGAACGCTGGCCCTGTCAATCAAGGACGGCAGGGCATGACTTGAGGTTGGCGAACTGAGCTTCTAGGAGCAGGAGCAATGCCCCCCCCTTCTCCTAGAGGCTAATCTATACTAATAAAATCCCTCTGTGCCAGCGTTTTCCGTGCATGTGTGCCGCTGTTAAATGCGCATGCGCCGCGCGCCGGCCAATGGGATCCCAGCACAGCCACAAGCCAATAGAGACACGGCACACCCCACATGCCCAAGATACTGCCCACAATTGCGCCAGCCGCCCAGACAGCCCACATCAGCGCGCCGGTGGCCAATAAAAACACGGCGCCCCTCAGACCTCCTGAACTGCCCACAGCAACAGCTCATTAACTGCACCACCTCCAATTGCGGTGGCCAATAGGGGGGCACTACTCGCCGTTCAGACTGCCCACAGCAGCTGTGCTGTGTCAGTTTGAGAGCAGCCATTAAATGAAACAGAAGCGCTGCCTTTACAGTACTGTCAGACACAGATACAGCAGCTGCTGCTGCCAGTGGTCTCAGCACTGATAGGATGATAATAAAAGATGACTAGATGCATCAGCTTGGTTTAAGTCTTTTCTGGGGCCAGGAGAAATAGACCATGTCAGACATGACACATATGATGATCAAAGTCACTCTGTTTATTGATAATAAGGTTCCAGCTTATATAGGACATTATACGCCCTTTCATTATTCAATCATCTTTTTCCAAGCAATATAGCCCCAATCATAATAAGACATATACCGTTATACCACATACTTTCCCCAGTTACATCCTGGCCTTCATGCTCCACGTACTAGCTGACACGGACAAGAGAAGGAATTCCTGTTAGATACTCGGCTCCCCAAAACATTCTGGTTATGACAGAATATTCTTACACAAAGTTCAAGACAGCACATTCCTTCAAGCATCATCAGTCAGTGCCAGCCGTCTCAGTCACCAGTCACAGTGCCCGCAGTCTAAGCCATCATTCAGTGACAGCCATATCAGCCTTCAGTGATTGCCACCAGTCACAGTGACCGCAGCCTCATCTCATCCACCAGTCAGTGTCAGTCATCTCAGCCACCAGTCACAGTGCCCGCAGTCTAAGCCATCAGTCAATGACAGCCATATCAGCCATCAGTGATTGCCTCCAGTCACAGTACCAGCAGTCTCAGCATCACCAGTCAGTGCCCACAGTCTCAGCCACCAGTCACAGTGTCTGCAGTCTCAGCCACCAGTCAGTGTCAGTTGTCTCAGCCACCAGTTACAGTGCCAGCGGTCTCAGCACCACCAGTCAGTGCCAGCCATCTCAGTCACCAATCACAGTGCCCACAGTATAAGCCACCAGTCAGCATCAGTCATCTCAGCCATCAGTCAGTGGCAGCAGTCTCAGCACCGCCAGTTAGTGCCAGATGTCTTAGACATCAGTCACAGTGCCCGCAGTCTAAGCCACCAGTCAGTGCCAGCCGTCTTAGCAATTAGCCAGATTTAACAGTCTCAGGCACAGCCGCAGTCTCAGTACCACCATTCAGTGCCAGCTGTCTGTCACCAGTCACAGTGCCCGCCGTCTCAGCCTCCAGTCAGTGCCAGCAGTCTCAGCGACCAGTCAGTGCCAGTCATCTTAGCCACCAGTCAGTGCAAGCTGTGCCAGCCATCAGTCAGTGCCACCAGCAACAGCCACCAGTCATAGTGACAGAAGTCTCAGCAATTAGCCACACTCAACAGTCTCAGCCGCAGTCTTAGCACCACCAGTCAGTGCCAGCAGTCTCATCACCACCAGCCATCTCAGCCACCAATCCCAGTACCCGCAGTCTAAGACATCATTCAGTGCCAGCAATATCAGCCATCAGTGATTGCCACCAGTCACAGTACCAGCACTATCAGCACCACCAGTCAGTGCCCGCAGTCTCAGCCACCAGTCACAGTGCCTGCAGTCTCAGCCACCAATCAGTGCCAGCCGTCTCATCCACCAGTCAGTACTAGCTGTCTCAGCCACCAGTCACAGTGCCCGCAGTCTCAGCCATCAGTCAGTGCCACAACAGCCACCAGTCAGTGCCAGTCATTTCACCCATCAGTAAGTTCCACCAGTCACAGTGCTAGCAGTCTCAGCACCATCAGTCAGTGCCAGTGACGCATATTACATGCCCATATAAGCCAGTATTACAGTAACTGAAAATATAACAAAAGTGCAAGCCTATATTACTGGGACTTTCTACTAACAACATGTCACCCAAAAAAAAGGACATGTCAAGTAGGACAAAAGACACAGACAATGAAATCCTACATAAGCAAGTTTTCCTGGAGAAATGGTCAGCTCAGCAAGTAAACATCAAGAAAAGAAAGGCTGAAAAACAAAGAGAAAAATGAAAAAATAGATCAATTAAAGAAAAAATAAAAGAGCTTCACAAAAATGCTAAAAGAGAAAGACTCAGAAGAGCAAATAGATCTATACAAGAACTGGAAAATGAGGGTAAAAAACAATCTGTAAGAGAAAGACAAAGACGAGCAAATAGATCAATTGAAGAAAAGGAAAATGAGCGTCAGAAAAATGCCAAAAGACACAGAGTTATTAGAGCAAGTCTTACTGCAGATGAACGAAAAACACTATGTTAGCAACACGCTACAATAAAGAAAGGCAGAAAACAGATCTTCAGACAGACACAACAAATCTATCAACAGCCACACAGGAAAGGATAAATGATATAAGAGAAAGACAAAAACGTAAGAGACATGCTGAAAGAGAAAAAACTAGGACAGCAAGTCTTACACCACAAGAACGACAATTACAATGTTTGCGACATGCACAATTACAGAGACTGGGCCGGAGTAAACGCCTGGAAACAAATGAATCTAGGGCCACAATAGAAAAAATGGCACTGATAAATGATATACTTAATATTAATAAGAGTAACATTATACCCCAAACATGTGGAGATTTAAATCAGATATGCAATTTTTGTCAAGCAAAACATTTTGAAGGAGAAAGACCATCTGATCAAAAATGTACACAGTTACTCAAAAGGAAAAGTAAATCTTCACCCAATTCGAACAAATCCTTTTATACAGCAGCTCATAATGGGTCAGCATCATTACAGCAAAAATTCCATGCAAAATATAAGGTCAATAAATAGTGCTCCAGCATTTGCATCTATGGGAGCTAACATTACTCCACCTCCAGACTATGGGCCATACTGTTTTTGAATCCATGGTTAGATTTGTCACAGAGCAGGAACACAGCATCCTCAACAGGGTGAAAACAGACAGTTTGCACAATTATACATTTTAGATCCATCTGAAGCTGCAGAGCAAAGAATGCAAATTTCTGCCAACTCAGGAATAAATACAGAGCTTATGCAAACATTAAGTACATTCATGGCACAAGCTAATCCTTTTGCCGAGGCCTTCAAAATGTTGTAGCAAGTTGAAAAAGAATATAAAAATGATGCCGCAAAAAAGTCAATGTTATTAAGGAAGTGTCCATGACAATAGTACAAGATCAGAAAAATGACCAAAGGCTCTATAAAGCACCAAAATATAATGAGGTTGCTTTTTTTTTTCAAAATGATGATGGAGAACCACTACTTGAAAGAGATCTTCGTATACACTGCAAACCAAGTGAAGATTATACAAATAAAAAAACCTACAAAGAATTAGTGTCCTTTATCCTAATTTGGAACCCATGGTTTATCCATTGTTATTCCCATATGGGGATCAAAGCTGGGGAATTGACCCTCCATTGCAAAACAGACCACAAGCTTTATTAAATTTACCAAACCAGTCACACAATCCTAGAGTTAGAGTCACTCAAATGCAATACTACGGTTACCTTTTTAACCACTACAGGACCGCCTAACGCACGGATGCGTCCGGCGGTCCTGTAGCTCTGAGTGGACGAATCGGCGCGTCATCTCGCGAGATGTGAAATTTCCTGTGAACGCGCGTCTCAGGAGTTTAACTACAGCCTGCCAGCGATGATCAATCGCTGGCAGGCTGTAGATGTGAAATAATTCGCATCAAACAGGTATATCAGACTCTGTTTTGTTAACAGCGTCTGATATACCTGCTACCTGGTCCTCTGGTGGTCCCATTTGCTGGGATCGACCACCAGAGGACCAGGTAGCTATGTAAAGTTGCACCAAACACTACACTAACCCCCCCCAACCCCCCTCACTTATTAACTCCTTGTTAACCCCTTGATCACCCCATCTAGATTCCCTGATCACCCCCCTGTCACTGATCACCCCCCTGTCATTGATCACACCCCTTGTAAGGCTCCATTCAGATGTCCATATGTGTTTTGCGGATCCGTGGATCCACGGATCCGCGGATCCGCAGATCCTCAAAACACGGACACCGGCAATGTGCTTTCCGCATTTTGCAGATCCGCACATTGCCAGAACTATATAGATAATGCCTTTTCTTGTCCGCAATTGCGGACAAGTATAGGACATGTTCTATATTTTTGCGGAACGGAAGTGCAGACCCGGAAGCGCGGATCCGTAATTCCGGATCCGAGCAGGACAAAGTCTGTCCCCATAGAAATGAATGGGTCCGCAATTCCGTTCCACAAACAGAATTGTAGACGTGTGAATGGGGCATAAGGGTCCCTTATCACCACCAGTTAGTTAGCTACTTGTTAGGTAGTTAGCGCTCAGCCCACCGCAGCGCAGTCACTGATTTTGGCAGATATTTTTTCATCCATGATGATCGATGCGAATGAAAAAATCTGTGCCGTTCATTTTTTATTTTTTTTTCAGCCCAGAGGCTGAAAGGAAAAAAAATATCTCATTACCCGTATGCTCAATATAAGGAGAATCGCAGAAACTCCTAATGCTGGCCATACGTGTAATGATTGTGGAGACCCTCAAATGCCAGGGCAGTACAAACACCTCACATGTGACCCCATTTTAGAAAGAAGACACCCCAAGGTATTCCGTGAGGGGTATGGTGAGTTCATGTAAAATTTTATTTTTTGTCACAAGTTAGTGGAATATGAGACTTTGTAAAAACAAAAATAAAAATATATATATAAATTTCCGCTAACTTGTGCCAAAAATCTGTGAACTCGCCATGCCCCTCACGGAATACCTCGGGGTGTCTTCTTTCCAAAATGAGGTCACTTGTGGGGTATTTATACTGCCCTGGCATTTTGGAATTCATTGAATTAGGGCCCTTTGCACCCAGGCTGCAAAAAGTGTCACTCATGTGGTATCGCCGTACTCAGGAGAAGTAGGGCAATGTGTCTTGGGGTGTATTTTTATATATACCCATACTGTGTGTGAGAAATATCGCTGTAAACGACAGCTTTTAAATTTTTTATACAAAGTTGTCAATTTACAGAGATATTTCTCTCACTCAACATGGGTATATGTAAAAATACACCCCAAACACATTGCCTACTTCTCCTGAGTACGCGATACCACATAAGTGACACTTTTGCAGCCTGAGTCGCAAAGGCGCCCAAATTCCAACGAGTACCTTTAGATTTTACATGGCCGCTCACAATTTAGCCCCACCCAAAATGCCAGAACAGTAAACACACCCCACAAATGACCCCATTTCGGAAAGTAGACACCCCAAGCTATTCACTGAGGGGCATAGTGAGTCCGTCTGAGATTTCTTTTTTTTTTGCCGGAAGTTAGCAGAAATGGAAACTTTTTTTATTCATTTTTTTCCCTCAGAAAGTGTCATTTTCCGCTAACTTGTGAAAAAAAATGAAATGATACATGAACTCACCATGCCCCTCCGGGAATACTTTGGGGTGTCTTCTTTCTAAAATGGTGTCATTTGGGGGGTATTTATACTATCCTGACATTCTAGCACCTGAAGAAACATGACAGGTGCTCAGAAAGTCAGAGCTGCTTCAAAATGCGGAAATTCACTTTTTTGCACCATAGTTTGTAAACGCTATAACGTTTACCCAAACCAATAAATATACACTTATTGGATTTTTTTTTATCAAAGACATTTAGAACAATAAATTTATCGAAAAATTTATATAGAAATGTAGTTTTTAAAAAAAAAATTACAACAGAAAGTGAAAAATGTCATTTTTTTGCAAAAATGTCGTTAAATTTTTATTAATAGCAAAAAAAGTAATAATGTCAGCAACAATGAAATACCACCAAATGAAAGCTCTATTAGTGAGAAGAAAAAGAGGTAAAATTCATTTGGGTGGTAAGTTGCATGACGGTGCAATAAACGGTGAAAGTAGTGTAGTGCAGAATTGTAAAAGGTGGCCTGGTCATTAAGGGTGTTTAAACTAGGGGGGCTGAGGTGGTTAAATGCAGGCCACCTTAAACAGCAATATATAGTTGATGCATATGTAAAAACAGAAGCCAAAATACTCAATTATATACGTCAAAATCAGCCGAAATGTTGAAAAATACTCTGGATTAATGGATCATTTACTTAATGAAGCCAATGAAGCAGGCCTGAGTCCTGGAAAAATTTATATTTTGCCTTCTTCATTTGCAGGGAGCCCCAGAAACATGCAACAAAATAATCAAGATGTTATGGCAATTGTCAGAAAATATGGAAAACCAGATCTTTTTATTACAATGACATGCAATCCCAAATAGGAAGAGATTGTACATAACCTACAACATGGACAAACTGTTGTTGGACGACCACATTTAGTTGCAAGAGTATTTCACCTAAAACTTAAAGCTCTAATTTATGACATCAGTACAAAACATATTTTTGGAGTCCCAAAAGAGAGGTTTACCACATGCTCACCTACTTCTCATTCTTAAAGAAAGCTGTAAACCAAAAAATGGAGATCTGATAGATCAAATTGTCTCTGCTGAAATCCCTAACATAGAAATCACTCCTTGTTTACATGGAATTGTTAAAAAGCACATGATTCATGGACCATGCAGAGCACTCAATCCTAATTATCCATGTATGACAAATGACAAATGCTGTAAACATTTTCCAAAGGAATTCCAACAAAAAACTATTGCTAACAGCAATGGCTATCCAAAGTACAAGAGAAGAAATACAGGCCAAACTATAATTCTTAACGGAAAGAATATTGATAATTCCTGGGTTGTACCTTATAATCCTTACTTAGTGTTGAAGTATAATTGCCACATTAATGTGGAAGTTTGCGCATCAGTGAAAAGTGTCAAATACTTTTTTAAATATGTGTACAAAGGTCATGATTGTGCAAATGTTGTCATTCAAGAGCAAGGTACTTTGAATCTTGATGAAATAAAGACCTTTATTAATTAAAGGTATGTCAGTGCTCCAGAAGCAGCATGGCGATTGCATGGGTTTGAAATGCATTATCAGTCCCATACCATCCATAGATTAGCGGTGCATCTGCCTGAAGAACAATCTTTTTTTTTTCAACCCAAATAATATTACCACAGCTGTACAGAGAGCTTTAAACTGTAATACTCAATTGACAGATTGGTTCACATTGAATCAACAAAAAGAGGAAGCAAAAAATATATTATATTCAGACATTCCTTTCCACTATGTGTTTGACTCTCAAAATAGTTGTTGGAAATTACATCAACGTGGTGCAGAAAAAATTATTGGACGAATGTATTCTGTCAATTTAACATCGGAAACAGAGCGTTATTGTCTGCGTCTATTATTGCTACATGTGGCAGGTGCAGTATCCTTTGAAGATCTGAGAACGGTACATGGAAATGTTTATCCCACTTTCCAAGAGGCTGCAAAAGTGCTGTCCACTTCACAATGCCTAAACAAATTAGGGAATTATTTGCATATATCTGTGTTTTTGGATCATTACAAAATATGAATGCACTTTTTCTAAAATATGAGCAATATCTCATTTAACATTTAGTTCATAAACATAAATAACACAATAATGATTGTACAATTTTTCGTAAGATGGTGGTACTACATGGCTAAACCTGTAAAGATTTTAGTTTGCCTTCCACAATGCCAAATACTGATGAACTTTGGAATATGTATGACAAGGAATTACAAAAAACAATGCGGAAGAAATGGAGAAAACATTAGAAACATTAGAAACAACAGAGAAAAAAAACAGCTTTAGAAAAAATATTGTCTGCAAGCAAAAATGACAACCTCTGGAACCGTTGTTTTTCTTGAATGGTCCAGGAGGTAGTGGTAAAACCTAACTTTACAAAACCCTTCTCAGCACAGTTCGTGGAGAAGGTAACATTGCACACCCCGTAGCTTCAACAGGTTTATCAGCCAATCTTCTTGAGGGTGGAAGAACATACCACTCAGTTCAAATTACCTGTTCTGATAGTTGAAATGTCTACATCAAATATGTGTCTCAATTCTGCTGATGCAGAAAATTTGAGATCATCTAGAGTACTCATTTCAGATGAGTGTACAATGACCCAGTCTATTGCTCTTACAGTGGTCGACAAACTGCTAAAAGAAATAATGGATAACCAAAAACCCTTTGGAGGAAAAGTTTTATTACTTGGTGGAGATTTTCGGCAAACACTTCCAGTAGTTCCTCATAGTGACCGGACGAAAATTGTTGAAGCATGTATAAAGTATAATAAACTGTGGCAAAACTTCCAAATACTTAACCTTACTAACAATATTTGTTCAGTTGACACTGAATTGAGCAATTGGTTGATCCATGTTGGCAATGGTGATACACCACACATTGACGTTTTGCCCAAAGACATAATTGAATTTCCTTCAAAAATGTTAAGTACAGCAAAAATTTTGAAAGAATTATTTGGAGAAAAAATTCCAGTTGGTGTCTCAAAGATAACAAAAAAATGTATTCTTTGCCCAAAGAACTCTGATATTGATAGCATAAATGAAGAGGTGCTAAACATTTTGGAAGGAGATACCATGACATTCCTCAGCTCAAACTCAATTGATGACTCAACTGAGGAAGATATGCAGAACTATCCTATAGAGTTTCTTAATGAACTAACTCCAACAGGAATGCGAGGCATAAACTGAACCTTTAAAATAGAGCAATAATTATGATCTTTAGGAATATAAACACCAAAAGAGGATTGTGCAATGGAACCCGCCTTTTTGTTAAAAACTTAAAAAGAAAGCTCATTATTGCTCAAGTAATAACAGGTTCTGCTGAAGGGGACATGTTCTTTATTTCCTGTATCGATTTAACCACATCCTCTACTTATTTACCATTTACCTTAAGAAGGTGACAATTTCCAGTTACATTAGCCTTTGCCATGACAATTAATGAAGCTCAGAGGCAAACCTTAGAAAAAGTTGTCATTTACTTGCCAGAACCAGTATTCAGCCATAGTCAGTTATATGTTGCATTATCAAGAGTTAGAACTTTTTCAGATGTCGTTGTAAAGGTTGAAGATGGTCCTGGACAAGGCAAACTGTTGCCAAATTCAGACAGAATATTCACAAGAATTGTCTATAAAGAAGTTTTATAGAAAAATTTCAAGATGTAAAAAAATAAATGTTTCCTGATTTGTTTCAGATATCGTATATTGCGATGGTTACAAAGTTTTACACTAAGGCAATAATAATTATACTTACTGTATTGTGATATATATATATATATATTTCCATTTTATTTTTATTGTTATTTTAATTTTGACTTTTTGACAAAATATTTTTATTAAAAAAAATGATATAACAAGAAATACAAATTTGTCAAATTCCCCTGCTATTTAATATAGACTGTTCCTACTATTGTTTACTACCACTACTGTTCTAGCGCTCGTTATTGAAAAAGGGCTTAATGTCTAGTTAGCATATTATAATAGTTAACATTGTGCATTAACTGGGTTATCCAGAAGAATAAGATTAGTAGAGTTAGGGTCTGCTGATATTAGCACATCGCTAATGTTAGCTATTTTAATAGGGTTAAATCTGGTGACAGAAACGCTTTAATTCCTGTAATATAGTTAAAGGATAAACAACATTTCTAAACATCAATTTTGAATAGTTTGAGAGGTGTAATTTCTAAAATGGGGTAATTTATCAGTGGTTTTTATTATATAAGCTCCTCAAAGTGAATTTAGAATTGAATTGGTCCTTAAAAAGATGATTTTGGAAATTTTCGCGAATAATTTTTTTAAAATATTTAAAATTTTAAACCTTCTAACGTCCTATAAAATAACATTACCAAAGTAATGGCAATATAAAGTAGACATATTGTTAAGAGTTGGAGGTCCCGCGAATGACCTCTGCATCGTATCACAATAAACATGGGACCAGGATACGGACAAAACCGAGTTTATTGTACAAACACAAGCAAAGGACAAAGAAGCACAGGGAAAACATAACCTCTATGCACCGTCCGCATAGTGGGAGAAGCCCCCACTGCGCCACTATCTAGCAATACTCCAGAGGGGCGTGTCTAAGCAAACCCAGGTGTTCACTAGAGCCCCTGATGGTGGGGATAGTCTTTGCTGCAGGGGGTTGCCAGGGTCCACTCTGGAGCGTGAACTAGACAGTGACAACAGGAGCGAACGGACACAGGTACCGACGGTGCATAGTAATAGGACATAAAAGCAAACATAGGTAAATACATACTAGTAGGAGTTCCAGCAAGAACCAAGGAGTGAGTGGCAAAGGGCAGAGAAGATCTTGCTCCACAAGTGACATACTGCATGGCCTTGCCATAGCCCTCTGCAGCAAGGAAGGCTGCAGCACAAGCTAGCAGAACATGGAGCAAACACACAAACGAGGCTATGGTCACCAGCACCATAAGAGATGCTGCACGGGCAAAGCCCGCTGCACCAGCAGCAGGGAGGCTGCTCAGAGGGCATGACCCAGGACACGTACAAGACATAGCTCATAGCTACCAGCACCATGAGAGGTGCTGCACGGACGGTACCCGCTGCACCAGCAGCAAGGAAGCTGCTCCGAGGGCATAGCGTGTTCCCCCTCCGTGGAACGACAAACCCCCTTGCAGCGGGGACAGGAAACACAGCAAGGCAAGACATAACATAACAGGCAAACTAATAACAGAGACACAGGAGTACGAACAACATCAAGCAATGGACGACAGGCAAAGGAACACAGGCAAGGACAACAGCAGGAGACGAAGCAATAGACAACAAGCAGTGGACAACAATGAACAAGTAGGGGAACCTACAGAGCACAGACGGACACGGATCCCATGGGCCAGCAGCATGGGAGATAGAGAAGAAACAGGGAGCAGGACAAACAAACACCAGGAGAACTGACCCAGAACTGAGGCAAAGTCAGCCTTATATACAGGTTCCATGGGTGCAGCAAAAAGGCCACACCCATGGACCAGACAGAGAGGATTAACTCCTGAAAGACACACATGGGAGTTAACCCATACAATACCACATACAAACACACTGAAACGAAGCTGCAGCGAGGAACTGCAGCACACGAATGGACGGAAGGTCACGGCCGGAAACAGAGGCCGTGACACATATGGTGAATGTTAATTAATAAGTATTTTATTATGTATCAATATCTGTCTTAAAGCTGAGATTAAAATTTAGAAAATAGTAAATTTGTAAAAATTATTGGTAAATAGTGTTGAGCGCAAATATTCGAATAGCGAATTTTTATTGCGAATATCGCAACTTCAATAATCCGCAAATATTGAGAATATAGCACTATATATTCGCAATTTCGAATATTTTTTTTTTTTTTTTTTTTAGATGTTAATCCTTGTTGCTCTCTGTTTGTCTTCCCACTTCCCAAAAGCTGTCCTTACCTGTCCGTAGGATTCCTGGCTCCCTGCCCGCTCCAGTCAATGCCTGTTGCCACTTCTGCCGACTTCCTGTGTGCATGGGAACGCCTCCATGCTAAAATGTACTGTCGGATGTGAGAATCACGATCTCACAAATGTGGCTAAGTTGTAATCGCAATGCGATTAATATAACCTGAATTATTCGCATTGTGATATTCGTTATATTCTAGCAATACAACCATTAGGAACCCAGCTTTAAGTTAAATTTGCAATGCGAGTAATACAGGTTATATTAATCGCATTGCGAATTCAACTTAGAGCTGAGTTCCTAATGGTTGTATTGCTAGAATATAACGAAGACGACGAATATCACAAATTCACGAATATAGCACTATATTCTCAATCTTCGTTATATTCTAGCAATACAACCATTAGCAACTTAGCTCTAAGTTTAATTCGCGAAGCGAACATATACTCGGATTGCGAATTGATCTTAGAGCTAAGTTCCTAATGGTTGTATTGCTAGAATATAATGAAGACGACGAATATCACGAATTCACGAATATAGCACTATATTTTTAATCTTCGTTATATTCTAGCAATACAACCATTAGGAACTCAGCTCTAAGTTGAATTCGCAATGCGATTAATATAACCTGTATTACTCGCATTGCGAATTCAACTTAAAGCTGGGTTCCTAATGGTTGTATTGCTAGAATTCGCATAAAATTTGCATTAAAATTTGCATGAAAATTTGCATAAACTGGTACATAAAAAAATCTAATATTCGAGATTACGAATATATTTTGAGATGTTCTAAATATTCGTGAATTCTCGAAGTGCCGATTAAAATTCTCAATTTGAATATTCGTGATCAACACTAGTCCTCAATGCAACCTCAGATGAACAACAGATTCCACCGTTTCATTATGTATTCAACATAAGTGAAGACAAAATGAAATAAGTTGTGTATGAAAAACTTAATGCACCCCTTGAATCAATAGTTCAAAGAACCACCTTTAACAGCAATGACTTGAATTAATCATTTTCTTTATAACCATCAGTCTCTCACATCATTCTGGAAGAATTTTTGCCACTCCTCTATACAACTTTGTTTCAGGTTTGTGGATATTCTTTTAAGTACACCTATTAAGGTCATGCCACATAGTTTTGTTTGGGTTGGGGTATGGATATTGACGGAGCAATTGCAAAACCTTGATTCTTTTCTGCTTTTTTTTAGCCATTCTGTTGTAGATTTGTTGGTGGGCTTGGGAATCGGGATCATTGTCCTGTTGCATGACCCACTATCGGACAAGCTTTAACTATTGAATAGATAGGCTCACATGTAAATCTGGAATACTTTGGTACACAGAGGAGTTTGTGATCGACTCAATGACTACAAGATGCCCAAGCCCAAATCATTATCTCTCCACAACCATGCTTGAAAGTTAGTATAAGGTGTTTGTGCTGATATGCTGTGTTTGTTTTTACCAAAGGTGGCACTGTGCATTATGGCCAGACATCCCCACTTTGATATCCTCTGTCCAAAGGACAGTGTTCCAGAAGTCTTGTGTTTTTTTTTAGGTGCAATGTTGCCATGTTCTGTCCCCTTTAGTTCTGTCTCCTTTCATTTTACCTTCTATATTCTGTGTAATTCTAGTTAGATTACATTCACAAACTCCCCAACATAACCCCCATTTTCCTGAGGGACAATTTTGGAGGAGGGGCTGAAGGGCATAATAAACTTGGTTTGCACAAACAATTAATTGGCACTCCATTAAGGAAAATCATCAAGGTAAGATGTAATTAAAATACTATTTCTTTCTTGCTACACACTTGGGATGTCATCCATGTGTCCCACCCCATATTGTATCTGTAAGTCAATGATGATTATTTACTTTTACTACTCTGTATGTACTTAGTCTGTTTTACGTTATATTTAATCACATTTAGAAAATATGTTTATTCACTTAGACTCTGTAAGCTTATTGATTCTCAAATCTTTTGAATTCACATTATAAAACAGAAGGAAGAGGCTTTCTCTGATAACTCTTCTAAACAAGCCATATCTTTTCAATGTTTTCTAATTGTGCTGTTATCAACTTAACCAATTTCAGACCGGCCATTTGTTCTCTCCCTAACCAGGCCTAATTTAGCAAATGTGTTAAGCAAATACCTTTGCTGTATTTGTGGGAGGGGAGGCTGATTACAAGGCTAGTTATATGCACCTGTGGGCCCAGGCTGGCTGGTTACTAGGCTATTTATAGGCACCTGTGGGCCCAGGCTGACGCCGATTCAGCTGATTTCATTACCGCTGGGTCAGCTCTAGGATTCAGCAGCATGGTGTGGAGGCTCCTTACGGCTGGGCGACGGCAGAATGTCTCAGGAGGGCGCTGGTATTCATGGTAGGATCGGAGTGGTTTGCACGGGACCCACGCTGCGGTCCGCGACATGTAGCGCTCTGGGCTGAAGTAGAGTTTGGGAGCTAAAAGGCCGAGTGTTGGTTGTTAGTTGGCTTAAGCTATGCACGCTGTGTTTTGTGTATCAATGGTCGATTTAAAAAGTTCACAAAAAGGGCCAGGCGAATGCTGGCATCGGCAAAAAGGGCCAGGCGAATGCTGGCACTCACTGTACAATTGCACTTATTGGCACGGGACCCACAGTGCGGTATGCGATTCGCAGCTCTCTGGGTCAAAGCAGAGTTGGGTGCTAACGGTCAAGTGACTGTTGTTAGTATTTTGTCTAGCTGTTTAGGGGCTTGTTAGGGGCTATTGCATATAGTTATTGGTGTAGCATGCGCCTAGAGTAGGTATGGTCGCATGTTTTCTGATATCTATTTCATACGAAAAAAAAGAAAAAGGGCATGGTTTTCTGTTACCTGTTTTACATGTGGGGCGCACGTCCGCAGTTAACGCCAGACATGCAAGGTGTTGGTAAATGTATATCAGTGGTCTGTATATGGGGACACAAGCAGATCGGTCAAGGCACCTGTATTTGAATTCTGATGCTCTTGTATGTAAGTGTGTTTAATCTATAAACTGTATGTTATGGGCACGCATGTGTCAGCGGTTCTGTGCTAGGTTTATAGGTGCACTATATGTTGATTAATTGGCGTTGCATCAGGGTTATGTTCAAACACGTTTATATTTTCTTAGGTGGTGTTGTGGTGACCCATTTAAAAAACAAAACAAAAAAAACCCCAAAACCTGCAGCATTATGTGGAGGTTCGTTCGAGCCTGGGTAATGGCAGAAGGTGCTAGGCGAGTGCTGGCATTCACGAGTAGGATCGGACTTGGTTACACGGTTAGTGACTTGTAGCGCTCTGGGGCGAAGGAGGTTGGGCGCTTATGGTTGAATGATCATGGTTAGGTTCGTTACCTTCAAAAGCTACGTCCATGTGTCTGCATTTACATTTTGTCCTGTATTCCATTCACTACTAGAGCTGCGTTCATGCGTTTGCTGTTGCATCACATTAATACTCTGCTCGCTTCAGATTGCATTCATACGGCTGCGTTATACCTGGCTCTTCATGCTCGGAGCTGGGCCCATACCATGTTTTTAGGCACCACTCACCTCCAGAGCTGCATTCACCCACCTGTTCTTATATCAGATGCTATATTCTGCTTCCACTTAAAGCTGCATTTTCCCTTTCATTGCTACATCATGGTTACTCAGTATTTTCACTAGGGCAGTCAGCACACCGCTCTGATACTCCTTTCTTTCAGGTTTACATTTCTTTCCTCGCTGGTGGTTACATTCCATAGGCCTACTTTTCTGTTTCACTTCAGTGGAAGGAGAAAAAAAAATAAATAAATTGGGTGCTGTTCTTTAGTCCTGGTTCGCATTCACTCAGACTGGTCTCCTGCCCCAGCTCACCATACAGTCCCTCAGCGGTCAGGGGGCTAATAGGAGTAAGTTTCCTACTATGTTTCACAAGCTGTTCACTCGTTTGTCACGATTAGGGTCTTCTCTTAGCAAACTGTAATGCCTCTGGCTCTTTTTCTCCCATCTGTTCAATTTCACGGTTGGTTTAATGTTTTACTTAGGCACGTGGTTCGGTTCACTAATGTCTATGCATATCCCATCAGGTCTGGCTCACATTTTAATTGCTTATCGTCACTGCTCCATGGGGCCTATGAGGGTTCTTCACGTTATTCATTAGGGGCACAATATGGTTGTAAGCGGGTTAGTGTCCTAGGTAACTGTCGAAAAAAAAATATATATTAAAAAAAGAAAATTTAAAAAAAAAAAATAATAAAATTAAAAAAAATTATATATATATATATATATATATATATATATATAAAAATCTCTGACGCATGGCTTCTCCGTTTAAGCTTGACACACATGGCCCGCCATTAGTCTCTCACGCATGGCTCCACCATTAGTGTCTCTCACGCAGGGCTTCTCCGTTTATGTTTACACACATGGCTCTGCCGTTAGTGTCTCTCGCTTATGGCTCCGCCGTTAGTGTCTCTCACGCATGGCCCCGCCATTAGTGTCTCCCACGCATGGCCCCGCCATTTATTTTTGAGGACTTTGTCCCAGTTAGTTAGGCCTATCCTGTCCCGCTTAGTTGGCTAAAGAAAGCCAGTCCATGGTTGCTACATGGATTGACCTAGAGACTGTGAAGGTGAAGCCATTCCAGAGTCAGGACAAGACTATATTGGGAGTGGCTGATACCTGAAGATCGTAACGAGAGATGCCAAGAAAGTTCCAAACTAAGATCCAGAGAGAAGACAGTGTATTCTGTGGATGGAGAAGTCTGGTTACTGTGAAGGGCAGATTGGAGATGTTGGTCGTGATGGGTGATGTCTAGGTACCTATGGGCCAGAGTAATTTGTTGTACTCGTTCCAATGACAGGCTCTCTTAAGAGTCCTGTATAGTTATTTATTGTCACTACCTCACTGAGGCGGTACTGGGAAATTGGAGCCTACAATTTTATGTACACGGTTACTGGTCAGCTGAACGTCCACTCTGTTCCTCTTACAAGTTTATGAGAGTATGACGAGTATGACGCCGAGATGACTGGACACTTTTTTCCAGTACTCCCTCCACCTTACATGGGCGTGTGTGATGCCATGGTGTATCGGGGGGAATTCTCTCATTCAGGATGCATGCATTTCGTCACACACACAAAATGATGTCACCTTGGGTGGAAGTAGGGGGGGGGGAGCGTGCAATGGACTTATATTAGTCCAAGCTAGGACAAAGTAGGTCTCTTCTGAGCTCAGGACCACACATAAAGGAAGGACACACAGATGGGACGTGGAGATGGCTGAGTACCCCTAATAACCCTGCCTTGATTTTCCATATCCCTGCATTCCTATATACCCCTTCCCTGCCCAGCAGCATCAACTCCTGCCCCTTATTAACCCCTTAACTGCTGCATCCCTTATCCAGTCCAGCAGTACCAAAGCCCGAAACCCTTGCAGTGCCCAGCAGCCCTGTAACCCTGAACCACTTCAAGGCTGCTGTGTGGAGATTGACCCCTGCAGCCCATTCTGTGTTAACCCTTACCCCTGGACTGCATTGTGATTTGTATTAACTAGTGATGATCGAGAAGCCTGATGTTCGGGTGCTCAGGTGCTCTGCCCGAGCATATCGGGATGCTTGGGTGCTCTACTGAGCACCAAAGCCCTGGGAACGATCTTGCCCGAGTTGTATGTCACTTTTGCAGACTGACCATAAAACTCATAAAACCGAAGATAAAAGCGATTTTAGATGAAATATTGTTAGGAAACATTCTTTCCTGTATATTTACTTTTATATAAATAGCAAGTTCAGACAAAAATTTTCATGATTTTCAGAACTGGGGCCATGGCTAAGAGGGACGGCCGGTGGCTTTGATTGTGTTGACCAGACTATCAACTGATGATAATAAACTTGTAAGAGGAACAGAGTGGACGTTCAGCTGACCAGTAAACGTGTACATAAAATTGTAGGCTCCAATTTCCCAGTACCGCCTCAGTGAGGTAGTGACAATAAATAACTATACAGGACTCTTAAGAGAGCCTGTCATTGGAACGAGTACAACAAATTACAGGGAATGTCATGGGTATTTAGGATGAGAAACATTATACAGGAGGGGAGGTAAAGTATGATTGATGGCCTGCTGGTGACCCACTAAAACATTAGGGGTGAAGGTCTTCAGCTGAGCTGATCATCTAAAACATTATGGGTGAGGGCCTGCAGGTGAGCTGACCATCCGAAAAATTATATGCAATGGCCTGTGGATCAGCTGACCATTGAAAGCATTATTTATGCGAGGGCCTGCGGGTGAGCTGACCATTGAAAACATTATTTATCCGAGGGCCTGGGGGTGAGCTGACAATCCAAAAAATTATATGAGAAGCATATAAGCGATGGCATTATATGCAACAATTAAGCATGTAGATATGATGGACGAGGTGGAGGAGGATGAAAAAAGGAAGATTCAACTATGTACCCTTTTTTGTGGCGGAAGCGGTGCATGGGAAAACAGAGTATTCAGTACATTCTAAACAAAACCTTTAAAGTGCCTTGATGTTCAGTCTTGGCTTTCCTCTGGAGGAGTGGAGATGTAAGGGGCAATCCAGGCCTTGTTCATTTTTATCTGAGTCAACCTGTCAGAATTTTGAGTTGACAGCCGGATATGCTTATCTGTTATATTGCCACCGGCAGCACTAAATACCCGCTCAGACAAAATGACAGGACAGTCCAGCACCTCCAAGGCGTAGAGCCCCAGTTTGTGCCACGTGTCCAGCTGGGACACCCAGTAGTTGTAAGGCACTGAGGGATCACCGAGGACGCCTACACAGTCTAGAAATAAGTGTAGATTTGCGTCTCACTGCTCACAGCAAGCAGAGTTTGTAGAATACAGAAAATTACTGTCACTGTTATTTGAATTAAATATAGGCCGCACACAGTCTAGATATGAGTGTAGATTTGCGTCTCACTGCTCACAGCAAGCAGAATTTGTGGAATACAGAAAATGTCTGTCTGTCACTAGAGATGAGCGAACACCTGGATGTTCAGGTTCGAGAGGTTCGGCCGAACTCAACCCGAACTTCATCCCGAACCCGAACCCCATAGAAGTCAATGGGGACCCGAACTTTTGGGCACTAAAAAGGCTGTAAAAGACACCCAGAGGGATAATATACCGCAATAAACGCATTGCGATTACAACTTTGAGCTAACGATCACCATGGGAACGCCTCCTCCAGTAGAATGTACTGTCGGATCTGAGAATTAAGTTGAAATCGCAATGCGATTCTTATATATTTGCTTAATCGCATTGCGATTTCAACTTAGCATTGCTAAATAATTCCATCCATATCGTTAACTTACTGAGTCAGTAAGTTAACCAATATGGATGGAATTATTTAGCAATGCTAAGTTGAAACGGCAATGCGATTAAGCAGATATATAAGAATCGCATTGCGATTTCAACTTAATTCTCACATCCGACAGTACATTCTACTGGAGGAGGCGTTCCCATGGTGATCGGTAGCTCAAAGTTGTAATCGCAATGCGATTAAGCAAATACATAAGAATCGCATTGCGATTTCAACTTTTTAGTACTCAACTTTTAAAATCGTATACCACTTTAAGTTCCAAAGTTGCAATCGCGTTCGAATAGAACTTAAAGCTGTCCCTTAGTCAGTTTTAGTATTGGTGTGCTGTAATAGAAGTTACATTCGTACGTGAATATAACTTAGAGCAATACAGTCAACTTTACACTGTTAGTTTTATTATCGTGATAATACAACTATTCAAGAATCGTGTACGTGCGTCTGTACGAGTGTGCATTACCTCGGATCGGATCGAGAGAGACGAGAGTGGAGATTGGTGACTTTCCCAGCGATTATGGCGAAAAGTAATTTCTCTAAAGAAGAGCTGGATTTCTTAATAACTGTAAGTAATTGAACTTAGTTAGTGTGTAATGCAGTAATGTGATTTAAACTTATTAATGATTTTTATTAGCCAAGAAGCCTGCAGGCCTTCACTGATCTCATAACTGCCTTACACTGTCACATGTCCTACTGCTTGGTGACATAAACTCATCACAGGCTTTAGCAGACTGCACAACTACATGAGTGATTAGTGAAAGACACTGTTAAAGGGGTGGCAATGTTCAAGTCACTTTTAAAGGGATGACGATGTTCAAGTCACTTTTAAAGGGATGGCGATGTTCAAGTCACTTTTAAAGGGGCGGCAATATTCAAGTCACTTTTAAAGGGATCACAATGTTCAAGTCACTTTTAAAGGGATGGCGATGTTCAAGTCACTTTTAAAGGGCGGCAATATTCAAGTCACTTTTAAAGGGATCACAATGTTCAAGTCACTTTTAAACGGATGGCAATGTTCAAGTCACTTTTAAAGGGGCGCCAATGTTCAAGTCACTTTTAAAGGGATGGCGATGTTCAAGTCAGTTTTAAAGGGATGGCGATGTTCAAGTCACTTTTAAAGGGGCTGCAGTGTTCAAGTCACTTTTAAAGGGGCGGCAATGTTCAAGTCACTTTTAAAGGGATGGCGATGTTCTACTCTTTGACTGTTTTGATATTAAATGTTATTTTTGATGGTTCTTATGACTATGATAACTAATAATTGTATTTTAGAACTGTGGGATTACATGATTTAATTGTTATCTTGCAGGAAATGTTGGAGAAGGGGTACGACCGCAGAAGGTCAAGGGGCGAAAAGCAGGCCATAGTGCGGAGAATTGCTTTCCAGCTGTGGCAGAAGCATGGGTGCACTCATCGGAAGGATGCGATTCTAAAAAAGTGGTCAGATCTGAAGCGCCACAGGATGGATCTGATCACTAAGATCAGAGATAAATCTTTCCCAGGTACAATACTTATTTGCATAACTGAGCAGATAGATAACAATATGTTGGTGAGAGAAATAAGCATTTTTTAACCCTTTACAATAAATCACTTAGTACAGTGGTGTTGAACTGATGGGAAAGGGTGCTAAAGGTGGCAATATGAGACCTCTTTCTGGGCCACATATGTTTTTTGACTTTACGCAGTTGACTTTGGCCCCTGAAGCTTGTCCAAACTCCTCGCACGTCTGGACGAGTGTAGACAACAAGCATCAATCAGGACAATTAGGCCACATGCCCAAATGAAGTCATAGACTCGAATCACTCTTGTTCCCTGGGGAGTGGCCCAACACCCAATAGCAGCAGTGAGTTGAAGCTGAACTTAATCAACGATGCTCAAAGGCAGAGTGCAGGGGGTACCCACAGGTTCCTGGGCCGGCAGGTCAAGGCAGACACTGATGATACTACACATGATCTAAGCCAAAAGGAGAAGAAAGATAGGTGTAGTTAATTATTATGCCATCCAGACACTACCATAGATTAATTTGTGTACCTTTAACTGTAATTTGGCGTTACTTGTTTATCTTGGCATTTTAAAAAAATTTGGTCATCATCATTACAGATGCTCCGCTTCCCAAAGTGAGAGCCAAGCTCTCTAAAAAGAAGAAGGCGGTGGAGGTGGAGGAGGAGACAGACCACTCGGACGAGGAGGAGCAGGAAGAGGCAGGGCCATCAGGCTATCGGGCCCATAGCCCACCTGCTGCAGTGGAGGAGGGTGATGACTCTGAGGAGGCAGAAGAGGAGATAGTCACTACCCCCGACAAGAAGGTAAATGGATGATGTGGATATTTTTATTTATTCAGTGTCCCAGAAAGCTAATGTTACGGGTGGGAGTACTGATTTCCATAACGTATCTAACTGACACATACATTTTTGGAAGTACGATATAACAAGCATGCAATATATAAATTTTTGTAAGAATATATTTTAACAAACTATATTATTTTTTTAAATGAAGAAAATATAATAAAACAGGCAACAAATAAAGTACAACACATAACAGTAATATAAAAATAAACACTAAAAAGTAATTGATCAACATCAAAACCATTAACGTAACTACTAAGTCAATAACCCAAAACTAAAAGGAACTATTATTAATCCTACCTAAACCAATATATAACAGATTTCAAGAAAAAAATATCATCTGCTTTATATAACAATTAATGATTGTATTTTAATGTACATTTCCAAATTTTATTTCATTTATTTTACAGCTGACAACATCATGTTAAAAAAATAAAAACAATGCGAAGGAAGCACCAGCTGCGAATGCAGCAGTTCAGGGAGCAGCAAACCAGGAAGATGAGGCAGCTCAAGATGCAGTTCTCCCACCAAATGCGAGCCATGGAGGAGGCTCATCTTAAGGACATCGATGATCTGCTGGAGGAGCAGAGAAAAATTAAAAAATTACCCTAATTTTTTTGGTTATTTATATATTTATGTTAAAAAATAATTCTATTTTGTTAAAGATTATTTTATAAAACTATAATGTTAAATCAAATTTATTGCGTTTTGTTTGATTGGAAACAAAGGGTACAGATAGTGTTGCCCATATTAATAATTATTTTTCATTACTGTAATCTTTCAAGGGTTTTAAGTTCAACTGGTTTATGTGCTAGATCTGGTAAGGTTTCTGGTAAGGCTGTAAAACACACCCGGAAAGGGCTAGAGGGCTGCAAAAGGCAGCAAAATGTAGGTAAATCCCCTGCAAACAAATGTAGATAGGGAAAAAAAAATTAAACAATATTAATTGGAGTGAGGTCCCATAGCACAGAATCAGGCTTCAAGTCACCCACCAATGGAGAAGGTCACTTACTATTATTTCGACCCCAGCACCCAGACAAAGGAGAGAGGTCCCACAGCAGAGAATCAGGCATAATATCAACCACCACAGGAGAAGCCACCATAAAGTTACTTTGACCCCTTCACCCAGACAGAGGAGAGAGGCCCCACAGCACATATTCAGGCATCATATCAACCACCGCAAGAGAAGGACACTTTTAGATACTTTGACCCCTGCACCCAGGAAGAGGAGAGAGGTCCCACAGCAGAGAATCTGGCATCATATCAACCACCACAGGAGTAGGCCACCATTTAGTTACTTTGACCCCTTCACCCAGACAGAGGAGAGAGGCCACACAGCACATATTCAGGCATCATATCAACCACCGCAAGAGAAGGACACTTTTAGATACTTTGACCCTGCACCCAGGAAGAGGAGAGAGGTCCCACAGCAGAGAATCAGGCATAATATCAACCACCACAGGAGAAGCCACCATAAAGTTACTTTGACCCCTTCACCCAGACAGAGGAGAGAGGCCCCACAGCACATATTCAGGCATCATATCAACCACCGCAAGAGAAGGACACTTTTAGATACTTTGACCCCTGCACCCAGGAAGAGGAGAGAGGTCCCACAGCACAAATTCAGGCATCATATCACACACCACAGGAGAAGGCCTCTTTCAGTGACTTAGGCCTTTGGACCCAGACAGAGGAGAGAGGTCAGAGATTAGCTTCATATCCCCAGCACAGCAGAAGACCGCTTTATTTGACTTAGGCCTCAGCACCCAGACAGAGGACAGAGGTAGCATGGCAGAGGTTATGGCTTTATGTCACCCGATAGTTTAACAGGCCACTTTCATCTAGTTAGGCCCCGGCGCCCAGACAGAGGAGAGTTTCATTCAACTGTGGGTTACATAAAATTTGTATTAAATAAAGAAGTGGCCCGTAGTACAACAAGACATGTTTTAGGCAGTTATTAAGGACTACTCTGCACAAGGGAGGGACAGGTCCTGTGGGATCCATGCCTGGTTCATCTTTATGAACGCCAGCTTGTCCACATTGGCTGTGGACAGGCGGCTGCGCTTGTCAGTAATGACGCCCCCGCCGTGCTGAATACGCGTTCTGATAAAACGCTGGCCGGGCAGGAAAGCACCTCCAAGGCATAACATGCTAACTCTGGCCACGTGGACAATTTTGAAACCCAGAAGATGAATGGGGCCGAACCGTCCGTCAGTACGTAGAGGGGTGTGCAGACATACTGTTCAACCATGTTAGTGAAATGCTGCCTCCTGCTAACACGTTCCGTATCAGGTGGTGGGGCAGTTAGCTGTGGCGTGGAGACAAAACTTGTCCACATTTCTGCCATGCTAACCCTGCCCTCAGAGGAGCTGGCCTTGACACTGCTGCGTGGGCGACCTCTAGCTCCTCCTCTGCCTTGGCCTTCCACCTGTTCCCCTGTGACAGTTGGGAATGCTCTCAGGAGCGCGTCTACCAGCGTGCGCTTGTACTCGCGCATCTTCCTATCATGCTCCAGTGCAGGAAGTAAAGTGGGCACATTGTCTTTGTACCGGGGATCCAGCAGGGTGGCAACCCAGTAGTCAGCACACGTTAAAATGTGGGCAACTCTACTGTCGTTGCGCAGGCACTGCAGCATGTAATCGCTCATGTGTGCCAGGCTCCCCAGAGGTAAGGACAAGCTGTCCTCTGTGGGAGGCGTATCGTCATCGTCCACGGTATCCCCCCAGCCACGCACTAGTGATGGGTCTGAGCTGTGTGGGCTGCCACCCTGCTG